>CM019064.1:1621888-2112884 GCA_009667805.1 Leptobrachium leishanense
TACACACACGGGACGCAGAGGAGCTGACACTCTAATACACACGGGACGCAGAGGAGCTGACACTCTATACACACACGGGACGCAGAGGAGCTGACACTCTATACACACACGGGACGCAGAGGAGCTGACACTCTATACACACACGGGACGCAGAGGAGCTGACACTCTATACACACACGGGACGCAGAGGAGCGGACACCTTATACACACACGGGACGCAGAGGAGCTGACACTCTATACACACACGGGGACGCAAGAGGAGGCTGACACTCTATACACACACGGGACGCAGAGGAGCTGACACTCTATACACACACGGGACGCAGAGGAGCTGACACTCTATACACACACGCGGACGCAGAGGAGCTGACACTCTATACACACACGGGACGCAGAGGAGCTGACACTCTATATACACACGGGACGCCAGAGGAAGCTGACACTCTATACACACACGGGACGCAGAGGAGCTGACACTCATATACACACACGGGACGCAGAGGAGCTGACACTCTATACAACACACACGGACGCAGAGGAGCTGACACATCTATACACCACACGGGACGCAGAGGAGCTGACACTCTTATAAACACACACGGGACCGCAGAGGAGCTGACACTCTATACACACACACGGACGCAGCAGGAAGCTGGACACTCTATATACACACACGGGACGCAGAGGAGCTGACACTCTATATACACACACGGGACGCAGAGGAGCTGACACTCTATACACACACACGGGAGCGCAGAGGACGCTGACACTCTATATACACACGACCGCAGAGGGCTGACACTCTATACACACACGGGACGCAGAGGAGCTGACACTCTATACAACACACGGGACGCAGAGGAGCTGACACTCTATACACACACGGACGCAGAGGAGCGACACTCTATACCACACACGGGACGCAGAGAGCTGACTCTAGTATACACACGGGACGCAGAGGAGCTGACACTCTATATACACACACGGACGCAGAGGAGCTGACACTCTATACACACACGGGACGCAGAGGAGCTGACACTCTATACACACACGGGACGCAGAGGAGCTGACACTCTATACACACACGGGACGCAGAGGAGCTGACACTCTATACACACACGGGACGCAGAGGAGCTGACACTCTATACACACACGGGACGCAGAGGAGCTGACACTCTATACACACACGGGACGCAGAGGAGCTGACACTCTATACACACACGGGACGCAGAGGAGCTGACACTCTATACACACACGGACGCAGAGGAGCTGACACTCTATACACACACGGACGCAGAGGAGCTGACACTCTATACACACACGGGACGCAGAGGAGCTGACACTCTATATACACACACGGGACGCAGAGGAGCTGACACTCTATACACACACGGGACGCAGAGGAGCTGACACTCTATACACACACGGGACGCAGAGGAGCTGACACTCTATTACACCACACGGACGCAGAGGAGCTGACACTCTATACACACACGGGACGCAGAGGAGCTGACACTCTATACACACAGGGACGCAGAGGAGCTGACACTCTATACACACACGGGACGCAGAGGAGCTGACACTCTATACACACACGGACGCAGAGGAGCTGACACTCTATACACACACGGGACGCAGAGGAGCTGACACTCTATACACACACGGGACGCAGAGGAGCTGACACTCTATACACACACGGGACGCAGAGGAGCTGACACTCTATACACACACGGACGCAGAGGAGCTGACACTCTATACACACACGGGACGCAGAGGAGCTGACACTCTATACACACACGGACGCAGAGGAGCTGACACTCTATACACACACGGGACGCAGAGGAGCTGACACTCTATACACACACGGGACGCAGAGGAGCTGACACTCTATATTACACACACGGGACGCAGAGGAGCTGACACTCTTATACACACACGGGACGCAGAGGAAGCTGACACTCTATACACACACGGGACGCAGAGGAGCTGACACTCTATATACACACGGACGCAGAGGAGCTGACACTCTATACACACACGGGACGCAGAGGAGCTGACACTCTATACACCACACGGGACGCAGAGGAGCTGACACTCTTATACACACACGGACGCAGAGGAGCTGACACTCTATATACACCACGGGACGCAGAGGAGCTGACACTCTATACACACACGGGACGCAGAGGAGCTGACACTCTTATACACACACACGGGACGCAGAGGAGCTGACACTCTTATACACACACGGGACGCAGAGGAGCTGACACTCTATACACACACGGACGCAGAGGAGCTGACACTCTATACACCACACGGGACGCAGAGGAGCTGACACTCTATACACACACGGGACGCAGAGGAGCTGACACTCTATACACACACGGGACGCAGAGGAGCTGACACTCTATAACACACGGGACGCAGAGGAGCTGACACTCTATAACACACACGGGACGCAGAGGAGCTGACACTCTATATACACACGGGACGCAGAGGAGCTGACACTCTATACACACACGGGACGCAGAGGAGCTGACACTCTATACACACACGGGACGCAGAGGAGCTGACACTCTATTACACACACGGGACGCAGAGGAGCTGACACTCTATATACACACACGGGACGCAGAGGAGCTGACACTCTATACACACACGGGACGCAGAGGAGCTGACACTCTATACACACACGGGACGCAGAGGAGCTGACACTCTATATACACACTCTGTTAATCAGATATGGAATAAATGTTTTTTTTTGTGGGTTGACCTTTGCCCCCCCCTCCCCCGCACCTGTAAACACGTGACCCAGTGACTTCACTTCCTGCGTTTTGATCCTCTTTGTGTTTGTTTTGTCACATTGTATCAGCCTGGAAATACTTTATAAATATGTAGGAGGGAGGAGTCGCTGCACATGACATCACGCGACAGTGATGACATCACACTCCGGTGTCGCGGCTCTCCTCACATAAAGCTGGATTTGGGGCAAATTGCAGGAAATGACTCATTCCCGGCCGTCAGCGAAAGATCCAGCGTCGCCTGCAGCGCCTCTTCGGTGCACTCAGCGCGGCGAGCTCCGGCATGTCCGGGGCCAGACCACCCCCCCCCCAAACCGGCAGCCAGACCACCCCCCCCAAACCCGGCAGCCAGGCCACCCCCCCCCCAAACCCGGCAGCCAGACCACCCCCCCCCCAACCCGGCAGCCAGACCACCCCCCCCCCAAACCCGGCAGCCAGACCACCCCCCCCCCAAACCCGCAGCCAGACCACCCCCCCCCCAAACCCGGCAGCCAGACCACCCCCCCCCCCCAAACCCGGCAGCCAGACCACCCCCCCCCCAACCCTGCAGCCAGACCACCCCCCCCCCCCCATACCCGGCAGCCAGACCCCCCCCCCAAACCCGGCAGCCAGACGCTGTATACAGACCCCCCCCCCATATACAGGGGCACAGAATGCAGGGGGGGCACCTTTCTATAGGGGGCATGAAGGATTGTGAGGTGGTGGGGGAGGGGTGCAGTGATTTGGTTTTTAGCTCACGGTGAATTTAAAGTCTTCACCCCCTGGTGGTGATGGGGGAGGGGTGGATCTTCATTCTGGGGGTAATGGGGAGGGGGGTCCAGAGACTGCGCTGGGGGGGGGGGGTGTATTTTTGCTGGAGGGTTTGTATTCGTGCATGACGGTTGCCGGGTGCAGTATGGAATGAAAGGGGTTAACGCAGTGGTTGTTGCAGGAGTTAATACCTCTGGCAGTGCCGCAGCCAGGCAGGGGTTAATGTGCTGCGCACCTGGGACAGGTTTTGGCTGCTGGTATTTGTGGTGGTGTGATTCTGCACAGCCTCCCCGTGCGCTGATTTGTTGGTTAACATGATGGAGCGAACAGGGTGGTGTGGCTGTGGTGCTGATGGGGTGTGCGAGTGGGGTGGATGTGCTCATACTGGTTCATCTGGGGGCGAGTGTGCCTGCTCGTAGGGTGCTTGGGTGGGTGTGCGGGGGGGTGTGGGGGTGGCTGCGCTGCTTGGGTGGGTGTGCGGGGTGGCTGCGGTGCTTGGGTGTGTGCGCGGGTGGCTGCGGTGCTTGGGGGGTGTGCGCGGGGTGGCTGCGGTGCTTGGGGGTGTGCGCGGGGTGGCTGCGGTGCTTGGGGGGTGTGCGCGGGGTGGCTGCGGTGCTTGGGGGGTGTGTGCGCGGGGTGGCTGCGGTGCTTGGGGGGGTGTGGTGCGCGGGTGGCTGCGGTGCTTGGGGGTGTGCGCGCGGGGTGGCTGCGGTGCTTGGGGGGTGTGCGCGCGGGTGGCTGCGGTGCTTGGGGGTGTGTGTGCGCGCGGGGTGGCTGCGGTGCTTGGGGGGTGTGTGTGCGCGCGGGGTGGCTGCGGTGCTTGGGGGGTGTGTGTGCGCGCGGGTGGCTGCGGTGCTTGGGGGTGTGTGTGCGCGCGGGGTGGCTGCGGTGCTTGGGGGGTGTGCGCGCGGGGTGGCTGCGGTGCTTGGGGTGTGTGTGTGTGCGCGCAGGGTGGCTGCGGTGCTTGGGGTGTGTGCGCGCGGGTGGCTGCGGTGCTTGGGGTGTGTGCGCGCGGGTGGCTGCGGTGCTTGGGGTGTGTGCACGCGCGGGGTGGCTGTGGTGATTGGGGTGTGTGTGTGTGTGTGTGTGTGTGTGTGTGTGTGTGTGTGTGTGTGCGGTGGCTGCGGTGCTTGGGGTGTGTGTGTGTGCGCGCGCGGGTGGCTGCGGTGCTTAGGGTGTGTGTGCGTGCTCGCGGGGGTGGATGGGTGTGCGCTCGCTGCGGTGCGGTTGTGCGTGCGGGGTGGGTGCGGTTGTGCGTGCGGGGTGGGTGCGGTTGTGCGTGTGGGGTGGGTGCGGTTGTGCGTGTGGGGTGGGTGCGGTTGTGCGTGCGGGGTGGGTGCGGTTGTGCGTGCGGGGTGGGTGCGGTTGTGCGTGCGGGGTGGGTGCGGTTGTGCGTGCGGGGTGGATGCGGTGCGGTTGTGCGTGCGGGGTGGATGCGGCGCGGTTGTGCGTGCGGGGTGGATGCGGCGCGGTTGTGCGTGCGGGGTGGATGCGGCGGGTTTGTGCGTGAGGGGTGGATGCGGCGCGGTTGTGCGTGCGGGTGGATGCGGCGCGGTTGTGCGTGCGGGGTGGATGCGGCGCGGTTGTGCGTGCGGGGTGGATGCGGCGCGGTTGTGCGTGCGGGGTGGATGCGGCGCGGTTGTGCGTGCGGGGTGGATGCGGCGCGGTTGTGCGTGCGGGGTGGATGCGGCGCGGTTGTGCGTGCGGGGTGGATGCGGCGCGGTTGTGCGTGCGGGGTGGATGCGGCGCGGTTGTGCGTGCGGGGTGGATGCGGCGCGGTTGTGCGTGCGGGGTGGATGCGGCGCGGTTGTGCGTGCGGGGTGGATGCGGCGCGGTTGTGCGTGCGGGGTGGATGCGGCGCGGTTGTGCGTGCGGGGTGGATGCGGCGCGGTTGTGCGTGCGGGGTGGATGCGGTGCGGTTGTGCGTGCGGGGTGGATGCGGTGCGGTTGTGCGTGCGGGGTGGATGCGGCGCGGTTGTGCGTGCAGGGTGGATGCGGCGCGGTTGTGCGTGCGGGGTGGATGCGGTGCGGTTGTGCATGCGGGGTGGATGCGGTGTCTGGCACTATGTGGCTCCGCTTTTAACCTCTGCCTCCCCTGCAGGTGACTCCTGCGCCCGCACAGTCTGGGTCCCCGCCGGGCCGCTGCTCCGCGTTAAAGAGACCGTGGTGCAGATCCCCTGTAACGTCAGTGACTATGAGGGACCTCCGGAGCAGAACTTTGAGTGGACGTTTTCCTCCCGGGACGGGTTGAAGGTTCCGATCCTCAGCACGTTCGATCCTTCCTTCACGGACGCCTCGTACGCGGAGCGGGTGAGCACGGGCGACATCGCTCTGCAGAGACTCGGTAACAGCGAGGTGCTGCTCCACATCCAGAAGCTTGACGCAGAGGACGAGGGGACGTACACCTGCTCCACCCCCAGCACCGACGCCACCGTGCGAGGGAACTACCAGGACGAGGTGCAGCTGAGAGGTACGGCTCCCCCGGGGGGGGGACAATCCGTGCGGGCGGGTCACCGGGCACCACGATCAGGGCCTCCTGGTGCTGGATGTGGCTCAGTGAGGAGCCTGGGTGCCGGTGACCGGAGCCGCCCGTCTGCTCCTCAGTTTACTGGCTTTTCAGACATGAAGAATTTGCGACGTTCCCCGGGGGCTTCCTGCTCCGAGACCCCTCATCACCGAGAACTATTGGGGGGGGGCAGGGTGCTGCGCGGGATGTGACGGGGGGGGCAGGGTGCTGCGCGGGATGTGACGGGGGGGGCAGGGTGCTGCGCGGATGTGATGGGGGGGGGGCAGTGTGCTGCGCGGGATGTGATGGGGGGCAGGGTGCTGCGTGGGATGTGATGGGGAGGCAGGATGCTGCGCGGGATGTGATGGGGGGCAGGGTGCTGCGCGGGATGTGATGGGGGGCAGGGTGCTGCGCGGGATGTGGCGGGGCAGGGTGCTGCGCGGGATGTGGCGGGGGGGCAGGGTGCTGCGCGGGATGTGACGGGGGGCAGGATGCTGCGCGGGCATGTGACGGGGGGCAGGATGCTGCGCGGGATGTGATGGGGGGCAGGATGCTGCGCGGGATGTGAATGGGGGGGCAGGATGCTGCGCGGGATGTGATGGGGGGGCAGGGTGCTGCGCGGGATGTGACGGGGGGAGATAAGGCACAGAATGATCTCATGCAGTGTGGGGGGGGGGTCACATCGGCCGCAGGATGGCGCGATGCCGGTGTCTGCATGATTTCAGATGTTGGCTGTGGATCGCTTGGCAGGCGGGGGTGGGGCAGTGTGGACGGGTTGCGGGATGGGTGTCTCTTGGTTGGGAGGTGACATGAGGTAGGTATGACGGAATGGAGATGTTGTTCCGCCTGCGGGTGTGCTCAATCTGCGTGACCCCGTCGCTTACCGCTGGCCCGACTACCGAGTGGCGCCCACTCGGCGTCTCGTGCGGCCTGGCGTGACCCTAAGGTAGGGTTAGCGGGCGGTGGAGGGGACCCCTGCCTGGAACCAGTCCGACCACTGAGCCATACAGCACTCAGCGTCCCGAGCAACTGGTTCCTTGTCCTGGCGAGTGTGGGACGCCTGCGGGAATCAGCCCTAGCGGCCGCGGAGGAAGATTCGGATCTTATGGGGAAACGTTTCGGTTCTTAGGTGGGAAACGTTTCCGATCCGGGGGCGGGTGTCTCTTCGGATCTTGAGCGGTGGTGATTCGAGTCGGGAAGGGTTGGCGGGTCGGATCGGAACTGGAGGGCTTCGGATCGGTAGGGAAGGGTGCTTCGGATCTGGTGGGGCCAGTGGGAAGTTCGGGCCTTACCGCAACTGTCGATGCGCGGCTCCCGGCGGGGCCGTTCGGTTCGGATCGCTGTACTTCTCCGATCGAATATTCCTGAGCAGCGCCTCTGCCCTGATGCTCGATGCAGGGTCGGCGCGCTCGATTCGGATCGGATGGGCACCGTACTCTGAGGCCGCGGAGGACACTCAGATCCGAAATACGGCGGAGAATCAAGCCACACCAGACAAAGCTGAATGCACTGCAGGAACTGGGTTTATTGTTTACAGTACAGGCTTTTATTACTTCTTATCATAATTAGAATACAATGGGACTCCTTGCCCGCCCTCCCAGGACCCATTGGCCCTTAGCCTTCAGGGAGTCGCCAATTCGGACCGGATGGTCCGAATCGGCCATTTTACGATTCGAACCGGATGGTTCGAATCGGCCATTTTCCGAATCGAAATTCCAACTGCGCCACAAGGATCGGAAAATGGCGGCGAGCAAGGCAAACACAGGGGAAAATACATCACCATAACCAACGGGGAAACACTTTATTAACACCACACAATGTCACATCTAAATAAAAACTGGTAAACGGGGTGCGTGCCACCACACCCAAGTGTCCATGTCCCCACTGTCACTGCACCGCCCCTGGCTGAGGGTGCTGGGCCATCCCGTGACACTCCTCCCCTCCCCAAGGTCCGACGCACTCGGTTGGACCCCACCGGGTCGTGCCGAGGTAGTCGGGGCTCCCCAATCCCCTGGTTCCCGGGCCGACTGTCGCGATAACCCATCCGCGTTACCGTTCTGCGACCCGGGCCGATATTGGATGGAAAAGTTGAAGGGTTGGAGAGCCAGGCTCCACCGCAACAGGCGGCCGTTCTCCCCCGCCACTCGGTTGAGCCATACCAAGGGGTTATGGTCGGTCATCACGGTGAAGGACCGACCGTAGACGTAGGGTTGGAGCTTCCGTAGGGCCCAGACCAGGGCCAGGCACTCCTTCTCCACGGCAGCATACCCCACTCACGTGGCAACAACTTCCGGCTAATAAACGCCACCGGATGATCCCCCCCGTCGTCCCCCACTTGACTCAGGACAGCTCCCAGTCCGAACATGGACGCGTCTGTGTGGACAATAAAACGTTTATTATAGTTGGGAGCTGCCAGCAGGGGAGCTTGGGTCAGGGCGGCCTTCAATTGTCGAAAGGCCTGTTCGCACTCCGGGGACCACAGGACTTGGCGGGGCAGGGATTTCTTGGTCAGATCAGTCAGGGGTTTGGCCAGGTCACTGTAGTGGGGTACAAATTTCCTGTAGTACCCCGCGGTACCCAGGAAGGCGAGGACCTGAGTCTTGGTCACAGGAGTGGGCCAATCCAAGATAGCCTCTATCTTGGCGGGCTCCGGCCGCTGTATCCCGCACCCCACCCGGTGGCCCAGATACTGCACCTCGGCCATCCCCACCTTACACTTCTCCGGCTTTAGGGTCAGGTTGGCGTCTCTAATCCGGCCCAGGACAGTCCCTACATGCTCCAGATGTTCCTCCCAGGTCTGGCTATAGATGGCTATGTCATCCAGGTACGCGCAAGCGAATCCCTGGAGGCCATCGAGGAGGCGATCGATTAACCGCTGGAAGGTAGCAGGGGCGTTCTTCATCCCGAACGGCATGACTCGAAACTGGTACAGGCCGAACGGGGTGATGAAGGCCGACTTCGGGGTCGCCTCCTCGGCAAGGGGAATCTGCCAATACCCCTTGCACAGATCCACCGTGGTCAGAAAATGACCCCCGGAGATCTGGTCTAGCAACTCGTCGACTCGGGGCATCGGATAAGCGTCCGTAACAGTACAGTCGTTTACCCGCCGATAGTCGACGCAGAACCTGGTGGTACCGTCTTTTTTGGGCACCAGGACCACGGGCGACGCCCATGGGCTGGCCGACGGCTCAATGACCCCCAGCTCCAACATCTCCCGGATCTCAGCCCGCATAGACTCGCGGACTGCTTCCGGGATCCGGTAGGCGGGCTGTCGGAGTGGTCTCTGGCCGGGGGTGTCCACCTGATGGACGGCCTGGTCCGTATATCCCGGAAGGGCCGAGAAAACCCCCGGATAGGCGAGCAGCAGCCGCCGCGCCTGCGCCTGTTTCTCGGGCCCTAGCTCCTCCCCCAGCTGCACCTGCTCCACCCCGGAAGGCTGCTTAGCTACCCCCGGGAGTTCCTCCAAGGGAAAGGGCTCCACCTCCTCGGCCGCCGGCGCACATATGGCGTCCACCGACTCTGGCCGCTCATGGAAGGCCTTCAGCATATTGACGTGGAACGTCCGCTGGATTCTGGTGTCCGCGCAGCTCACAACCACATAGGTGGTATCCCCCAGCTGGGTTACCACCTTGTAGGGACCTTGCCAGGCCGCCTGCAGCTTGTTCTGCCGCTGTGGTTTCAACACCAGAACCTTCTGTCCCACACAGAACGAGCGGCTGCACGCAGCGCGATCGTACCACGCCTTCTGCTGAGCCTGGGCCGTCTCCATGTTCTCCTGCACGAACCCCTGGAGGTCCGCCAAGCGCTCCCGCAACTTCAGAACGTACTCCACCACGGGAACACCGTCCTCCGCCGGCGGCCCCTCCCACTGAGCCCTAACCAGATCCAGAGGACCTCGCACCCGGCGTCCATACAGCAGCTCAAAGGGTGAGTACCCGGTGGATTCCTGCGGAACCTCCCGGTAGGAGCGAACAGCAAGTGGGGAAGATACTTCTCCCAGTCCCTGTTCTCATGCACAAAGGCCCGGATGAGCTGCTTCAGGGTCCCATTGAACCGCTCGCACAGCCCGTTGGTCTGGGGGTGATACGGGGCGCTGTGCAGCGCCTTAACGCCACAGAGACGCCAGAGCTGTTGGGTGAGCTCAGCGGTAAACTGGGTACCCTGATCGGACAGGATTTCCCGGGGACCCCACCCTCGTGAACACCCTGAGGAGCGCGTCCGCTACGGTGTCCGCCTGGATGTTGGCCAAGGCCACAGCCTCGGGGTACCGGGTGGCATAATCCACCACGGTAAGAATATACCTCTTACCGGTGGCACTGGGCCGTGGTAACGGCCCTACGATGTCAACCGCCACCCGGCTAAAGGGCTCCTGGATGATGGGCATGGGGTGCAGGGGCGCCTTCGGATGGTCCCCAGCCTTCCCAGCTTTCTGGCAAACTGGGCAGGTGCGGCAATATGTCGCGGGTGTCGTTGCTAAGGCGGGGCCAGTAGAACGCGCGCGCCAACCTGTGCCGGGTCTTCGACTGGCCTAAGTGACCTGAAAGGGGAATGTCGTGGGCCAAGCGCAGAAGCTCCTGCCTGGGTCCTTGCGGCACCACCAGCTGCTTCTGCGGAATCTGCTTCTTCTTGGCCCCCTCCCTCACGGTGTAGCGGTACAGCAGCCCGTCCTCCCACTCCACCTTGTCTTTCCCCTGGCCGTCCAGACCCTGCCCAGCCCGGTCCCGGTAGCCCTGTAATGTGGGGTCGGTTTGCGTCTGGTGGCGCAGAGTCTCCGGGGTGCACCACGGGGAAGGGAGGACAAGCGAAGGGGAAAGCATCAGGTCCCGTCGAGGTCGGGGAGGGGGTGACGGACTGGGAGGTCGAGAAGGGCCTGGGGTTTTGGCCTGTCGGGAGAGGTCGAGGAGGTCGGTAAGGGTTGGGGGTCTCGGAGGTCGAGGCGGTTTGGGGGTTTTGGGAGGTTTGGGAGGTCGGGATGGTGTTGGTGGAGGTCTCACCTGGGTCCCGTTCGGAGTGCCCTGGTCGTGGCGTCGGCTCTGTTGCCTAGTGGTAACCGGGGTAGCTGCATCTGTGGAGTAAGCGGATACTAACTGCCCCAGATCATTCCCCAGGAGCACCTCGGCCGGCAGGTGTCTCAGCAACCCCACCCGCACCTCTTTCTCCCCGTTCCCCCAGTCCAGGTACACCCGGGCCGTCTCCAGCCGGAGCACTTTCCCTCCCGCCACCCGTACCGCTACAGTGCTCTGCAGGCGGTCGCTTGGCGGGACCAAGTGTGGCCGGACGAGGGTGATGGTCGCCCCGGAGTCTCGCAGCCCCTCAGCGGGCCGCCCATTTATCCACACCGCCTGGCGGTGGTGTCGGCGGTTGTCATCCGCGGCGGCTTGCACGGGGTCGGCTTCGTGCAACTGCTCCCACCATTCCGGGGCCTCCGGCCACGGAGCTCCGGCGTCGCAACAATGGGCCGCCAGCGATGGCCTGGCGGCCGGCCGGGTCAATTCCGGGCGGTTGGGGCAATGTTGTTTGTAGTGCCCCTCCTGGTTGCACCCGTAACAGCGGACATTAGCCATGTTGGTGGGCCGGCTGGGAGCCCGTGCTACAGGCGCCCGGACCACTGGTGGTGGAGGTGGTGGAAGTAGTGGGGCGGGTAGAATGGGACGGCTGGCCAGGGGCCGCTCCCCCCCCGTCAGCTTCCGGGTGTCCGTGTACTCGTCGGCCCAGGTGGCCGCTTGCTGCACCGTATAGGGCTTCTTATCGCGCACCCACTCTCGGACAGCGGAGGGTGTGTGCTCGAAGAACTGCTCGAGCAGCAGCAGTTGGGTGATCTCGGCCACCGACTCCGCTTGGCTTCCCGAGAGCCAGGTGCGCAGGTCCCTCTGCAGCCGATGGGCCCACTCCACGTGAGTGGCGCCACTGGGCCGGCGAGAATTCCGGAACTTCATCCGGCTGGCTTCAGGGGTCACGGCATACCTACTCAGCAGCGCCTGCTTGACGTGCGAGTAGCTAGTGGCCTCGTCATCCGGCACCGTGCGATAGGCCTCGGCGGCCCCGACCGGTCAGCTTGCTCGCCAGGATCCGGATCCAGTCGGCGCGGTGCACTTCATGCACCCGACACAGGCGCTCAAAGTCCTGGAGATAGCTTTCGATCTCTTCCTCAGCTTCCCGGAACTCCTTGAACGCCTGGAACGGCACTTTCCGGTCGGAATATCGGTCCGATGGCGAGCGGCTACTCCGCCGGCTTCGCACTTCGGCCAGCCGCAGTTCGTGCACCCGCTCTCTCTCCCTCTCTTCTTCCTGACCGAGTTCCCGACCCAGTTTCCTCAGTTCTGCTTCCGATGGAGCCGGACCCATCATGGAGATCCGCTCCCGCATCTTCCGGCAGAATTCGCTGTCCTCGGCCTCAGCGGGGACGGCAGCCGGTACTGGGTCCGCGGGCAACTCCGCGAACGCCTCCGCCTGATCTATCCTCCTCAACTCCTCTATCAGGGTCTCCCGACTCTTGGAGCCCGGGACACCGCCCCGATTCTCCAACATCCCGCGCAGGACGTCCCGCTTATAGGCAGAATATTTGATCATGATGAGGGTCCCCCTGGGGTCTGCAGAGAGCGATCCCACCGCTGCCACCAGTATGACGGAATGGAGATGTTGTTCCGCCTGCGGGTGTGCTCAATCTGCGTGACCCCGTCGCTTACCGCTGGCCCGACTACCGAGTGGCGCCCACTCGGCGTCTCGTGCGGCCTGGCGTGACCCTAAGGTAGGGTTAGCGGGCGGTGGAGGGGACCCCTGCCTGGAACCAGTCCGACCACTGAGCCATACAGCACTCAGCGTCCCGAGCAACTGGTTCCTTGTCCTGGCGAGTGTGGGACGCCTGCGGGAATCAGCCCTAGCGGCCGCGGAGGAAGATTCGGATCTTATGGGGAAACGTTTCGGTTCTTAGGTGGGAAACGTTTCCGATCCGGGGGCGGGTGTCTCTTCGGATCTTGAGCGGTGGTGATTCGAGTCGGGAAGGGTGGCGGGTCGGATCGGAACTGGAGGGCTTCGGATCGGTAGGGAAGGGTGCTTCGGATCGGTAGGGAGGGGTGCTTCGGATCTGGTGGGGCCAGTGGGAAGTTCGGGCCTTACCGCAACTGTCGATGCGCGGCTCCCGGCGGGGCCGTTCGGTTCGGATCGCTGTACTTCTCCGATCGAATATTCCTGAGCAGCGCCTCTGCCCTGATGCTCGATGCAGGGTCGGCGCGCTCGATTCGGATCGGATGGGCACCGTACTCTGAGGCCGCGGAGGACACTCAGATCCGAAATACGGCGGAGAATCAAGCCACACCAGACAAAGCTGAATGCACTGCAGGAACTGGGTTTATTGTTTACAGTACAGGCTTTTATTACTTCTTATCATAATTAGAATACAATGGGACTCCTTGCCCGCCCTCCCAGGACCATTGGCCCTTAGCCTTCAGGGAGTCGCCAATTCGGACCGGATGGTCCGAATCGGCCATTTTACGATTCGAACCGGATGGTTCGAATCGGCCATTTTCCGAATCGAAATTCCAACTGCGCCACAAGGATCGGAAAATGGCGGCGAGCAAGGCAAACACAGGGGAAATACATTACACCATAACCAACGGGAAAACACTTTATTAACACCACACAATGTCATATCTAAATAACTGGTAAACGGGGTGCGTGCCACCACACCCAAGTGTCCATGTCCCACTGTCACTGCACCGCCCCTGGCTGAGGGTGCTGGGCCATCCCCGTGACAGTAGGGCCGTTGGGATCAGCGGGCTAGCGTGGTTGCAATGCAATGTGTGTAGTCGGGCTGGTTGTCGGGCTGGGTGTCGCCTGGTTGTCGGGCTGGGTGTCGCTGGTTGTCGGGCTGGGTTGTCGCTGGTTGTCGGCTGGGTGTCGCTTTGTTCGGGTGGGTGTGCTGGTCGGGGTGGCAACAGGTGCGTTGGTGGGAATTTCCACGCAGGAGACGGTGTAATCATTGGCATGGGGTAGAGGGTGGCTTTTGGGTGCGGGCGTCCCGTAATGGGGTGATTCCTGCATGGGGTAACCTCGCGGCGCAGCAGGTGCCAGAGCGAACAGATGTGATAAGGTGGGGGGGGGTGTCCCGGGGTCACGGCTGCGTCTGATCATGGGGTCACCGTGCTGCGTCTGATCAATGGGGTCACCGGCTGCGTCTGATCATGGGGTCACCGGCTGCGTCTGATCATGGGGTCACCGGCTGCGTCTGATCATGGGGTCACCGGCTGCGTCTGATCATGGGGTCACCGGCTGCGTCTGATCATGGGGTCACCGGCTGCGTCTGATCATGGCGTCTTTCTCTTCCAGTTCTCCCGGACACGATAAAAACTCACCGCTGGGAAACATGGCCGTCACTCCAACACCATCGCCGTCACCAAAGGTGGATCCTTCGAGCTCACGTGCCTCGCTGCCACCACAGCCGCCTCCGAGCAGACGCACCTCGCTCTGACCTGGGAGCGGCGGGACACTAACGGTGCCAGCCCAGTCCTGACGGTCACTTACCACGGCCACCTGCAGCCCGGTGAGGAGTACCTGGCCCGGTACAGCAGCGGTGACGTACGCGTCATGTACATGGGGGACTATAAGTATGTCCTGACGGTGGGAGCTGTGCAGCCGTCGGACGCCGGGGTGTATAGCTGTGTGGCCGCTTCCTGGGTGCAGGCGTCTGGTCGGTGGGAGAAGATCCAGGAGAAGAGCTTAACAGTCGCCCACGTCAACGTCCGGCCTGTCGGTAGGTGCTGGTGTTGAGGCTGTTCTGGTGTGCCCGCGGTTGTGCCCGTCTCACTGTCTCCTCTGCCCACAGGTCTCACCGTAAAGGTACCGGTCTCGGAGGTCCAGGTGGGTGAGGGTCTCCCGCTCAATCTGTCCTGCCTGGTGTCCCAGGAGTCCGCAGGGCCGGTGCTAACGAGAGTCCGGTGGTCATTTAATGCCGGCTCTTCCCAGGAGACCCGCGAGCTGCTGGGCGTGCAGGATCCTGACCCGGATGCCCAGGATGTTGGCGCTCACCAGCTGGTGGTTCCACAGGTGTGGGACAATGGCACGTTCAGCTGCCGGGCCACACTCTGGGCTCTGCTGAGCAATGGCAGCTGGTACCCGGCGGTGGAGGCGGCATCTGACCCCATCACGGTGCTGGTGGTGCCCTCTGGTAAGTGTTTTTTTTTTATAGACGGGGGGGAGGGGGAGCACTCTTTTCTCTGGACGGGGGCGAGTGATGCAGGGGCACCTGGGAGATTGTATCTCTACACCTGTACCTACACGGCCGCGTCATTGCGGCTCCACTGCTGCCATCTAGTGGTGAGAAAGCTCCATGCCCCCCCACACCAACACCAACTCCGTCCCGGTGTCGCATAGACGCCTCAAAACACGCAACAACCGCTGTAACGGAGGGAAGGCATGAGGGCGTCCGTGCCCTCCGGATCCGGGCGCCAACTTTAAAACCTCGGCAACTGACGATTCAGCCTGGAAGCCAACAACAGATCCATCCTTAGAGGACCCCACAACCTGTCGATGGTGGTGAACACAGACGGCAGCAGATGCCAATCCCCCGAATCCGTCATGTGGCGTGAATTCCAGTCCGCCACTGTATTGGCGAGACCTGGAAGATACTGAGCTACCACAGATCGGCGGCCACCGACGTCAAAGCCATCGAGCGAGGCCCTCCCAGGGCATTGCTATATCTGACCGCCAACAGATTGTCCAACTTGAGGAGGACACAGCGGTGATCGGTCGCCCTGGAAAGGCATTTCAGGGAGAAGAATGCCGCCAGCAGTTTGAGTATTTATATGGAGACAGTTCCTGGGTCGCCCAACCACCTCCTGTCTCCACCGCGCTCCCCAACCCGAACGGCTCGCGTCAGATTCTATGGTCAACGTAGGCAAAGGAGGCCACACCAGGCGAGCGTTCCAACGAGACCAATCCGTCAACCACCACTCCAGATCCAACCTCACATCGTCTGAGAGGGGGACCATGCGGGAATAATCCACCCCACCAAGCGGAGAGAACGGGCCTTCAATCTCTGGAGGGCCCTGTAATGAAGCGGGGCAGGAAGAATCGCCAAACAAGTCGCCGCCAGGAGACAACCCTCGCCAGCTCCCTTAGCGTGGACGAGGGGCCTCTGAGGAGAGATCGAACCTCTTTGCGAATGGAACAAACCTTGGGAAGAGGGACGTTGAGTGTCATGTCGTGTGAATCGAGGAGGAAACCTAGAAACGCTAACCTCGCGTGGGCACCAACAGCGACTTTTCCACATTTATCAGGAAGCCCAAGTCCTGTAGGAGCGAAGAGCGTCCATGACAAATGTAGAAGAGATTCCGTGGAATCCGACATCAACAGGACGTCGTCCAAATAAATGACAAGGCGCACACCCCTCACTCGAAGTGACTCTACAGCCGGTTTCATGAGCTTCGTGAAGCACCACGGAGCGGATGAATGGCCGAACGGCAGACATGCGAAGCACCACATGTGAGCGCTCCAAGGGCGGCACAGGAAATCTCTGGACGCTGGGCCATGGGGACTGAAAGATACACGTCCTTCAAGTCTAGTTTGACCAGCCAATCGTTGATGTAGAGCGTATCCCTGAGTGTGTGAAAACCCTCCATTTGGAAGTGGCGGTACGTCACCCATACATTGAGGTCACTGAGATTTATTACAGGATGCGTCCCACCCCCCTTTTTGATGACATGGAACAAGTTGCTCACAAACTTGGGAGTCCAGGCGACCTCCTCTATAGCCCCTTTCAACGCCAGTGCCGTGGCCTCTGCCTGAACCAAGAGTTCCTGTTCCATGGAAAGGCAGAGAGGACGTGGAGGTACAGACCTGTGAGGAGGGACAGTTTTGAAATCTCTCGAACCCCCTGACTTCTTTTAGGACCCAAGGATCCATGGTAATCTGCTCCCTCTTGGTGACAAAGTATCGAATGTGACCCACCCCCACCTGAACTGACGAGTGAGGAACAATACATGGAAGTATTACCAGTCGGACGTCCAGTACAGAAAGAGCCTCGGCCACCTCAGAATCTGCGGCCTCTCCAGGCCTGAGCTCGGGTAGAGGGTCCGTAGGCGGAGGGACCTGAGTCAGTGGCAGTGGAGGCATGGAAGGCGCCTCTGGTAATGCCCACAGAGCCGTTGCGTCTGGCAAAACGCCCCCTTCCTCTGCCAGCCCTGTCAAACCTTTTTAGGGAACACCTTCTTAATGGCCGTTTCAGGCGCTGGTGTAGGTACCCATACTCTTAATAAAGCCATCACCAAAAAGAAGGCCCGGAGCCTTGGCACCTGTCTCTAGTAGCCATGGATGTAAGCTGAGGATCTATCCTCAAAATCATGGACTTGCGCCGTTCGGTGGCCAAAGCCGCGATAGCGCCACCCAACAGGCACAACGAGCGTTGAATCCAACCTGTGACATCTTCCAGGTCTAAGGGGGTATCCTGTAAGCGGGCATCCTCCACCATATCAAGGAGGTGCAACATCCAAATCCTTGTCCTCACAAACTCGTAAAGCCATATCAATACCCTTCCTGGGCGACCACCCCTTGTTGGTCATAAGTTTTACAAAATCTTCATCTACCACTGGGGTGAGACAAGTCTTGGCCGCGATGGTAGGACGAGGACATTCAGCCTTCATATTAAGCCGGGTCTCCTTATCCATAGGGAGCCACATGTGGGCATCCACCCTCATCTCCACGTACGGCATAGGGGACCACACAGTAGAGCGCGGGTGCAGCACTCCCGCTGGGGAAAACATTGGGCGGCCCTGAGGGTCGCACACCACTTCTTTTAGTAGACAACAATGGTGGTGGGGGTCTTACACCCTTGGCCAACAGGCCCACATCATGCGGAGCATAGAGCGCTATTGCTCCATCCTCCCCGTGCTCGGGTTCCTCACTCTCCGAGTCAGTGTGTTTGGGGAGTCGGCCAGAACCCGTAGGCTGAGGCCTATCTTTAGAGACCGCCATCAAGGCCTCGCGGTCAGGGGCTCTCTTACGCGAGATCACCTCGCCCATCTCAGAAGGCAGAGTGTCGGGGATGCCAGCCCCTCTAGGAGGAATATCAGGGTGTTTGGATTTAGCACATTTCTTGGAGCCAAGCTGAGCCGAACCAGAAGCCACAACTGGGTCTAGAGGGGAGAGCAGGGTCCGCACTGGGAGCGGGGTAAGCCTTAACTGAAGCCACCACTTCATCCATAGTCCTCTGGAAGGACAAAAAGAGAGTGGAGACCGCAGAGGACAGGGACCAGGAGATAGAGGCCTGGAGTGCAGCCTTCATGGCCGCAAAGCGGGCCGCCGTTTTGGACTTTTTCCTTTTTGGGGGGGGAGCAAAAGCATCGGAGTGCTCTGAATGCCGGGAACTCACTGCGGAGTCTGATTCCCCTGTTTGGGATGACCTGCTACCCCCAATCTGATTAGAGAGGGACATGGTACCGATCGATGTGCTCCGCCCAGCGTCAGAAGCCTCGTGTGAGACCAGGCGCCGCACGCGGTCATGTGACATCCAAAATGGCCGCCGAGATCTCACACGAGACTCCCGCGGGTACTCGGGCGGCCGAGGACGGCGCTGAAATGGGAAGCTGGGAACCGTACAAGTGCCCAAACCTGCGGTAAAACTACACACCAGGCGAAGAGCGAGTAACAAACTCGGCGGGAAACTCAGGAAGGTCTGTCGAGACCGGCTGAGTTTACCCACCGGCCGGGAGCTGACCCCCATGGTTATAGCCGGGGATATTCAGCACCCGTCAGAAAGTAAACTGCGAAAACACTCGAAAAAATACCAGATAATTAAAGGAGAGAAATACTCATCTGTGCAATTGAATACTTTCAAGCCGAGCTCCTGACAGTCTGGAACACCCATACCCCACTGCGCAAAGTGCGAGTAAAAGGGGCCCATCTCCCCTGGGTTACAGCTGACCTCACGCATATGGACCAGCTTAGAGACTCCCTGTGGTCAAAGTTCAAGAGTACTGGATCCATGAACGATCACTGTGAATACTGAAAATGCCGCAATGAATGCACAAAAGAAACAAAAATGGCTAAAGCCCAATACTTCAATGAAAATTTAAACAATAACATATCAAACCCCAGAAATTTTTGGAAAATCATAAGTAACATACAAGCACCCCCCAGTCCACTCCCAACCGGCTGCTTTAAAAGTAAACAACCAAACTGTACAACACCCCCTAGATGTAGCAAATGCTTTTAATAATTATTATGACGGAATGGAGATGTTGTTCCGCCTGCGGGTGTGCTCTATCTGCGTGACCCCCGGCGCTTACCGCTGGCCCGACTACCGAGTGACGCGGCACTCGGCGTCTCGTGCGGCCTGGCGTGACCCTGGGGAAGGGTTAGCGGGCGGTGGAGGGGACCCCTGCGTAGAACCAGCCCGACCACTGAGCAACACGGTACTCAGCGTCTCGAGCAGCTGGTTCACTGACCTTGTGTGTGTGGGAACGTCTGTGGAGCGGTCGGCCGAATACGGAGATCGGATCTGCCGCGGAGGAATATTCGGATCTTAAGTGGAGGAATATTTGGATCTTAAGTGGAGGAATATTCGTATCTTTAAACGGAGGACTTTTCGGATCTTACGGGCCGGGGGAATCTTCGGATCTGATCACCGCTCGCTTGGTATACCGAAGCGCGGTCCGCGCCTTCGGTTCGGATCTCACCTCGGTCGATTATTCTTAAGTCCGTCGTCCATACGCTTCACCTCTGTCCTGATGCAGGCACAGGGGCGTTCGGTTCGGATCTTAAGTCTGTTCGGATCTTATGCTAGACACCACATCCTGAGACCGCAGGGGATACTCAGACAATCTAATGCGGCGGAAAATAAAAGTCATCAGGCGAGGCTGGATGCACTGGGAAATCTGAGTTTATTATTCACATCACAGACATTTATCAACTTTACACAATTATGAATACAATGGGAATCCCTGCCCGCCCACACAAGTCCCATTGGCCGTTACGGATCGGGGAGTCGCCGATTCGACCATTTTAAGATCCGAATATTCTGATCGGAACCACGAGGCGATCGGAAAATGGCGGCGGGCGAGGCAGACAAAGGGAATCACATTTCACAATAAACCAACGGGGACACTTCATTACACCACACACAAATCCACATCTAAATAAAAAGTACTTAGGTGCTGTGGGACCCACGGAGTTTTAAGTGTCCATGGGTATGAGTGCCACTATGCACCGCCCCTGGCTGAGGGTGTTGGGCCATTCCGTGACAATTATTTTGTTGGATGCACCACCACCCTGATTGCTAAGCTAGGAAATGACACGCAATCAGAAAGGCCGCACGCAGGTCAGGCCCCACCAACAGTGCAAAGACCCCGTAACCCAGAGAAATTCAGTTTTAGACCAGTGCCTGTCAGTGCCATCACTAAACTTCTCCATAACCAAAAAATGAAATGCTAGTCTGGACCCGATCAAATCCCAGCAATGCTGCTGAAAATCAGCCATTGAATACGGAGATGTAGTGTATGCAGCCGCACCGCAAACACACCTCCAGATACTTACTACATTGTAGCACAAAGCGACAGAATGAGTTATACAATGTAACTACATGACACACCAAACTTGGCATCACTGGACTCTAGACGCACCCTTCACCTTTCCAACCTGGTGTTTAAGAGCTTTTCTGGGAAGCTGCCACCCTACCTGAATATGCTGCTTCCCCCAGTAGTTCCCTCATCCTATAACCTCCGATCCAGGACCAGCACCTTACTTGCAATACCACAATACAAAAAGAGAGTGGGTCGATCCTCATTTTCCTACAGAGCACCACAATTATGGAATAACCTCCCAGACACCATCAAATCTTCCCCCAGTCTAAAGTCCCTTAAGACTTCCCTATTAACATACCTCAATACAGAATGCACCTGTAAACATGTAACATAGTGACTATATACAGAATGCACCTGTAAACATGTAACACAGTGACTATATACAGAATGCACCTGTAAACATGTAACATAATGACTTTATTTCCTACATATTTATTTTCTGTTAATCTGTATATTTGTTTTGTTAATATCTTGCATTTTACTATTTTGTATTTCTGTAACCATTCAATGTTCTCAAACCCAGGACATACTTGAAAACGAGAGAAATCTCAATGTATCCTTCCTGGTAAAATCCTTTATAAATAAATAAATAAATAAATAAATCTGGTCTGATGCAGGAGTAGCAAAGAAAGAGGGCGTTACTGCTCCAGCTCAGACCATTTATAGACTTGGGGGCGGGGATTGCAGACTGGGAGGATAGCCCACGTTGGGGGCTTGTTTGTTTTTCATGTTCTTTTTATCACCATGCGTTGCTGCTGTGGGTGCAATAAAGGGATTGCAAATACTCGCCTCCGAGCCTGCCTTAAAATCCGAGGGGGTATATCCTGCTGTGCGTGGGGCGGGGATACAGAGTATCACCGGTGGAACATGAGTGATGCCTAGAGCCCTACTTCTCAAGTTTACCTTTTCTCCTTTTGCCCCCTCCCCTTCTTTTCCTCCCCCCCCCCCTTCTTTTCCTCCCCCCTCCCCCCTGTCTTTTCCTCCCCCTCCCCCTGTCTTTTCCTCCCCCTCCCCTCTGTCTTTTCCTCCCCCCCTCCCCTCTGTCTTTTCCTCCCCCCCTCCCCTCTGTCTTTTCCTCCCCCCTCCCCTCTGTCTTTTCCTATCCTCCCTGTCTTTTCCTCCCCCTCCCCCTGTCTTTTCCTCCCCCTGTCTTTTCCTCCCCTCCCCTCTGTCTTTTCCTCCCCCTCCCCTCTGTCTTTTCCTCCCCCTCCCCTCTGTCTTTTTCTCCCCCTCCCCTGTCTTTTCCTCCCCCCCTCTGTCTTTTCCTCCCCCTCCCCTCTGTCTTTTCCTCCCCTCCCTCTGTCTTTTCCTCCCCCCTCCCTCTGTCTTTTCCTCCCCCTCCCTCTGTCTTTTCCTCCCCCTCCCTCTGTCTTTTCCTCCCCCTTCCCCTCTGTCTTTTCCTCCCCTCCCTCTGTCTTTTCCTCCCCCCTCCCCTCCCTCTGTCTTTTCCTCCCCCTCCCCCCTCCCCTCCCTCTGTCTTTTCCTCCCCCCCTCCCCTCCCTATGTCTTTTCCTCCCCCTCCCCTCCCTCTGTCTTTTCCTCCCCTCCCCTCCCTCTGTCTTTTTCTCCCCCCCCCTCCCTCTGTCTTTTCCTCCCCCTCCCTCTGTCTTTTCCTCCCCCTCCCCTCCCTCTGTCTTTTCCTCCCCCCTCCCCTCCCTCTGTCTTTTCCTCCCCCTCCCCTCCCTCTGTCTTTTCCTCCCCCCTCCCCTCCCTCTGTCTTTTCCTCCCCCCTCCCCTCCTCTGTCTTTTCCTCCCCCCCCTCCCTCTGTCTTTTCCTCCCCTCCCCTCCCTCTGTCTTTTCCTCCCCCTCCCTCCCTCTGTCTTTTCCTCCCCCCTCCCCTCCCTCTGTCTTTTCCTCCCCCCTCCCCTCCCTCTGTCTTTTCCTCCCCCCTCCCCTCCCTCTGTCTTTTCCTCCCCCCTCCCCCTCCTCTGTCTTTTCCTCCCCCTCCCCTCCCTCTGTCTTTTCCTCCCCCTCCCCTCCCTCTGTCTTTTCCTCCCCCCTCCCCTCCCTCTGTCTTTTCCTCCCCCCTCCCCTCCCTCTGTCTTTTCCTCCCCCCTCCCTCCCTCTGTCTTTTCCTCCCCTCCCCTCCCTCTGTCTTTTCCTCCCCCTCCCCTCCCTCTGTCTTTTCCTCCCCCCTCCCCTCCCTCTGTCTTTTCCTCCCCCCTCCCCTCCCTCTGTCTTTTCCTCCCCCCTCCCCTCCCTCTGTCTTTTCCTCCCCCTCCCCTCCCTCTGTCTTTTCCTCCCCTCCCTCTGTCTTTTCCTCCCCCCCTCCCCTCCCTCTGTCTTTTCCTCCCCCCCTCCCTCCCTCTGTCTTTTCCTCCCCCCCTCCCCTCCCTGTCTTTTCCTCCCCTCCCCTCCCTCTGTCTTTTCCTCCCCCTCCCCTCCCTCTCTTTTCTCCCCCTCCCCTCCCTCTCTCTTTTCCTCCCCTCCCCTCCCTCTCTCTTTTCCTCCCCCTCCCCTCCCTCTCTCTTTTCCTCCCCCTCCCTCCCTCTCTCTTTTCCTCCCCCCTCCCCTCCCTCTCTCTTTTCCTCTCCCCTCCCTCTCTCTTTTCCTCCCCCCTCCCTCTCTCTCTTTTCCTCCCCCTCCCCTCCCTCTCTCTTTTCCTCCCCTCCCCTCCTCTCTCTTTTCCTCCCCCTCCCCTCCCTCTCTCTTTTCCTCCCCTTCCTCTCTCTTTTCCTCCCCTCCCTCTCTCTTTTCCTCCTCCCCATCCTCTCTCTTTTCCTCCCGTAAAATGGTCCCCTCCGTCTCTGTTCCTCCCCCTCCCCCCCCCCCGTTCCTCTCCTCAGTGCCGGCTGTGGTGGTCTCGTTGAACGCCAGCGTCCTGCCTCTCTTCTCGGAGGAGCCCACGGAGCTCTTGTGCCATGTTAGTGGATTGGATGGCGGCCGTCTCTCTGTGTCCTGGTATCACACGCCGCCCGCGCTTTCCGGCTCTGCCCGTATTCGTCTCTTGGCGTCTCTAGACCAGGACTGGACACTCCATGTGGGTGAGGGCTACGAGGAGCGGCTGGAGAGGGGGGAGCTCATCGTGTCCCGTAAGGATCCCCAGACGTTCGCCTTACGGATCCAGTGGACCACGGAGGCCGACCGGGGAGACTACCACTGCGTGAGCACCGCCTGGAAGCGGCGTCCTGAGGGCAGCTGGGTGCCCAGCGTGGAGGTGGCATCGAACCCAATCAACATCTTCCTGAAAGGAGAAGGTGAGAGTGACATCCACGTGCCGTGATCCCTGGTCTTTGCCGCAAACCCGACCGCATGAATGTCCCGGGCCATACAGTGACACCACGGGGCACTGGCAGCTTCTCTGCATGCATGTATGCCCTGGCTGTCTGCTGACCCTTGGTCTCGTGTGCCGGGGTGTTTCGGCTGCCGGTGCGGTGGGTTTCTGGTAATATTTGCCGGTAAAATGGATCTGAATTATCCTTTATTTGCCTAAACCTGGTGCCGCTGTGACCTCTGACCCCATGTCTTTCAGAGCCGGCGCTCGCTGTTAATGCTCAGCTGATGAAGCTGGCGTTGGCGCCTGGAGGGACCTTCGAGATGATCTGCTCTGTCAGCGCCAAGAACATCCGCTCGCCGCAGTACTCTGTGACTGTGGAGAAGCCGGCGTCTCTCTCGCCCGGGCCAGCTCAGGTGATCCTGCTGAGTCGTGACGGGCAGATCCAGAGGCAGCCGGATGGGAACACCATGCTGGAGATGATAAAGGAGGGCGTCTATCGCTTCAGGCTTTACCAGGCACAGCTGCAGGACGCCGGGGATTACCGCTGCTCGGTCACCGCCTGGACACAAGGGGGCGATGGCTTCTGGAGAGACGCTGCACGGCAGGAATCGGACCCTCTGACCCTGGAGTTCCAGTCGTCGGGTGGGTGGACCTGGCCGGGCTTCCTGCATGGCTGGGGGGGCTGGATTCAGGATGGGGAGGTGTTTTGGGGGGGTGTGGACACGTCTCCCTCCATTAATCTTGTATCTGCTCCCTCAGGTCCGGTGTTTAATGTGACGGCGTACACTGACAGCACCTCGGTATACCTCGGTGACAGAGCAGAATTCTGGTGCATCATCACCGTCGATGGTCCGGCTGTGGATCCAGGTAACGGCTGCAGGTTACGCGCGGTCACAATTTAACCCTGTGCAGCCCCGGCCCCTCCTGCCGATGTGTTCACCCGCTCCTCTACGACACGCCGCGATGCTCAGGATGTGCGGCCGCACGGCGCGGTATTACTTGGCGCATTCCATACGGTGGCGCGCGTTGTTACTCAGCGCAGTCCATACGGTGGTGCGTGGTGTTACTTGGGGCAGTTCATACGGCGGCGCACGGCAGGGTGTTACTCTGCGCAGACCATATGGTGGTGCACAGCGCGGTGTTACTTGGCGCAGACTGTATCGCACAGCGCAGTGTTACTACGGTGGTGCACGGCGCTGTTACTCGGTGGTTGTGACGAGACGCCGTCTCTTCCGGTCTGTCCTGGCTCTCCAGACACCCCCTTACCAGGATCAGCCCGGCTTCTGAGTTGCTCGGAACTCAGTGCCTCGAGCAGCCTGATCCGCAGCTCCAGACCGCGCTTGTTCTGCCTCGAGCAGCCTGATCCGCAGCTCCAGACCCGCTTGTTCTGAACTGGGGTTAATACAGTCTCTGAGCAAGGGGTTCCGCGACAACGATACATTTAAAACCACACAATATAAATGAACAGAAGGTCTTCCCCAAAGCAAATGTCTGTCTTTTGGGGTTTCGCCATGGAAATAAAAGTCGTGGGATGACACGTGGAGCGCAACGTCAGCCTCATGACGGTGGTGCACGGAGCTGTTACTCGGTGGTGCACGGAGCTGTTACTCGGTGGTGCACGGCGCTGTTACTCGGTGGTGCACGGCGCTGTTACTCGGTGGTGCACGGCGCTGTTACTCGGTGGTGCACGGCGCTGTTACTCGGTGGTGCACGGCGCTGTTACTCGGTGGTGCACGGCGCTGTTACTCGGTGGTGCACGGCGCTGTTACTCGGTGGTGCACGGCGCTGTTACTCGGTGGTGCACGGCGCTGTTACTCTGTGCAGTCTATACATTTGACGCGGGGAAGCTGTAGTATCAGCGGCAGGGGTTAAGGCTGCGTCCATGCGTTGGCAGTATGCGCGTCTCCCTCTGACCCTGCTCTCTCATTGGCTCTCTCTACAGAGGACGTGGTGTTTGAGGTCTCGTGGTTTGCCCAGCAGCCGGGAGGACCGGCCGTATCGTTGGTGACGGTGGATCGCATGGCACAGGTCCGGCACAGCCGCAGGAATGGCACCAGTGAAGTGGCCCTCGAACGCATCAGCGACATGGAGTTCAGGTTACGCATCTACAACTGTGAGGAGAGGGACGCGCGCGGCCATTACTGCGCGGTCACGCCGTGGCTTCGCTCCGGTGAGGGAGGATGGAGCCAGCAGGCGGCCGTCACGTCCAACCTGGTCCCCATCAGCATCCGCATGGATTGTGAGTAGTGATTGGTGCTCGGGGAGGGGCAGCTTGTTACATCCTGGCATTTATGATGTTTTTCTCCCGTTTCCTCAGTGCTCTCTGCCTTCAAATACCCGCTGCTGATTGGTGCGGCCGTCTCGCTGCTCGCCGGCTGCCTGGCCTGTCTGATTGGATACTGCAGCGTCCGCCTCTGCTGTAAGACTCCGCCCAAGCAGGACACTCGCAGGGAGCACCGCCGGCTCATGTCCATGGAGATGGACTGACCGAGAGCAAGGCCTCGGGGGGGCAAGAAGAAAGAGATGAGGGGGGGCTGCGGGGGGCGCTGCGTCCCGGGAACATTGAAGCTGCAGGAACCTCAGGGACTTCCACTTCCTCTGCTCCGAATCCATAACGTGACCGACCTGTCCCCGACGCGTTCTACTCTGAGGATCGAAGCCTGGACTGGATCAGGCACTGTGTGCAGAGGGGGCGGGGCTGTGTGTGAAGAGGGGGAGGGGTTCACGACAAACTATGCAAACCGGGAGGGGGGAAACACTACAACCTATGTCTGTGCCATTCTGCTGTGAGGGGGCTCGGGGTGGCCCCTACTCTGATATGGTGGTCCCCTGCACACCCCCCCCCATCTCTACTCAGTTGCAGGTGAACCCCTTGTGCCCCCATATTCAGCTCTGGGTGTGCCCCCCCCCCCATGTGGCTGCTCTGGGTGTGCCCGCTCTCCCGGCTCGGAGCCCCCGTTCAGACGGTCGTCGCGTCGCTCTGACCCGGCTCCAGATTTCTCATGAAAAGCACAGTTTTGGTTTATCTGTAAAATATTATGTGTTTGTTTTTATTCATATTTTGTGTAAATGTTCTAAAAAATTGCGTTTTTACAAGGGGGGAGGGGAGGGGTCTCTTCCTTTTTTTTTCCTCCGCTTTGCCAGACTCCCTGGATTTCACGTCCCTCTGGTTGTGGCCGGTTAACCCCTGTCATTCCAGACAGCCATATGATTTGCACTCCAGTCTGGCGGGGGGGGGGGTGAAAGAGACCCCCGGGGGGGGGTTTAGGTACGTTTTGTGTCCCCGCTCAGTCTAAGCAATAAACACAATAAAAGCCTTGTTTTATTTTTTACTGGCTGTGCAGCTCTGTGATATCTCGCCGGGGGTGGAGTTATAATCTGGTCTCTGGGGGGGTGGAGTTATAATCTGGTCTCTGGGGGGGAAGGGGCGGTCGCCGCACTTTGCTCAGTGGATGTACAATATGATAAATCAGACGAGGGGGCTAAAACTTGAGACCCCCATGCAGCAGATCTTTGGAGGTGGGCACCACCCATCACGTCGGGTACCGGGTCCCTTGGATGACATTGGAGCCGGTGCTGGACTTCGGGCCTGATGGTGCGGCCTATCCAGGGTGGCCTGACTCACCACTTAGGATTTCTGGATCGACGTGTTCCACGGCGAAACGTCCATCTCCACACGTGACTCTCCTCCACGCAGGCTTCTCTTGGCGTCTCCTTGCCTCCCTCCCATCAATGTCTGACCCCGATTTTGCAGCAGCTTGCAAGGGGGGGGGGGTGGTAGGGGATGCTGGAAGCTGTGGTCCCTTACTTGGCTGGATGGACCTGCATGGTGGCCCCGGCTTGGATGGACCTGCATGGTGGCCCCGGCTTGGATGGACCTGCATGGTGGCCCCGGCTTGGATGGACCTGCATGGTGGCCCCGGCTTGGATGGACCTGCATGGTGGCCCCGGCTTGGATGGACCTGCATGGTGGCCCCGGCTTGGATGGACCTGCAAGGTGGCCCCGGCTTGGATGGACCTGCAAGGTGGCCCCGGCTTGGATGGACCTGCAAGGTGGCCCCAGGTTGGATGGGCGCTGCGGTGGAGACGGGGGAGCGTCCTGGTGGGGCTCCCGTGGCCGTGTGTGGAGCTGGATTTTGCAGCCTGAGAGGAATTACCCCGTCCCTGGCCGGGCATGATGAGGATCTGCTCTTTTGTGCCCTTGACCTCTTACCTGAGCTGGAGGTCAAGTGGTTCAGCGATTACCCTGGTACGGTGGGGCCTTCTGACATCCTGCACTTGGTCTCGCTGCTGGAGCTGTCTATGGGCTGGTTCTAGTCGTCGAAGAATGGGCCAATCCACTGCCGCTGTCTGCCCAACTTCGTGGATGTCTCTTCCCTACCAGCGTGGCCGCCTTGTTTGCCGCATTGTATCGCCCGTTTGATGCACTAACTAAACGGCTTGCCCATCTCCATACTTTTGGACGCTGGGTGACCCTCCCCCCACCCCCATGAGTGCTCTCCGGGATGGGCAAGTCAGCATGTTTGGGGCTGATTTATACCCCCCCCCCCATTGTGGACTTTCTCCGTGTGGTCTTTATTCTGTATCTTTGGGATGTGACTTTTTTTGTGGCGGTTAGGGCCTCGACCCCCCCCCTCCCACCCCGTTGTGTGTGGGTCATTGGGCCAATCAGGGCGAGGCACTAGGGCAGTGGTCACCAAGGCTGACGGCTTCCTTTGGCTCCAGGGTGCCCCCAGTTCCGTGTGGGGTTACTGGAGTGAGCCGGGACTGACACTTATTTTTGGGAGATTTCACCCCCCCCTCCTAGTAACTGCTGGGGACCCAACCAGACCAAAACAGATAATTGGATATTTGCTCTTTGGAAGGCAAAACATAATTTAGATGTAGACATTGAGAACATTGCCTTAATTCGTTAATGGACATTACTTAAGATTTAACAGATTAGTGTAAACAGATAACAAGAAGTGGAGAAAATGGGGGTTAATCCCTGGATGGGCGCTGCTTCCACCCTATGGGATAAATTATTATCTCGTGGACTGGGGATATCTCCGTGGATAGTTATCCAGCTGAAGAGGCCAGTGAGGCGAAACGCGTTCTGGATTATCCCCCACATTGATTTTACTTATACTGTATGTACTTAATAGAATAAAACCCTTTTTTTTACTTTATCCCCGTATCCTGTTGAAATTCTGTGCAGCGTCCACCAACTACCGGGCAGCTTCCAGCACATGCAGCATGAGGATTGCATTTTGGCAGACGAACCTTTGCAGCAGTGTTATGGAACTGACGTAACGCTCCATGCTTCAAACTCCAAGAGACTTTATGTTCAATTGTATCGTGTGATTTTAAATATATTTTACATCGTTTGGTTTTAGTTTAAATTAGTTTAGTGTAAAATGGCGTAACTTTAGTTTTAAATATACTTATATTCCTGTAGGTAAATGTGTTTTTGTGTAGCCAGTAAACAAGCTTTACTGCTGTGTAATTTATGCAACAGGGCTTTTTCCCCTTATTTGGCTGCATGTTTGATTCAAGAAGTCTGTGATAGTGTTTGTCTTTAATCTGATGTGTTAGAACAATAGATTATGTAAATGTTGTGTGAGCTAAAGGATGTTTATTGTAAATATCTAACTGACATAATGTAATTAGAGACTTTAGGTACATGTTCACCATTTGGTATGTAAATTATAACTGAAGAGGACCTGAAGGAAACCTGCAGTGGTCTTGGAACCCACCAATCAGAACTGTTGGGATGGGTGGGAAGTTTGAATGTGCGTTGCTGTATTTTGTATAAATATCCGGTAAAATCTTCCATAAAGGGAGAATCCTGTTGGAACATACAGCTCGCCTGGTGTCTCCTTCAACTACGCTACACTACACTCAACCTCAGAAGGCACAGAGCGGCCTTCTGGCAATGCAAAGAGGCTCCAAGGCAGAGGTTCAGATCAAGCAGATCTGGAGCTGCAGATCAAGCGGTTCGAGGTACGAAGCTCCAAGCCACTGAGGCCGGGCTGATCTTGGAAAGGGGGTATCTGGAGAGTCAGGACAGACGGAAGAGAACGGTTCCATCACATTGGCTGGCAGCGGTGTGGATAGAGGCTCTCCAAGACCAATACACCCCGAGATGGCCAACTATACAGCCTGCAAGCAGGACACCCTGACGGACCTGCTGGAGAGCCGTGGATGGAACGGATACTAAAGTAAGGGTCAAAGGCACAAGTGTGGCACAACCAGGAGCGAGATGGAAACGCTCAAGGAGGTAAAAAGACGCCTCAAGCAATATGGTCCAAACCCTAGCATGGACCTGTTCCAGAGCGTTTGGAATGCGGTCTGTTTATTGCAGAAAGGGGAAGCTGTGCGGGACCAGGAAGATTTTAACCCTCTGCATGTGTAATACAATAAATACAAGGTCCCAGGCTGGATTGAGCCAGGGGACATTCGTAGCCAGGAGGAGAACTGGTTGGCCACAAAACCACACACCCAGAGGGTGCCTACAGACTTGGATTGGCAGAGACCAGGGATTTTGGAAGCATTAGCTTCTGCCAACGCCAAGACCCAAACAAAATATGCCTCTGCACCAACCGTGACCATCTCCCACGCTCAAGTAAGGCTAAAAAGAAGCGGAGGGGTGGACGGGTGAAAGAAATGGAGGTGGTGCTGGAGAGCGAATGCAAATGTTGTGACCCGCTTCGAAGGGAGGTAGAGACCTTGAAAGGGCAACTAGACTCTGCCACTCAGGGTGAGAAAGAGACTGGCCTGCGATTGCACCGGCTACAGTATCAGCTGCAAGATGGCCAGAGAGAGCTGGACGAGGTGAGACTATCCAGAGATGATGCAGAGGTGAATGTACAGCGCCTGGAGATGGAAATGATTGGCTTGCGGGATTTACTTACAGCTGCTGAGCGAGCCAAGGATAACGCTGCTCGAGAGCAAGAGGAGACCATGGCCATTGGCGTTTTAAAAGTCCAGGCAGCCATGGGGGATAAGTGTCTCCTTGAATCCCAGATTATGGAGCTGACAGAGAAGCTGAAAGACGAGCAAAGTAACGCTGAGCGAGTAGGCGAGAATATTAAAAAGGCCAGACTGCTGATTGAGCAACTGAAAGCAGACGGAGAGGCAGAGCAAAGCAAGGCCCAGCTACTAGAGAAGTCATGTCATCAGCTGGAGGGTCAGTTCCGAGAACTAAAGGCTGAACTCCAGGCTTCTATCACTGCCTGGGAAGCAAGATGTCAAGAGCTTTAGGAGCAGTGTGATGCAGAGACCGAGCAACGCCATGCTATAAGTGAGCAGTTGAGACACTCTGAAAGCAGGCTGTACACTGCACAGCAACAGCTGGAAAATGAGTGGCTCCAGACAGTACTACACCATCGGGTACATTCCGAGCTGCAAGCTTCAGTTATTGAACTGAAAGCAAAGACTTTACAGCTAGAAGTACAGCTGAACGCCAAGATTAAAAAACAGCAGGCTGTCAGTGAAGAGGCTGCGCTCCTTCCCACTGCGCAAGGGAGATGTATTTCAGGTAGCCCGAATCGCCAACTTGAGGGGTCAACGATTATGGAGCCTGTGGACCTATTTTTGTACGGTGAGAAACCTGCGGCGCTCCCAGTGGATTTGGGAGACATTCTAAGGATAGATGCTGTGCTGGCATCAGTGTGCCTTGTCCCCAACGAAGATGGAGACCCCCCCAGCACTCCACCCCTATGACCCAAGGTGCTACCAGAGAGGGAACCTCTTCTTACCTGCCCAGAAGACCAGCAGAATCGGTGAGTGACTACCCTGAGAGACTACCAAATTCCTGGTCCCTGGAAGATTCGCGCCCTTTTGGGATTGTGGGGATTGCCGTGGGCTGGGCCCCTGCTAAATATTTGGGAGAGGGGCATCACCCGAAGGAGAGACTGGGGACTGGGACTGCTGACTGTGTCTTGGTGTTGGGTCTGCAGCGGTGCCCTGGAGACAGAAAGATGTTGGGGGGGAATTCCAGTGTGCCCGCTAGAAAACATTTTGTGTCTGGACTGTGGTGGCCTGTTGCCTGGCAGACACTACTGCGGTGAGTCCTTGTGAGCACTGGACAAGAGGGTTGGCTTGCCTCTTACCCCGGGACTATGGACCCACACCCAGGCATACCCTGTGACAATCATCAGACCCAGCTGACTTTGCTTATGTGCCCGCAACCTGGAACTTTGAAGATGGCGCAGAAAAGGGACAAAGTGAGAGGTCTCGTCAGTGGCAAGCGATCCGTATGGGATCTAAGCTTGCCCTGCTGTTCTGGAAGGGGGGACATATGTCATGGAACTGACGTAACGCTCCATGCTTCAAACTCCAAGAGACTTTATGTTCAATTATATCGTGTGATTTTAAATATATTTTACATTGCTTGGTTTTAGTTTAAATTCGTTTAGTGTAAATCGCGTAGCTTTAGTTTTAAATATACTTATATTCCTGTAGGTAAATGTGTTTTTGTGTAGCCAGTAAACAAGCTTTACTGCTGTGTAATTTATGCAACAGGGCTTTTCCCCTTATCTGGCTGCATGTTTGATTCAAGACGTGTGGGATAGTGTTTGTCTTTAATCTGATGTGTTAGAACAATAGATTATATAAATGTTGTGTGAGCTAAAGGCTAAAGAATGTTTATTGTAAATATCTGACATAATGTAATTAGAGACTTTAGGTACATGTTCACCATTTGGTATGCAAATTATAACTGAAGAGGACCTGAAGGAAACCTGCAGTGGTTTTGGAACCCACCAATCAGAACTGTTGGGATGGGTGGGAAGTTTGAATGTGCATTGCTGTATTTTGTATAAATATCCGCTGAAATCTTCCAAAAAGAGAGAATCCTGTTGGAACATACAGCTCGCCTGGTGTCTCCTTCAACTACGCTACACTACACTCAACCTCAGAAGGCACAGAGCGGCCTTCTGGAAATACAAAGAGACTCCAAGGCAGAGGTTCAGATCAAGCAGATTTGGAGCTGCAGATCAAGCTGCTTGAGGCACTGAGCTCCAAGCAACTCAAGAGGCAGGGCTGATCTTGGAAAGGGGTTTTCTGGAGAGTCAGGGACAGGCGGTTCAGGGACAAGAGAACGGTTCAGTCACAAGCAGTCCAGGAAGGAGGAGGTTTAAAAAGAAAGGTCTTCTGGCAACCTTTATGGGTCAGAAACGCGACTAAGAGCGAGCCTGATTAGAACCGAGGCTCCCGTCCACGTGAGTTGGAAATTGCTCTCTTTCACCATACCAACTTGTACCACAGTGTACACTGTATTCTTTCTATTCATCCCCATGAGGTACGGAGCCACCGGAGCTGAACGGAAGGAACCAAAGCAACCCTTTTGTTTACATACCTTTGTGTGGCGTGCACCAAAGACTTTGACCACTGGGTGGCAATAACAGACAGGGATACAGATGTGCCATCTATTGGTTCCTTATCTATTTTTTTTTTTTTTTACAAATCAGTCTACGAATAAATATTGTGTACAGGGTATGTTGTATGTCTAATACCACGCACAATTGTTTTATTTCACGCTATTGTTTGCCTGTTATATGCTTGCCCTGTACTCGATAGCATTTACCCTGCACAATATATCCATCCGTAAGACATTCGTGAATTACGAACCCTGTATTCACCGCATCTCACATTTTGTCAGTGTCTCTCTGTCCAAGAGGAAGGAATACAGTGCGTTTCTACATTTCCTAACTCTGTGATCCCATTTGTGTACACGGAGATATCCCCAGTCCACGATCTAATAACTAATCCCATAGTTGGAAACAGTGCCCATTCAGGGATTAACCCCCCCCCCTTTTCTCCATACCTATATCGAGCAATAGCAAAGCATTGCCTCTTTATCCCAGGAAGACCGCAGCATACACCTTACACACCCCATATCACGAAACTGGCGCCACTAAAGGGATACTCACACACACTCTTTCGCAGATAACAAGAGGTGTTTGACAGTGAAGATTTATGTTTGAGGAGCTGTTAATCAGATATTTACACCTTTCTGAGAGCAGGTTTACTGGAAGACTAATCGGATCAGCAGATAGTAACAGACAATGACGTTTTTGCATAATCGCAATCATACCAACATTCTGCACACAGGCGAGGGCAATGGACCAATATTGGTGGAGTCCTGCACCCTACAAACTATGCCTCCATGCCCATTCATCCAAAGTCCAAAATGACTTACATCACACCGACCCCCCCCCCCTCCCTGACACAAATCACACCGACCCCCCCCCCCCGGACACAAATCAGAGATTAACTTGACCCTGTCATGGAACTGACATAGCGCTCCCCGCTTCAACCCCAAGATTTTTATTCCCACTGAAAACCCCAAAAGAAACAATTGCTTTGGGAAAGACTTTACGTTCATTTATATTGTGTGGTGTCCGTTTAAACGTGTTTTTATTGTAGATGTGGTTTTCATTGCTGAGTGTTGTAAAGATTCATTTTACTGTGTGCCCTGTCCTCCCCAGAATGCCATTTCCCCAAACCAGCCATGGGTCCCAGGAACAAAGGACCACATGGCACACAATGGAGGTGCAGATTTGGTATAGAATGTTTTTGTTGAATCTGTGATCATGCAGGAACACTAGTTTTAGAGAGGCAAAGGTTTAAAAGTAACATCAGGAAGCATTATGTTACTGAGAGGGTGGTGGATACATGGAACAGTCTTCCAGTAGAAGTGGTAGAGGCCAAAACAGTAATTGAATTTAAGCAAGCATGGGATAGGCATAAGGCTATCCTAAACAAAAGATAAATCCAGGTCAAGTATCCATGTAATTGGGCGACTAGATGGGCCGAAAGGTTCTTATCTGCCGACATGTTTCTATGTTTCTAGTCTCTATCTGTTTGAGTCATGAGTCTGGGGCAGTGTTTGACTTTAATCTATTGGAACAATGGTACGTAAATGGCTTATGTTTATCTCGTGTACTGACCTCTGCCTTGTTATTACTACTATATCTCTCCTGTCCCTGATCTGTACTTCTATGTTTTTTAGATTGGTCCTTAGAATGGCTAGGTACCAGCTTCTCAGATTAGGGTTTTTTCTTGCCTTTCTGGGTTTTGTCTGCGTGCTGGGTGACTCTATATCCTTACATTACGTCAGGGCCATGGACCCTGCAGACATTGCCCAGCAGTTTGCTGCTTGCTGTTCCCATATAAGGGAGGCTGATGACAAGATGTATCATTTTGCAATGTTGCTGGAAACGTTCTTGGAGAATACAGATTGTGTGCAGTCTCCCTCACCTGCTCCTATAACCCATTCTGACACTTCTATGGTTAAATCCACTGTTCCAGTGCAAATGTTGCCCTGTTTCAGTGGTGAGGCTGCTGCCCCGGTGCACATGTTGCCCTGTTTCAGTGGTGAGGCTGCTGCCCCGGGGCACATGTCCTGTTTCATTCAGTGGTGAGGCTGCTGCCCCGGTGCACATGTCCTGTTTCATTCAGTGGTGAGGCTGCTGCCCCGGTGCACATGTTGTCCTCTGTTTCAGCAGTGAGGCTGCTGCCCTGGTGCGCATGTTGCCCTCTGTTACTTTCCGTGGTGAGGCTGCTGCCCTGGTGCGCATGTTGCCCTCTGTTACTTTCAGTGGTGAGGCTGCTGCCCTGGTGCGCATGTTGCCCTCTGTTACTTTCCGTGGTGAGGCTGCTGCCCTGGTGCGCATGTTGCCCTCTGTTACTTTCAGTGGTGAGGCTGCTGCCCTGGTGCGCATGTTGCCCTCTGTTACTTTCCGTGGTGAGGCTGCTGCCCTGGTGCGCATGTTGCCCTCTGTTACTTTCAGTGGTGAGGCTGCTGCCCTGGTGCGCATGTTGCCCTCTGTTACTTTCAGTGGTGAGGCTGCTGCCCTGGTGCGCATGTTGCCCTCTGTTACTTTCAGTGGTGAGGCTGCTGCATGCAGAGGATTTCTGCATCAAATTGATTTATGTTTTGAGTTAAATCCTCATGTATAACTGACAGAGCTAAAGTGTGTTTTCTTTTTAACCATCTCAGAGACAAGACCTTAGACTGGGCTACTGCATTATGGGAGTCTAAAAATCCCATAATAAATAACTGAGGAATTTGTTACCACCTTAAAAAGTGTGTTTTAACCCTTCCAGAAAAACAAATCCTGCTATTAAACGGTTAATGAGGTTAAGTCAGGGAGACAGACCTGTGTTGGAATACGCTGTTAATTGGGATAATGAAACTCTGGTGTCCTGTTTCCTGGAAGGTTCATCTGACTCGTTAACCCTTGCTATTACAGCAAGAGATCTTCCTGGGAATCTGAATGATCTAATTCCCTTCTGTATGGAGATGGAAGATCAGATCAGGGACATGTGTAAAACAAAAGCGCAACCTAATGGGTTAATGCCGTGTGTGTCTCCAGAGTTTAACCCTGCTGCATCTGACAACCCTGTACCTCAACCAATGCAATCTGGAGAGATTAAACCGTCAGAGGAGAGGGGACTGGTATCAGAGCGAAATAGGAATCAGATTTTAGGGATTTCGTGCCGCAGCGGAGACATAATACCCAGATTTTTCTTCAGGAAGTCAGGATTTATTCACCGAGACTCAGTGGCATCATGCAGGACGACCAGCACGGAGTCCAGATGCACTTTTTCATATACCTTTTTATAGCCTCCATGACGAGGGAAACCTTTCAGTTGATGGTATAGATTTACAGATAACAAAAGACCAGAATCTCATTAGCAGCCGTTCCCTCCAATCTATTCAGGAATCGTGGTATCGGCTCATGCCCTGGGGGGTCTTGCTTGCTGGACACCTGGACAAACTTCTTTTGCACACGGCTCAGGGCTTTGCACAGGGCTCAGGTTAACCCTTTGAGAACTTTATGTAACCTTAACTGATACAGTTTAATAATCTTTTAATACAAACTATTTTTCGCGACACCCATTCCTCCTTCATTCCCCCTTTTGGCCATGAGTTCATGCTTTCATTGGCTCCTAGCCAACAATAAAATACCCAGGTTCCAGAGGAAAATAGCAATGCTTTCCACAACATAAGTACAGCCCATTAGTCAGTGCAACCGGGCCGTGTATATTGACCTGCTCAGGCTCAGCTTTATTTATGCAAAAGCGATGGACATGGGCTATATAGGTAAGATCCATGAGGAGAGTTATTATGGCCTGGCCGGCCACTCCAGAGGCATTTGTCCTATTAACCCATGCCCAGAACCAATCCCTATCCCGTTCCCTTCCCCTGCAGGCTGATGGTCTCCCATAGGTTGCCTTGAGTTCTTCCCGATGCTGTAATGTTCACCAAGGCTTGGTTACAGTGGGCTGCCCTCTGGGAATGGTTGAGGCCTATTTGGAGACACCATAGAGGTGGCCTATTCGGGCCTATAACTGTCAAAGGGGTTAGAACTGTATTATGTACGATTTTATGATGAAAATCGGAGGTGCCAGCAGGGGTTAAGGATTCATTTTCATAGGACCATGGTACTGCCATAAGGAGAATATACATAGTGTCTGGGTGTAATCTACTACAGACCCAACAGGCTTCATGGCCTGATCGGTTGGCAAAAGCATATTTATATTTGATTAACAAATTCTGGGATACCAGGCTTCGTTTTTCACGGTGCTGCACAAGGCCTTCGGCTGCTGGTTTCTCATGATGATATACCTGGGCCTTACTCAATTCGAGTGGAGGAGTATACGGGCCTATATACTGTACAATCACAGTTATTAATAATATAAGAACACCAGAGGCAATTATTCCAGTATATGTGTTTCGGATTCCTGCTCTTCTGTTCCCTTCCATTGTTTGACTGTGCGAAGGCACCTCAGCTTCCGGAGTGAGGGCTGCAGAGTGGATGATCTGTGAAGAATAGTTTCGCGGGCAGCCCTTTGGGCTAAAAACCTGTCTTTCCCTTGTTGGCAAGTGATCAGGCGTTATTATGTCCTTCAAAACCACTCGCTGGCGGATATCAGAGTGTAAGGCACAATTTCATGGGTAACCTTTCGGCTAAACAAACCCGTCTTTCCCTCGCTGGCAGGTGGTCAGGCTTTATTATGTCCTTCAAAACACCTACTTGCTGATTTCAGAAGGTAGCTGTGCGATGCAGTTTCAGAGGATTGTCTGGATCGGGATAACTTCTCCACTTTGGATTCGCAGATAGCAGAGGAGGTGCAGCTGGTTTCAGACGAGAGTGGTGTATCTATCCAGGGAACACTTCTGTAACTTTTACGGCCATCTGTGCAGGACAGACAAGGAGCGGCCTAACTGGATCACTTGGTGACAGAGGTTGCTTTCACCCAGTCCTTTAGTCATGGTTTTTATCAGCGGATTAGGACGTCCAAACAACAATTTAGAGACTGCGATTCAGAGGAGCACTTGGACTTCACCAGATGTGGAACAGGACCATAGGTAAGGCTTCCAGCCACTTCAGAGAAGTTACTTGGCACATTTTTGCAAGCCGGTTTTTTTTCAAAGTGTGGTTCCTCCGTTCCACCTTCCCTGAGCTTTGAGGCGGTAGGCTGTATGCAACTTCCACCTGATCTGTAGGGCTTAGGCCAAAGGCCTGCAGTACTCGGACAAAGGCGGGCCCATTATCAGAGCCGATCTCCGAAGGTATCGCATATCGTGGAATGATCTCATACATGAGACATCGGACTACTTCTGTGGTCTTTTCTGTACGGGTGTGGTGCGCTTCTACCCAGCCGGTTAAGGTACAGATGAACACCAGGAGGTATTTGTAGCCTTTACAAGGAAGCATAACTGTGATTTCCACCTGTAGAAATTACTGCATCAGTCCTACAGAGACTCTACCCAGAGGCAAGATAGGTCTCTGTCTGGGGTTGTTTCGGGCACAAGTGGGGCAATGCTGAGTCACGGTCTTACAGAGGGATGGCAGGTCTGGCACATAGAACACGAGCTCTGTTTCTCCATAGCAGTCTTTCCGCTGTGTGTACTATTATGCAGACTCCGGACTAACTCTGGGGCTATGGTAGAGGGTACCACAATACGGTTGTCTTTCAGGATATACCAACCACTGGAGTCGTAGGCACCATGCTCAGAAATTAACCATTCATGATCCATTTCAGAGTATACAGAAACTCAGTCCATCATTGGTGCAGGAATCGGGGTGGCCACAACTGGCAGCTTCCTTGGCGGCTTAGTCAGCTTTACGGTTTTCTCGGGGAACAACTTCTTTTCCCTTCTGATGTCCCTGGCAGTGGATAACACTCACTGCTTTAGGTATCCAGATGGCTTCCAAAAGGACTAGAATCTCGAAGGCATACTTGGCTTGTTTTCCATGTCCCCCCCCCTTTGTGGATTCATACAGAGGTTTTGCTGTTACTGCGTAGAACCTGATGCCTACTCTTGGGGGGTGGGTATACGGCAGACCCCTTCTTTCTGGACGACCAACTGGGGCGTATTCCATGCTGAGACACAGAACTTCAGAACCCCATATTTGAGAAGGCACTGCAGGGTGCCATCAATCACCACCTCATTAGAGTCACCTGGCATTTTACAGAACAGAATTCAGTTTTTCATTAGTCTTTCAGCGGGTCGCGTTCGTTTCTCTTCCAGTCCCTTTCATGGTGGAAGAAGAAATAACACTATTTGGACTGTCTCTTTCCAAAAGCTGTCTTTGGAGGCAAAGTAACATGTTTCACTTTTTGGGGGCTACAATGGTGTCTGGGGTCATTTTTGCTGTACCTGTGTCTGCACTCTACACCCGGTCCATCTTTGACAATGTGCTTGATAGGGTTTCCCAAAAAGCATCGCCACATCCACATCCACAACTGCTCTGTTTTCTTCTCTATTTCCTTTGTTTCCAGTCACTCCCCATCCCTTACATTCATATGAATCAGGACCCCCAGAGGCTGAGGGTGGGGCTCTCCACCAGTTGCTCTTTTCATGAAGGGGTATGTGATTCCGGAGATACCTGGAATAGGGGCGTTTATCAGGGAGGATACCATCAATTTCATTCTTAGACACACCCGACCTTGTCAATTTATGCCATACTTGCCGCCTAGACATTTACATCTGATAGTTCTCACGTTCACTCCTAACCTTCTCCATCAAGTCAATTTTACACCCATTTTAACAATCTTGTTCTCATACAAGCAGTGAAATCTTCCATATCAGGTTCCTCAGTTATTTGCAGTCAATCCCACCACACATCCCGCATCATGCCAACCCTGTGAATGACACCTTCCATTATAATACAGGGGGATGTGCGCTCTAATCTGCCTGTAAAGGGAACACATGGACCGGTCTAATGACATCCATTAAAAGGGACATTAACTCTCACAGATCTGGTTCGACTCAAGGCATTTCTAACTTGTGAATATGGGACGGCTTAACCTTACATCCCCAACTTCTGATGCATTGAAACACACACAAATATTCTTAAAATCCACTTGGCTAGTTTAACCCCTTAACGCCGCAGGATGTACATTTACGCCCTGCATTAGGCGGACTTTGACGCCGCAGGACATAAATGTATGTCCTCGGCGTTTACAGCCCCCCTTCGTTAATACTTACCTCCTCCGGTCGCTCCCACTCTGCTCTGACTCCCGCGGAGTCAGATCAGTGTGAATCCCTCTTCCGGCGCAGTGACGTCATCGCGCCGGTGGCGCGATGACATCAGTTTCTTTCCTCTATCTCCCGATCGCCGGGGACCAGGCGGCTGTGGCCAGCATTGCTGGAAGGGTCACAGTCTGACCTTTCCAGCAATGTATGGGGGGGTTAACCCCTTAGTTGCCAGGTCGCAACTGGGCACTAATTTGTGCCCAATCGCGGCCTATTTCCGGTGGGGGCCGCCATCTTGGATGGCAGCCCCCACCTCTGGGTCCCCCCCGGTCAACTGGCTCATCGCGCCATGCGCGATGATGTCAGTTAACCGGGGAACCCCCTAGCTGCAAAGGGATTTCCTAAGGAAATCCCTTAATCTCCTGATCGGTGGCAGCTAGGGGGTCATGTATGATATTGCTGGAAAGGCCAGAGCATGGCCTTTCCAATGATATCAAACATGACCATGTTATAAGTAAAATTAAAGTTTTAAAAAAGTAAAAATAAAAATAATAAAAAAATAATAAATTTAATAATAAATAAATTCGTGTTTTTTTTGTTTTTTTTTAATGCAGCACTATTGTTCACATTTCAATTATAATGTGAACAATGATGCTTCACTAATGATTTTTTTTTTTTGGGGGGTTTAGCTAAAATCACGCAATTTCTCCCCAAAAAAAAAATGGGTTCCCCGTTCTAATTTTTTTAACAAATCTACCCCATAGAATATGACCGCAGAGCCTCGGATAATAAAATTTAAAAAAAACACACTGTGGAAGATTGAAATTTTATTGAATTCAAATTGTTTTACTTTTTTTTACATTTTTTGTTATAGCATCTTGGCAGGGCATGACGTATACATAAAATAATGATATATTATTAATCTGCCGAGTCTGCCGGAAAGAACGCTTTATAATTTGTCTGGGTGGTATAAGAATACGTGACTTAAAAATGGTCAAAATGACCTCAGCGAACTTCTACTTCCGAAACAGCGCCGAAGTTGTAAAATTACTCCCGTCCTTAAGGGGTTAACCAGCTCATTTAACAGTAACTGGGCATGCTCTGTGCAAACAGTAACTGGGCAATTCATCTCCTTATCCGTACAATCAAATCACCTCTTGGTTTGAGCGGTCTTCCAACATTCCTCAACCCGTTGTTCTTTTATTAATTGCGGGTCTCTAATTTATTCTTTCTGTACACGGTTCATTATCATCCATCCAATCTTAGCAGCACATTTACCTTCACTTTTACTGTATGTATTGAGATTTAAGCTGTGTGCTTCACCACCTAAATTAATCTGCAATAGATTCCAGTAAATCACCTAAGAATTGATCCATATTTTGTAATACAATTTGTAACTTTCTTCCCAAATAAAGGCAAGGTAACAAACTTAAAACAGCAGCAATTCTAAAGCAGACTAGTGAAACCGTCTTATTTATCAAACGCACATCACTCGCTAGAGCTTTTTAATATTAGGTGATATCCTGCTCAATGTGCCTTTTAAAATAGTTTGCGTTGCTATGGATGAATTATTTGTGCCACGGTTGTACAATTATAGCAAAGTCATCAGTATGTAGCTATCTCCAAAATGGCGGACAGCCATGTGTTTGCCATGCGGCCTCAAAATGGCAGACAGCCACTTGCTTAATGAAAAGCAACAAGCGACATTGTACAGAGCCATAAATGCACTCAATATCATCCAAAAATAAGCCAATGCAATATGTGGTATTCAGGCAGGGTAATATCTAATCACAGAACCTATACATAGATTCAGGGCGTTTCGCAGCCTTCATAAAGGATCCCATATTAGTACAATATATATATACTAGTTGTAAAGCCTGCCCAGAGGGCAGTCTATTGTGGATATACTGCCCCTGCTCATGTATACTGCCCCAGCTCGTGGATACTGCCCCAGCTCGTGGATATTGCCCCAGCACGTGGATACTGCCCCAGCACGTGGATATTGCCCCAGCACGTGGATATTGCCCCAGCTCGTGGATATTGCCCCAGCACGTGGATACTGCCCCAGCACGTGGATACTGCCCCAGAACGTGGATACTGCCCCAGCACGTGGATATTGCCCCAGCACGTGGATATTGCCCCAGCACGTGGATATTGCCCCAGCACGTGGATATTGCCGCAGCACGTGGATACTGCCCCAGCTCGTGGATATTGCCCCAGCACGTGGATATTGCCCCAGCTCGTGGATACTGCCCCAGCTCGTGGATACTGCCCTAGCACGTGGATATTGCCCCAGCACGTGGATGGATACTGCCCCAGCACGTGGATACTGCCCCAGCTCGTGGATACTGCCCCAGCACGTGGATACTGCCCCAGCTCGTGGATACTGCCCCAGCACGTGGATATTGCCCCAGCACGTGGATACTGCCCCAGCACGTGGATATTGCCCCAGCACGTGGATATTGCCCCAGCTCGTGGATATTGCCCAGCACGTGGATACTGCCCCAGCACGTGGATACTGCCCCAGAACGTGGATACTGCCCCAGCACGTGGATATTGCCCAGCACGTGGATATTGCCCCAGCTCGTGGATACTGCCCCAGCACGTGGATACTGCCCAGCACATGGATATTGCCCCAGCACGTGGATTGATACTGCCCCAGCACGTGGATACTGCCCCAGCACGTGGATACTGCCCCAGCTCGTGGATACTGCCCCAGCACGTGGATATTGCCCCAGCACGTGGATACTGCCCCAGCACGTGGATATTGCCCCAGCACGTGGATATTGCCCCAGCTCGTGGATATTGCCCCAGCACGTGGATACTGCCCCAGCACGTGGATACTGCCCCAGAACGTGGATACTGCCCCAGCACGTGGATATTGCCCCAGCACGTGGATATTGCCCCAGCACGTGGATATTGCCGCAGCACGTGGATACTGCCCCAGCTCGTGGATACTGCCCCAGCACGTGGATATTGCCCCAGCACGTGGATATTGCCCCAGCTCGTGGATACTGCCCCAGCTCGTGGATACTGCCCTAGCACGTGGATATTGCCCCAGCACGTGGATGGATACTGCCCCAGCACGTGGATACTGCCCCAGCTCGTGGATACTGCCCCAGCTCCTGGATATTGCCCCAGCACGTGGATACTGCCCCAGCACGTGGATATTGACCCAGCACGTGGATATTGCCCCAGCACGTGGATATTGCTCCAGCACGTGGATATTGCCCCAGCACGTGGATACTGCCCCAGCACGTGGATACTGCCCCAGCACGTGGATACTGCCCCAGCAAGTGGATATTGCCCCAGCTCGTGGATACTGCCCCAGCACGTGGATACTGCCCAGCACATGGATATTGCCCCAGCACGTGGATTGATACTGCCCAGCACGTGGATACTGCCCCAGCACGTGGATACTGCCCCAGCACGTGGATACTGCCCCAGCTCGTGGATACTGCCCCAGCACGTGGATATTGCCCCAGCACGTGGATACTGCCCCAGCACGTGGATACTGCCCCAGCACGTGGATATTGCCCCAGCTCGTGGATATTGCCCCAGCACGTGGATACTGCCCCAGCACGTGGATACTGCCCCAGCACGTGGATACTGCCCCAGCACGTGGATATTGCCCCAGCACGTGGATATTGCCCCAGCTCGTGGATACTGCCCCAGCTCGTGGATACTGCCCTAGCACGTGGATATTGCCCCAGCACGTGGATATTGCCCCAGCTCGTGGATACTGCCCCAGCTCGTGGATACTGCCCTAGCACGTGGATATTGCCCCAGCACGTGGATGGATACTGCCCAGCACGTGGATATTGCCCCAGCTTGTGGATACTGCCCCAGCTCCTGGATATTGCCCCAGCACGTGGATACTGCCCCAGCACGTGGATATTGACCCAGCACGTGGATATTGCCCCAGCACGTGGATACTGCCCCAGCACGTGGATACTGCCCCAGCACGTGGATATTGCCCCAGCTCGTGGATACTGCCCCAGCACGTGGATACTGCCCAGCACATGGATATTGCCCCAGCACGTGGATACTGCCCCAGCACGTGGATACTGCCCCAGCAAGTGGATATTGCCCCAGCACGTGGATACTGCCCCAGCACGTGGATACTGCCCCAGCACGTGGATGGATACTGCCCCAGCACGTGGATACTGCCCCAGCACGTGGATACTGCCCCAGCTCGTGGATACTGCCCAAGCACGTGGATACTGCCCCAGCACGTGGATATTGACCCAGCACGTGGATATTGCCCCAGCACGTGGATACTGCCCCAGCACGTGGATACTGCCCCAGCTCGTGGATACTGCCCCAGCTCGTGGATACTGCCCTAGCACGTGGATATTGCCCCAGCACGTGGATGGATACTGCCCCAGCACGTGGATACTGCCCAGCTCGTGGATACCCCCAGCTCCTGGATATTGCCCCAGCACGTGGATACTGCCCCAGCACGTGGATATTGACCCAGCACGTGGATATTGCCCCAGCACGTGGATATTGCCCCAGCACGTGGATATTGCCCCAGCACGTGGATATTGCCCCAGCACGTGGATACTGCCCCAGCACGTGGATATTGCCCCAGCACGTGGATACTGCCCCAGCACGTGGATACTGCCCCAGCACGTGGATACTGCCCCAGCACGTGGATATTGCCCCAGCTCGTGGATACTGCCCCAGCACGTGGATACTGCCCAGCACGTGGATATTGCCCCAGCACGTGGATTGATACTGCCCAGCACGTGGATACTGCCCCAGCACGTGGATACTGCCCCAGCACGTGGATACTGCCCCAGCTCGTGGATACTGCCCCAGCACGTGGATATTGCCCCAGCACGTGGATACTGCCCCAGCACGTGGATACTGCCCCAGCACGTGGATATTGCCCCAGCTCGTGGATATTGCCCCAGCACGTGGATACTGCCCCAGCACGTGGATACTGCCCAGCACGTGGATACTGCCCCAGCACGTGGATATTGCCCCAGCACGTGGATATTGCCGCAGCACGTGGATACTGCCCCAGCTCGTGGATACTGCCCTAGCACGTGGATATTGCCCCAGCACGTGGATATTGCCCCAGCTTGTGGATACTGCCCCAGCTCCTGGATATTGCCCCAGCACGTGGATACTGCCCCAGCACGTGGATATTGACCCAGCACGTGGATATTGCCCCAGCACGTGGATACTGCCCCAGCACGTGGATACTGCCCCAGCACGTGGATACTGCCCCAGCACGTGGATACTGCCCCAGCTCGTGGATATTGCCCCCCCGCTCATGGATATGGCCCCCCCGCTCGTGGATATGGCCCCCCGCTCGTGGATATGGCCCCCCCGCTCGTGGATATACTCACCTACATCGGCCCTTAGCTCCTCCAGCGATGGCGGTCCCGCGTCCCGCTTCCAGCGTCCTCTCTCGCTCCGTTGTTCGCCGGGATGACGTCACGAAAGCCTTTGACCCCCGGGGTCAAAGGCTTTCGTGACGTCATTCCGGCGAACAACGGAGCGAGAGAGGACGCTGGAAGCGGGACCGCCATCGCTGGAGGAGCTAAGGGCCGATGTAGGTGAGTATGTGTAGGCAACATCCCCCTACATTGGCCAGAGCCTCAGCGGTGGCTGTCGTAGGCTGCTCGGCCGGCCTCCAGGCTTAGGCGAGCCCCCGGCTCGGCTGGGCCTGTAGGCCCAAGCCAAGCCGGGGGCTCGCCTGAGCCTGGAGGCCGGCCGAGCAGCCTGCGACAGCCGGAGGACAGTCACCGCTGGAGCTCAGGGCTAATGTAGGTGAGTATGTGCTCTCCACACCCACCCTGCTTACTCGGCCGGTATCCAAGCTTAGGCGAGCCCCCGGCTTGGGCCTAGAGGCCCAGCAGAGCCGGGGACTCGCCTGAGCATGGAGGCCGGTCGAGTTGCATGCTCGGCCGTCCTCCAGGCTCAGGTGAGTCCCTGGCTCGGCTGGGCCTCTAGGCCCAAGCCAAGCCGGGGGCTCGCCTGAGCCTGGATGCCGACCAAGCTTAGGCGAGCCCCCGGCTTGGCGTGGGCCTAGAGGCCGAGCCGGGGACTCGCCTGAGCCTGGAGGACGCCCGAGCATGCAACTCGACCGGCCTCCATGCTCAGGCGAGTCCCCGGCTCGGCAGGGCCTCTAGGCCCAAGCCAAGCCGGGGGCTCGCCTAAGCTTGGATACCGGCCGAGCAAGCAGGGTGTGTGTGTGTGTGTGTAGAGCACATACTCACCTACATCGGCCTCGAGTCCTCCACCGGTTCCACACATACTCACCGACATCGGCCCTTAGCTCCTCCAGCGATGGCGGTCCCGCTTGCAGCATCCTCTCTCTCTCCGTTGCTCGCCAGGATGACGTCACGAAAGCCTTTGACCCCCGGGGTCAAAGGCTTTCGTGACGTCATTCCGGCGAGCAACGGAGAGAGGATGCTGCAAGCGGGACCGCCATCGCTGGAGGAGCTAAGGCCGATGTCGGTGAGTATGTGTTAGGCAACATCGGCCCTGAGCTCCAGCGGTGACCTCCTCCGGCCGAGCCGGCTGCTCGGCCGGCCTCTACGCTTAGGCGAGTCCCCGGCTCGGCTGGGCCTGTAGGCCCAAGCCAAGCCGGGGGCTCGCCTAAGCCTAGAGGCCCGCCGAGCAGCCAGCGGCAGCCGGAGGAGGTCTCCGCTGGAGCTCAGGGCCGATTTTGGGGTGTATTTTTTGGGAACTTCGGCCCCGATCCTCCAGCGGTGACCTTCTCCGGCTGCCGCTGGCTGCTCGGCGGTCCTCTAGGCTTAGGCGAGTCCCCGGCTCGGCTGGGCCTGTAGGCCCAAACCGAGCCGGGGGCTCGCCTAAGCCTAGAGGCCCGCCGAGCAGCCAGCGGCAGCCGGAGGAGGTCTCCGCTGGAGCTCAGGGCCGATTTTGGGGTGTGTTTGTTTGGGAACTTCGGCCCCGATCCTCCAGCGGTGACCTTCTCCGGCTGCCGCTGGCTGCTCGGCGGGCCTCTAGGCTTAGGCGAGTCCCCGGCTCGGCTGGGCCTGTAGGCCCAAACCGAGCCGGGGGCTCGCCTGAGCCTGGAGGCCGCCGGCAGCCGGAGGACGGTCACCGCTGGAGGATCGGGGCATCTGGCCGTGTAAACACACGGGTAGCTGCGCGCGGCTCGTGCCGTTTTTTTTTTTTTTTTTTCACGCGGCCGGCACGCGCAGCTACCTGTGTGTTTTAACGGCCGCTTTCAAATGTCCGTCGCGCATGCGCAGACGGCTTTTGGCGACGGACAGTTTTTAGCTTATCCTTTTATAGTATAGATATATATATATTACAGTCATGGTCGAAATTGTTGGCACCCCAGACATTTTTCCAGAAAATCAAGTAAGACATGTTTTGCTATACACATGTTTATTCCCTTTGTGTGTATTGGAACAAAACAAAAAAAGGGTGGAAAAAAAGCTAATTGGACATAATGTCACTAAACTCCAAAAATGGGCTGGACAAAATTCTTGGCACCCTTTCAAAATTGTGGATAAATAAGATTGTGTAGCGCTCACTCCCGGAGGAGCCGCTGAAAATGAACCACGGGTCAGTCTCCCCGCACTAGGGAATAAATATACTCCAACACCGCTGTGAGTTTTTATCATTTAAATAGTTTACTAAAATAATAGGCAGATGTTGAGACACGGTATTCACAAGTATTATTACAGTACTTTCGTATTGCGGTAAAACGCGTAGCGGAAAAGAAACGAAACACGAGGCTTCGTATTTCGGAAGAATAAAATATTCGCAACCGAACAGAAAAATATATGCAATTACTCAATAGTTCGGAAAAACAGAGACACGTAGCGAACCCCAAAATACAATCTCTTCGTATTACGATAAACGCGCAGCGGAAAAGAGAAAAATATGTATTCGGAACGTATCCTTAACCCCCGTTCCGATTCGTAACAGAATGAGTCCTGCACAGGTTTAAGTCCCGGAATGTAAAAGGTGTGTATGTGTGTATGGTACCCGGGTACTGTTCAACTGGCCAGTGAATTTACTGAAGGAAGGTCTTCGACTAGTCAGTTGGGGCCCTGTGGACTTTAAAGAGAAAACAGCAGCGTGTCCTTTAATCACAAAAACAGCCTTGGAGGCCTCTCACCCATCCGACGATTGCTTTAGGCTCCGCTGACCCAGGACGTCTCTCCGCTCGATTTTGACTGGGGATACTAGCGGCCGGATCCGTTGTCTGACTTTATGCAGCTTGTCCAGCTCACCGCCTGCTCTCCGTACCCGATCAACTCGCGGTGACTCCTCACTCGAGGTCTTCGGTTCCTCCGGTCTGCAGCAATTCCTGGATTCTGGCAAGTCTCCTTCTCCTCAGGTTGAGTGACCCAATAATAACTGACAGGTCTCACTCAGGCTCTGGCCTAGGCCCTCTCGCGATCTCTTCACTGCGTCTGCTTTCTCTCGTTCCCTGGCGCGCTCTGGCGCGTTCTCCACGAGGTGGAGGATGTAAGTGTCCAGTCCCCACCCACTTCCTGTCTCCTTGCAAAGCATGCCGGGAAATGTAGTCCCAATGTCCAGTGTCTCTAATCGCGACTGTCTCCATCTTGTGGCCAAAAATAGGTAATGCCACCGCAAGATTTTAACACAGCGCTACACTCTCCCCCTCCTAGAACTCTTGGGTCTCTCCAAGGAGGTACAACAGTTACATTACATTTCCACAATATTGAATACAGTTTACATAACATGCACAGGTTCAGCAGCATACATATAGTGAGTTAGGAACACTTCCTCAAGTTGACTCATATTTTGGGCTACCTCAGCTAACATAGCAGACACTTCGGGCAACCTCTGCACTGTGGTGATGGCCTCTTCAGTGCTATGTCCTGGTGAGTCGTAGGTGAGTCGTTGGGGCGGTCGAACAGAGCGTTTTGGTTCTGGCTCAATCAGTTCCTCTTCAGGTGGAAGTACTATAGGTGTTGGCTCAATCCTTCTCTCTATCACTGGAGCAGACGTTTCTTCAGAGTATGATCCCTCCAGTGAAGGCATAGAACTATAATCACCTGAATAAGCTTCCGGAGCTACCGGGATTCCCACAGCCTCAGGGACTTCCAACTGAAATTCAAGAGGCTCAGGGATATCAACAGTCTCAGGGACTTCCAACAGAAATTCAGGAGCTTCAGGCCTCAAATTACTCTCCCATCGTTCAGGAACTGAGATAATCTCTTCAGGCTCCGGTGAACGCATCCAGTCCAGACAGAAACTCTCTTCCTCACTGTCCCTTTCGCTCTCTTCGACAACCCGGGTCTGTTGAGACCGAGTAACAGGAGGCAAACATGGAACAGGCGGATTTGGCAGAGGCGGTTCGTCCCCAACTGGCATCCTTACAGCCTCTCTCAAAGGTAACAAATGATTTCGGTGCCAGTTCTTAAGAGGCCCAGCCTTTCCATCCGGGCGAATCTGATACACTGGTAAACCCGGCAGTTGTTTGCAGACAATGTAAACCTGGGAACTCCACCTATCCGCCAACTTGTGTCTCGCAGCAGCACCCAAGTTCTTCAATAGAACCCTATCACCGGGTTGTAGATCTTGTATTCGGACTTTCAAGTCATAGTTCCTTTTGTTTCTTTGCTCCCTGTTTCCTGAGGTCAACCGGGCCTGTTCAAATGCAGAAGCCAAATTCTTTCGAAGTCTGTCCACGTAGTTTCTATGGGAAGCTACTGACGTCTGGTCTAGAGATAACCCAAATGCCAAATCAACCGGCAATCGAGCCTCTCTTCCGAACATAAGACGGTACGGTGAGTATCCAGTTGCATCACTCTCCGTACTGTTATATGCATGCACCAGAGTAGCTATGTGCCGACTCCAACTCTGCTTCTCCACATTCGACAAGGTCCCCAGCATGTTTAGCAGTGTGCGATTAAACCTTTCAGGCTGAGCATCACCTTGAGGGTGATATGGTGTAGTTCGGGTCTTTTGGATTCCCAACAGCTCTAACAATTGCCCCACCAGTCTGCTTTCAAAGTCTCTACCCTGATCAGAGTGTATCCTCCTTGGCAGTCCGTAATGAACAAAGAACTTTTCCATCAACACCTTGGCCACTGTCGGAGCGCGTTGATCTTTTGTGGAAAATGCTTGGGCGTAACGAGTGAAATGATCAGTCACTATTAGAATGTTCCCTTGCCCACTAGCATCCGGCTCTAAGCACAAGAAGTCAATGCACACCAAATCCATGGGTCCCTGACTCTGCAGATGGCTCATTGGAGCAGTTCGGGTCGGTAGAGTCTTTCTCTGAATACACCTCAAACAGGAATGACAATAACTTTCTACTTCAGCCCTCATGCAAGGCCAATAAAACCTATCTCGCACCAGCTTAAAAGTTCTCTCTGCACCTAAATGTCCATGCTCATCATGTAGTGATCGCAGCACACTCTCCCTATGTTTAGTGGGGAGGAATAACTGTTGAATCTCTTCAGCGTTGGTTGAGGGGCCCCTTCGGTAGACCACCCCATCCAACATCTTTAACCGCTCCCACTCTTTGTAGACCAATCTGGCTCCACTCGGGGAGTTGGTTAACAAAATCTCTCGCTGGTTTGCAGACAGGGCCTTTATGGTCAAGGCAATTAAAGGGTCTCTGGCCTGATCCGCTTTCAGGTCCTGTCTCGAAAAGGTAGGTAAACTCTTCATCCCTTAACTGCGTAGGGTTACAGTAGAACTCAGGAACAGCCGCAGCCATAACTCCTATGGCCTCCGCTTCAATCCCTCCTTTGACCCGGCGCTCTGTTCCTTGACACAAAGCTTGCACCCCGTCTGGAGTCAACTGAGTCCATTCTGTAGTGTAGGGTCTTCTCGACAACGCATCAGCATCTCGATTATTCACCCCAGGGCGGTACTTCAGACTGAACCGAAACCCTGACAGAGCGGCCAACCACCGATGTCCCGTTGCGTCCAGTTTTGCGGTAGTAAGGATGTAGGTAAGAGGATTGTTATCCGTCTTGATCACAAACTCAGCTCCATACAGATAGTCTTTTAACTTGTCTACCACTGCCCACTTTAAGGCTAGGAACTCCAACTTGTGAGTAGGGTAGTTCTTCTCTGAAGGCGTAAGGCTCCGGCTCACGTACGCTACAGGCCTCAGCAATCCGCCATACTCCTGATACAGGACTCCTCCCAGACCTTCTCGGCTGGCATCCACATGTAACTCATACGGCTTGTGAGGGTCCGCATAGGCCAAAACAGGAGCTCGGGTTAGACTCTCTTTCAGTTTCACGAAAGCTCCCTCACATTGACTGGTCCATTCACCTTGTATAGACTCTCGAGCTTTCCTTGGCCCTGGAGCTGACGGGTTCTTATCAGAGACCTTGCAGCCTTCTTCGGTGGTTTCCTTCTGCAGGAGTTTGTTCAGTGGTTGAGCTATTTTTGCGAATCCTCCCACAAATCTTCGATAGTATGAACAGAATCCCAAGAAAGATCTAAGCTCAGTGACGTTTCGGGGTCTAGGCCAAGAAGCTACGGCCTCCAACTTCCGAGGATCTGTCGAAACACCTTCTGCTGAGACCACATGTCCTAGATACGTAACAGACGGTAGACAGAATTGGCATTTCTCCAGAGACAGTTTCAGCCCCTCTTCATGGAGCCTCTTCAAGACCTTCTCCAAACGTTGCTCATGTTCTTCCAGAGTCTTCCCAAACACAATTATGTCATCCAGGTACACTAATACTTCAATTAGATTCATATCCCCGACTGTCTTCTCCATCAACCGTTGGAACGTGGCTGGAGCCCCCGTAAGGCCTTGAGGCATCCTGTTGAATTCAAAGAACCCCAGTGGACAGATGAACGCAGTTTTCTCCTTGTCTTCAGGATGCATGGGTATCTGGTGATACCCGCTTCGCAGGTCTAGTACACTAAACCACTTTGCTCCAGACAAACACTGTAGGGCATCTTCTATCCGAGGAGTGGCATATTGATCGGGGATGGTTCTCCGGTTCAACGTGCGGTAGTCTATGCATAGACGGACAGAACCATTTTTCTTCCGGACCAACACTATGGGAGATGCGTATGGACTCCTGGACTCTTGAATCACCTTGGTTCTTTGCAATTCATTCAGCTGCTCTCGCAGATCATCTAAGTCTCCTAGCGGAACTCGCCTTGATCTTTCCCGAAATGGCTTGTCTTCTTGTAACCGAATGCGATGCTCAGTACTCTTTGCTAGGCCCACATCGAACTCATCTTTCGAGAACAATTCCTTCCACTTTAGGACTTGAGACTGAAGACGTTTCTTCCACTCAGGTGAAATGGGAGCGTCTTTGGGTAGAATCTTTCATCTGGAATCTCTTTATCCACTCCCCCTCCTAAATCGGTAGAGAGGGGTGTAGCAGACTCTACTTGCCCGATAGGCATTCGTGCTTTAAGGACTACTGGAGAATCCGTCACATTGCATACGCTGACCGAGACTCTTCCTCGTGTTCTCTTCAGAGCTTTGGTGGAGATTATTTCAGGAATCACTTCGACTCCGGTTTCACTCCCATGATTAAAATCGGTTCCCAGCACCACGTAGGGACCGGGTTGCGATCCGTTCAACTTGACTGAAGCCCGGAAGCTCGCTACTTCTCCTGCTTGCAGAACCTTCTCTGTTCCACCCAGTCTCCACAGTCTTCCCACCTCGGCAGGTGCCTTTTGTTCTTCGACCATCCTCTGATAGACCGGACGTAACATTGGGTGTACTCCTTGAGTTGAACCTTCTTCCAACACGATAGGCGTCAGGAGACGCCGCACTAGGTCAGTATTCGTCCCCACTATCAGGGAGCTTCTGTTCGCACCCGAGGGTCGAGGACACACAATGGCCAATGCATCACAACCCCCAGACTGCCCGATGACTTCAGATCCGATCTCCAACTTCACTTGCAGGTACCCGTCATAAGGGAGTTTCTCAGTACCGATACCCCATATTTCCAAATCCTTCAATTCTTGCAGAGGAATGTGCTTTAAGTGTTTCTCGTAGAAGTCTCTGTAGATCAATGTCACTTGAGCCCCTGAATCTAACAGGGCTTTGGTGTAGACTCCTTCCACTTGGATTGGCACAATAGGAGAAGGACCTATCAGTTGGTCAGGGAACTTGGTGGCGGTATCCGGACACTTAGACCCAGTTTGCTGTACCCTGGCCTTTTTCTTGGCCCGTGCAGGTTTTGGGTGTGCATTGCTTCCCCATGACGTAGACCCGGATGCTAAGGGAGTGACTCTTTCAGTCCTGGCAGGCTCCACAGTTGACTCGGCTTTGGCCTTCTCGCCTCTTAGTCTTGGCTTGGTTTTTGGAGCGGGGTTCAACCTTCGGGCACCTAGGTTGCTCCTTCACTTTGCCCTCTGGCGTTTCCCGCCGGTGGTAGATAACAGTCCTTCTAAGGCTTTCAACAGTCCCTCGACTCTATCCTTCTCAGGCTTTTGGCCCTTGCACTGTGCGCGGAAATGGCCCAGTTCTACACAACCAAAACATCTCTTCTTAGAGAGCGGAGACATAGTTGCTTGTTGGGATTTTGTTAAGGGACTTGGACCAGACGCCACAGCAGCTCCCTTCGTCTGCATATCTGTGAGGAATTTCTGCATTTCTGCCTGCATTTCGGTCACCTTCATCAACACTCGGCACAGTTCCGCGTGCGCTTGTTGCAAGTATGCCTGGCCACATACTCACATCACCCTCTGCTACAGTGCTCCCCCTGGACTCTGCGTCCCTCCTCCCCCCCATCCACCCACCACCAGTGCTGTCAGAAATTTGTAGCTTACTTTCCAGCTGCTTCCACTTTGCAAAGCACCCATTAACCCAAGGTTCTAGCCCTTCCATGATATGTTAATCTGTATATTTGTGTTTTGTTTTTAATAGTTTGCATTTTATACTTTATATTTCTGTAACAACTGTAACCACTCAATTGTTCTCGATCCCAGGACATACTTGAAAACGAGAGAAATCTCAATGTATCCTTCCTGGTAAAATCCTTTTCAAATAAATAAATAAATAAATAAATAAATTCAGCTTGAGCTTCCTGTACTTTCTTGATGGTCTTGGACAATTCACCACGTTCAGAGAGGTTCGATTCTTTGGCAGCCCTCTCTGTAGATTTAAAAACAACTAGGTGTTCTTGTTCGTCCTCGTCAGATCCATAAGTATCTAGAGAGTCGCTTTCAGGCTGCAGGCCGTCGTTATGTCTCACAGGTTGTGCATAAGCCCTTTCCCCCCGCCTGAAGGATTTCTCTTCCAGTAAAGCCTCTTCCTCTCGTACAACTCGGATCAGTTCCAGGTACTTCAACTCTTGGTTACCTGCTCTGCTTCTCAGCTGCATCATTACTGGATCTAGAGGTTGAGAGCCCCTCAGGATCTGTTTTATTCAGATCTTATCTACTTCAGCCGGTTCGGCCCCTTTCTTCAGGAGTATCTGGTGTAGAATCCTATCCAGGCGCCTCATGTACTCGGTCATCCTTTCACCTCTTCTCTGCTAGGTGTGTTCGTACGGATATACCAGTTCGGCTGCCTTTGCGGTTCGCCCAAAAACTTCTTCAAGAACGTTTAAATAATCTAAAGCAGTACAATCTTTCCTACTCAGTTTTAGGTTTCTCACCGCTTCCGACGCAGGTCCCTTTAAGCTCTCGGTGATCCTTTGCTTCTTCTGGGCCTCAGGGACGTCCCACTCATCCAGAGCCTGCATCGCCTGTTCCACCCATTCTTCAAAGGTTTCTTCTCCCGCCGGAGTTGGTACATTTCCTGTAAAATTTCTTAACCGTCGATAACCGAAGTTAGTGTGAGGAGGGCTTGTTTTCTGACATTTAGCCAGTAGATCTCCAATAGCCACGATAAATTCAGGCCCGATCATGGCCAACGGACTAGGCGCGGGAACACTTGCGGATTCGCCACGTGGCGCACTTGGCTGAATTAGTTGGACTTCCACCTCATCGGCCAGTTTTCACGCTCTCGCCCTTAAAGCATGGTGGAACGCCCTTTCTCCACTCGAGAAGAACATACGTGTGAGAAGTATCTGGGTTTTTTTTAATGTCCAGTATTAACCCCCGATGATCTGGTGCTAGCGTGGCCACGGCCTGGCGGATCTGCTCTTCGGCCCAAGTGTCTGCGGGATATCCATGACTATACAACATTCTAACTGACTACTGTGCTCCTCACACCACTCGGCAACAGTGTCTGGATCCATATTTAACCCTTTAGATGCGGTTTTTCCAGAGACTGAATCCCGGACGAGCCCCAACGTGTAGCGCTCACTCCCGGAGGAGCCGCTGAAAATGAACCACGGGTCAGTCTCCCCGCACTAGGGAATACATATACTCCAACACCGCTGTGAGTTTTTATCATTTAAATAGTTTACTAAAATAATAGGCAGATGTTGAGACACGGTATTCACAGATATTATTACAGTACTTTCGTATTGCGGTAAAACGCGTAGCGGAAAAGAAACGAAACACGAGGCTTCATATTTCGGAAGAATAAAATATTCGCAACCGAACAGAAAAATATATGCAATTACTCAATAGTTCGGAAAAACAGAGACACGTAGCGAACCCCAAAATACAATCTCTTCGTATTACGATAAACGCGCAGCGGAAAAGAGAAAAATATGTATTCGGAACGTATCCTTAACCCCCGTTCCGATTCGTAACAGAATGAGTCCTGCACAGGTTTAAGTCCCGGAATGTAAAAGGTGTGTATGTGTATATGGTACCCGGGTACTGTTCAACTGGCCAGTGAATTTACTGAAGGAAGGTCTTCGACTAGTCAGTTGGGGCCCTGTGGACTTTAAAGAGAAAACAGCAGCGTGTCCTTTAATCACAAAAACAGCCTTGGAGGCCTCTCACCCATCCGACGATTGCTTTAGGCTCCGCTGACCCAGGACGTCTCTCCGCTCGATTTTGACTGGGGATACTAGCGGCCGGATCCGTTGTCTGACTTTATGCAGCTTGTCCAGCTCACCGCCTGCTCTCCGTACCCGATCAACTCGCGGTGACTCCTCACTCGAGGTCTTCGGTTCCTCCGGTCTGCAGCAATTCCTGGATTCTGGCAAGTCTCCTTCTCCTCAGGTTGAGTGACCCAATAATAACTGACAGGTCTCACTCAGGCTCTGGCCTAGGCCCTCTCGCGATCTCTTCACTGCGTCTGCTTTCTCTCGTTCCCTGGCGCGCTCTGGCGCGTTCTCCTCGAGGTGGAGGATGGAAGTGTCCAGTCCCCACCCACTTCCTGTCTCCTTGCAAAGCATGCCGGGAAATGTAGTCCCAATGTCCAGTGTCTCTAATCGCGACTGTCTCCATCTTGTGGCCAAAAATAGGTAATGCCACCGCAAGATTTTAACACAGCGCTACAATTGTTTGAAGCATGTGATGCTTCTGTAAACTCACCTGGGGCAAGTAACAGGTGTGGGCAATATAAAAAAAGGAGAGAAGTTCACTTAGTCTTTGCATTGTGTGTCTGTGTGTGCCACACTAAGTAGACAACAGAAAGAGGAGCAGAGAACTGTCTGAGGACTTGAGAACCAAAATTGTGGAAAAATATCACACTCTCAAGGTTACAAGTCCATCTCCAGAGATCTTTGTCCACAGTGTGCAACATTATCAAGAAGTTTGCAACCCATGGCACTGTAGCTAATCTCTCTGGGTGGACGGAAGAGAAAAATTGATGAAAGGTTGCAACGCAGGATAGTCCGGATGGTGGATAAGCAGCCCCAAACAAGTTCCAAAGAAATTCAAGCTGTCCTGCAGGCTCAGGGAGCATCAGTGTCAGCGCGAACTATCCGTCGACATTTAAATGAAATGAAACGCTATGGCAGGAGACCCAGGAGGACCCCACTGCTGACACAGACATAAAAAAAGCAAGACTACAGTTTGCCAAAATGTACTTGAGTAAGCCAAAATCCTTCTGGGAAAATGTCTTGTGGACAGATGAGACCAAGATGGAGCTTTTTGGTAAAGCACATCATTTTACTGTTTACCGGAAATGGAATGAGGCCTACAAAGAAAAGAACACAGTACCTACAGTGAAATATGGTGGAGGCTCAATGATGTTTTAGGGGTTGTTTTGCTGCCTCTGGCACTGGGTGCGTTGAATGTGTGCAAGGCATCATGAAATCTGAGGATCACCAAAGAATTTTGGGTCGCACTGTAGAGCCCAGTGTTAGAAAGCTGGGTTTGCGTCCGAGATCTTGGGTCTTCCAGCAGGACAATGACCCCAAACATACGTCAAAAAGCACCCAGAAATGGATGACAACAAAGCGCTGGAGAGTTCTGAAGTGGCCAACAATGAGTCCAGATCTAAATCCCATTGAACACCTGTGGAGAGATCTTAAAATTGCTGTTGGGAAAAGGTGCCCTTCCAATAAGAGAGACCTGGAGCAGTTTGCAAAGGAAGAGTGGTCCAAATCTCCGTGTGAGAGGTGTAAGAAGCTTATTGATGGTTATAGGAAGCCACTGATTTCAGTTATTTTTACCAAAGGGTGAGCAACCAAATATTAAGTTAAGGTGCCAAGAATTTTGTCCAGCCCATTTTTGGCGTTTTGTGTGACATTATGTCCAATTTGCTTTTTTTCCCTCCCTTTTTTTGTTTTGTTCCAATACACACAAAGGGAATAAACCTGTGTATAGCAAAACATGTGTTACTGCAATACTGTCTGTGAGAAATACTTGATTTTCTGGAAAAATTTCTGGGGTGCCAACAATTTCGGCCATGACTGTATATATACACATATATCCACCAGACTATCTGCAAACACAAAAAGAACTCTTATGGGTAGTTAACCCTTACTTGTATCACATTAATGCACAATGTGGCAGCAAAGCATAAGGAATCCTAGCGAATCCCCAGCACAGTATTTTGTGGATATATGAAGCGCTGCACTACGCACTTTTGGACATTTGTTACATGCACCTTATACAGTCACAAGTATTTATAAAGCGCCAACAAGTTCTGTAGCGCTGTACAAAGGGAGAGACAAATATACATACATTACACACTGTGAACTGTATATCTGGTTTATTACCTGCGCAGGTTTTTATTACTTGCTAAAGCTCCTGTTTTATATGTAGAATAATTTGTACATTATGGAGCTCCTTATACAGTATTTAGCAGCTTGATGTTTTTGTTTTTCCACATATTTGAATACTGGAACAGAAACAATACATCACTGCAGATTTTGACTAATTATTAGGGAACACCCGGCGCGAGCCAAGGTGGGCCCTTTATACTGGATATTTAACCACCCTTGCGGCAGGTTTTTCTGCAGCTACATAGACAGACCAGACACTAGACAAGAATAATAACTAATAACGAACAACTAAAGGGATCCCTAAACACTAGGACAGACAGAAAGAACTTTTAATACGAACTGAATATAATGTTGCTGGGTTATACACAGACAGGACACAAGCAACATTCAATAGAATTGTCAGAACCGGAGCCAAAGGATCAAGAACCAGGAGAGCATGTCAGACAAGCCAGGGATCAGATACCAGAGAGGGAAGTCAGAACAGCCAGGAAACGGTACACAGAATATCAGTAAATATCACACGAGGATAACACAGGAGAAACGTCAGAAACAAACCAAAATCATACACAGGATTACCAAGACTGCGCTCTTATACAGAGAGCAGACACTGAGCGCTTATACAGAGGCACAGATATATACTCAGAACCGACACTGAGCGCTATACAGAGAGCAGCGCTTATACAGAAACACTGATATCAGATACAGACCTTGATGAGCTTTCACACATATACACACTTCATGCACTTCTCGGAGTTTGCTTCAGAAAACACATCACAGCAGCCCATCCAAAAATACTCCAGAACCAACAACATGTCACAAGGCGTCCCCTTGTACTGGGAATACTTCTGACCCATAATAATACACTCTATGCTGTTCAACAGTTCGCTCTCAGATTGGCTTCCCCACTATCTGGGTAGGCTCGCAAGCATACACACGGACTCTCTCACACACAATACCAAGACCAGAACCTGCAAAGGGAGGGTGATCACATCTCCCATCTTCTCCAAGTGGGAGAAGGCACAGACAGACCGATGCAGTATACTGACCATTCAGACACTAGCGCTGGACTGACTTCCTGAAGACTCATCAACGGACATCAGCCTGGATCACAGAGACCGGAGAACTGGGAGCAGGTGAAGATCCCGATTCAGACAAAAACGTCTGTGGCGCTGTCATGGAGCTGACGTAACGCTCCATGCTTCAAACCCCAAGAGACTTTATGTTCATTTATATCGTGTGGTTTTAAATATATTTTACATCGTTTGGTTTTAGTTTAAATTAGTTTAGTGTAAAATGGCGTAACTTTAGTTTTAAATATACTTATATTCCTGTAGGTAAATGTGTTTCTGTATAGCCAGTAAACAAGCTTTACTGCTGTGTAATTTATGTAACAGGGCTTTCCCCTTATATGGCTGCATATTTGATTCAAGAAGACTAATTTTGGATATAAAATCCCTTACACATTCTTTAGCCTTCAACTCACACACATTTGTATAATCCATTGTTTTAACACATCAGATTAAACACAAACACTATCACAGATCCCTTGAATCAAATATGCAGCCAGATAAGGGGAAAGCCCCGTATACTGTATGGAAGACCCCACCCGTCAATACCCTGAGGCAAATTCCTTATAACCTGTTTCTCTGTGACATTGTGTACACGTGGAAGTCTCTGGTTATCACATCAGCTCCTCCATTTTGTATGTAAAGGCATATATACTCCTGACTGTTGATGAATACAGTTTCAGTTTGAAGGACATGGCAAGTTGTGTCTGTGTCTCATTTTGCACAAGCGCGCGCTCATCAATGCCTGGGTACAGCAAATCCTGACAGGTAACGGAGATGGGGGGACACGTGGAGAATGGAGATGGGAATGGAGATAGTGTGGTTTTAAATATATTTTACATCGTTTGGTTTTAGTTTAAATTAGTTTAGTGTAAAATGGCATAGCTTTGGTTTTAAATACACTTATATTCCTGTAGGTAAATGTGTTTCTGTATAGCCAGTAAACAAGCTTTACTGCTGTGTAATTTATGCAACAGGGCTTTCCCCTTATCTGGCTGCATATTTGATTCAAGGGATCTGTGATAGTGTTTGTGTTTAATCTGATGTGTTAAAACAATGGATTATACAAATGTGTGTGAGTTGAAGGCTAAAGAATGTTTAAGGGATTTTATATCCAAAATTATAAGTAATTGAAATCTTCAATTCATTGCTTGCTTCTCCCCCAATTGTCCTCGGGCCATCTGTCCCAACCCCACCTTGTGCCTCTTAAATCCTGCTCTACTGTATGGAAGACCCCACCCGGCAATACCCTGAGGCAAATTCCTTATAACCTGTTTCTCTGTGACATTGTGTACACGTGGAAGTCTCTGGTTATCACATCAGCTCCTCCATTTTGTATGTAAAGGCATATATACTCCTGACTGTTGATGAATACAGTTTCAGTTTGAAGGACATGGCAAGTTGTGTCTGTGTCTCATTTTGCACAAGCGCGCGCTCATCAATGCCTGGGTACAGCAAATCCTGACAGGTAACGGAGATGGGGGGACACGTGGAGAATGGAGATGGGAAAGGAGAGCCATTCAGACCTAACAGAATGGTGTCAGAAGTGGGATTACATGCTCAGGTAAGTATTCTATTACTTGTGTATTGTGATCCTGCACTCTATGCCTCCACAAAAACCTCTATCTGCTGCCTCTAATTTCTCTGTCATCTAGTCTCTATCATGGAAAGTGCCTTCTATGTTCTATATTGGATCATGTGGTGTATTGGATCATGTGGTATATTGGATCATGTGGAGTATTGGATCAGGGTTTAGATTTGCTTTGAAGTTTAAAAGACATTTTTTTCTTATGGTAATAAGTGAATGATAGTCTCCAGTCTCTGCCTCCATCACTAATATTACAGTTTGAAATGTGTGAATATCTTAGAATCCTCAGAAAAGTTATTAGTAGGGTGACTATTCATACCCAAAGCTTAAGTAAGTCTGTATTTTGTGTTCTGTGTATACAGCGCTCTGTATATAAAATGCTCTCTGTACAAGGAGCTCAGCACATTTCCAGCAATATGACCTGTTTTTCTTCTTGCTCTCTCAGTTCTGCATGCTTTGCTCTCTGCATACTCTATACTGCGTCTACAGTCTCTGTTCTGTATAACAGTCTCCACTCTCTGTATTATGTGCTTTATCGAAGTTTGGGACAAAATCTGCGAGGCATAGCTGTAAACCTGTGCTGTGCATCTGTAAAGATAAACATCAGGGCTATATAAAAGGATTGCTGTGCTTTAAACAAAGAAAAAAAGATATACTCTGGGTCAGCTTTTATGTGTCACAGGGAGATTTAAATGAAAGCTATACATTGCATATACACACAGTTTATGGCTTTTATTTTCTTTTATTGCATAATGGTTTAGATAGAGTTGTGTTATATTTAGCCGTTAAATATTGCTGCAGAGACTTAGCAACTAAATTGTGTTGTATAAGTTCTGCTTTTACATATAACCTTCCTGAATACCAGATAGTGCTTTGTTGTGGATGCTAGTCTATCAAGTGCATTTGGGGCTCTGTACAATTTTGCTTGTTCCAAGCACATGTCTGTCCACCATTTTAGGACGCAGCATGGTGACCACGTGTCGGCCATTTTAAGCCAAGGGCTGGTGGCCACCTCGGTGCTTAATGCGGTCAGTAACATGTGCTCAATTAATTGAACAACCTTTGGTGCCCATAATTCATCTAAAGCGAAGCAATCTATTTTAAAAGTCATATCGCGCTGGATTATCACTTGAAACGATATTCAGAACCAAAACAAGTGGCGAGGATATCTACCGGATAACTGGACATGATATAAGTGAGTTTAAATAAGCCTGTGTTTTTACCAGTCGGCTTAAAATCGCTGCAGTCCTATTAAAAATGACTTTCTTTACAAAGAAAGTGTCAGGAAATATTTCTAAATATGGTTCTATTCCTGGGTAGGCGAAATAGAGTGTAAGCTCTGAGGTTTATGTAGTGGCCATGCAAACAGATTTAGAAACTAACCATTTTAAATGTGTGACTGTCTTTAACCCCTAACATGCCACAATATAACCAAGGGAAAACATTGTGATTAAAACAGTGTGGTACATAGCCTTCCCATTAACCCCTAAAATGCCATTTGCAAGGGGAACCTTGAAATATATACTGTAAGGAATGAAGCCTGCCCGTTAACCCTTTATATGTACAGCTAAACCAAGGGGGAAATGAATACACAATGTGATATATAACCTGACTGTTAACCCATTTTGTTGAACCATTAGCTCCATGTAAAAAGAAAAAATGACATTTTTTTATTTTAATGTTATGGTCATGTTGGATATCTTTGGAAAGGCCAAGCTCTGCTCTTCCCAATGTCACCTTGATCGATCATGTGCGATGCACAGGCACTGAGATGCAGTGTTCCAAATGACCCCTGTGCCATCTGGCTGCAGAGAAGCAGGCAGCGCAGCCCCTCCCTCCCTTCTTGTGGGCACGCTGATCCAGCAACTCCTATCACTGGGCCTGGCAGGGTGCAGCTGCTAGGGGTCAGGGTGAGGAACTATTGGGGTTAGGAGGGAACAGAAAATGACTATGTCCCTCTGCCTGTATTCTACCTGTGGGGGGAGCAGTGGGGGAAGCTGTCCCAGCCCATCAGCATGTACAGCCAGCAGAAAGTGCAGGGAGAAAGTGGGGTGGGGCAATAGACAGCATGTGACCAAAACCCCTAGAGCTGCTGGATAGATTCTGTACAGAACTGCATGTCCAGGGCGTCGGCACAGGCATTTAAAATTCCTATAGCCAATTGCCAACAGTAAATGGGCTGAAAAAAGCCAAGGTGCCAGGTGCAAATTCTAGTTGCTATTACGACCTGATGTCTGGGATTTGTCAAGCCCTGCATTAGATGAATGAATGAGTAATCCCAGAAGTTTCACGTGTGTATGTTTGTTATTCTGTCTCCCCATTCTGTAGCGCTATAGAATTTGTCATCTGAAACATAAGCCAGGAAACTGGATAAAGTGAAAACCCCTTGACACACATTGCTGCCCCTCTATATAATTTTGCTTATTCTATTCGACTTAGTGCTGTGGGAGCACAAGTCAGGACGGGTCAGGAACAATCCTTGTGCTAGGGAAGCATAGAACTGAGGCCAGGTCAGGAATAGGTATAGTCCTTGTGCTAGGACAGCACAGGACCAAGAATAAGGAAAAGACAATCTGTAGGGATCCCAAGAGCTCTCTGGATCACCAGCACTAGTGCCACGCCTGCTCCTGCATTGCAAGATAAGATCCTCCAGATACAGAGTACAGTTCTATGGTAGAACGTCTTGTGGTGTCTGGGCATCCGTATCACAGTCGCACAGTCATACTATCTAGATATGCATTTGGTGTTGTGCATGATTTTGGAGACCTATGGAAACGTAAAAATGTATTTTTGTTTTACTAATTAAATTTCTTTCTTTTACAGGACGAAAAGAGAAAAATCCAATAGATCAAGAGATTAATAACGTGCATATTTGTGTAATAGAAAAAAACGAAAAGAGAATATGGCTCAAAAAACCACTCCAAAGGGCATAACCCAGCAATTATAAACGAGAACAATTTGCACAATGATGTGAATCTCTGGATTAAGCCCTGTTTGGGCGAAACCGGTCGAGATATGCTCTTCCTTTGCTTTTAACAGCTCTATCTTGAATCTATTTTCTGTGGACTTTGCCCCATGGCTAATACTGGTTGTTTTCTTAGTTTGCCTGTGCATTTGGTTATGTAGGTGGCTAGAACCACGAGGTATAGTGAGCCACCATTGTTTTCATTCAATTCTACGCTCTTGTTACTATTATCTTATAGCCAATCCTTGCCTTTTTGGGTGGTTTTTACCACTGAGACATATGTGGCCTTTATTGTTCATGAGTAACTTTTGCTATTCCTTATTGGTACGGCTTTACCTCCCTCCTTTGGGCTATTGTCCACAACCTACTTTTTCCATTACTCTTGTTAGATACTTATGTCATAATAAATTATACTACAAATTTACCTCCACTCTTGTTGCACTTGTGCAAATTGTTCTCGTTTATATTTGTGTAATACAATTCCTTACCAAGGCTGATCTCTTTGGAAATATAATGATTTGGAAAAAGATTCCTTTGGTCTCTCTTTTTCCAAAGGGGGGATATTGTGGGCCTACCGAGATCAGTTGCATTAACTTTCACTTACCCCTACCACTCTGAGAAAGAGAGAGGAGGGGGGGGGTTGATGCTTCCTTTTATTTTTGTTAAGGTTTGTGAAGTTTTTACAAAATTTAAAGCATTTGTGAATGTTGATAGAAGGTGATCAGTGTCTGGCTGTGAGTGACGAACATGACGGAAGCCAGTGAATATAAAGTGATGGAAGGTGATTGAAGGTGAATGGGGAGTGAATAGTCAAGGAAGTTGTTTTTTGCTATGTTGGACTTTTGTTTCATCCTGCTTGTCTAGTTTATTCCTTGTCTATTGTATGTCATTCTTAGAGAGATATTGGCACACTATGGAAGTGCCTTTGCTGAACGGTACAAGTTTAAATACATGTTTTTCTTTACAGCCATAACGATATAAGTGTTAACCATGTAAGTTTTTAACGTTGCAAGTTTTAAGCCCTGACAGGTTATTAACATTTTTCCAAGGCTCTTTAATTTAGGTGAAAATTGCCCGAGTAACGCATGCCAACGCTCATTGCAGCTGATGCTGATCAAGCTAGATGGAAGATCATTAATTTGATACCAATATCAATATAGCTATTGAAATTGAAGGAAATTTATTCAAACACACATCATCATTACACATTGCAATGTTCCGCTTCCTTTACTGGATACCAAGATCAATAACAGAGTTTACCAGACACCGGTCAATAAAACATTCTAACAAAAGGAGTTGTATTTCATCTTAAATTAATATGAAAAACACAGAACTTTACATCTTTATGTTCAGAAGAATCATCACTTTGCTGTTCTCAGAAGGATATTTTACGCCAGATACCTGAATGTTTGTTCTAAGTGATGAATACTTTGTATTCTAACATCTCGCATCGTATATTATTATGTGATCACAATTCTTCTTTTTCAGGAGTAAGTAAATGCCCTGATATATTTATGATAGTGCAGGTCACATTCAATTAAAACTGGAGATAGAGTATTTTCAATAATGTACTCAGGAAATCATAATGGTCTTTTAAATTAGCTGTCCAAAATAGTCTTATAACAATACATCCAGCATTAAATAGAATATAATATCTTAACCAGGTGGTTAAACTAGTCCCATTACTGTGAATAAAATATAAATAATGTTTTAATACATCTAATGGTGATCTCCGCGATAATGAATTAATAGCTTTAACTTAATGTTACACCTAAAATGACTAAATTCTTTATATAAACCAGGTGTAAAGGAAGGAATTGCAGGAAGATTTCAGTTGGTTTTATTGAATTATTTGGTTGATTTATATTTACCGTATATTTTGATGGAATTTTATTTTACTGGAAATGTTTTGCTTAATTGACCACTAAACAAGAACAGAAGTGTATAGAAATATATTGTTACTAAATGGGTGTAGGGCGCACGGTGGCTGGTCTGGGCTAGAGTTGCGCATATACTTTTTTTTTTATAATAAACTGAGTCAGATGTAGTATGACCCTGTGGGTTATATACAAAAGAGGCTGCATGAGGTCCATATCCTGAGGGAGGTTTGGGTTTTTATTTTTATTGGCCTTTTTGGGAAATTATCAGTGTATAGTATCTGTGTTTCCTTTTGCTACACTAACATGCTCGTCTCTGTTGCAGTTGTGTGGTTGTCTGCAAGATGAATCTGTTTACTTGTCCCCTCTCAGTCTGTCCCCAACTGTTTTCCTTTTGCTATGTTGGCATTTGCCATTGTTTTCATCATCATTATTTTTACCAAGAGCCTGACATTCATCAAGTACCCGCTGACTGAGTCCTGAGTGGATTGTGGACAGATCACAGGTGAGGCACGGCCAGCATACAAAGACCACTACCTAGAGAGTTCCAGTGGGAGCTCAGGTCCTCTCGTTTCCAAAACACACATGGTCACTATGATGATTATGAACTCACAATGTGATATCACTGAGAGCCGATTGTCCGCCCAGTACAGATAAGGACATACTGCTGGTTTGATGTCGATGCCACCTTCTCCTGACTGCTGAGTATCCACCCTCAAAGACTCCACTCTGAAACTCAAAATTGCCTACACTGGGAAACAACAATATTTTTCCTCTTTTCTTCAATAAGACTGTGTCCTCATTTTTGTTACGATAACTCCCTTAGATAAGGCTGAGAGGGTGAATTAGGAGAATGAGAATGCATCTTCTGTGAGTAGGTGCATGTATGAAGTTTGTGGAGTGAATCTTAGTATGAGGAAACACAGATAAAGATCTGACTCATGACAATTAGTATCAATGCTTTTTACTAAAATTAGGTTAAGTAAATCATTCTTTTCTTGTTTAGTGGAATTTATTTGGGAATTAGAATTTAACTAGAACCCATGGACTAAGTGTCTGATGGATTTGACTGCATTTTTTGGTCTGGGTTCATGGTTCGGTTCCTTGGGGATGAAAATCCTTAACATAGTACCAAGTATAATAATGCTTTTGCTTTTCCTAGTAATTATGTACAAGGTAATATGGTTATAGTGAAATGTTATTCCCTCCTGCGAACCCTAACCCATACTGCACCCCTGCTTGCTTTCCCCTATATAGTGCGACGCCTGACCAGGTCCTGAGCCTGGAAGGGAAGCCGACGGTCCTTTGGACCCACGAATGATTTGTATGGGAAGACCCCCTAGTGAACTATCCCATTGACACTATTCTCGCCTTATATTTTGTGTTTATTGGTTGTCACTTTTTGTGACAAAAGAAGGGATTGTAAGGGATTTTATATCCAAAATTATAAGTAATTGAAATCTTCAATTCATTGCTTGCTTCTCCCCCAATTGTCCTCGGGCCATCTGTCCCAACCTCCATTGTGCCTGTTAAATCCTGCTCTACTGTATGGAAGACCCCACCCGGCAATACCCTGAGGCAAATTCCTTATAACCTGTTTCTCTGTGACATTGTGTACACGTGGAAGTCTCTGGTTATCACATCAGCTCCTCCATTTTGTATGTAAAGGCATATATACTCCTGACTGTTGATGAATACAGTTTCAGTTTGAAGGACATGACAAGTTGTGTCTGTGTCTCATTTTGCACAAGCGCGCGCTCATCAATGCCTGGGTACAGCAAATCCTGACAGGTAACGGAGATGGGGGACACGTGGAGAATGGAGATGCGAAAGGAGAGCCGTTCAGACCTAACAGAATGTTTATTGTAAATAACTGACATAATGTAATTAGTATATTGGTAGGACGAGGTGCGTCATTTATGCAAATTATGACTGTTGGACTTCAGCATAAATGGTGGCGTTTTGTTCATTAAAAGTCAGAGAACTCTCAAGCTCAGAGAGAGCGAGAATCCTGTTTTAAAGCATACAGCCGCGCCTGGTGTTTTTATTTCAGCGACGCTACACTATGTACTCAACATCAGAAGGCACCGAGCGGCTTTCTGTGAATTCCTAACGGCTCCAGGGCAGAGGAACAGAAGCAGGTGAGTCAAGCTGCTTGAGGCGCTGAGGACAGTGCTCCCAGTAGCCGGGCTGACCGCAACGAAGGGGTGTCTGGAGAGTCAGGACAGACGGAGGAGAACGGTTCCGTCACATTGGTGGCAAGCGGTGTGGATAGAGGCTCTCCAACACCAATACACCCCGAGATGGCCAACTATACAGCCTGCAAGCAGGACACCCTGAAGGACCTGCTGGAGAGCCATGGAAGGAACGAATACTGAAGTAAGGGTCAAAGGCACAAGTGTGGTGCAGCCCGGAGCGAGTGGAGATGTGTCCCCACTGAGAGAGACCGCAGAGGTTTTTGCCTGCGAGGCAAGAAAACAGTCTACAGAGGACTATGGATCAGGACAGCTCATTTATTCTTTATGAGCAGAGAATCGCAGAGGACATTCAGCTGTGGAGACCCCAAGTGTTGGGGCCTCAGCCCACTGCGAGCCATGGAGACCAGTTGGTGCACTGGCTGCGTGCCGCATTCGATCTAGAGTGCAAATACGAGGACTTGCTGCAATGTGTGAGTGAGGAGGATTGGGAAGCTGACGAGAAGCCTCCCCCAGGCTATGTGTTGCGTGGTCCTGGCCCAGCATGGATCTACTTTAAGGGGGGAGACAATTATGGCAGTCCACAAGCTGCCAGACATGCAGAATTGTGCACCATCCAGGGGCGGTACCTGGACGTTTATGAGGACTCTGCCTTTTGGCCCGTGCTAAAGGGACTCGCTGCTGAGGAATGGGCATTCGAAATGGACTTAAAAAGTTTGCAGACTGCACCCCAGCTATCAGTCCTCAAGACCCCTGGAGGAAGCCTCCCCCCACCAGCCAGCGGGAAGCGGAAGAAAAAGAGGGGTGGCTGAGCCAAAGCAGACCAGAGCAAAACACCGTCACAGCCCGGGGATTACAGCATTAAGCCATCTTCCAGCGGGCAGTATCAGGCCACCAGAGAGACTGGCACCCAGGCTGTTCCCCTCCTGAAAGATGGGGCCACACAGACCATGGACAGTCTGGTCAGCTCTTTACAGGCTGACTTGCGTGATGCTCGGGCAGAGCTATTGGCCCTGGCAGAGACATTACAGGACCATCAGGATAAACTGCAAACTGTCATGGAGGAGAGAGATTTCCACTGCAATGAAGCACGAGAACAGGCAGCCACTATACGACAATGTCGGCCCAGGTTTGTGCCTGCAAGGACACTACCAACACCCTGCACACGGAGCTCAGTGGAGCCCATGCGCAAATAGAGGAGCTGGAGCACAGCTCCCGTATAATGATTGAGCAACTAGAGGCTGAACGGCGAACCAGAGCTGCTCTACAGACAGAAAGGACTGCTTTTAAAATTCGCCTGGAGAACTGTGAACTGGAATTACAGCGCACACAGCTCTCCCGAGACACTATGCAGGCACGGGCCCATGAGCAGCAAGAGGAAATACAGCTGCTCCAGAACCAACTCCAGCTGTGCCAACACCAGCTGCTAGAAACTGAAGCAGCTCGGAATGAGAGCCTCGCTGAAGCCAAGGCAAGCGAGGAGGAGGTGAGCCGCCTGACACACCAACTGGATGTATCGGCGCAGGAGCACCAGGGCACTACCAGCCACCTGAAGGCTGAGCTTGATGGGACGCAAGCACAGTGCAAGTGGCTGCAAGATGAGCTGTCCCTGCTACGAGCTGCCAGCACCCACTTGCCCACCATGGAGGAGAGCAGCACAACAGGGGGTCGAGTCATTGCCCCTGAAATATTTTGCACAGAAGAGCGTTTGTACCCGGTGTTGCTGGAAGCTGTTTTGGCATCCACGTGTGACTGTTCCCCGAGGAAAATGGGGACCCCTCATAATGCCACCCCTACCAACCAAGGTGCAGAAAGAGAGGAGATCACTTCCCCCCTTCCCAGGAGACCGGTGAGTGACCATTCTGAGAGGCAATCAAGTTCCTGGCCCCAGGAAGAATTGCGCCCTTTTGGGATTTTGGGGATTGCCGTGGGCTGGGCCCTTTTTTAAATGTTCAGGAGGGGGCATCAGCAGAAGGAGAGACTGGGAACTGTGACTGCTGACGGTATTCGGGTCCTGGGTCCGCAGAGGTGCCCTGGACAGAGCAAGATATGGGGGTAATTTCACGGTGCCCCCTAACAAACATTTTATGCCTGTGGACTGTGGTGGCCTGTTGCCTGGCGCACTGGACAAGAGGGTTGGCCTGCCTCTTGCCCTGGGACTATGGACCCACAGCCTTTCAGCGACCGTCAGACCCCGCTGACTTTGCTTATGTGCCCGCAACCATGGAACTTTGAAGATGGCACAGAAGAGGGGCAAGGTGAGAGGTCTCGTCAGTGGCAAGCGATCCGTTTGGGATCTAAGCTTGCCCTGCCGTTCTGGAAGGGGGGACATATGTCATGGAGCTGACGTAACGCTCCATGCTTCAAACCCCAAGAGACTTTATGTTCATTTATATCGTGTGGTATTTAATATATTTGACATCGTTTGGTTTTAGTTAAAATTTAGTTTAGTGTAAAATGGCATAGCTTTAGTTTTAAATATACTTATATTCCTGTAGGTAAATGTGTTTCTGTATAGCCAGTAAACAAGCTTTACTGCTGTGTAATTTATGCAACAGGGCTTTTCCCCTTATCTAGCTGCATGTTTAATTAGGATTCTTTCAATGCCATAAATTGTCAGAATTATGGGAGTTGTAGTTCAGAAACATCTGGGAGGAGCGGTGTTTGGCAGCCCTGAGGTAAGGGGTTCTGTGAGAGGAGAACATCAAGTCCACAGGCAGTCATGCAGTTTTCGGTACCTTGTTGGTGGATCACCTCCAGCTGGTGTCCTGGAAAGGTAGTGAAGATGAGGGGCTGCCATGTCTGTTGCCTTTAAAAGCTTGTGTGGAATGCACAGATTCCTCCTGGGAGCAGAGCAATGCGTGGACAGGAGGAATGGCGTCAACATGAGCACCGCAATGTACCAGAGAGGTTACGGTTGAGCCGGTGGTCTGTTAATCCCCCCCCCCTCCAATCTGGGTGTGGAAGGATGGAGGTGTGCATTCGTTTCGTAACAAATTGCAATTTGTTACTGTCAAGGACCTGATATGGTGCTCCCCTGCTTGAAGGGACAGATGGACTTTATTCCCTCTGTGTTTCCTCTATTTTAGAAACAATTCTCCATTCCCTGCCTTTATACAATGTTTTATTGTTCAGCATGGTTTCATGAAACACAGATCATGTCAGACTAACCTAATTACGTTCTATGAGGAAGTAAGTAGAAGTATAGATCAGGGGGTCGCAGTGGATGTGATTTACTTAGATTTTGCCAAAGCTTTCGACACAGTTTCCACACAAAAGGTTACTATTTAAATTACCGTATTTTTCGCTCCATAAGACGCACCTGACCATAAGACGCACCTAGTTTTTAGAGGAGGAAAACCGGAAAATAAATATTCTGAATGAAATAGTGTAATAATGGATATTGCCCCAGCTCGTGGATATGCCTTAGCTCACACGTGGATATGCCTTGGCTCACACATGGATTTGCCCCAGCTCACACATGGATTTGCCCCAGCTCACACATGGATCTGCCCCATCAGCTCATGGATCTGCCCCATCAGCTCATGGATTTGCCCCAGCTCACACATGGATTTGCCCCAGCTCACACATGGATTTGCCCCAGCCAGCTCACACATGGATTTGCCCCATCAGCTCACACATGGATTTGCCCCAGCCAGCTCACACATGGATTTGCCCCATCAGCTCACACATGGATTTGCCCCATCAGCTCACACATGGATTTGCCCCATCAGCTCACACATGGATTTGCCCCATCAGCTCACACATGGATTTGCCCCATCAGCTCTCACATGGATTTGCCCCATCAGCTCTCACATGGATTTGCCCCATCAGCTCACACATGGATTTGCCCCAGCCAGCTCACACATGGATTTGCCCCATCAGCTCTCACATGGATTTGCCCCAGCCAGCTCACACATGGATTTGCCCCATCAGCTCACACATTGATAATTCCCCAGCTCACATATGGATATGGCCCAGCAGCTCGTGGATGTGCCTCCGCTCACCTGCCGCCGCCGCCGCCGCGTTTGTCTCCCTCTGAGCATGCGTCCGGCGGCAGGAAGCTTGGGCACTCGCCTGGGGGAGCCACGTGACCGCGATCTCGGGAGATCGCGGTCACGTGGCTCCCCCAGGCGAGTGCCCAAGCTTCCTGCCGCCAGACGCATGCTCAGAGGGAGACGAACGCGGCGGCGGCAGGTGAGCGGAGGCACATCCACGAGCTGCTGGCCATATTCGCTCCATAAGACGCACCCACTTTTCCCCCCACTTTTTGGGGGAAAAAAGTGCGTCTTATGGAGCGAAAAATACGGTAATAAAAAATGGTCTAGATGAAAATACTTGTTCTTGGATAGAAAACTGGCTAAAAGATAGGGTACAGAGAGTGGTCATAAATGGTACATTTTCAAGATGGACACCAGTGGTAAGTGGTGTCCCTCAGGGGTCTGTTATAGGACCAATACTATTCAATTTATTTATAAATGACCTTGAGATAGGCATTGAAAGTCATGTATCAGTGTTTGCAGATGACACAAAGCTAGGAAAAGTAATACAATGTGAGCAGGATGTTACTTCGCTGCAGAGGGATTTAGATAGATTGGGGGACTGGGCACTTAAATGGCAGATGAGATTTAATGTAGATAAATGCAAAGTTATGCACTTTGGAGTGAAGAACACACAAGTAATTTATACCCTAAATGGTACGGAGTTAGGGAAATCCAAGCAGGAGAAGGATTTGGGAATAAACATAGACTTCAAACTAAGTAACAATGTGCAATGTCAAACAGCAGCCGCCAAGGCCAGCAAAGTACTGGCATGCATTAAAAGGGGAGTTCACTCACGGGATGAAAACATAATTTTGCCTCTGTATAAATCAATGGTCAGGCCGCACCTTGAATATGCCGTGTGATTTTGGGCACCTGTCTTAAAAAAAGATATTATATCGTTAGAAAAAGTGCAGAGACGGGCAACTAAATTAATAAGGGGGATGGAAGGGTTAAGTTATGAGGAAAGACTAACAAGCTTAAACCTGTTTAGTTTAGAGAAACGGCGCCTTAGAGGGGATCTGATAACCTTATATAAATATATACGGGGCCTTAGAGGGGATCTGATAACCTTATATAAATATATACGGGGCCATTATCAACCATTGTCTGATAACCTATTCATTAACAGGACTATACACAGGACACGGGGTCATCCATTTAGACTGGAAGAAAGAAAATTTAGCTTAAAGCATAGGAAGGGTTATTTTACGGTGAGAACAATAAAGCTGTGGAATTCTCTCCTGTTGAGGTGGTTGGGTCAGAGTCTTTACAGACTTTTAAAAAACGACTGGATGACTTCCTGCAGACACAGAATATTAAGGGTTATAATATTTAATATGTGGGTAAAAGCTTCTTGATCCAAGGAGAAATCTGACTGCCATTCTGGGGTCAAGAAGGAATTTTTTCCCAGTATGTTGCATATTGGCAAGCATTCAGACTGGGTTTTTTGCCTTCTTTTGGATCAACAGCAGTAGGTTATGTGGGAGAGGCTGAACTCGATGGACGCATGTCTTTTTTCAGCCTATATAACTATGTAACTATGTTTTTGTGCTCTGAGTCGGCCTGACCAGGCAAACACTGTCCCAATGGATTATGTAAATGGTGTGTGATAACTGATTGCGAGTTTGTGTGCTTCACCCCGTTATCTTTTGACTGAGAGGATTAATCTGCCGGCCGTTGCACAAACTCACTCATCAACATTAACCTGACGTACAAACCTGAGGAGGACAAGCGTGAAGCCTGCCGTTGTCTTGAAACCAGCCAATGAGAACTGTTGGGGTGGACGGGAAGTTTGAATGTTGTCACCATAAAAACCCTGTGTGTCCCAGTAAAGCGGATCACTCCCCTGTTTGAGACACCAGGCAGGCTGTATGTTCAATCAGAGGTACAACCCTCTAACCTGGGAAGACACTCACAGGGTTATTAAAAAAAAAACGAAAAGTCACTGCACGGTCGGTGACTTTTCGTTTCCCGCACTTTGGGAAGATTCGACGATCCTATTTCACCGACCCTGCGGTGTATTCAGCAAGAACCACAGGGCCCCTGTAGTGCAGGGAAAACCCACCGCAAACCCGCCGAACACTCACCAAAACCCGTAGAAAACGCCGGAGGAACCCGAGCAGCCGTCGATCACAGTGCAGAGCAGCCGCCAGAGAAACCCGACACGCAGACGAATGGAGTGAAGAAAAAAAAAACAGTACGCTTGAAAGATTAAAAAGTGAAACGCTGTTTGCAAAGAAACTACAGAACGAAAATGTCGGAAATTTACATATAAAATCCAATGAATGATAATAAAAAGGGCTGTTACAGAAAAAAGAAAACGATTAAAAAAAACCGGAAAAAAATGGTTGCAAAAAATCCCAAAAAATGCCTAAAAGGTCCTAAAAAAATCTATAAAGAGACTTTTTGCTGCAGAATATTATAATAAACGGTTTATTAGATATTGAATTAAAACAGGAATATTTTTAACATTGAAGCCTATGGGATTCGCCTGAATGAACCTGTCGAATTTAAACCACTGAACAGCAGGGCAATTCTGCAACTTTTCACTGCTGGTTTGTGTTCTCTGAATAGCCGAAGCATTGCTTCTCTATGGGGATTCACTGCCCTCGAACAAGCACCGAACAGACACCGTATGTGCAGGCAATTCGCCAGGATTTGGCGTACTGCATGCTCTCTGAGTAGCCGAATGGCCAAGAAAGGTAACCGTACGCTGAATTTCACTGCTCCGTTACCTTTCGCCAGCAATTCGGATCTCTTTTGAATAACCCTGTCAGTGTCACGGACCTGACATTGCGCTCCCTTGCTTGAAGGGACAGACAGACTGTATTCCCTTTGTGTTCACCTTCTTTAGTGCAATGTCAGGTCGGTGACACTCAGCGATTCTTCCATTCAGACCAGCCGCAAGGCGCAGCAAACCTAAGGAGCGGATTGGCTGCTCGGGGCACTGAATCCAGAGCGCTTCGAAGGCCGGGCCGATGTTGATGAGCGAGTGTTGGGGGAGCCGGACAGGCGGGGTCTGTGACCGTTACCAATTCAGTTAATTTGTATTTCGGAAGTTCTACGGAAATAACGAATTGATTTCATCCGAATCGAAACGGCGTATAATGGAATTGAATCGTTCTGCTGTTTCACAAGAGAAGCATTAAATGATTCCTGAGCAGGATTTGATATCGATTCAGATCACTTTCTAATCGATCTTAACTTAGCTCCTTAAAAGCAACCGCGCGATCAGTCTCGAGTTAGCATTCCTGAGGAGCAAATCACGCGAAACGCGCGTCGAATGCTCACTCCTTCCTTACCTGACCCTCAGACTTAATAATTTTGTCCCGTGGGGATTTAGGGTATGATTGGCCTAATTTGGCAAATGCAAGACTTTCAACACGCTGCAGCTTAGGTTACAAACTGCTGTATAAATTCTATGATCGAGATTTCAAACAATTTCTTGAAAACTCACAGTGATTCTAAAGCCTCTTGAATGAATATGTTACCAACTAAGCACTCAATCTAATTCCTGAGAAACCATATAAATCTGAGTATTGTTTGTTTGAAACCGATGTTTAGCCGTTTCAATACTCTAGCTGACACTCATGGTAATCTCTATGCTCCAGCAGACACTCCTGGTAATCTCTATGCTCTAGTTGACACTCAGGGTAATCTCTATACTCTAGCTGACACTCATGGTAATCTCTATGGTCTAGCTGACACTCATGGTAATCTCTGTCACGACCACTACGCGCGCTGCTGAGAAAGACGCCAGGTTGCGCCACCCACTATCTGTCTCTACGCAATTCTCTCTCGCAACAGGGTCGCAGAGCGCAATATAATGATAACCAGGATTGCAACGCAGTACAAGTCTTCTCTTGAAGCGGGTAATGACTACGTCTCCCACAATCCCTGAGCTCACTTTCCTATTCTATTAGTTACGCTGCCACCAGTCCTCATGGACACTACGCGCGTCGCAACGGGAGACGCAGGGCTAAGCAACCGCACTATCTGCCTACCCTAGACTCGGAGAGTGACTGCAGACCCCACAATCCCTGCCGTCTCTGACAACGCAACTCACAATTTCTTATATAACTGAGCTTAAAGCAAATAGCAATACTCCCAATCTCTTAGTTAGCGTGGATCTCATCAGCCAGAAGCAGAAACTTAAATATGTTTTGTTTATTTATGATATAGAAAAACCACAGTGCATTGTTTTAGGAAAAATTATAACTAGAATAAATCAATTAATTACACACTACACAGCAAATAAAAGAAAAGGGGTTAACCACAGAGCCTTACTTACAACACTAATCTGTAAACTAGCATCGGTGCCTCCTGGAGCCTGGAGATAGCATGGACAGATCAGTCATCTTTCGAATGTACCCCAAGTGATCAGCCACAGCACATGGCCAGTTTTCAGAATTTATACACTTCCTGGTCCTTCCAAATCTCACCCACAAATGGTCCAGCCTCCCACACTACATATCCCAGAGTTCCCTTCTCTGGAGCATGCTCAGTAGGCTTGTCTTTACTCTTAATTGCCCAAAGGTGTCCATCTTCCCCCCCCCAGGGATCAAGGATGTGCTTCCTGTCTTTGAAGATAGGGCCTAAATCTTGGTGCCGGGTTGGCTCCCAAGGTGTGATTACCAGGCTACATGATATGTCAGTTCACAAAGACATTCCCTTTTACAGCCACGTGTGATATCCTCCCCCCAGGGGAGAAAGCTAACCATTTTAATTACATTTTAGCACTCACCCTCAACAGCTGTGGACACAGGGATACACTTCCCAAATGGTCAGACACAAATATGAATATGACTCTATATGGAGGAGATATATGTAAACAGGCACATAGACACATATACTCAGGCAGACCCTTATATAGATAGAAATACAGATCTAATCTGCCACATCTCCCATACAAAAGGAGACGCAGAAAGGGAGGGGCTAACATGCCTCTCACGTGCGTCTCAACACGGGTTCACCAACGGGCATCTGGCACCTCCACCAGTTGCTGGTGCTATTACGGAGTGGGGAACGCACAGGTGTCCGTGCACTTTGCCCACCAAAGCATGCACTCCATCTCTTAACCGCATCACACATTGCCCCATGCAGGCCTTTGGCGACTCCACCATTCTCCCCCACCTATCCCAAACCTGGGGGAGGGGGTCACTCATACTGCACTCACAACACGGCACCGACTCTGAGAAGCCCATGTGCTTCTGCAGCTCCTCCTGGTATCCCATTTGGGGGTATAGCCCGTGTGGCTTACTCTCACCTGGCACGTCAGTCTTGCAGGCAGCCAAACACTCACCAACGGTCGCTTGCTCGGGAGCCAATCTTACAGCAGGGGGTATGGAGAAACAGGGTGAAGCGCCCCGCTCCCCAGTAAGCGTCCCCCCTGCATCTGCCAATGGAGTCAGGCATTGCACCTGGCTCTGGGCAGATGGCTGGGAGGTCACAGGGGCCACACCAGGACCCGCTGCCTCCCTGTCTCTCACTGTCCCCGCACATTCAGAATTTGGGGCACCATACAGATGGGGCACAGGAATCTTCACACTCACGCTCGTCTCGCCCTCCACTGCACACAGTTTCCCCACTTTATCACACAGTTTATCAAGCACACCTTGCTTCGTAACCGATGAGCATACAGCCGCATGCCACCCTCCCCCACAGGGAGGTTGCTCAGTACCAGTTTCCTGTGGTACTGGGAATCTGGTTGACTTTCCCCCAGGGCAACACGCGTCCACCCCAGGCCCGTCCTCCTGGCCACACAGCATGCGCTCGGTGCCACCCGCAGCCTCAGACACCTGCGATACAGACTGGCATACCACAGTATCCTGCCCATCCTGGATGTTCTGCCCTCCACTCCTTTCACCTGGCACTGCCAACCTGGATGGTTAAGGCCCTGGTTAACCCTGTGCCACCCTAGGCCTCTCCTTCCGACCACCCAGTATGCTCTCTGTGCAGATCTACAAATCTAATCTGCCACAATCTCTATGCTCTAGCTGACACTCATGGTAATCTCTATGCTCTAGCTGACACTCATGGTAATCTCTATGCTCTAGCTGACACTCATGGTAATCTATATACTCTATCTGACACTTATGGTAATCTCTATGCTCTAGTTGACACTCGTAGTAATCTCTATACTCTAGCTGACACTCATGGTAATCTCTGCTCTAGCTGACGCTCATGGTAATCTCTATGCTCTGACACTCATGGAAATCTCTATGCTCTAGTTGACACTCGTGGTAATCTCTATGCTCTAGCTGACACTCATGGTAATCGCTATACTCTAGCTGACACTCATGGTAATCTCTATACTCTATCTGACACTCATGGTAATCTCTATGCTCTAGCTGACACTCATGGTAATCTCTATGCTCTAGTTGACACTCATGGTAATCTCTATGCTCTAGTTGACACTTGTGGTAATCTCTATGCTCTATCTGACACTCATGGTAATATATTCTCTATGTGACACTCATGGTAATCTCTGCTCTAGCTGACACTCATGGTAATATCTATGCTCTATCTGACACTCGTGGTAATCTCTATGCTCTAGCTGACACTCATGGTAATCTCTATGCTCTAGCTGACACTCATGGTAATCTCTATGCTCTATCTGACACTCATGGTAATCTCTATGCTCTAGTTGACACTTGTGGTAATCTCTATGCTCTAGCTGACACTCATGGTAATCTAATCTCTATGCTCTAGCTGACACTCATTGTAATCTCTATGCTCTAGTTGACACTCGTGGTAATCTCTATGCTCTAGTTGACACTCATTGTAATCTCTATGCTCTATCTGACACTCATGGTAATCTCTATGCTCTAGCTGACACTCATGGTAATCTAATCTCTATGCTCTATGTGACACTCATGGTAATATCTATGCTCTAGCTGACACTCATGGTAATCTCTCTGCTCTAGCTGACACTCATGGTAATCTCTATGCTCTAGCTGACACTCATGGTAATCTCTATGCTCTAGTTGACACTCATGGTAATCTAATCTCTATGCTCTATCTGACACTCATGGTAATCTCTATGCTGTATCTGACACTCATGGTAATCTCTATGCTCTAGTTGAGACTTGTGGTAATCTCTATGCTCTAGCTGACACTCATGGTAATCTAATCTCTATGCTCTAGCTGACACTCATTGTAATCTCTATGCTCTAGTTGACACTCGTGGTAATCTCTATGCTCTAGCTGACACTCATGGTAATCTCTATGCTCTAGCTGACACTCATGGTAATCTCTATGCTCTAGCTGACACTCATGGTAATCTCTATGCTCTATCTGACACTCATGGTAATCTCTATGCTCTAGTTGACACTTGTGGTAATCTCTATGCTCTAGCTGACACTCATGGTAATCTAATCTCTATGCTCTAGCTGACACTCATTGTAATCTCTATGCTCTAGTTGACACTCGTGGTAATCTCTATGCTCTAGTTGACACTCATTGTAATCTCTATGCTCTATCTGACACTCATGGTAATATCTATGCTCTAGCTGACACTCATGGTAATATCTCTGCTCTAGCTGACACTCATGGTAATCTCTATGCTCTAGTTGACACTCATGGTAATCTCTATGCTCTAGTTGACACTTGTGGTAATCTCTATGCTCTAGCTGACACTCATTGTAATCTCTATGCTCTATCTGACACTCATGGTAATATCTATGCTCTAGCTGACACTCATGGTAATATCTCTGCTCTAGCTGACACTCATGGTAATCTCTATGCTCTAGTTGACACTCATGGTAATCTCTATGCTCTAGTTGACACTTGTGGTAATCTCTATGCTCTAGCTGACACTAATGGTAATCTAATCTCTATGCTCTAGCTGACACTCATTGTAATCTCTATGCTCTATCTGACACTCATGGTAATCTCTATGCTCTAGCTGACACTCATGGTAATCTAATCTCTATGCTCTATCTGACACTCATGGTAATATCTCTGCTCTAGCTGACACTCATGGTAATCTCTATGCTCTAGTTGACACTCATGGTAATCTCTATGCTCTAGTTGACACTTGTGGTAATCTCTATGCTCTAGCTGACACTAATGGTAATCTAATCTCTATGCTCTAGCTGACACTCATTGTAATCTCTATGCTCTATCTGACACTCATGGTAATATATGCTCTATGTGACACTCATGGTAATCTCTGCTGTAGCTGACACTCATGGTAATATCTATGCTCTAGCTGACACTCATGGTAATCTCTGCTCTAGCTGACACTCATGGTAATCTCTATGCTCTGATACTCATGGTAATCTCTGCTCTAGCTGACACTCCTGGTAATCTCTATGCTCTAGCTGACACTCGTGGTAATCTCTATGCTCTAGTGACACTCATTGTAATCTCTATGCTCTATCTGACACTCATGGTAATCTCTGCTTTAGCTGACACTCCTGGTAATCTCTATGCTTTAGCTGACACTCCTGGTAATCTCTATGCTCTAGTTGACACTCATGGTTCTCTCTGTTCTAGTTGACACTCATGGTAATCTCTATGTTCTAGTTGACACTCATGGTAATCTCTATGTTCTAGTTGACACTCATGGTAATCTCTATGTTCTAGTTGACACTCCTGGTAATCTCTATGCTTTAGCTGACACTCCTGGTAATCTCTATGCTCTAGTTGACACTCATGGTTCTCTCTGTTCTAGTTGACACTCATGGTAATCTCTATGTTCTAGTTGACACTCATGGTAATCTCTATGCTCTCTGAATAAATGTGTTATCGGCAACTTGTTTGTTCTAAACCAATGCTCAACACTGTGACAGCCCTTTAAATATTTGAAGGCAATTCGTATTCGTATAAACATTGAATTTTTGACTAGCCGGTTAAATTGAGCAAGTTTACGGCATTGAATGATTGATCTTGAAAAGCAAATATATATATAGATAATGCCGTTTAACATGAAATGGTTCGCAATTTAGCGGTAATTCAACTATATGTTAAACAAGTACGATTTCTGTAGCAGTCTTGGATAATTTAAATCTAATATGCAAATTTAAACGATGTTCTTGCACAAACTCTGACTACAAGATCACTTGCTGGAAATTAATTAACCAGTGTTCCAATTAATGTGTTTAAACGAGTGTTCCAATTAATGAAAACACAAAACATAACTCCGCACAAAAGAGTTTATGCTCATACTTCTAGATCTGCACACCATACCAAGTTACTATCAGGGTTATTCAGAGAGCGTGAAAAGCAGGAGAATGACTGGAGAATGAAAAATTCTAGGTCAAAATAGCCGATTTGGAAAGTGAATGGGAGAATTTTTCTGGTTTGGCTATTTTGACCTAGAATTTTTCATTCTCCTGCTTTTCACGCTCTCTGAATAACCCTGCATGTGCAATCGTTTCTCTGCTTTTGAATAAACAGCATTTACATTCTACTCTACCCACAATGATGATATAACCTTTGAGTTTATAATATAATGCTCAGAAATATATAGGTTAATCATCCTTACAAGGACAAAATTGGTTATTGATTTCAATAGAGGTGCAGCAGTGTGTTTTCTACACAAATTACTGACAAGACCTATATATTGACCGTCTTTGTCAAGTATACACTTTATCCACCTTGAGTCTGCAAATCATCTAGCTTAAATGCTTGAAGGGTCTATTTCTAAGGAAAAACACTGAACTATGCTAATTTAGCAAACTACTAAGTCAATTCAACAAGCGGGACAGCCAGTTACTATACCTATCAGATTTATTTGTTACTGTCAATTGTTTTAAATTTCTACTTATCGTTTTAATTAACTATACCACTAAAGGTTATGTTTTAACATGCTCAAATGATATAGCCACTTCGGTGACTACTTCTAACTTGAAATGGGGTTTTTAGTGATTCGATAAACGAAACGACATAACGAAAACAAAGTGAATTTGAAACGAGTTTTCCAGCCGTGATCGCCTCTATTGTAGGATGGGAGGAGGTCACTGCGCTCATTCACTTGTATTCTGACGTCACATTCCCGGTACATGTTGAATTATTTTGGGTGAAAGTACCTAGGTTTGGTTTGTCTGTGTTTGCGGTGATCCAGACCTCACGTTACCATGGAAGCAGCAGGTGTGATGGTCCGACCAGGGGCTCAGACGCTACGCTCAGCCAATCCAATGTATTTCAATGTGAGTGTATTGAGAGGTATTGACGGGTTGGTACTGTACGGTGCGGTACCTTCCTGAGACGGCTGCTGCACATTACTGTAACCGCACCATTTACTTGGTCGTGTCTCCAGCATGAAAGTCAGAGATCTCCGTACCGGGTGTCCCTCTTGGTTAAGGTTTTGGAAGGACAGAATTGGGGTCGTATTGGGAACATAATCCAGGAGAAACCTGATCGAAATGGAGAGAGAGCAGGCCATGGAGGGTCTGGGTAACGGGACAGGAGCAGAGGCGGGTGGGAGATGCTGGTGGCACTCCCTCTGTCGCCTCATTCTGTTAGGCCGTAACAGATAATTCCATCCTGGTGGGCCAATCATTTCTTTCTGATCTCGCCTCAAACCCAGGAGGCCGTTCATGTCGCGCCGATTGTCAGCTTCCCGTTCCGGGGAGTCCTGATCGATCCAGCCTGCCGGGACACCTGCCAGGACACCACACTCACATAAAATTCACTAGTCGTGGTGGCTAGAGCGTCCCTTTAACCAGAGCTCTGGCAAGATAACGCCATTGAGTGTCGCTGGGTTTGGTGCGTGTGTCTTGACAGTGCACCTGACCCATGTTAAATTATAAGCTTAAGCAAACAAAAACAATTTTCCCTATTATAATTACCATATATGGAATGCCATAAACCTTTTTCAAGGTTCTTCTTATATAGCAAAAAGAAAGGACACGCGCACGCCATGGCGGAGAGACCAAAATCAGCTACACACAAAATAGCTTCATCAGGTCATCTGGCTATTCCTTTGTTAGACAGACCTTTATTAGATTTCAAAGAATTTATAACCAATCAGCATACAGATACATTTCTACGTCAGAGTTTAACCAACACGGCTTAACAAACACTTATTACCATATATGGTTTGAGATAGGTTTCGCAGGCATTTCAAATTTTGCCTGAAAAGAGTTAACACAGGATATCCATTTTAATCAACTCACTGGCCAGCCTCAAGAGGAAACGACAGACTGAACAGACATTGTATTGTGACAAGAAGGGGGTGTCATGGAGCTGATGTAACGCTCCATGCTTCAAACCCCAAGCGACTTTATGTTCATTTATATCGTGTGATTTTAGATATATTTTACATCATTTGGTTTTAGTTTAAATTAGTTTAGTGTAAAATGGCATAGCTTTGGTTTTAAATATACTTATATTCCTGTAGGTAAATGTGTTTCTGTATAGCCAGTAAACAAGCTTTACTGCTGTGTAATTTATGCAACAGGGCTTTTCCCCTTATCTAGCTGCATGTTTAATTCATGGGATCTGTGATAGTGTTTCGTGTTTAATCTGATGTGTTAAAACAATGGATTATACAAATGTTGTGTGAGCTGAAGGCTAAAGAATGTAAAGAATGTTAATTGTAAATAACTGACAAAATGTAATTAGTATATTGGTAGGACGAGGTGCGTCATTTATGCAAATTATGACTGTTGGACTTCAGCATAAATGGTGGCGCTTTGTTCATTAAAAGTCTGAGAACTCTCAGAGCTCAGAGAGAGAGAGAGAATCCTGTTGGAACATACAGCCGCGTCTGGTGTTTCATTCAGCGACGCTACACTATACTATCACCCTCAGAAGGTACCGAGCGGCCTTCTGGAAATTCCTAACGGCTAAAGGGCAGAGAATCAGAAGCAGGCGGGTCAAGCTGCTCGAAGCGCTGAGGACAGCGCTCCCAGTAGCCGGGCTGACTGCAATGAAGGGGTGTCTGGAGAGTCAGGACAGACGGAAGAGAACGGTTCCGTCACAGGGGGGACAAGGGGGAGAACCACAGCCCTGTATTAAAGAAGGCTTTTATAAATTTTAATTGAATTACAGGAAATTAAAAATATCTTTCAGTCGTCTCTTTGATCACATATACAATCGTGATCACTCAAATGGATAAAACAAAACTAAGCAATTAAACTAAATATACCTGGGGCCATAGTATCCTCGCCTAATACCTCTAGATCATTCTAGATGCTCAGAGGGAAAGAAAAGAATCTGGTAATTACTCCTAAAATACCTCAATACCTTTACGATATAAGAAAGGGATTCCTCAAGGAGGCCCTTTATGAGCATAAAATACACTTATCTATCTAGATTCACTCTTCCAGTGAACCACACTTGGAACCTGGGCCAAAATACCTAATCTAGACATTAAATATTTATTCCCAAACAATTTAGAATTTACCGAATTGAAACTTTCCTACAATCATTTAGACCTGAATTAAACTATGTTCCATTTCCCACTATATATGTCATGAAACGTATTTATGCAAATTAATTAAATTATATGTTCCTAAATACATTAATTAACTCTAATTTTAATTGAATGTGATCTCCAATAATCCTAAATGTGTCAGGGAATTTGAACAATATTGATTGTATCCAAACAACAAAAATAATAAAATAAAAGATACAGAATAATTATCACTTAGACAACACAATGATAATCCATCAGCATATAAAAAATAAATTATTTTCTTCTTTCTTTGTCTTTCTTACTGGTTGAAAATAACGGTTTTGTGAAACTGACATGTCTTAAATTTTATTTCCAAATCAATGATCTTCTTTAATCGCATTAAATTATCAATGAGTTGTTCATAAAATGTCTTCTTCCTTCATTAATGTAAAATGAAATACAACTCCTCTGTTAGAATGTTTTATTGCCTGGTGTCTGATAATTCCTTGTTATCCGGTAGATGTAACATTGCAATATGAAATGATAATGTGTATTTGAGTAAATTTCCTTCAATTTCAATAGATATATCGATATTGGTATCAAATAATCCTCCATCTAGCTTGATCAACATCAGTTGCAATTATATATAGTTGGCATGCGTGGGTAATTGTCACCTAAAGTAAAAAAAAACTTGAAAAAAATTATTAATAACCTGTGAAAGTTTAAAGTATTTTAATCATGTAATTTTACTTAAAGAAACCAGGAATCCATTTTGAGAAGAAAAAAAAAACACAGCACATTTTTGGACACAAAGAAAAAGGAGTGGTCATGAGAGAGACAAGATGGAGGAGGCTAGGAGAAGAATGTGAAAACTTCCTTTTACTTTTGCAACGGTCACCATTTTTAAAAAATTCTCTTGTATATTCAAATAAAAAACACATAACACGATATCATAAACTTGGAAAGAAAAAACGTATAGAAGGGCATGTTAAAAATTGAGACTAAAAATAATCATCAATTATGTATGTGCACAGAACCCCAATTAGCAATATAACCAAATTAATCAAATGTTTTCCTGAAAAGAAAACAAACAATACTCAGGATATTAAATTACAATCTTTTATCTCCTTTTGTCAACAAAAAAAACCTTCTATCCCCACTCATCACCTGAAATCTGCCTAATTTCCTTTCCCTCTTCTCTCTTCTAGTTACCTGCATACATACCTTAAAATTCCTTTGCACAGCACTACAAAACCTGTAGGCTCTTTCCACACCATTCACGTAACCTATTCAATTAACTCTAATCCTTCAATATCACTCTATCCTTTTAGAGTGTATGCTCTTAAACAGGACCTCTTTGCCTACTGTATTATGATAACCTATATATATATTCCATGGTACAGGTTACAGAACCTGTAAATGATAGGGATGTGCGTTTCGGGTTTCGGAATTTCGGAATTTTCACGAAATTTCCCGATTCGGGTCTTTCGATGCGGCCGAAAATCCGAAATTTTTTAGATCCGAAAATGTCGAATCCGAACTGTTTTCCGAGCCGAATCAAAATTTTTTCGGAATTTTCGAATGGACTTGAAATGTGTCAAATCGAAATTTATTTTCCCTCTATTCATGATTTCAGTTCCATTCGGGATTTCGGTTCCATTTCGGTAAGTCTGGACATCGTATATTTAACTAGTATCGGTTATATCGCTGAATCTGTAAATTTTTTTTTGTTTCCAATGATCCGATCAGAATATTCGTATTTTGGTCAGATCCGATTCGTCCGCGGGTCGCGCATGCGCGCGCGCGCGAATGTCGTAACTTTATTGAGCCAGTTTTATTGACAACTTTTTGAACAAAATATTGTTTTTATTATTCTTCATGATGGCCGCTGAACGAGAGGAGTGCTGTACAAGCACCTCGTCATCATTTCATGATGAACCACCGGCACCCAGGAAGAAACGGGCCCAAAATATGGCGTTTGAGGAGATGTTGGAGCTGGTCCGCATCTTTGATAGCAAAGATTATGATTGCCGGAAGGGACCTTACCGCAGGAAGAATAACGCCAGGAAGGATCGTATCCTTGACAAGCTACGCACCACCATTTTGGAGATGTTTGGGAAGGACCGGACGAAGGACCAGCTCAGGAAACGCTGGTCTGATTTAAAAGTACGCGAGCAGGAGCAGCTGAGGCTCATCCGCCTCGTCATAGCGAAACGTAAGTGTCATGTTATATTGTAAAGCGCTGCGCAAACTGTTGGCGCTATATAAATCCTGTATAATAATAATAATGTTCTTGCATGTGCTAATGTGCGCAGAAATACGTTGATTTATCTAGTCCCTTTTTTCATGCAATGTGATTGTGTATAGCTTTGCGTTTTCACAATTCGTCATACATGCATTTTTGCCATAGCTCTTCTTTTTTGTGATTTTACGTATTCGTGAAAATTGTGACATTTGATGTATGTAGATGAAGTTACAATGCTGGATTTCTTTTGGCACTGTGTGTACTGTAGTGTGCTGGGGGGGGGAGGTTGTTGTGATTGAGGGATGCATACGAGATGACCCGCAGCTTGCCCAATATTGACTCCCACCTGCGCATCAATAAAAATCTCTGCGTCTTTGCTAAGTGATAGGATGGGACATGTAGTTCTTCTGAAAGTGCATCCAAACAGAGCTGCGTTCAATACATCCTCAGCAGCTGCTGCAGCAGTGTCATTGAATGCTTTAGATGCAAATTTTAAAACAAAATGGCGGATTTCTGTTGTTGTTTCTGCAATATCCAGTTTTATTATTAGCAGAAACTGAAAGTGAAACTGAGGCTGAGGCATCTATAAAATAACTAAAAGCAGTCGCACAATGCGTTTTGTACGCACACAACACAAATAATAGTTTTTATTGAATAAACGTAATGTTTACTTCTGAAAAAAATATATAATTGAACGGTAATATATGTCTATGTGCAGAGGAAATAAATAAATATTTTGTGACTTTAGAACTATGAGATGGGAGTAGTGGTGGGTCAAGCTGGTAGTGGGATAGTGGAGGGGGTGTCGCAATACTTTCGGCAATATATTGTATAGATATACCATTTTTTCCAGTCTGCATTATTTACGTGTTATATTTTTTGGATTTGGCAGAAGACAGGAAGAAGGCCGCCGAATCTGCCCGGGCAGGGACCAGTGCCCCAGCGGAGGAGGAGGGGGAGCCACGGGCGTCCACCAGCGCTGGTATATACTGTTTTATTTAGCAACGACTTTTGGTCAAAAACAGAAACATTTTTTGTTTACTGTATTTTAATTTAATTTTTTTATGTATAGCACAAGAGGAGCAGGAGGAAGAGGAGGAGCAGGAGGAAGAGGAGGACCAGGAGGAGGGCGAAGGAGAGAGGGAGCCGGAGCAGCAGGAGGCCGCCAGTCCAGGCTTTTTTTTTTTTACTGTTGTATTTTGCATCGACTTTTGTTCAAAAATAAATCAGTTTTGTTGTTTACTGTATTTTTTATTTCTTTAATTTCTTACATATAGCACTGGATATACAGACGGTGGTGGTGGGGGAGGAGGAGTCAGAGGAGTCGGAGCCTCAGGAGGCCGCCAGCTCTGGTATATACTACTGTTATATTTTTTCAAGACTTTCAGTCAAAAATAGAAACCTGCTTTACTTACTGTATTTTCCTTCTTTCATTTATTGGATATATCGAAGAAGCCAGACCGAGCAATCAAGAGGCGATTGGCGAACTAAGGCTGGCTGTCAGAACACTCAATGCCATCCAGGAACTGCTGCAGGAACTCCGGGAGCACCTTAACAACACCGCGGACATCCTGGAGCTGCAGTAAGACAGAGACAATACTCAATACGGATGTGCCTCAGCTGCTCCTGCTCGCCTGCTTTGAGGTCGGACCAGCGTTTTCTGATCTGGTCCTTCGTCCCGTCTTTCCCAAACACCTCCAGGATGGTGGTGCGCGTAGCTTGTCAATGATACGATCCTTCCTAAAATTATTCTTCCTGCCGTAAGGGCCCTTACTGCAGTCATAATCTTTGTAATCAAAGATGCGGACCAGCTCCAACATCTCCTCAAATGCCAGTAATTCTAAAAGTGAACCAATACTCTGAACGCCTGGCTTGGAAGATGGCCGCCATTGTATGTTTCTTTGTGTTGTTTGTGCCCCTGTTGGGCAGTTTGCCATCCTTGGCATGTTCCCTTCCCTTCCCCATGTTGTAAATAAATTTTCTATTTTTTCTATATTTTCCTGTTTGTGTGCGTTGCTTTACGTTAATAAGTTAATTATGTATTGCTTGGTTTCCACACTGTTAACCACTTCGATGCGGAGGACGCGCTCAGCGCGTCCTCCGCATGGCTGCTGGTATGCGGAGGACGCGCTGAGCGCATCCTCCCTTTGGGGTCAGCGTTCGGCCGGGTTCCGGCCGATCGCTGGCCCCCCCGGTGCGGGCTGACATCCTCGATGTCAGCCCAGCATCCGGAACCGCCGCGGTGAAATTAGGTGTCATCGCGACAGCGTGATGACACCTAATTCAGGCGCCCCCCCGCATGTGCGGAGGAGGCGCCTGAAAGGGAGGGGGGGAGGTCCTTCGGACCTCTCTCCCTCCCGATCGGCGGCGTTGCGGGGGTTAACCCAGGCAACATTTGGAAGGGCACAGCCTGCCCTTCCAAATGGTGCCTGGCATTAACCCCTGGGGAGCTGGATCGCGAATCGGCGCTGAAAAGCGCCGGTTCGCGATCCTTTCCAGAGCTGGCCGACATCTTGGATGTCGGCCAAGCCTCCGGGAACTCCCCCTGAGGACTGGCGTCATCGTGCATAGCACGATGACGCCAGTCCTAGAGTTAACCCCTAACTGCCACCAACGGTGGAGATAGGGAGTTCCAATGAACCCCCTATCTCCCGATCAGTGGCAGCTAGGGGTTAAAGTTTGGTATGGTTGGATCGGCCAGAGCATGGCCGTTCCAACGATACCAAATACTACAGTGAAAAAAGTTTTTTAAAAAAATTAAAAATAAAAATATATTTAAAAAAAAATTATAAAATTAAATAAACTTTTTTTTTTTCTTTTTTTGGTTCGTTAATGCAGCAATATTGTTCCCATTTCAATTATAATGTGAACAATGATGCTGCACTAACGAGGTGGTGGGGCAATATCCACGAGGAGCTGGGGCATGTCCACGAGGAGCTGGGGCATGTCCACGAGGAGCTGGGGCATATCCACGAGGAGCTGGGGCATATCCATGAGGAGCTTTGGCATGTCCACGAGGTGCTGGGGCATGTCCACGAGGAGCTGGGGCATTCCACGAGGAGCTGGGGCATATCCACGAGGTGCTGGGGCAATATCCACGAGGAGCTGGGCATGTCCACGAGGAGCTGGGGCATGTCCACGAGGAGCTGGGGCATATCACGAGGAGCTGGGGCATGTCCACGAGGTGCTGGGGCATGTCCACGAGGAGCTGGGGCATGTCACGAGGAGCTGGGGCATATCCATGAGGTGCTGGGGCAATATCCACGAGGAGCTGGGCATGTCCACGAGGAGCTGGGGCATGTCCACGAGGTGCTGGGGTATGTCCACGAGGAGCTGGGGCATATCCACGAGGAGCTGGGGCATGTTCACGAGGAGCTGGGGCATATCCACGAGGAGCTGGGGCATGTTCACGAGGGCTGGGGCATATCCACGAGGAGCTGGGGCATATCCACGAGGAGCTGGGGCATGTCCACGAGGGCTGGGGCATATCCACGAGGAGCTGGGGCATGTCCACGAGGTGCTGGGGCATGTCCACGAGGAGCTGGGGCATATCCACGAGGAGCTGGGGCATATCCACGAGGAGCTGGGGCATATCCACGAGGAGCTGGGCATGTCCACGAGGTGCTGGGGCATGTCACGAGGAGCTGGGGCATATCCACGAGGTGCTGGGGCAATATCCACGAGGAGCTGGGCATGTCCACGAGGAGCTGGGGCATGTCCACGAGGTGCTGGGGTATGTCCACGAGGAGCTGGGGCATATCCATGAGGTGCTGGGGCAGTATCCACGAGGAGCTGGGGCATGTTCACGAGGAGCTGGGGCATGTCCACGAGGAGCTGGGGCATATCCACGAGGAGCTGGGGCATATCCACGAGGAGCTGGGGCATGTCCACGAGGAGCTGGGGCATGTCCACGGGAGCTGGGGCATGTCCACGAGGTGCTGGGGCATGTCCACGAGGCTGGGGCATGTCCGAGGAGCTGGGGCATATCCACGAGGAGCTGGGGCATATCCACGAGGAGCTGGGGCATGTCCACGAGGTGCTGGGGCATGTCCACGAGGAGCTGGGGCATATCCACGAGGTGCTGGGGCAATATCCACGAGGAGCTGGGCATGTCCACGAGGAGCTGGGGCATATCCATGAGGATCTGGGGCATATCCATGAGGATGTCGGATGTCGGCCAAGCTTCCGGGAACTCCCCCTGAGATGGCGTCATCGTGCATAGCACGATGACGCCAGTCCTGGAGTTAACCCCTAGTTGCCACCAATGGTGGAGATAGGGGGTTCCAATGAACCCCTATCTCCCGATCCGTGGCGTTCCACGATACCAAACACGAATGTGAAAAAAGTTTGTAAAAAAATTAAAAATAAAAAAATATTTAAAAAAATTTATAAAAAAAAATAAACAATTTTTTTTCTTTTTTTTGGTTTGTTAATGCAGCAATATTGTTCCCATTTCAATTATAATGTGAACAATGATGCTGCACTAACGATTTTTGTATGCGGTGCGTTTGTTAAAAATCGTGTAATTTCCCCCAAAAAAAATGTAACGAGACCCCATCTCTAATTTGTTTAACAAGCGCACCCCATACAAAATATAACCGCAATTGCTCGCATGTTAAAATGTGAAAAAAAAACACTTTACACGTTGTAAATTATTGAAAATTCATATTTTATTACATTTTTTGTTATAATATACAGACAGGTCATGACGTATACATATAATAATGACATATTATTAATCTGCCGAGTCTGACGGAAAGAACGATATATAATATGTCTGGGTCATATAATAAAATAAGCTTCAAAACACGTTTAAACATGATGAGCAAACCGGTAAAAATGAGCTCAGCACAGAGGTGTGAAAAGCCTCAGCAGCGAAAGGGTTAATTAAAAAACACACGATAGAATCGCCAGAATTATCGTATCGACAGAATGAATTATCGGATCCGAAAAACAAACCAAAAATTTATTATAAAAAATATATAAAGTAGTATTAAAAAGTAAACCATAGTAGTTTTCATCAAAACGAATAGAGTTAGACAGCTTTGAAACGAGAACAGACGTTCCGAAAAACGAAAAGTTCCGAAAAACGAAAAATTGGCGATATGCCGAAAACCATGTACAATTCCGAAAAACGAAAAGTTCCGAAAAACGAAAAGTTCCGAAAAACGAAAAATGGGCGATATGCCGAAAACCATGTACAATTCTGAAAAACGAAAATTTCCGAAATAACGAAAAGTCGATACAGAAACCTAGCAAAGTGACCCGAAAATACGAAAAATGGTCGATATTCCGAAAAATAAATGTACCCGAAAACCGAATCGAGCCGAACCGAATCGAAACAGAAAGCAGTCGAAACGAGCCGAATCGAAAAGTTTAAAAATTCGAAAAATCGAATCGAATCGAATCGAAAAAAAAATCGGTGCACATCCCTAGTAAATGACCTCAGTCAGCCATTTTGGCAATTATTTAATAGGGGACTCAAATATGATTATCATCATTATGTCTTCAATAGAGATTATCATTCGCCCAGCAACAAAGAAGACTACACAGGCATGCACTGTGCCTATTGTACAGCGCTGTGGAATATGCCAGCGCTTTATAAATAAAGAATAATAATAATAACGCACGACCCTTATGCAAAACATATAACCTATATTAAGGTGTGGTCAATCCCTTTGTGCTGGACTCAAAGACCAGAGAAAAATAACCGACCACGCCTCTTTTGGGAAAACTTATAACTTTTATTAAGACAGATGGACGACGCCCATCACCTTGATACACTAAATAGTTTTTTATCATTTATCAACTTGTATCATCCCTTCACACTTTAAATCCAGCTCAAACAATTCCTTTGTCTCTTTCACATCTGCTCTGCACGCATGCCGAACATGCTCAAACCGCGCCCAATTCCACAACAGCCACAGCTACAGTCATTATAAAGCACTAACAGTTTCAGAATTTATTTGCTATTATATTTATTCAAGGCATTAGATATGTTATTTGTATATACTGTCCAATTATCCCTAATAGATACTCACAGCATATAAACAAAAATCCCATCATAACATCCTAACAGAACAACAACAAAAAAATAACTACATATTCCATTATCCAACTTGCACTGCTAAAAGACTAAAGGCATTCAAAGAAAAAAAAGTCCTTATACAAATACCTAATAACATTATACATTACAAATAAAAAGAGATATTAATAAAAAAGAACAAAGAAAGAAAACTTTTCCTACAAGAATTTATGAGAGAATGAAAATTGTTAGCAGGCACCATTGAAAGTTACTGTAAAAGTAAAGCCCTATTGTCTCATTTCCTGTTCCCTTTTTTTTTTACTCAAGGCAAAGCAGTAAAACACATAGAAACGAAGCAACCTGTGGTAATAGAGACAGTCCCTATACATAAATTACATATGAAAAAACACTATCAGAACTAGGAAATTCAAAACATCAAAGATAAACACATACATTAGTAGTTAGTAAAGACAAACGGTGAAATAAACAGACGTAATCAATGGCAAGAAACATAGAAAAACAAATAAAACAGAAACAAGCGTGAAAGCTGAAAGAAAAAACAGTTTGCAAATCCTTTAAAATTAGTTAGCGCGCAAATATACAGCAATGCAAAGTGAATGGCTCTCAATGGGAGTAAAAACAATTTTGCTATATGAGAAGAAATTAGACAGATCTTAATCAATTAAAATAACGGAGCTACAATACAACTAGAAACATCTCCTTTTTTTTTATGAGTTCAATTTCCAGCACTATACAATACACTCAGCGCAGCGGGTGAGTTCAACACATGTGAGGTCCTCAAACGATTTTTCCTTTACTACAATAAACACAAAATTACAAAAACAAACCAAGACAAAGAGTGTCCAACCTTGCAACAAAAAAAACAAGCTCTGACAGCCAAAACCATAAAACTAAATATAACCAGAAAGGCATTAAGATTCATGATCTGAACAAACAAATGTAACATTTGAATGGCAGATTCCACTTCTGAGACCAATTGTTAAATTATAACCTTTAGCAAACAAAAACAATTTTCCCTATTATAATTACCATATATGGAATGCCATAAACCTTTTTCAAGGTTCTTCTTATATAGCAAAACGAAAAGGAAGCGCGCACGTCATGGCGGAGAGACCAAAATCAGCTACACACAAAATAGCTTCATCAGGTCATCTGGCTATTCCTTTGTTAGACAGACCTTTATTAGATTTCAAAGAACTTATAGCCAATCAGCATACAGATACATTTCTACGTCAGAGTTTAACCAACACGGCTTAACGAACACTTATTACCATATATGGTTTGAGATAGGTTTCACAGGCATTTCAATTTTGCCTGAAAAGAGTTAACACAGGATATCTATTTTAATCAACTCACTGGCCAGCCTCAAGAGGAAACGAAGCTGAACAGACATTGTATTGGGACAAGAAGGGGGGACAAGGGGGGGAACCAGTCCTGTATCAAAGAAGGCTTTTATAAATTTTAATTGAATTACAGGAAATTAAAAATATCTTTAGACCCGGGGTCTCAACCTCGCTGGAATGGGAGAGGGGAGGTTTGGGGCTGATTCAGGCTGAGCATTTCCCGAAAAGTACGTCTGGAATTCATAAGAGATTTGTTCCGTGTGTTCTCGAACGTGACTCAGCAGGGAGTCTATATCTCATTACCAGCTACCGCTGGGGATCCAGGGAGGGGGTACAGAGTCCAACTGCCAACCTCTAGCTGCAATCCCTTGTAAGAGATAAAGTGGACCTTTGGACAGTTTTACCCCTGCATTTCCGGATCCATACATCATACATGGTTGGCTGAAGTGTCATTGGAAAGGCCTGTGATCTGATGTCTGCTCTGCCAACACTGCAAACCCAACAGCAGCTCTTAACCAAAACTGGTAGAGCACCTCACCCCCGTGAAACCTGCATCTGGATCCACCCCTGCCAGTGACGAGGCCACTTGGGTAGCATCATTGTGAGGGGAAGCATCCATATTGTCACGGTTCCTGGATCCCACCACACAGCCCTTAAAGCCCAACACTCCACAGAGCCAAAAAGCTACCAACAGAGTAGCCATAGAGCAATCCCTAACTGTCTGGTCCTTAAAAATTGGCCAGGTATAAGTATACTAGCTAGACAGAAAGGGTTAATCAAAGACAATGTCGTAATACAAAACCAGGTCAGCAACACGGGGGTAGTCAGACGAGCCAGAGTCAGGAATACAGAGAATAGAATAGTCAAATGGAATAGCCGGGTCAATATCAGTGCAGTAGCGTAGTACAAGGAAAATAGTCTAGGGCAACGGAAGGCAGAATGGTCATAAAACAAGCAGAGGTCAATAACAGGTTAAATCACGAGAGAATTCAGGTACAGGGAGCTCAGGTATGGATAACCACGATCTGGCACTGCTTAGAAGGAACTGTGGGTTTTTAAAGACCTTCACCAGACCTCGCCCCCTCTCAAGCCGCGCCTCATGCAGCCACCTCCCTGCCTGTCTCAATTTAAACCGGGTGTTGGTCAGCGAGCAGCATCAGACATGCTGCCTTGAAGCACACTGGAGAGGCTGGAAGCCCCCAACGTTACAGTACCCCCCTCTCCACGGGAGGCCACCGGACGACCAACAGGACAGGTGGCAGGACGACCACCGGGGCGAGTGGCAGGACGACCACCAGGGTGAGTGGCAGGACGACCACCAGGGCGATCGGGGTGCAAGGCATGGAACGCCCTGACCAACCTAGAGGCAGACATGTTGGAAGCCGGAATCCAGGACCGGTCCTGCGGACCATAACACACCCAATCGACCAAGTACTGCAGAGCACCCCTGAACAGCCTAGAATCCAGAACTTTCCTAACCTCATACTCTGTCTCCCCATCAACCTGAACAGGTGGAGGAGGAAGAACGACCCGCGTGTACCTGTTACACAACAAAGGCTTCAGTAGGGAGGTGTGGAAGACGTTGTGCAAGCGAAGATGTTTAGGAAGGGCAAGAGCATAAGCCACAGGGTTAACGCGGCGAATGATCTTGTATGGACCTATAAACCGAGGTGCCATTTTCATAGAAGGCACCCACAACTTCACATTCCTAGTGGACAACCAAACTCTATCCCCCACGTTATAGGAAGGAGCTTGTAACCTATGCCTGTCAGCCTTGCGTTTCTGGACAGCAACATTGCGCTCCATGTTTTTTCGCGAATCTGTCTCCAAATCTCTTGTAGTTGTGTGAGATGTTCATCGAGAGCCGGGATGGCCTGTTCACCAAACTGAAGCGGTAGAGCCGGAGGGAAAAAAACATAGATGGCAGAAAAAGGAGAGTGGCAAGTAGTCTCATTAACGGCGTTATTACGTGCATACTCAGCCCAGGGCAACAACTCCGACCAATTGTCTTGTTGTTGTGTGATAAAGCAATGTATGTACTGCTCGAGACCCTGATTTGCCCTTCTGCTGCCCCATTGGTTTGTGGATGGTATGCTGAAGAGAAGGCCAATCGCACCCCCATCTCCGCACAGAAATCCCTCCAGAAACGAGAGACAAACTGAGCTCCTCTGTGAGAGACTATTTCAGACGGAACCCCATGTATTCGTACAATCTCTCTAGCAAAGACAACCGCCAAATCTTTGGCTGTAGGAAGCTTAGGTAAAGGAACAAAATGAGCCATTTTGGAGAGGCGGTCTACAACTGTCAGAACCAAAGTATGACCCTTGGACTTCGGCAAGTCCACAATAAAATCCATAGATAGATGAGACCAAGGCCTCTTAGGCGTGGGTAAAGGCTGCAATAGACCGACAGGCAAGGTTTTACTGGTTTTGCTTCTTGCACAGACTTGACAAGCCAAAACAAACAGACGTACGTCCTGTCGCATGGTGGACCACCAGAACTGTCTGGAGATACTGATAAGAGTCTTAGTAATACCAGGATGACCTGCTGGTTTAGAATCATGAAACATTATGAGTAATTCTTGTCTTTCCTTTTCAGGCACAAACAACATATCTGGAGGCTTGTTAGGTGGAGCCCCCATTTGAGCTGCTTGGAGGCGTTCCAGGAAAGGCGAGGAAACTGACAAGACCGTGGAAGCCACAATACGTTCAGGAGGAACTTTAGGATTGTGGTCTTGTGTATTTGATTCATACGGGTCATATTGACGAGATAAGGCATCAGCCTTTACATTGTGGTCACCTGGTCTGTAAGTCAACACAAAATTAAACCGAGACAGTAGTAATGACTAGGGATGAGCTGTTTGGTTCGGACGGTTCGGAGTTCGACCTGAACTTAGCCTGTTCGATTAGATCGCGAACACCGAACATTTCCAGGTGTTCGCCGCATATTCGACCACAATGGACCACAATGCATTTTCCCACTGGCCTGAAGCTCATAATTGGCTACAGCCTTGCACCTGACCACAGGTCTGGTGCAAGACAGGTTCAACAGTATGCCAATCACAGCTCAGAGTCCTGATTGGGCAAATTTTGCCCAATCATGGTCTCACGGTGCTAAGTCCCGCAGCACACTATATAACGTTTCCACACGCTGATTCTGCACGCATTTCAGAGGAGATTTCAGAGGAGATAGTTGTGTGTTGTTACTGCCGGTCTGCCACGCTACTGGGGGGGTCTGGGGGGTCTCATTTCTACCAAATATCAGGGAATTTAGGTGATGTGTGTCTTGTCACTGTGCCAGCAAGTTGTTTTGGGTTTACAACTTTCTTTAAAACATTTGTGAATTGAGGTGATCTGTGTCTTGTCACACAACCAGTACCACGCAGTATTTTGGGGCTCACTAATTTCTTTAAAACATTTGTGAATTGAGGTGATCTGTGTCTTGTCACACAACCAGTACCACGCAGTATTTTGGGGCTCACTAATTTCTTTAAAACATTTGTGAATTGAGGTGATCTGTCTCTTGTCACACAACCAGTACCACGCAGTATTTTGGGGCTCACAAATTTCTTTAAAACATTTGGGAATTGAGGTGATCTGTGTCTTGTCACACAGCCAGTACCACGCAGTATTTTGGGGCTCACTAATTTCTTTAAAACATTTGTGAATTGAGGTGATCTGTGTCTTGTCACACAACCAGTACCACGCAGTATTTTGGGGCTCACTAATTTATTTAAAACATTTGTGAATTGAGGTGATCTGTGTCTTGTCACACAACCAGTACCACACAGTATTTTGGGGCTCACTCATTTCTACAAAACATTTGTGAATTGAGGTGATCTTCTGTGTCTTGTCACACAGCCAGCAAGTCTTTTTGGGGGTTACAAATTTCTTTAAAACATTTGTGAATTGAGGTGATCTGTGTCTTGTCACACAACCAGTACCACACAGTATTTTGGGGCTCACTAATTTCTTTTAAACATTTGTGCATTGAGGTGATCTGTGTCTTGTCACACAACCAGTACCACGCAGTATTATGGGGCTAATTTTTTTAAAACATTTGTGAATTGAGGTGATCTGTGTCTTGTCACACAACCAGTACCACACAGTATTTTGGGGCTCACTAATTTCTTTAAAACATTTGTGAATTGAGGTGATCTGTGTCTTGTCACACAACCAGTACCACACAGTATTTTGCGGCTCACTAATTTCTTTTAAACATTTGTGAATTGAGGTGATCTGTGTCTTGTCACACAACCAGTACCACGCAGTATATTGGGTGTCACTAATTTCTTTAAAACATTTGTGAATTGAGGTGATCTGTGTCTTGTCACACAACCAGTACCACGCAGTATTTTGGGGCTCACTAATTTCTTTAAAACATTTGTGAATTGAGGTGATCTGTGTCTTGTCACACAACCAGTACCACGCAGTATTTTGGGTGTCACTAATTTCTTTAAAACATTTGTGAATTGAGGTGATCTGTGTCTTGTCACACAACCAGTACCAAGCAGTATTTTGGGGCTCACTAATTTCTTTAAAACATTTGTGAATTGAGGTGATCTGTGTCTTGTCACACAACCAGTACCACGCAGTATTTTGGGGCTCACTAATTTCTGTAAAACATTTGTGAATTGAGGTGATCTGTCTCTTGTCACACAACCAGTACCACGCAGTATTTTGGGGCTCACTAATTTCTTTAAAACATTTGTGAATTGAGGTGATCTGTGTCTTGTCACACAACCAGTACCACGCAGTATTTTGGGGCTCACTAATTTCTTTAAAACATTTGTGAATTGAGGTGATCTGTGTCTTGTCACTGGCTGCCAGCTATCAGGGTGTCTCACTGAGTTATACCAGAGTTCTTTAAATCTTTATACCAGAGTTGAATCAGAGTTCTGTATATATTAATCTATATATCACTCACCATTTCTGAAAGAACAAAAAGGACAGGCAGACGCTCCCAGACACAGATAAGAGTGCAAGCAGCCCCTGTGTCGGGAGGCTGTGCCTCTGGTCGTGGTGGACGTGGTGCATCCTCTGCAGGGGCACGCTTGTCCTTTCTAACTGGTGCTGGCCGTCTTAAGCAGCAGCAACATACAGAGGACTTGGTGGATTGGCTCACCAGGCCATCCTCATCCTCCGAGTCCTCTGCCAGCCAGGTTTCTAATGCTTTACAGTCCACCTCAGCTGCCAAAGCATGTAATGCAGCCTCCATGTCCACAGCTACTCCCGCCGTAGCCTCGCTATCACACACAGAGGAGTCAGCGGAATTGTTTGACTACAATGAGAGTGACATGCTGCTTGAGGATGCGCAGCAAGTACAGTGCTCTGATTCAATCTCTGAGGTTGAGGAAGGGAGTATAATCAACCTAGAGGAAGGGGGTGCCAGTGATGACACACAAATAACTGGCACTCATGTTGCCCCAGCAGCTGCAGCATACTGCCAAGTTGGCTCCAGTGATGAGGAGATAAGGGGCGATGATGACAATGATGATGAGGTCACTGACTCCACCTGGGTGCCTGATCGAACAGAGGAATTAAGTGAGGAAGAGGGGGAGGAGGAGGCACAGCAAACACGAGGCACAACATCCTCTGTGACCAACCGTAGCACTAGCCAGTCCAAGGCATCACATGTCAGAGCTGCTCCGGTGCAGAGCGCTGTTGTCTCAAAGAACACATGCAGGAACTCTGTTGTCTGGGAGTTCTTTAAGAAATGTGCAGTAGAGCGCAGCGTTGCTATTTGTAATCTATGTCAGATGAGGCTTAAGTGTGGGAAAGATACCGGACACTTGGGTACCACGTGCTTGAGGCGACATATGAACAACTGCCACACATCCCGTTGGCGCAAAACTTTGCATAGGTCCTCCTCCTCCTCATCTGTCTCTACCCCCACTGTATGTCCTGCCATGTCATTGCCTACAACCTCCACCGACACAGATGATGCTACAGTAATGGATGTACCAGGTCCTTCCTCACAATGTGACATCATCCCAGCAGCTGAAGATTTATGCAGTCAGATTACGTTGCCCCAGCTGCTGCAGCGAAAGAAAAACTATAGTCCCAACCATCCCCAAGCAGAGCGTCTAAATGCCAGCTTAGCAAAATTACTCTCATTGCAGCTGCTGCCTTTCCAGCTGGTGGACTCTTCTCCCTTCCGTGAATTTGCTGAATGTGCTGTACCACAGTGGCAGGTTCCAAAACGCCATTACTTTTCACGCAAGGCCATTCCAGCACTATACCAGCACATGGAAGACAATGTTATCCAGTCATTGGGAAAGGCAGTCAGCAGCAAGGTGCATGTCACTTTAGACACGTGGTCAGGCGAGCATGGACAGGGTCGTTACATTTCCTTCACGGCACACTGGGCAATTCTGATTGCAGCTGGGAGGGATCCAAGATGCGGCTCTGTGCTGGAGCTTGTTCATCCACCACGCCTCCAGAAAGCTGCTTGTATGAGGTCTGTCTGCTCCACCACCACCACCTCTTCCTCCTCCTCCTCCTTCTCTGTCTCTGGCGAAGTGAAAGTTAAACCGACGCCTGACAGGGTCTACGCAGAGGCTCAAGCAAAAAGATGCCATACTGTGCTTGAGCTGGTTTGTTTAGGGGACAGGAGCCACACCGGGCCAGAAATTCTGTCAGCTCTGCAGGGGCAGGTGCAGAGATGGTTAACACAACGCCAGCTTCAGCTGGGAATGATCGTCTGCGATAATAGCAGCAACCTTCTCTCCGCCCTACGCAAGGGTAAATTGACGCATGTACCATGCCTAGCACACGTCCTAAATCTGGTGGTACAGCGTTTCCTAACCAAGTACCCAGGGCTGCCAGAGCTTCTGATCCACGCCAGAAAAGTCTGCAGCCACTTCAGACGGTCATTCCCAGCAAGTGTTCGCCTGGCAGAAATTCAAAGAGAATTCCACCTTCCCACAAACCGTCTGATCTGTGACATGCCCACCAGGTGGAACTCTACATTAGCAATGCTGCAGCGTCTGCACAAGCAGCAGAGGGCCATCAACGAGTACCTGTGTGAGTATGGCACAAGGACAGGTTCAGGTCAACTTGTTTTTTTTTCCCCCCGCAGTGGCTGATGATCAAGGATGCATGCACTGTACTGTCACCATTTGAGGAGGCAACGAGGATGGTGAGCAGGGACAGTGCATGCATCAGTGACACAATTCCTTTAGTGTTCCTGCTGGAGAACACTCTGCGGGGAATTATAGATGTGGCTCTAGAGGCAGAGCAGCGGGAGGAATAGGAGGCCTTCCCTAGCTCTCAAGGCCCCAGTGTTTCCGCAGACAGCATTCCAGCGGGTCCTACTCAGATCAGACAGGAGGAGGATGAGGAGGAGGAGGAGGCAGAATATTTAAGTAGTGGGGGCATTGAAGGTGGGGATTCCTCAAGGGAGGGTTTCGTGTGCCCAGAAACACAAGGGCTAATGCGTGGCTGGGAGGAGGAAGTGCACGATACGGTCATCCTCATTGACCAGGAAGACTCGGAAGCTAATGCCACCTTCAACCTACGCTGCATGGGCTCCCTAATGATGCAAAGCCTGCTAAAGGACTCCAGGATTCGTGCTAGCAAGGAGAGGGATCATTACTGGTTGGCAACCCTTCTTGATCCACGATACAAGGGTAAAGTTGCAGAGCTCATCCTGCCCGCACAGAGGGAGCACAGGATGAAAAAACTTGAGGACGCTCTAAAGCGACACTTGTGTAACACCTTTCCAGGCACTGGTAGATTACCAAGTGCTGGACACACGTGCTTCTGAGGCTGCGGATGATCAGAGGAATAGTGGTGAAGGCCAGGGCCGCTTGACTGATGCATTTTTAAATTTTTTAGTCCTCGACGCCCAGAGACGTCAAATGTAGGCACCCATTGCCAGCGTCTTCACCAGATGGTGCAGGACTACATAGGGGCAAGGGCAGACCTGGATACCTTTCCAGCAGATGATCCACTGGCTTACTGGGTGTTTAGATTGGATCACTGGCCAGAATTTAGCCAATATGCTATGCAGCTACTAGGTTGCCCTTCATCTAGCGTGCTTTCCGAAAGGACGTTCAGTGCCGCTGGAGGTTTTGTCACAGACAAAAGAGTGCGTCTGTCCACTGACTCTGTAGACCGGCTGACATTTATAAAAATGAATCAGTCCTGGATCAGTCCTATCAATCCCCTGATGCTGAAGTAATGGAATAGATCGGGGATGCCCTCTTCTGCATTCACAAAACCTCCAGCACTGAACTCTTCCACAATACCACAAAAGGGTTACGGTGTGAAGGCACTTGCTGCCATGAAAGGCACAATATTTGGCTGCACTGACGCCTGTGCCAGATTTATATCATTTTAATTTTTTGAACCGCAGGGTCCAACCCTGCACTCTTCCACAATACCACAGAGGGGTTACGGTATTATGTTGGCACTTGCAGGCCTGGCACCAAAAGCACAATATCTGGGTGCACTGACGCCTTGACCAGAATCATATCTTTTCAATATAGGACCACATGGTCCACCCCTGCATTCTTCCACAATACTACAGAGGGGTTACTGTATGATGATACTTGCTGGCCTGGCACCAACGGCACAATAGCTGGGTGCACTGACGCCCATTACCAGATAAAAAACTTTTCAATATAGGACCACATGGTCCACCCCTGCATTCTTCCACAATACTACAGAGGGGTTACTGTATGATGATACTTGCTGGCCTGGCACCAAAGGCACAATATCTGGGTGCACTGACGCCCATTACCAGATAAAAAACTTTTCAATATAGGACCACATGGTCCACCCCTGCATTCTTCCACAATACCACAGAGGGGTTACTGTATGATGATACTTGCTGGCCTGACACCAAAGGCACAATATCTGGGGGCACTGACGCCTTGACCAGAATCATATCTTTTCAAAATAGGACCACATGGTCCACCCCTGCATTCTTCCACAATACTACAGAGGGGTTACTGTATGATGATACTTGCTGGCCTGGCATTAAAGGCACAATATCTGGGTGCACTGACGCCCATTACCAGATAAAAAACTTTTCAATATAGGACCACATGGTGCACCCCTGCATTCTTCCACAATACTACAGGGGGGTTACTGTATGATGATACTTGCTGGCCTGGCACCAAAGGCAGAATATCTGGGTGCACTGACGCCTTGACCAGAATGATATCTTTTCACTATAGGACCACATGGTCCACCCCTGCACTCTTCCACAATACCACAGAGGGGTTACTGTATGATGATACTTGCTGGCCTGGCAGTCTTGCACCAAAGGCAGAATATCTGGGTGCACTGACGCCTTAACCAGATGCATATCTTTTTAATATAGGACCACAAGGTTCACCCCTGCATTCTTCCACAATACCACAGAGGGGTTACTGTATGATAGTACTTGCAGGCCTGGTACCAAAAGCACAATATTTGGGTGCACTGCCACTGACGCCTGTATCAGATTCATATTCTCAGAGGGGTTACGGTGTGACGGCACTGTTGGGGACACTAAAGGACCAATTTTGAAGCACCTATTGTTACTTTCATCCAAAGCCTGGATAGGTTTCACAATAATTTAGCCAAAAAAATCAGTAAACTTTTTCTACGTGTACAAAAATGTCTCCTCTTTTCATACAGACTGCCGCCCCAAGCAGTTGTTTATGGATAGATTAAAGGAAAAGCATTTACCGTCATTTGAAACGTCATTTTTTTGTTTTTAAGTGTTTCTATACATCCTAGAAATCCGCCACTTCACGGGCAGGTTATGGGGACCTCCTAGGCACGATATTTGAAGGAATGTTTCGTTTTAATTTTTAACCCTTATTTCATGGAAAACTCACTGTCCGTTTAAAAACTTTTTTTTTTACTTTTTGTCCTTGTTTCCTGTCCCCCAGGGCACTACCCGGACCCCCATACACCTTTTATGGCAAATATCTAGCATATATGCCCTCTTGGAGGGCACTCTAAAAACCGAATTTTCAGCCCCATTGACTTGCATTGAGTTCGAGTTCGGGTTCGGACCCGAACATATGGGAAGTTCGGGTTCGGGCCCGAACCAAACTCGGGGGGTGTTCGGCTCATCCCTAGTAATGACCACTTGGCCTGTCTCGAGTTCAAACGTTTAGCATCCCCGGTGTACGTAAGGTTCTTATGATCAGTGATTATCAACAAAGGGTCAAGAGTACCTTCCAACAAATGTCTCCACTCTGACAGGGCAGACACAATAGCAAGCAATTCTCTGTTGCCAATATCATAATTGCGTTCTGCTGGTGATAATTTTCTTGAAAAGAACCCACAAGGATGTAGAGGCTTCCCTGGAGACTCTTTTGAGATAGGACAGCCCCAATGCCTATCTCGGAAGCATCAACCTCAAGGACAAATGGAATTCTGGGATCAGGATGCCGTAACACGGGAGCGGAAGTGAAAGCCTGTTTGAGAGCTTCGAATTCCTGTTTGGATTGTGAAGACCAGACCTGGTTCTTCAGACCTTTACGTGTCATATTAATGATAGGAGAGGCTACAGCAGAATAATTCTTGATAAATCTCCTATAATAGTTGGAAAACCCCAGAAACCTCTGTATGGCTTTGAGGCCTTGAGGGAGAGGCCATTCTGAGATGGCCGTGAGTTTGGAAGGATCCATCTCAAAACCTTCAGGATTGATAATGTACCCAAGAAATTTTACAGTGGTAATGTCGAATAAACACTTCTCCAGTTTGCAATAAAGACCATTGTCTAGTAATTTTGCTAATACCTGTCTGACATGTTCATGGTGGGTTTTCAGATCGGGAGAGTAAATCAATATATCGTCTAGGTATATGATAACAAATGATTGCAAAAAATCTCTGAGCACATCATTAATAAAATCCTGGAATACAGCTGCAGCATTACAGAGACCGAACGGCATGACCAGATATTCATAATGCCCACTCCTGGTGTTAAATGCTGTTTTCCACTCATGCCCTTCTTTTATACATATCAGGTTGTAAGCCCCTCTTAAATCGAGTTTTGTGTATACTGCTGATCCCCTCAACCTGTCGAACAGTTCTGATATAAGAGGGATAGGGACACATTCTTGATGGTGATCTTGTTAAGCCCCCTATAATCGATACACGGGCGTAAATCTTCTTTTTTAGACACAAAAAAGAACCCAGCCCCTGCTGGAGAAGAGGAACGTCTGATAAAACCTCTCTCCAAATTCTCCTTTATGTACTCCTCCATGATTTGGTTCTCTTTTATGGATAGAGAATATACTTTGCCTCGAGGAGGCATGGTACCTGGATGAATATCTATGGCGCAATCATACAGTCTATGTGGAGGTAGTTTCTCTGCCTCTCTTTTATCAAATACAGCTCTGAGGTTGGCATACCAGTCAGGAACCTCTGTAGACAATGGGGGAGCTGTGGGTGTGTTCAGGGCACCAATATGTTGAATGGGTATTAAACAAGTCCCAAAACAAGTAGGACTCCAAGATAATATCTCTCCCTTAGCCCAATCAATAACAGGATTATGTTCCACCAACCAAGGGAAACCAAGCACAACAGGATTGGAAGGTGAACAGATAACCTGAAACATGATCTCTTCTTTATGTAAGAGACCAGTGGTAAGAACCACTGTAACCATATCATGAGTAATCCTAGGGCAGGATAACGGCCTACCGTCTATGGCTTCAACGGCTAAGGGTGTCTCTCTTACAACCAGAGGGAGAGAAATGGAAGAAGCGTATTCAACATCGATAAAATTACCAGCAACCCCAGAATCAACAAAAGCGGTAGTATGCGTATGCGTGGTCTTGGTCTCCCAAGCCAAGGATATTGGTAACAAGAGTCTAGTGTCTTTGACAGGAGATATGCACGTCACACCCAAGGCCTGTCTCCTCAGCTGCTTTAGGGGCGGTAGTTTTCCAACTTATCATGCATTCTAGGGCGAGTGGGACATTGAAGTCATAAATGTAATTTTAAACCACAATACAGGCACAATCCCTCACGAAGACGCCTTGTTCTCTCTTCCTCTGTAAGCCTAGTATGGCCTAGTTGCATAGGCTCAGAGGGAGGAGATAACCCTCTGGGTGGTGCCTGAAAGACAGGAGCCAACCTTGGTAACGGTCTCTTAGGTTTCTCTCTTGGAGTTCTTCTGTCCCTTATCTGATCATCCAGATCTATACAATAATCAATGAGTTCACTCAATACCTCAGGTAATTTACGAGGAGCCAATTCATGCATCAATGACTCTGATAACACCTCCATAAAAGCCAGAACCAGAGCCTCATCAGTCCAGTTCGCGTCAGAAACCAACGTTTTAAATTCTATAGCATAATCAGACACAGTCCTGTTCCCTTGACGTATGTTGAACAAGGATTTGCCGGCTACCTTGGCCTTTCTGGTAGGATTAAACGTACGTTGTAACTCGGCTATGAATTCTTTATAATCCCGTATGATAGGCTTCTCTGCCTCCCATAAAGGATTCGCCCATGTCAACACTCTGCCAGACAGATGGTTAATAATGAACCCCACTTTGGCTATGTCAGTGATAAACATTTGTGGATTTAATTTAAAATGAATATCCACATGGAGCAAAAATCCCCGGCACTCCGAGGGAGTACCGTCAAACCTCATAGGAGCGGTCATGTGTACCTGGGATGTCTGAACGACAGTGGACACAGGTATAGCAGGCGGAGGTGCAACCCCAGCTTGTTCGAGGTGAGCCGTACGAGTCAGGATAGTTTGTAAGGCGAGAGCAAACTGATCCATCCTATGGTCCTGCTCGTCCTGTCTGGATACAAAGTTACTCAAATGTTGTGTTAAGTCTGTGGGATCCATTTTGACCAGATCGTAATGTCACGGTTCCCGGATCCCACCACGCAGCCCTTAAAGCCCAAGACTCCAAAGAGCCAAAAAGCTACTGTCACGGGATGGCCCAGCACCCTCAGCCAGGGGCGGTGCAGTGACAGTGGGGACATGGACACTTGGGTGTGGTGGCACGCACCCCGTTTACCAGTTTTATTTAGATGTGACATTGTGTGGTGTTAATAACGTGTTCCCCGTTGGTTTATGGTGTAATGACTTTTCCCTTTGTTTGCCTTGCTCGCCGCCATTTTCCGATTCGTGTGGCGCAGTTGGAATTCTCATTTCGGAAAATGGCCGATTCGAACCATCCGGTTCGAATCGTAAAATGGCCGATTCGGACCATCCGGTCCGAATTGGTGACTCCCTGAAGGCCAAGGGCCAATGGGTCCTGGGAGGGCGGGCAAGGAGTCCCATTGTATTCTAATTGTGTGCAGAGGTAATAAATACTTGGACTGTAAATAAAAAAGCCAGATTCTGCAGTACATTCAGCTCCGACTGGTGTGTCTTTATTCTCCGCCGTATTTTCGGATCTGAGTGTCCCCCGCGGCCTCAGAGTACGGTGCCCACTCGGATACGATCCGAATCGAGCGCTCTGACCCTGCATCGAGTATCAGGGCAGAGGCGCTGCTCAGGCAGATTCGATCGGAGCAGACGGAGATCCGAACCGAACGGCCCCCCGGGAACCGCGCTTCGGCATTGCGGTAAGACCCGAACCCTCCACTGGTCCCGCCATATCCGAACCTCCCTCCCATACCGATCCGAAGCCCTCCAGTTCCGATTCGACCCTCCATCCCTTCCCGACTCGAAACCTTCACCGCCCAAGATCCGAAGAGACACCCGCCCCCGGATCGGAAACGTTTCCCGCATAAGATCCGAAACGTTTCCCCATAAGATCCGAATCTTTCTCCGCGGCTGCTAGGGCCGATTCCCACAGGCGTCCCACATCCGCCAGGTCAGGGAACCAGTTGCTCGGGACGCTGAGTGCTGCGCGCCTCAGTGGTCGGACTGGTTCCAGGCAGGGGTCCCCTCCACCGCCCGCTAACCCTACCCTAGGGTCACGCCAGGCCGCACGAGACGCCGAGTGTGCGCCACTCGGTAGTCGGGCCAGCGGTAAGCGACGGGGTCACGCAGATAGAGCACACCCGCAGGCGGAACAACATCTCCATTCCGTCATACTGGTGGCAGCGGTGGGATAGCTCTCTGCAGACCCCAGGGGGACCCTCATCATGATCAAGTATACTGCCTACAAGCGGGACGTCCTGCGTGGGATGCTGGAGAATCGGGGCGGTGTCCCAGGCTCCAAGAGTCGGGAGACTCTGATCGAGGAGTTGAGGAGAATTGACCAGGAGGAGGCGTTCGCGGCGTTGCCCGCGGACCCAGTGCCGGCTGCCGTTCCCGCTGAGGCCGAGGATAGCGAATTCTGCCGGAAGATGCGGGAGCGGATCTCCATGATGGGTCCGGCCCCATCGGAAGCTGAGATGAGGAAGCTGGGTCGGGAACTCGGACAGGAAGAAGAGAGGGAGAGAGAGAGGGTGCACGAACTGCGGCTGGCCGAAGTGCGAAGCCGGCGGAGTAGCCGCTCGCCATCAGACCGATACGCCGGGCGGAAGGTGCCGTTCCAGGCGTTCAAGGAGTTCCGGGAAGCCGAGGAAGAGATCGAGAGCTATCTGCAAGACTTTGAGCGCCTGTGTCGGGTGCATGACGTGCACCGGGCCGACTGGATTCGGATCCTGGCGAGTAAGCTGACCGGCCGGGCCGCCGAGGCCTATCGTACGGTCCCGGACGACGAGGCCACCAGCTACTCGCACGTCAAGCAGGCGCTGCTGAGTAGATATGCCGTGACCCCGGAAGCTAGCCGGACGAAGTTCCGGAATTCTCGCCGGCCCAGTGGCGCCACCCACGTGGAGTGGGCCCATCGGCTGCAGAGGGACCTGCGCACCTGGCTCTCGGGAAGCCAAGCGGAGACGGTGGCCGAGATCACCCAACTGCTGCTGCTCGAGCAGTTCTTCGAGCACACACCCTCCGCTATCCAAGAGTGGGTGCGCGACAAGAAGCCCCATACGGTGCAACAAGCGGCCACCTGGGCCGACGAGTACACGGACACCCGGAAGTTGCCGGGGGGGGCGGACCCTGGCCAGCCGTCCCGTTTTACCCGCCCCACTACCTCCACCACCTCCACCACCAGCGGTCCGGGCGCCTGTAGCACGGGCTCCCAGCCGGCCCACCAACATGGCTAACGTCCGCTGTTACGGGTGCAACCAGGAGGGGCACTACAAACAACATTGCCCCAACCGCCGGAATTGACCCGGCCGGCCGGCAGGCCATCGCCGGCGGCCCATTGTTGCGACGCCGGAGCTCCGTGGCCGGAGGCCCCGGAGGAATGGTGGGAGCAGCTGCACGAAGCCGACCCCGTGCAAGCCGCCGCGGATGACAACCGCCGACACCACCGCCAGGCGGTGTGGATAAATGGGCGGCCTGCTGAGGGGCTGCGAGACTCCGGGGCTACCATCACCCTGGTCCGGCCTCATTTGGTCCCGCCAAGCGACCGCCTGCGGAGCACTGTAGCAGTACGGGTGGCGGGAGGAAAAGTGCTCCGGCTCGAGACGGCTCGGGTGCACCTGGACTGGGGGAATGGGGAGAAGGAGGTGCGGGTGGGGTTGCTGAGACAACTGCCGGCCGAGGTGCTCCTGGGGAATGATTTGGGGCAGCTCATTTCCGCTTACTCCACAGATGCAGCTACCCCGGTTACCACTAGGCAACAGAGCCGACGACAAGACAGGGCGCTCCGAATGGGACCCAGGTGAGACCTCCACCACCACCATCCCGACCTCCCAACCTCCCAACCTCCCAAACCTCCCCGACCTCCGCGACCCCCAAACATTCCCGACCTCCCCGACCCTCCCGACAGCCCAAAACCCCAGACCCTTCCCAACCTCCCAGACCGCCATCACCTCCCCGACCTCGACGGGACCCGATTCTTCCCCCTCCGCCTGTCCTCCCTTCCCCGTGGAGTACCCCGGAGACGCTGCGCCACCAGACGCAAACCGACCCCACATTACAGGGCTACCGGGACCGAGCTGGTCAGGGCTTGGACGGTCAGGGGAAAGACAAGGTGGAGTGGGAGGATGGGCTGCTGTACCGCTACACCGTGAGGGAGGGGGCCAAGAAGAAGCAGATTCCGCAGAAGCAGCTGGTGGTGCCGCAGGGACCCAGGCAGGAGCTTCTGCGCTTGGCCCACGACATCCCCCTCGCGGGTCACTTAGGCCAGAGTAAAACCCGGCACAGGTTGGCGCGCGCGTTTTACTGGCCCCGCCTTAGCAACGACACCCGCGATTATTGCCGCACCTGCCCGGTGTGCCAGAAAGCTGGGAAGGCTGGGGACCATCCGAAGGCGCCCTTGCGGCCCATGCCCATTATCCAGGAGCCCTTTAGCCGGGTGGCGGTTGACATCGTAGGGCCGTTGCCACGGCCCAGTGCCACCGGTAAGAGGTATATTCTTACCGTAGTGGATTATGCCACCCGGTATCCCGAGGCTGTGGCCTTGGCCAACATCCAGGCGGACACCGTAGCAGACGCGCTCCTTAGGGTGTTCACGAGGGTAGGGTTTCCCCGAGAAATCCTATCCGATCAGGGTACCCAGTTTACCGCTGAGCTCACCCAACAGCTCTGGCGTCTCTGTGGCGTTAAGGCGCTGCACAGCGCCCCGTATCACCCCCAGACCAACGGGCTGTGCGAGCGGTTCAATGGGACCCTGAAGCAGCTCATCCGGGCCTTCGTGCATGAGAACAGGGACTGGGAGAAGTATCTTCCCCACTTGCTGTTCGCCTACCGGGAGGTTCCGCAGGAATCCACCGGGTACTCACCCTTTGAGCTGCTATATGGACGCCGGGTGCGAGGTCCCCTGGATCTGGTTAGGGCTCAGTGGGAAGGGGCGCCGGAGGAGGACGGAGTTCCCGTGGTGGAGTACGTCCTGAAGCTGCGGGAGCGCTTGGCGGACCTCCAGGGGTTCGTGCAGGAGAACATGGAGACGGCCCAGGCTCAGCAGAAGGCGTGGTACGATCGCGCTGCGTGCAGCCGCTCGTTCTGTGTGGGACAGAAGGTTCTGGTGTTAAAACCACAGCGGCAGAACAAGCTGCAGGCGGCCTGGCAAGGTCCCTACAAGGTGGTAACCCAGCTGGGGGATACCACCTATGTGGTTGTGAGCTGCGCGGACACCAGAATCCAGCGGACGTTCCACGTCAATATGCTGAAGGCCTTCCATGAGCGGCCAGAGTCGGTGGACGCCATATGCGCGCCGGCGGCCGAGGAGATGGAACCCTTTCCCTTGGAGGAACTCCCGGGGGTAGCCAAGCAGCCTTCCGGGGTGGAGCAGGTGCAGTTGGGGGAGGAGCTAGGGCCCGAGAAACAGGCGCAGGCGCGGCAGCTGCTTCTCGCCTATCCGGGGGTTTTCTCGGCCTCCCGGGATATACGGACCAGGCCGTCCATCAGGTGGACACACCTGGTCAGAAACCACTCCGACAGCCCGCCTACCGGATCCCGGAAGCAGTCCGCGAGTCCATGCGGGCCGAGATCGGGAGATGTTGGAGCTGGGTGTCATTGAGCCGTCGGCCAGCCCATGGGCGTCACCCGTGGTCCTGGTGCCCAAAAAGGACGGTACAACCAGGTTCTGCGTCGACTATCGGCGGATAAACGACTGTACCGTTACGGACGCTTATCCGATGCCCCGAGTCGACGAGTTGCTAGACCAGATCTCCGGGGGTCATTTTCTGACCACGGTGGATCTGTGCAAGGGGTATTGGCAGATTCCCCTTGCCGAGGAGGCGACCCCGAAGTCGGCCTTCATCACCCCGTTCGGCCTGTACCAGTTTCGAGTCATGCCGTTCGGGATGAAGAACGCCCCTGCTACCTTCCAGCGGTTAATCGATCGCCTCCTCGATGGCCTCCAGGGATTCGCTTGCGCGTACCTGGATGATATAGCCATCTATAGCCAGACCTGGGAGGAACATCTGGATCATGTAGGAAGCGTCCTGGGCCGGATTAGAGACGCCAACCTGACCCTGAAGCCGGAGAAGTGTAGGGTGGGGATGGCCGAGGTGCAGTATCTGGGCCACCGGGTGGGGTGCGGGATACAACGGCCGGAGCCCGCGAAGATAGAGGCTATCCTGGATTGGCCCACCCCGGTGACCAAGACCCAGGTCCTGGCCTTTCTGGGTACCCGCGGGTACTACAGAAAATTTGTACCCCATTACAGCGACCTGGCCAAACCCCTGACTGATCTGACCAAGAAATCCCTGCCCGCCAAGTCCTGTGGTCCCCGGAGTGCGAACAGGCCTTCCGGCAGCTGAAGGCCGCCCTGACCCAAGCGCCCCTGCTGGCAGCTCCCAACTATAATAAACGTTTTATTGTCCACACAGACGCGTCCATGTTCGGACTGGGAGCTGTCCTGAGTCAAGTGGGGGACGACGGGGGGGACCATCCGGTGGCGTTTATTAGTCGGAAGCTGTTGCCACGAGAGGTGGGGTACGCTGCAGTGGAGAAGGAGTGCCTGGCCCTGGTCTGGGCCCTACGGAAGCTCCAACCCTACGTCTACGGTCGGTCCTTCACCGTGATGACCGACCATAACCCCTTGGTATGGCTCAACCGAGTGGCGGGGGAGAACGGCCTCCTGCTGCGGTGGAGCCTGGCTCTCCAACCCTTCAACTTTTCCATCCAATATCGGCCCGGGTCGCAGAACGGTAACGCAGATGGGCTATCGCGACAGTCGGCCGGGAACCAGGGGATTGGGGAGCCCCGACTACCTCGGTACGACCCGGTGGGGTCCAATCGAGTGCGTCGGACCTTGGGGAGGGGGAGGAGTGTCACGGGATGGCCCAGCACCCTCAGCCAGGGGCGGTGCAGTGACAGTGGGGACATGGACACTTGGGTGTGGTGGCACGCACCCCGTTTACCAGTTTTATTTAGATGTGACATTGTGTGGTGTTAATAACGTGTTCCCCGTTGGTTTATGGTGTAATGACTTTTCCCTTTGTTTGCCTTGCTCGCCGCCATTTTCCAATTCGTGTGGCGCAGTTGGAATTCTCGTTTCGGAAAATGGCCGATTCGAACCATCCGGTTCGAATCGTAAAATGGCCGATTCGGACCATCCGGTCCGAATTGGTGACTCCCTGAAGGCCAAGGGCCAATGGGTCCTGGGAGGGCGGGCAAGGAGTCCCATTGTATTCTAATTGTGTGCAGAGGTAATAAATACTTGGACTGTAAATAAAAAAGCCAGATTCTGCAGTACATTCAGCTCCGACTGGTGTGTCTTTATTCTCCGCCGTATTTTCGGATCTGAGTGTCCCCCGCGGCCTCAGAGTACGGTGCCCACTCGGATACGATCCGAATCGAGCGCTCTGACCCTGCATCGAGTATCAGGGCAGAGGCGCTGCTCAGGCAGATTCGATCGGAGGCAGACGGAGATCCGAACCGAACGGCCCCCGCCGGGAACCGCGCTTCGGCATTGCGGTAAGACCCGAACCCTCCACTGGTCCCGCCATATCCGAACCTCCCTCCCATACCGATCCGAAGCCCTCCAGTTCCGATTCGACCCTCCATCCCTTCCCGACTCGAAACCTTCACCGCCCAAGATCCGAAGAGACACCCGCCCCCGGATCGGAAACGTTTCCCGCATAAGATCCGAAACGTTTCCCCATAAGATCCGAATCTTTCTCCGCGGCTGCTAGGGCCGATTCCCACAGGCGTCCCACATCCGCCAGGTCAGGGAACCAGTTGCTCGGACGCTGAGTGCTGCGCCCTCAGTGGTCGGACTGGTTCCAGGCAGGGGTCCCCTCCACCGCCCGCTAACCCTACCCTAGGGTCACGCCAGGCCGCACGAGACGCCGAGTGTGCGCCACTCGGTAGTCGGGCCAGCGGTAAGCGACGGGGTCACGCAGATAGAGCACACCCGCAGGCGGAACAACATCTCCATTCCGTCATAGCTACCTTCAGAGTAGCCGTAGAACAATCCCTAACTGTCTGGTCCTTAAAAATTGGTCAGGTATACTAGCTAGACAGAAAGGGTTAATCAAAGACAATGTCGTAATACAAAACCAGGTCAGGAACACGAGGGTAGTCAGACGAGCCAGAGTCAGGAATACAGAGTATAGAATAGTCAAATGGAATAGCCGGTTCGATATCCGTGCAGTAGCGTAGTACAAGGAAAATAGTCTAGGGTAACGGAAGGCAGAATGGTCAGAAAACAAGCATAGGTCAATAACAGGTTAAATCACGGGAGAATTCAGATACAGGGAGCTCAGGTATGGATAACCACGATCTGGCACTGCTGAGAAGGAACTGTGGGGTTTTAAAGACCTTCACCAGACCGCGCCCCCCTCTCAAGCCGCGCCTCATGCAGCCACCTCCCTGCCTGTCTCTATTTAAACCAGGTGTTGGTCAGAGAGCAGCATCAGACATGCTGCCTTCAAGCACACTGGAGAGGCTGGAAGCCCCCAACGTTACTCATATGACCATGAGGAGACTGGCACGAGCCGAGCGCCTGGAAGACGAGGATCAGGTCTTTATGAGCGAGCCAAGCGCCTGGAAGACAGGGAGCAGGTCTGTATGAGCGAGCCGAGCGCCTGGAAGATGGGAAGCAGGTCTGGATGAGCGAGTCGAGTGCCTGGAAGATGGGGAGCAGGTTTGTATGAGCGAGCCGAGCGCCTGGAAGACTGGGAGCAGTTCTGTATGAGCGAACCGAGCACCTGGAAGACAGGGAGCAGGTCTGTACGAGCGAGCCGAGCGCCTGGAAGACTGGGAGCAGGTCTGGATGAGCGAGCCGAGTGCCTGGAAGACGGGGAGCAGGTCTGTATGAGCGAGCCGAGCGCCTGGAAGAGGGGGAGCAGGTCTGGATGAGCGAGCCGAGCGCCTGGATGACTGGAAGCAGGTCTGTATGAGCGAGCCAAGCGCCTGGATGAGTGGGAGCAGGTCTGTATGAGCGAGCCGAGGGCCTGGAAGATGGGGAGCAGGTCTGGATGAGCGAGCTGAGCACCTGGAAAACGGGGATCAGGTCTAGATGAGCGAGCCAAGTGCCTGGAAGACGGGGAGCAGGTCTGGATGAGCGAGCCGAGCGCCTGGAAGATGGGGAGCAGGTCTGTATGAGCGAGCCGAGTGCCTGGAAGACTGGGAGCAGGTCTGTATGAGCGAGCCAAGCGCCTGGATGAGTGGGAGCAGGTCTGTATGACCGAGCCGAGGGCCTGGAAGATGGGGAGCAGGTCTGGATGAGCGAGCTGAGCACCTGGAAAACGGGGATCAGGTCTAGATGAGCAAGCCAAGTGCCTGGAAGACGGGGAGCAGGTCTGGATGAGCGAGCCTAGCGCCTGGAAGATGGGGAGCAGGTCTGTATGAGCGAGCCGAGCGCCTGGAAGACTGAAAGCAGGTCTGGATGAGCGAGCCTAGCGCCTGGAAGATGGGGAGCAGGTCTGGATGAGCGAGCCGAGCACCTGGAAGATGGGGAGCAGGTCTGTATGAGCGAGCCGAGTGCCTGGAAGACTGGGAGCAGGTCTGTATGAACGAGCCAAGTGCCTGGAAGACTGGGAGCAGGTCTGTATGAGCGAGCCGAGTGCCTGGAAGACTGGGAGCAGGTCTGTATGAGCGAGCAGATTGCCTGGAAGATGGGGAGCAGGTCTGGATGAGCGAGCCGAGCGCCTGGAAGATGGGGAGCAGGTCTGTATGAGCGAGCCGAGCGCCTGGAAGACTGAAAGCAGGTCTGTATGAGCGAGCTGAGCGCCTGGAAGATGGGGAGCAGGTCTGTATGAGCGAGCCGAGTGCCTGGAAGACTGGGAGCAGGTCTGTATGAGCGAGCCGAGTGCTTGGAAGACTGGGAGCAGGTCTGTATGAGCGAGCCGAGTGCCTGGAAGACTGGGAGCAGGTCTGTATGAACGAGCCGATTGCCTGGAAGATGGGGAGCAGGTCTGGATGAGCGAGCCGAGCGCCTGGAAGATGGGGAGCATGTCTGGATGAGCGAGCTGATTGCCTGGAAGACTGGGAGCAGGTCTGTATGAGCGAGCCTTGTGCCTGGAAGATGGGGAGTAGGTCTGGATGAGCGAGCGAGCGCCTGGAAGACGGGTAAACAACATCTCAGTTGGGTGTTTACAGTGTTTTTATACAGTGTGTGTTTACATACCAGGTGTCTATGATCAAAGTTCATCTATTCCCAGCAAAAACAACTTATCAGAATGTCCCAAAATTTGCAGCATCTTAATGACGTCATGAGAAGAACAGCAATGCAAAAGAAATTGGTTCAAACATTCCCCACCAGGGGGCGATTCACACTTATTTTGACCAATACATTAAATTTATTTATAAAGTATTTCCCCAGGACGGACACATTGAGATTTCTCTGGTTTTCAGTTTGTCCTGGATTCAAGAACATTGAATTGTTACAGAAACACAAAGTAATAAAATGCAAGATATTAAAAACACAAATATACAGATTAACCCAGAAAATAAATATGTAGCAAATATAGTCACTGTGTTGGTGCATTCTGTATATAGTCACTGTGTTACATGTTTACAGGCGCATTCTGTATATAGTCACTGTTACATGTTTACAGGTGCATTCTGTATATAGTCACTGTGTTACATGTTTACAGGTGCATTCTGTATATAGTCACTGTGTTACATGTTTACAGGTGCATACTGTATATAGTCACTGTGTTACATGTATACAGGTGCATTCTGTATATAGTCACTGTGTTACATGTATACAGTCGCATTCTTTATATAGTCACTGTGTTATATGTTTACAGGCACATTCTGTATATAGTCACTGTTACATGTTTACAGGCGCATTCTGTATATAGTCACTATGTTACATGTTTACGGGTGCATTCTGTATATAGTCACTGTGTTACATGTTTACGGGTGCATTCTGTATATAGTCACTGTGTTACATGTTTACAGGTGCATTCTGTATATAGTCACTGTGTTACATGTTTACAGGTGCATTCTGTATATAGTCACTGTTACATGTTTACAGGCCCATTCTGTATATAGTCACTGTTACATGTTTACAGGCGCATTCTGTATATAGTCACTGTGTTACATGTTCACAGGTGCATTCTGTATATAGTTACTGTGTTACATGTTTACAGGTGCATACTGTATATAGTCACTGTGTTACATGTATACAGGTGCATTCTGTATATAGTCACTGTGTTACATGTTTACGGGTGCATTCTGTATATAGTCACTGTGTTACATGTTTACAGGTGCATTCTGTATATAGTCACTGTGTTACATGTTTACAGGTGCATTCTGTATATAGTCACTATGTTACATGTTAACAGGTGCATTCTGTATATAGTCACTGTGTTACATGTTTACAGGTGCATTCTGTATATAGTCACTGTGTTTCATGTTTACAGGTGCATTCTGTATATAGTCACTGTGTTACATGTTTACAGGAGCATTCTGTATATAGTCACTGTGTTTCATGTTTACAGGTGCATTCTGTATATAGTTACCGTGTTACATGTTTACAGGTGCATACTGTATATAGTCACTGTGTTACATGTTTACAGGCGCATTCTGTATATAGTCACTGTGTTACATGTTTACAGGCGCATTCTGTATATAGTTACTGTGTTACATGTTTACAGGTGCATACTGTATATAGTCACTGTGTTACATGTTTACAGGCGCATTCTGTATATAGTCACTATGTTACATGTTTACAGGCGCATTCTGTATATAGTCACTGTGTTACATGTTTACGGGTGCATTCTGTATATAGTCACTGTGTTACATGTTTACAGGTGCATTATGTATATAGTTACTGTGTTACATGTTTACAGGTGCATACTGTATATAGTCACTGTGTTACATGTTTACGGGTGCATTCTGTATATAGTCACTGTGTTACATGTTTACAGGTGCATTCTGTATATAGTCACTGTGTTACATGTTTACAGGTGCATTCTGTATATAGTCACTGTTACATGTTTACAGGCCCATTCTGTATATAGTCACTGTTACATGTTTACAGGCGCATTCTGTATATAGTCACTGTGTTACATGTTCACAGGTGCATTCTGTATATAGTTACTGTGTTACATGTTTACAGGTGCATACTGTATATAGTCACTGTGTTACATGTATACAGGTGCATTCTGTATATAGTCACTGTGTTACATGTATACAGTCGCATTCTTTATATAGTCACTGTGTTATATGTTTACAGGCACATTCTGTATATAGTCACTGTTACATGTTTACAGGCGCATTCTGTATATAGTCACTATGTTACATGTTTACGGGTGCATTCTGTATATAGTCACTGTGTTACATGTTTACGGGTGCATTCTGTATATAGTCCACTGTGTTACATGTTTACAGGTGCATTCTGTTATATAGTCACTGTGTTACATGTTTACAGGTGCATTCTGTATATAGTCACTGTTACATGTTTACAGGCCCATTCTGTATATAGTCACTGTTACATGTTTACAGGCGCATTCTGTATATAGTCACTGTGTTACATGTTTACAGGTGCATTCTGTATATAGTTACTGTGTTACATGTTTACAGGTGCATACTGTATATAGTCACTGTGTTACATGTATACAGGTGCATTCTGTATATAGTCACTGTGTTACATGTTTACGGGTGCATTCTGTATATAGTCACTGTGTTACATGTTTACAGGTGCATTCTGTATATAGTCACTGTGTTACATGTTTACAGGTGCATTCTGTATATAGTCACTATGTTACATGTTAACAGGTGCATTCTGTATATAGTCACTGTGTTACATGTTTACAGGTGCATTCTGTATATAGTCACTGTGTTTCATGTTTACAGGTGCATTCTGTATATAGTCACTGTGTTACATGTTTACAGGAGCATTCTGTATATAGTCACTGTGTTTCATGTTTACAGGTGCATTCTGTATATAGTTACCGTGTTACATGTTTACAGGTGCATACTGTATATAGTCACTGTGTTACATGTTTACAGGCGCATTCTGTATATAGTCACTATGTTACATGTTTACAGGCGCATTCTGTATATAGTCACTGTGTTACATGTTTACAGGTGCATTCTGTATATAGTTACTGTGTTACATGTTTACAGGTGCATACTGTATATAGTCACTGTGTTACATGTTTACGGGTGCATTCTGTATATAGTCACTGTGTTACATGTTTACAGGTGCATTCTGTATATAGTCACTGTGTTACATGTTTACAGGTGCATTCTGTATATAGTCACTGTTACATGTTTACAGGCCCATTCTGTATATAGTCACTGTTACATGTTTACAGGCACATTCTGTATATAGTCACTGTGTTACATGTTTACAGGCGCATTCTGTATATAGTCACTATGTTACATGTTTACGGGTGCATTCTGTATATAGTCACTGTGTTACATGTTTACAGGTGCATACTGTATATAGTCACTGTGTTACATGTTTACAGGCGCATTCTGTATATAGTCACTATGTTACATGTTTACGGGTGCATTCTGTATATAGTCACTGTGTTACATGTTTACAGGTGCATTCTGTATATAGTTACTGTGTTACATGTTTACAGGTGCATACTGTATATAGTCACTGTGTTACATGTTTACGGGTGCATTCTGTATATAGTCACTGTGTTACATGTTTACAGGTGCATTCTGTATATAGTCACTGTGTTACATGTTTACAGGTGCATTCTGTATATAGTCACTGTTACATGTTTACAGGCCCATTCTGTATATAGTCACTGTTACATGTTTACAGGCACATTCTGTATATAGTCACTGTGTTACATGTTCACAGGTGCATTCTGTATATAGTTACTGTGTTACATGTTTACAGGTGCATACTGTATATAGTCACTGTGTTACATGTATACAGGTGCATTCTGTATATAGTCACTGTGTTACATGTATACAGTCGCATTCTGTATATAGTCACTGTGTTACATGTTTACAGGCACATTCTGTATATAGTCACTGTTACATGTTTACAGGTGCATTCTGTATATAGTCACTATGTTACATGTTTACAGGCGCATTCTGTATATAGTCACTGTGTTACATGTTACAGGTGCATACTGTATATAGTCACTGTGTTACATGTATACAGGTGCATTCTGTATATAGTCACTGTGTTACATGTATACAGTCGCATTCTGTATATAGTCACTGTGTTACATGTTTACAGGCACATTCTGTAATAGTCACTGTTACATGTTTACAGGCACATTCTGTATATAGTCACTATGTTACATGTTTAGGGGTGCATTCTGTATATAGTCACTATGTTACATGTTTAGGGGTGCATTCTGTATATAGTCACTGTGTTACATGTATACAGGTGCATTCTGTATATAGTCACTGTTACATGTTTACAGGCCCATTCTGTATATAGTCACTGTTACATGTTTACAGGCACATTCTGTATATAGTCACTGTGTTACATGTTCACAGGTGCATTCTGTATATAGTTACTGTGTTACATGTTTACAGGTGCATACTGTATATAGTCACTGTGTTACATGTATACAGGTGCATTCTGTATATAGTCACTGTGTTACATGTATACAGTCGCATTCTGTATATAGTCACTGTGTTACATGTTTACAGGCACATTCTGTATATAGTCACTGTTACATGTTTACAGGTGCATTCTGTATATAGTCACTATGTTACATGTTTACAGGCGCATTCTGTATATAGTCACTGTGTTACATGTTTACAGGTGCATACTGTATATAGTCACTGTGTTACATGTATACAGGTGCATTCTGTATATAGTCACTGTGTTACATGTATACAGTCGCATTCTGTATATAGTCACTGTGTTACATGTTTACAGGCACATTCTGTATATAGTCACTGTTACATGTTTACAGGCACATTCTGTATATAGTCACTATGTTACATGTTTAGGGGTGCATTCTGTATATAGTCACTATGTTACATGTTTAGGGGTGCATTCTGTATATAGTCACTGTGTTACATGTTTATGGGTGCATTCTGTATATAGTCACTGTGTTACATGTTTACAGGTGCATTCTGTATAAAGTCACTATGTTACATGTTTACAGGTGCATTCCGTATTGAGGTATGTTAATAGAGATTTCTTAAGTGACTTTAGACTGGGGGAAGATATGATGGCGTCTGGGAGGTTATTCCATAATTGCGGTGCTCTGTAGGAAAATGAGGACCGAGCCACTGTCTTTTTGTATTGTGGTATTGCAAGTAAGGTGCTGGTCCTGGATCGGAGGTTATAGGATGAGGGAGCTGCTGGGGGAAGCAGTCTATTCAGGTAGGGTGGCAGCTTCCCAGAAAAGCTCTTAAACACCAGGCTGGAAAGGTGAAGGGTGCGTCTGGATCCCAGCGACGGCCAGTTTAGCTCCTTAATATGTCACAATGGTGGGTCATGTAGTTATATTGTAGCGCAAAGCGGCAGAATGAGTTATACAATGTAGTAAGTTTATGAAGGTGTGTTTTCGGGGCGGCTGCATACACTACATCTCCGTATTCAATAAGCATCTGTTTTACAATCTGCTCTCTTACCGCGGGACTCAGGCAGGATTTGTTTCGATACAGGGCACAGACAGGGTTATTCAAAGAGATTCGAAAAGTCACTGCACGTTCGGTGGCTTTTCGTTCCCCACACTTCTGGGCGATCCTAGTTCGCCGACCCTGTGGTGTATTTAGCAAGCAACACAGGGCCCCGTAGTGCAGGGAAAACTCGTCGCAAACACACTGAACACTCACCGCAAACCCACCGAAAAATATGGATTAACCCTGCCGAACAAGCCGGAGAAACCTGACCTGAGCCGATCACAGAGCAGCCGCCAGAAAAAGCCGACACCGCAGACGAACGAGGTGAAAAAAAAAACAAAAAACAGTACGCTTGAAAGTTTGAAAATTGAAACGCTGTTTGCAAAAACACCACTAAAGGAATATGTCTGAAATTTACATATAAAATCCAATGAATGATAATAAAAAGGGCGGTTACAGAAAAAATAAAACACCATGGAAAAAATAATGGAAAAAAAAAGTTTGACTAAAAAATGGCTAAAAGAACCAAAAAATTCTATAAATAAAGAGACTTTTTGCTGCAGAATATTATATTAAACAATTTATTAGATATTGAATTAAAACGGGAATATTTGTAACATTGAAGCCTATGGGATTCACCTGAATAAACCTGCCGAATGAAACCACCGAATGGCAGGGCGTCAGGGGAACCTTTCACTGCTGGTTTGTGTTCTCTGAATAGACAAAGCATTGCTTCTCTATGGGGATTCACTGCCCTCGAACAGGCACCGAACAGGCACCGTATGTGCAGGCAATTCGCCAGGATTTGGGAACTGCCTGCTCTCTGAATAGCCGAATGGCCAGGAAAGGTGACGCTGAATTTCAGTGTCCGGTTACATTTCGGGGCCAGATCGACTCTTTAAATAATCCTGTATGTTTGGGTTGAGTCTCGTTAAAACGTGTTCAATATGCTGACCACACTATCTGAAATCGCAGAATGTTCCACTGTGGAACGCAAGGTGTCCCTGGAAATGTCCGGCACGTGACGTGACCTGCTTGCTTTCAGATCTGCCATGGTTGCTCCGTTGTCTACAAACTGTCACTTTCAGGGAATGTAACGGAATTTCCAGACTTGCGCTGGGATTTTCTCGTAGCCCAAATGCGATAGTTCTGCGTGTTAACGGCACCATGAAGATGGGAATGTGCCTCGTGCGTCCAGAGAATGTTCCAGAGCCGTTCAGGGTCAACCTCGATCCGAGCTAAGTAATGTATGCAAAGGTCTGCCATTGAAGCAGATCAGGTGGTCAGGTGGTCAGGTGATCAGGCGGCCGTTGTTGACCTGTAGACATTTTGAACATTCTGCGGTTCTATCCGAACAATTTTGTGGTCTATGACAACATGCCAGCTCAACGATTGTGCAACGCGCCGAACATTGACTCGGCCCTGATATTTCACATCCTGTCATCGTCAACTTTGGTCGCCGCGTCTTCAACCACCTGCGCAGCAACAAGCTTTCGTCCTCTTCCGCCTTTCACATTCAACGACCCTGTTTCTTCTAATTTCAGGATCATTTTCCGGAACCCACTGGCCATGGTTCGGCATCTTCCAACAATGGAAACCGTCGCGAAGCTTCTGGAGTGATTTCACATACAATAACAACCTAAAGCGCCCCCTGGAGGTGAAATTCTGATAAGTATTTTTGCATTGCTGTCCTTCTCCCGGCGCCATTAAGACGTGCTGTAAATTTGGTGACCTCCGATAAGTTGCATTTTCTGTAGAGCGCTTGGAACCGGTGACCTTTAACTCTAGACACCTGCTATGTCTAATCTGGTTTCTCACCCCTATGGGTGGTATTTCTGGATAGTCCTCATTCTCGGGTCCGCTAGTGGAGGTCTGGGAGTTTGAGGGTCCTGCACCTTAGCTGTCTCTAGCACTGCAGTCTCTTCTGGACAGAGATTCCCAATGCTCCTCCTAGAATCTGCTGAATCAGCCCATAACTTGGGGGCGGGGTTACAGACCTGTGCGCTCCACACATGAAGCTGGGCCCACTACTGCCTTCCCTTTCCATGTCCGGGCTGGTTCCGCTTTCAGCCCTTGGTGTTTGTTCACCTCATGTTCTTCTTTGGATGTTATGGTCACTGGATGTTGCCACATCCTCCTCCACCGCAGCCTTCTGCTCCTGGTGCACCACCACGGTGTCCAGTTGGTCAGCGCTCGGTTGTGTTTCTGTACCTGAATGTCCCACAAGATCTTACAGCAGTGTTTCCCAACCGCAGTCCTCGGGTCCCTCAACCAGGCCAGGTTTTGCAGATCACTTTGAGGAAATACAGACTGAATCCTGCAATCCCTGAGCAGCAAATCAGATCTCCTGTGCTTCACATATCCTGCAAACCTGTCCTGTCAGCGGGTCCCAACCGAGGACAGACGCAGGAAACTGATAGACCTAGCAATCTTCCCTTCCTTCCATGGCTTCTCTCTTCTCAATGTGACCGACTCATGTTCTGTGCAAACGTTCCAATACACAGTCGCAGCACCTCGTCTCTCTGCCTCTCAGATTGCACCGACACGGCTGACATCCAGGGCCGGACTTGCATCTCAGGAGCCTCTAGGTACAGAAATGTAGAGCGCCCCCCCCCCCAAAAAAAAAACCCCATGCCAAAATGACTTTTTAAATTTTCGTTTTGGGCCAAAGTAAAAAATAAAACAAATAAAAAAAAACTGTAAAAAAAACGTCTCTGCGTCACATGATGTGAAGGAGCAGAATCTGTTGCTTTGGTTGAGTTAGTGCAGCGGCATTGTGTGTGTTTATATGTAAAAGCATATTTTGTTGTCTCGGCCGAAGAACAGAGAAAAAAATACATTTTTCGTTTACTTTTTTCTCCCTTTTTTACACATTACATTATAAGGTGATGTTTGTATCATTAGACCAAACTCTGAACAAACCAATGACACTCACTTAAACCTGTGCGCTGTACAATTCAGAGATGCAGCTTCCAAATTCCCCCTGTCTCTCCTCACTGCAGCGCCACGGTCTAGGTTGTCGTTGACACAATGCATTGCATCATCAGCTCCTCACTTGCTGGCAGTGCGGGAAATGAGAAGGTGAGTTAGCGCAGCGTCACTGTGCACTTTATAATAAACTGAATAATAAAGCTGCGGAAAAAAAAAAAAAGAGAAATATATCTATTGTTTTTACATTAACCTGGTTATATTTGGTTTCACTGGAAAAGCCATAATCTGACCAAACCAGTGACACCTCATATGTCCCTGTAACCCTTAGGGCTCCAGAGATACAGGGGTTAAATTATTGTAAAAAAACAATAGACACAATATAGACAATGAAAGACAATAGAGGACTTGGTGGAGCTCTGAGCAGAGGCGAAAAAGATGGGCACTGGCTGGCACAGAGGCTGGTAGGAAGTATAACTTAACAGGGTACAGTGGTACAGGCTGGTATAGCTATCGGGAGCACTGGAGACTGATGGTGGTTGGAGTCTTTGGAAGAGCGAGTGGTCAGAGAGACCTGGAGAGAGGAGCTTCAGAATATAGACCTAAGCTGGTGATAGTTCATTCATTGCTGAAGCCGGGACAGGAGCGCGTGACCTTCTTATAAAGGATGTCTGCTTCATACAGGTGTATCTGGGGTCTCCATGATTGAAAAGAACTACCACGGGCAGAGTCCTGGATACGTGGCAGGGCGGAGTCCTGGATCCCTGGCAGGGCGGAGTCCTGGATGCCTGGCAGGGCGGAGTCCTGGATTCGTGGCGGGTCGGAGTCCTGGATGCCTGGAGGGGCGGAGTCCTGGATCCCTGGCAGGGCGGAGTCCTGGATGCCTGGCAGGGCAGAGTCCTGGATGCCTGGCAGGGCAGAGTCCTGGATGCCTGGCAGGGCGGAGTCCTGGATGCCTGGCAGGGCGGAGTCCTGGATGCCTGACGGGGTGGGGTCCTGGATACGTGGCAGGGCGGAGTCCTGGATCCCTGGCAGGGCGGAGTCCTGGATCCCTGGCAGGGCGGAGTCCTGGATGCCTGGCAGGGCAGAGTCCTGGATGCCTGGCAGGGCGGAGTCCTGGATACGTGGCAGGGCGGAGTCCTGGATCCCTGGCAGGGCGGAGTCCTGGATGCCTGGCTGATCGGAGTCCTGGATTCGTGGCGGGTCGGAGTCCTGGATGCCTGGTGGGGCGGAGTCCTGGATGCCTGGTGGGGCGGAGTCCTGGATGCCTGGTGGGGTGGAGTCCTGGATACGTGGCAGGGTGGAGTCCTGGATAATATACGTTAGTGACTGTTGCCATAGTTCATACAGCAAAGGTTTATTCTATAATCTGCAGCAAACCGTCTTTTTATTTATTTATTTTTTGGGAATTTTTGTATTTATTTATTTCCAGCTAAATTTTCCCAATTTTTTTAAATGTTTTTTTTTATTACTTAGAGACATTTTATTGCATTTTAATTGGTTTAAACACCGTTTAGAAGAATAGCAGAGTTCAGGGTTTTTTGTTGTTTTTTCAGTGGTTTCGGGGGTCTGGTCTGCGGCAGCTTTGTGTTCGCTCCACCTCGGGGACCCGGTGTTGGATACTGAATTAACTGCAGGGTCGTTGAACTGGAATCACCGAAGTGCACAGAACGAGAAAGCACCAAAGGTTCGGTGCTTTCTGAATAACCCATTTTGTGTTGTTTGTGTGTCACAGGATTGTAGTGTATCACAGTTTTCACCCTTTGTGTCACAGGTTTGTTTATCATAGTATTGTTTGTAGTGTATCCTAGTTTGTGTTGTGTATCAGAGTATTGTGTCAGTTTGTAGTGTGTCACATTTCATGGTGTGTTTCTGTATCGCAGATAGTGTTGTGTATCACAGTTTGTATTGTCAGTTTGTAGTGTTTCAGTTTTGTGATAGTTGTGTACCACAGTATTGTATAACTTCGTAGTTTAACAGTTTCATGTTGTGTATCACAGTATTGTGAATGTAGTGTATCACAGTTCATGCTATGTTTGCCAAGATTTGTGTTAGTTGTGTATAACAATATTGTGTCATTTTGTAGTGTATCAAACTTTGTATTGCATAGTGTATCACAGTTTGCGTGTGGCAGTTAGTGTTGCTGTTGGTTTGCAATTAATGAAGTGTTGTGTGTATAACAGTATAGTTGTTGGTTTGCATTAGTGAAGTGTGTTGTGTGTATCACAGTGTCGCATTTACTGCAGAGCGATGTGTTGTGTGCATCACAATATTGTGTCACTTTGTAGTGTAGCACAGTTTGCGTATCACAGTGCCTCATTTAGTGAAGCCCGTTGTGCTGTGTATCACACTCTGTGTATCACAGTGTCGCATTTAGTGAAGTGCATTGTGTTGTGGTGTGTATCACAGTTAGTCAGGGCCGGAATAAGATCTCTATGGGGCGGGAGCTAAAGATTTTGGTGGCCTTTTATGGGATTTAGTGAAATGAAAACAGGTTATTTATTAGTGCAGATACGGGTATATGTAACCAGGCGGATACGGGTATATGTAACCAGGTGGATACGGGTATATGTAACCAGACAGATACGGGTATATGTAACCAGACAGATACGGGTATATGTAACCAGACAGATACGGGTATATGTAACAAGGTGGATACGGGTATATGTAACCAGACAGATACGGGTATATGTAACCAGACAGATACGGGTATATGTAACCAGGCAGATACGGGTATATGTAACCAGACAGATAAGGGTATATGTAACCAGGCAGATACGGGTATATGTAACCAGGCAGATACGGATATATGTAACCAGGCAGATACGGGTATATGTAACCAGACGGATACGGGTATATGTAACCAGACGGATATGGGTATATGTAACCAGGCAGATACGGGTATATGTAACCAGGCAGATACAGCTATATGTAACCAGGCAGATACGGGTATATGTAACCAGGCAGATACGGGTATATGTAACCAGACAGATAAGGGTATATGTAACCAGGCAGATATGGGTATATGTAACCAGGCAGATACGGGTATATGTAACCAGGCAGATACGGGTATATGTAACCAGGCAGACACGGGTATATGTAACCAGGCAGATACGGGTATATGTAACCAGGCAGATACGGGTATATGTAACCAGGCAGATACAGGTATATGTAACCAGGCAGATACGGATATATGTAACCAGGCGGATACGGGTATATGTAACCAGGCAGATACGGGTATATGTAACCAGGCAGATACGGGTATATGTAACCAGACGGATACGGGTATATGTAACCAGACGGATATGGGTATATGTAACCAGGCAGATACGGGTATATGTAACCAGGCGGATACGGGTATATGTAACCAGGCAGATACGGGTATATGTAACCAGGCAGATACGGGTATATGTAACCAGGCAGATACAGGTATATGTAACTAGACGGATACGGGTATATGTAACCAGGCAGATACAGGTATATGTAACCAGGCAGATACAGGTATATGTAACCAGGCGGATACGGGTATATGTAACCAGGCAGATACGGGTATATGTAACCAGGCAGATACGGGTATATGTAACCAGTCAGATACGGGTATATGTAACCAGGCGGATACGGGTATATGTAACCAGGCAGATACGGGTATATGTAACCAGGCGGATACGGGTATATGTAACCAGGCAGATACGGGTATATGTAACCAGGCAGATACGGGTATATGTAACCAGGCGGATACGGGTATATGTAACCAGGCAGATACGGGTATATGTAACCAGGCGGATACGGGTATATGTAACCAGGCGGATACGGGTATATGTAACCAGGCAGATACGGGTATATGTAACCAGGCAGATACGGGTATATGTAACCAGGCAGATACTGGTATATGTAACCAGGCAGATACGGGTATATGTAACCAGGCAGATACGGGTATATGTAACCAGGCAGATACGGGTATATGTAACCAGGCGGATACGGGTATATGTAACCAGGCAGATACGGGTATATGTAACCAGGCGGATACGGGTATATGTAACCAGGCGGATACGGGTATATGTAACCAGGCGGATACGGGTATATGTAACCAGGCGGATACGGGTATATGTAACCAGGCAGATACGGGTATATGTAACCAGGCAGATACGGGTATATGTAACCAGGCTGATACGGGTATATGTAACCAGGCAGATACGGGTATATGTAACCAGAAGGATACGGGTATATGTAACCAGGCAGATACGGGTATATGTGACCTGCGCCTAGCTTCTCCCCGCATCACCTCTTCCCATGATAGACTGCAGGATTTCTCACGCGCAGCCCCCACTCTCTGGAACGCTCTCCCTCGTACTGTCAGACTTTCCCCTAACTTCTCTTCCTTCAAACGCTCCCTTAAAACATTCCTATTTAGGGAAGCCGACCCCCCAACTCACTGGACACAACCATCAATCACTCTCACCTTACAGTCCTCTCCTCCTGTTTCCAACCCCAACCCTCCCAGATTGTGAGTTCCTACGGGAATAGGCCCTCATCTCCTCCTGTACTGTTTGTCAAATGTTGTTCAATGTATTGTAACCCTGTCTATACTGTGCTTATTGTACAGCGCTGCGGAATATGCTGGCGCTTTATAAATAAAGAATAATAATAATAATAATAATATGTAACCAGGCGGATATGGGTATACGTAACCAGGCAGATACGGGTATATGTAACCCGGCGGATACGGGTATATGTAACCAGGCAGATACGGGTATATGTAACCCGGCGGATACGGGTATATGTAACCAGGCGGATACGGGTATATGTAACCAGGCAGATACGGGTATATGTAACCAGGCGGATACGGGTATATGTAACCAGGCAGATACGGGTATATGTAACCAGGCGGATACGGGTATATGTAACCAGGCAGATACGGGTATATGTAACCAGGCAGATACGGGTATATGTAACCAGGCAGATACGGGTATATGTAACCAGGCGGATATGGGTATATGTAACCAGGCGGATACGGGTATATGTAACCAGGCAGATACGGGTATATGTAACCAGGCAGAAACGGGTATATCTAACCAGGCAGATAAGGGTATATGTAACCAGGCGGATACGGGTATATGTAACCAGGCGGATACGGGTATATGTAACCAGGCAGATACGGGTATATGTAACCAGGCAGATACGGGTATATGTAACCAGGCAGATACGGGTATATGTAACCAGGCAGATACGGGTATATGTAACCAGGCAGATACGGGTATATGTAACCAGGCAGATACGGGTATATGTAACCAGGCAGATACGGGTATATGTAACCAGGCAGATACGGGTATATGTAACCAGGCAGATACGGGTATATGTAACCAGGCAGATACGAGTATATGTAACCAGGCGGATACGGGTATATGTAACCAGGCAGATACGGGTATATGTAACCAGGCAGATACGGGTATATGTAACCAGGCAGATACGGGTATATGTAACCAGGCAGATACGGGTATATGTAACCAGGCAGATACGGGTATATGTAACCAGGCAGATACGGGTATATGTAACCAGGCGGATACGGGTATATGTAACCAGGCGGATACGGGTATATGTAACCAGGCAGATACGGGTATATGTAACCAGGCAGATACGGGTATATGTGACCTGCGCCTAGCTTCTCCCCGCATCACCTCTTCCCATGATAGACTGCAGGATTTCTTACGCGCAGCCCCCACTCTCTGGAACGCTCTCCCTCGTACTGTCAGACTTTCCCCTAACTTCTCTTCCTTCAAACGCTCCCTTAAAACATTCCTATTTAGGGAAGCCGACCCCCCAAATCACTGACGCAACCATCAATCACTCTCACCTTACAGTCCTCTCCTCCTGTTTCCACCCAACACCTCCCAGATTGTTGAGTTCCTACGGAATAGGCCCTCATCTCCTCCTGTACTGTTGGTCAATGTTGTTCAATGTATTGTAACCCTGTCTATACTGTGTTTATTGTACAGCGCTGCGGAATATGCTGGCGCTTTATAAATAAAGAATAATAATAATAATAATATGTAACCAGGCAGATACGGGTATATGTAACCAGGCGGATATGGGTATATGTAACCAGGCGGATACGGGTATATGTAACCAGGCAGATACGGGTATATGTAACCAGGCGGATACGGGTATGTAACCAGGCGGAAACGGGTATATGTAACCAGGCGGATACGGGTACATGTAACGACGGATACGGTATATGTAACCAGGCGGATACGGGTATATCTAACCAGACGGATACGGGTATATGTAACCAGGCAGATACGGGTATATGTAACCTAGGCGAATACGGGTATATGTAACCAGGCGGATACGGGTATATGTAACCAGGCGGATACGGATATATGTAACCAAGCGGATATGGGTATATGTAACCAGACAGATACGGGTATATGTAACCAGGCAGATACGGGTATATGTAACCAGGCGATACGGGTATATGTAACCAGGCAGATACGGGTATATGTAACCAGGCAGATACGGGTATATGTAACCAGGCGGATACGGATATATGTAACCAGGCGGATACGGGTATATGTAACCAGGCAGATACGGGTATATGTAACAAGCGATATGGGTATATGTAAGCAGGCAGATACGGGTATATGTAACCAGGCGGATACGGGTATATGTAACCAGGCTGATACGGGTATATGTAACCAGGCAGATACGGGTATATGTAACCAGGCGAATACGGGTTATATGTAACCAGGCAGATACGGGTATATGTAACCAGGCAGATACGGGTATATTAACCAGGCGATACGGATATATGTAACCAGGCAGATACGGGTATATGTAACCAAGCGGATATGGGTATATGTAACCAGCGGATACGGATATATGTAACCAAGCGGATATGGGTAATGTAACCAGGCGAATACGGCTATATGTTACTTATTTCCTACATATTTTTTCAGTTAATCTGTATATTTGTGTTTTTGTTTTTTTAATATCTTGCATTGTAATTACTTTGTATTTCTGTAAATGTAACACTTCAATGTTCTTGAACCCAGGACATGCTTGAAAACGAGAGAAATCTCAATGTATCCTTCCTGGTAAATTCCTTTATAAATAAATAAATAAATAAATGAATAAATATGTAACCAGGCAGATACAGGTATATGTAACCAGGCAGATACAGGTATATGTAACCAGGCAGATACAGGTATATGTAACCAGGCAGATACAGGTATATGTAACCAGGCAGATACGGGTATATGTAACCAGGCGGATACGGGTATATGTAACCAGGCAGATACAGGTATATGTAACCAGGCAGATACAGGTATATGTAACCAGGCAGATACGGGTATATGTAACCAGGCGGATACGGGTATATGTAACCAGGCAGATACGGGTATATGTAACCAGGTGGATACGGGTATATGTAACCAGGCAGATACGGGTATATGTAACCAGGCGGATATGGGTATATGTAACCAGGCAGATACGGGTATATGTAACCAGGCGGATATGGGTATATGTAACCAGGCAGATACGGGTATATGTAACCAGGCGGATACGGGTATATGTAACCAGGCAGATACGGGTACATGTAACCAGGCAGATACGGGTATATGTAACCAGGCAGATACGGGTATATGTAACCAGGCAGATACGGGTATATGTAACCAGGCAGATACGGGTATATGTAACCAGGCAGATACGGGTATATGTAACCAGGCGGATACGGGTATATGTAACCAGGCAGATACGGGTATATGTAACCAGGCAGATACGGGTATATGTAACCAGGCAGATACGGGTATATGTGACCTGCGCCTAGCTTCTCCCCGCATCACCTCTTCCCATGATAGACTGCAGGATTTCTCACGCGCAGCCCCCACTCTCTGGAACGCTCTCCCTCGTACTGTCAGACTTTCCCCTAACTTCTCTTCCTTCAAACGCTCCCTTAAAACATTCCTATTTAGGGAAGCCGACCCCCCAACTCACTGACGCAACCATCAATCACTCTCACCTTACAGTCCTCTCCTCCTGTTTCCAACCCCAACCCTAGATTGTGAGTTCCTACGGGAATAGGGCCCTCATCTCCTCCTGTACTGTTTGTCAAATGTTGTTCAATGTATTGTAACCCTGTCTATACTGTGTTATTGTACAGCGCTGCGGAATATGCTGGCACTTATAAATAAAGAATAATAATAATAATAATATGTAACCAGGCAGATACGGGTATATGTAACCAGGCGGATACGGGTATATGTAACCAGGCAGATACGGGTATATGTAACCAGGCAGATACGGGTATATGTAACCAGGCAGATACGGGTATATGTAACCAGGCAGATACGGGTATATGTAACAGGCAGATACGGGTATGTAACCAGGCGGATACGGGTATATGTAACCAGGCAGATACGGGTATATGTAACCAGGCGGATACGGGTATATGTAACCAGGCAGATACGGGTATATGTAACCAGGCAGATACGGGTATATTAACCAGGCAGATACGGGTATATGTAACCAGGCAGATACGGGTATATGTAACCAGGCAGATACGGGTATATTAACCAGGCAGATACGGTATATGTAACCAGGCGATACGGGTATATGTAACCAGGCGGATACAGGTATATGTAACCAGGCAGATACGGTATATGTAACCAGGCAGATACGGGTATATGTACCAGGCAGATACGGGTATATGTAACCAGGCAGATACGGGTATATTAACCAGGCAGATACGGTATATGTAACCAGGCAGATACGGGTATATGTAACCAGGCAGATACGGGTAATGTAACCAGGCAGATACGGGTATATGTAACCAGGCAGATACGGGTATATGTAACCAGCGGATACGGTATATGTAACCAGGCAGATACGGGTATATGTAACCAGGCAGATACGGGTATATGTAACCAGGCAGATACGGGTATATGTAACCAGGCGGATACGGGTATATCTAACCAGGCGGATACGGGTATATGTAACCAGGCAGATACGGGTATATGTAACCAGGCGGATACGGGTATATGTAACCAGGCGAATACGGGTATATGTAACCAGGCAGATACGGGTATATGTAACCAGGCAGATACGGGTATATGTAACCAGGCGGATACGGGTATATGTAACCAGGCGGATACGGGTATATGTAACCAGGCAGATACGGGTATATGTAACCAGGCAGATACGGGTATATGTAACCAGGCAGATACGGGTATATGTAACCAGGCGGATACGGGTATATGTAACCAGGCGGAAACGGGTATATGTAACCAGGCGGATACGGGTACATGTAACCAGACGGATACGGGTATATGTAACCAGGCGGATACGGGTATATCTAACCAGACGGATACGGGTATATGTAACCAGGCAGATACGGGTATATGTAACCTAGGCGAATACGGGTATATGTAACCAGGCGGATACGGGTATATGTAACCAGGCGGATACGGATATATGTAACCAAGCGGATATGGGTACATGTAACCAGACAGATACGGGTATATGTAACCAGGCAGATACGGGTATATGTAACCAGGCGAATACGGGTATATGTAACCAGGCAGATACGGGTATATGTAACCAGGCAGATACGGGTATATGTAACCAGGCGGATACGGATATATGTAACCAGGCGGATACGGGTATATGTAACCAGGCAGATACGGGTATATGTAACCAAGCGGATATGGGTATATGTAAGCAGGCAGATACGGGTATATGTAACCAGGCGGATACGGGTATATGTAACCAGGCTGATACGGGTATATGTAACCAGGCAGATACGGGTATATGTAACCAGGCGAATACGGGTATATGTAACCAGGCAGATACGGGTATATGTAACCAGGCAGATACGGGTATATGTAACCAGGCGGATACGGATATATGTAACCAGGCAGATACGGGTATATGTAACCAAGCGGATATGGGTATATGTAACCAGGCGGATACGGATATATGTAACCAAGCGGATATGGGTATATGTAACCAGGCGAATACGGCTATATGTTACTTATTTCCTACATATTTTTTCTGTTAATCTGTATATTTGTGTTTTTTTTTTTTTTAATATCTTGCATTGTATTACTTTGTATTTCTGTAACTGTAACACTTCAATGTTCTTGAACCCAGGACATGCTTGAAAACGAGAGAAATCTCAATGTATCCGTCCTGGTAAATTCCTTTATAAATAAATAAATAAATAAATGAATAAATATGTAACCAGGCAGATACAGGTATATGTAACCAGGCAGATACGGGTATATGTAACCAGGCAGATACGGGTATATGTAACCAGGCAGATACGGGTATATGTAACCAGGCGGATACGGATATATGTAACCAGGCAGATACGGGTATATGTAACCAAGCGGATATGGGTATATGTAACCAGGCGGATACGGATATATGTAACAAGCGGATATATTGTACCAAGAAACACCCCATATATGGCATATATGTAACCAGGCGAATACGGCTATATGTTACTTATTTCCTACATATTTTTTCTGTTAATCTGTATATTTGTGTTTTTTTTTTTTTTAATATCTTGCATTGTATTACTTTGTATTTCTGTAACTGTAACACTTCAATGTTCTTGAACCCAGGACATGCTTGAAAACGAGAGAAATCTCAATGTATCCGTCCTGGTAAATTCCTTTATAAATAAATAAATAAATAAATGAATAAATATGTAACCAGGCAGATACAGGTATATGTAACCAGGCAGATACGGGTATATGTAACCAGGCGGATACGGGTATATGTAACCAGGCAGATACAGCTATATGTAAGCAGGCAGATACGGGTATATGTAACCAGGCAGATACGGGTATATGTAACCAGGCAGATACGGGTATATGTAACCAGGCAGATACAGCTATATGTAAGCAGGCAGATACGGGTATATGTAACCAGGCGGATACGGGTATATGTAACCAGGCTGATACGGGTATATGTAACCAGGCAGATACGGGTATATGTAACCAGGCAGATACGGGTATATGTAACCAGGCAGATACAGCTATATGTAACCAGGCAGATACGGGTATATGTAACCAGGCGGATACGGGTATATGTAACCAGGCAGATACGGCTATATGTAACCAGGCTGATATGGGTATATGTAACCAGGCAGATACGGGTATATGTAACCAGGCAGATACGGGTATATGTAACCAGACAGATACGGCTATATGTAACCAGGCAGATACGGGTATATGTAACCAGGCGGATACGGGTATATGTAACCAGGCAGATACGGGTATATGTAACCAGGCAGATACGGGTATATGTAACCAGACAGATACGGCTATATGTAACCAGGCAGATACGGGTATATGTAACCAGGCGGATACGGGTATATGTAACCAGGCGGATACGCGTATATGTAACCAGGCAGATACGGGTATATGATGTAACCAGGCGGATACGGGTATATGTAACCAGGCAGATACGGGTATATCTAACCAGGCAGATACGGGTATATGTAACCAGGCAGATATGGGAATATTAAACCAGGCGGATACGGGTATATGTAACCAGGCAGATATGGGTATATGTAACCAGACAGATACAGGTATATGTAACCAGGCAGATACAAGTATATGTAACCAGGCAGATATGGGTATATTAGAAAAGAAAATATGGCTGAGTCAGCGCTTCTTCCAACGATGATAGTGCTCTCTCTGTCTTTTTTCCTTCTTAGTGTCTTTAAATGTAGATATACTTCTTAGATAAAACAAAAATAAATCATAGCACAGCAATGCGGTTTACACTTATTAGTAAAAAAATGAGAGGGAGTAAACTCACATTTTTGGGTGTCTAAATCAGACACTAGGTGTATCCTACTGAGGAAGCGATTGTAATCGCAAAACGCGTTTAGGTGTGTACTACTTATTTGTTTTACTAAATTTACTTGCAAAACTTGCAAAAAATTCTCAGTTTATTTGCCTTGTGAAGGATCCTGCCGGGAGATTAGGAGATCCGGTGCTCCTTTGAAAGTCACCGGCTGTTGATAACATCAAGTGTCTGATTTAGACACCCAAAAATGTGAGTTTACTCCCTCTCATTTTTTTACTAATAAGTGTAAACCGCATTGCTGCGCTATGATTTATTTTTGTTTTATTTAAGAAGTATATCTACATTTAAAGACACTAAGAAGGAAAAACGACAGAGAGAGCACTATCATCGTTGGAAGAAGCGCTGACTCAGCCATATTTTCTTTTCTATTCTACTATATCGATGGTTTTGGAGATACCATCAAATGGCGAGAGACAGCGGCTGATCCACCCTTTAAACTTTCCCTAAGATCATTTGAAATTGACATATCATTGACATTTAATTAACTTTATTTGTTTGAATTTATGTTTTTCCTTCTAATCTATATACCAAGGGTTTTTTTTTTATGTATGTTGTAAAACTGGTTTACGTTCCATCACTAGGTGGCGCCATACGATTCAGTATTTTCTTTCGAAATACGGGTATATGTAACCAGGCGGATACTGTGTGAGGAAATTTACATTCACATTTCAGTCATTTACAGTGTACAAAATTATTTTTCCCATTTTATCATCCAAACCTTTGTGGTTATATATTCTGTAGGGCATTCTCGTAAAACAGAAAAAGTGAAATAGGATCCTGTTACTGCATTTTTCGGAGAAAATATACATTTTAAACCAAGAAATGAAATATTTCCCTTGTCTTTGGAGGATGGTATTTTTTGAATAATATGACTATGTATAAACACTGACCTTGCTCCCAGCGTGGGAAATGATAAGGTGAGTAATAGCAATGGTATTGCTCATTTTATACGTGACAAGTGGACAATACCATCGCTTAGGAACAAAAAATAAGTAAAGATTTTTGTTTTATTATTATTATTATTATTATTATTTATAAAGCGCCAGCATATTCCGCAGCGCTGTACAATAAGCCACAGTACAGACGGGTTAACAATACATTGAACAACATTTGACAAACAGTACAGGAGGAGATGAGGGCCCTATTCCCCGTAGGAACTCACAATCTGGGAGGGTTGGGGTTGGAACAGGAGGAGAGGACTGTAAGGTGAGAGTGATTGATGGTTGCGTCAGTGAGTTGGGTGGTAGGCTTCCCTAAATAGGAATGTTTTCAGGGAGCGTTTGAAGGAAGAGAAGTTAGGGGAAAGTCTGACAGTACGAGGGAGAGCGTTCCAGAGAGTGGGGGCTGCGCGTGAGAAATCCTGCAGTCTATCATGGGAAGAGGTGATGCGGGGAGAAGCTAGATTTTTCATGGTCAGGTTTGGTATTATTGCAAAGGCCAGACTCTGTCCTGTCTAATGACACCTCACTTGACCTTGTGAAGTGTAAAGATTAGAGACGTGGGGTTCCAAAGTCCCCTGCAGTGCTCTTCGCTGCAGTGCAGCAGTTTAGGTTTTTGACGTAACAATTTGTAATAATGGATTGTGCCATTGCCTCCACACTTGTTGGTGACAGGAGAAATGAGATGGTGAGTTAGTGCAGCATCATTGTTTCCTTTATTATTGAAAACTGAAAAATATTGCTGTGTTAGAAAAAGAAAAAAATAAGGAAATCTTTATTATAATTTTTTGCTTGGTATTGTTGGAAAGGCATGATCTGGCCTTTCCAGTGATACCTCAAATGACCTTGTAGCTGCTATGGAGTTGGAGATACAGAGGTCCAAATACCCATCAGTGCAGACATGGTTATCCTTTCTCTGGGTTTATTCTGGGGCTGCTGCTCCATTAGCCCCTATGTTAATCCGGCTCTGCAGTTAGCAGTGGTGTATTTAGGTTTTGTGCTGCCCTAGGCCTGACTAAACTCGTGCACCCCCTAATTTAAATTTGACACACCCCTTCCTGTCAAGGGCACACCTCTTCCTGGTTAATCCCCACCCTTCCTCTTTAAGCTCCACCTTTTCCTCTTAGAGCTCCGCCTTTTCCTCTCTTTATATTAAAAGTGGATACCAAGTGCCTACTTGTATATTTTGTATACCATTTCAAATGTATCTATTGAGATAAAGAAAATTATGAAATGTTTAAATTCAAGCATTTTTACAAAGAACAGCCACGCATGTCAAGTATACTGGATCACAGCCGCTCTAATTGGTTGAACAATAAAATCCACAGAAACGTGCACTGCATATGAGCGTATCACAGAGCTGCACAGCAATAAAACCCACAGAAATGTGCAGTGTGTATGAGCGTATCCCAGAGCTCCAGGGCAATAAAACTCACAGTAATATGCAGTGTGTATCACAGAATCCACAGCAATAAAACTCCCAGCAATGCAATGTGTGGTGTGTATGAGTGCATCAGAATCCACAGTAATAAAACTCCCAGCAATGCAATGTGCGGTGTGTGTCAGCATATCAGAATCCACAGCAATAAAACTCCCAGCAATGCAATGTGTGGTGTGTTGTCAGCGTATCAGAATCCACAGCAATAAAACTCCCAGCAATGCAATGTGTGGTGTGTGTCAGCGTATCAGAATCCACAGCAATAAAACTCCCAGCAATGCAATGTGTGGTGTGTATGAGTGCATCAGAATCCACAGCAATAAAACTCCCAGCAATGCAATGTGTGGTGTGTGTCAGCGTATCAGAATCCACAGCAATAAAACTCCCAGCAATGCAATGTGCGGTGTGTGTCAGCGTATCAGAATCCACAGCAATAAAACTCCCAGCAATGCAATGTGTGGTGTGTGTCAGCGTATCAGAATCCACAGCAATAAAACTCCCAGCAATGCAATGTGTGGTGTGTGTCAGCGTATCAGAATCCACTGCAATAAAACTCACAGCAAACCGAGTATATATGAGCACACAGCATTATGCTGTGGAGCATCTTGTCAGCAGTGGGGTGACACTGTCAGAGGGTGCACTGTAGCTTTGATTCCCTTCCCGGTGGGTGTTCAGTCCAGAATAGAGTCTGTGTTATTGAAAGGGCGGGCAGTTGCGCGCGTGCGTTTCACGTGGTTCAGCCAGTCATGTGGTACCGAGACTCAGAGAAATGTCAGTGAAATGCCCTGATGTTCGGTGGTTTCAATCAGCAGGTTTATTCAGGCGAACCCCATAGGTTTCAATGTTAAAAATATTCCCGTTTTTATGCAATATCTAATAAATCATTTATTATTTTAATCTGCAGTAAAAAGTCTTTACTTATTGATTTTTTTATTTTTTAGTACCTTTTAGTCATTTTTCAGATCTTTTTGGGCAAAATTCCCCCCCCTTTTTTTTAATAGCAGTTTTTCTTTTTTCTGTAACAGAACTTTTTATTATCAATCATAGGATCTTATATGTAAATTCCAGACATTTTCGTTCAGTAGTTCTTTTCAAAACAGCAGGCCACGGGTTTGCGGTGGCAGCATTCAGCGGCCGACTCCATGCACTTTGGGGACCCTGCGGTGAATGGTGAATTCACTGCAGGGTGGGGAAATTTTAATCCCCGAAGTGCAGGGAACTACAGAACACCAAATAGTTGGTGTCATTTCGGTGCTCTGTGAGTAACCCATTTAGTGGTAAGGTTTTTTGCTGCCCCCTGGAAAGTGAAATTGAAAGTGTAAATTAGTGAAATCTCAATGTATCCTTCCTGGTAAAATACTTAGCAAAAGTAAAGATTTTTTTTTTTTTTCAGGGGTGGGGCCACCCAGTGTGGGCCGCCGCCCCCTGGAAAGTGCCGCCCTAGGCCTGGGCCTAGTCGGCCTAGGCCGAAATACACTAGTGGCAGTTAGTGTCACACTTAGTGAAGCCCGCTGTGTTGTGTGTATCACAGTATAGTGTCACTATGTAGTGTAGCACAGTTTGTGTATCACAGTGTCGCATTTAGTGAGTCGCTCTGTGTTGTGTGTATCTCAGTATAGTGTCACTATGTATCAGTGTCTCATTTACTGACATGCGCTGTGTTGTGTGCATCACACTTTGTGTATCACAGTGTTGCATTTAGTGCGGTGCACTGTGTTGTGTGTATCACAGTATAGTGTCACTATGTAGTGTAGCACAGTTTGTGTATCAGTCTCATTTACTGACATGCGCTGTGTTGTGTGCATCACACTTTTGTATCACAGTTATTGTGTTATTTAGTGACGCTTGTTGTGTTGTGCCGCCCCTCTTACCTAACCCCTGTCTCTCTCTGAGCGAGGTGGCGTGCATGAGGTTTGGTTCCTGCGTAACGGGATGTCTGCAGACGAGTCAGTGGTTTCCTGTTCAGCGAGAGACGCTCTGTGTGTCTCTGTGTGACAATGACTCAGACGTAGCGCTATGGTGTCCCCACTTTTCTCGTGATTCCTCTCCATGCACAGCAACGTTCCTGAAATGCTGCCAGGGTTTAGCTGGCTCCTGCTGCTTGGCATTATGGGTAAGATGTGTTGGCCCTTTCCATTACATGGCAGACTGGCCTCCAGATGTGTCTCGTCTGAGGCTTGTTTTACATCTACTGGTGGTGTGGAATCGGAGGACCCACAATGCATGTGGTCACAGGTGCAGGAAGACAATGGATATAACTCTCCATCCTCTCACAGGTGTATCCTGGGCCCAGCGGGAGGTGATCGTCCAGCAGGGGCCCCTGTACCGCACCAACGGCTCCCACATCACTATCTGGTGTAAGGTGCGCGGTTACCAGGGGCCCAGCCAGCAGCACTTCAGGTGGTCTGTGTACCTGCCGTCAGCTCCGGAGAGGGAAGTCCAGGTGGTGAGCACAGAGGAGGACTCCTCCTTTTCTTACGCCGTCTATAGCCAGCGTGTGCGCGACCAGGACATCTACGTGGAGCGACTGTCTGGAGACCATAGCCGCTTACACATTCGCCAGCTCCAGGAGCGAGACACCGGAGAGTATGAGTGCCACACGCCCAACACCGACCCCTCCTACTTTGGGAGCTACAGCGCCAAGATGAACCTCATTGGTAAGTCCTCTACGAGAAGAAAGTTGGATGTTTTGGCTGAGCCACTATGAGTCCTTAGTATTCTAGTCCCTCAAACCATAGTTTCCGTGTATTGGTTGACATCGCACCGTCCCTCGACAGCCCCTCGTTTATCGATTCCCGGAGAGAAACTCGTGGCAGGTCCATGTGGTTCCTCCAATGTTTAATGTCAGGGAGTTAGGAAATGTTCATGCCGTAGGGTCATATTCTGTCAGTGAATTCGCTTCCCAGATATTTACACCTCACCACCCGAGTGGGAACTTACCGACCACAGAAAGTCGAGGGGCAAATGGTCGGGTCATCGTTAAAATCCTGGCCCTGCTTGATGCCCCAGTCCCCACTTCTACAGCATTCTCCAATCTGTTCTCTAGCTGCGTCCTTCCGTTCAACCTCCCCAGTTGTGCTGTTAATGAGCTGTGGGTTATTTGCGCCTCAGTAAAAGTCCCCGTGAGAGACCTAAGTATTGAGACTTTACCCTGACCACAGGACCTTCAGGTTCTTCTAGTCTTTCTCTGGGTTCCACCTGGCACTCACCAAAATACACAGACGGTGAGGTGAGTGCCATGATGGAGGACCCCATCCCTCAACGTGTCTGTAGGTGACATGGTAGCTATACGGCAAATTAACCAGTATAGGATTCCTTCTCCAAGAAGAGACTAGGCTTGTTTATCCTCCACCAAATCTGGGTTACCAGATCCTGAGCCCCACTGACCCCATGTTGGAAAACTTTGTATCAGAGATGTTGTACGTCGCACAACATTGGCAAACCTTGCAGTAACCTGGGAACTGAATGTTTAGAACAGTTTAATGCTTATAGTTTGCCAATGTCCACCAAACTATGAATCCAAGAGGTCTGTGTCAGCCAAAAACAGCTGTCATTACTTTTCCAGTAATGGTGTCTAGCGCCTCATCTCTCACCATCTCACGATGGAACATTCATGTGATATTGTCTTCTTTCCTCCCAGTGATTCCAGACAATTTGAAGGTCACCATGCCTCAGCAGAACCTGAGGAAGACCGAGGGTGACATGATGGAGATGACCTGCCACGTGTCCAAGGCCTCTGCACAACATACTCACCTCTCTGTCACCTGGCTCCTCACATCTGAAAACATCAAAGAGATGGAGATCCTCACCTTGACCAGAAACTTCCTGCTGCGGCCAAGCCACCAATACTATGACCGTTTTGTGGCTGGAGAGGTGCGTCTGGACAAGCTCACTGAAACCTCCTACAGGCTGTCCATACTGTATCTACGTGTGTCTGACCAGGGAAATGTCCACTGCCGGGCGTCCGAGTGGATTCAGGATCCTGATAAATCCTGGGCAGCCATCAAAGAGAAGGAATCCGATAAATCCAACCTAGTGGTGTCACCTGTAAAAGGTAAGTGGACGCTCCGCATATGTATACAGTGCTCTATGGTACCTATTCAATGCGCCGCGTTATACAGCAAAGATAAATATTACACAGTGTTATACGCTAATGATATATATTGCACTGTGGTATACAGTAATACTCACTACTGGATAACGCGATGTAATACATAATCGGACACAATCAAATCTTTTCCCAGTCTTAAGTCCCTCAAGAGATCCCTATTAAAATACCTGGATACAGAATGCGCCTGTAAACATGTAACATAATGACTATATACAGAATGCGCCTGTAAACATGTAACATAATGACTATATACAGAATGCACCTGTAAACATGTAACACAGTGACTATATACAGAATGCGCCTGTAAACATGTAACATAATGACTATATACAGAATGCACCTGTAAACATGTAACAGTGACTATATACAGAATGCACCTGTAAACATGTAACATAATGACTATATACAGAATGCACCTGTAAACATGTAACAGTGACTATATACAGAATGCGCCTGTAAACATGTAACATAATGACTATATACAGAATGCACCTGTAAACATGTAACATAATGACTATATACAGAATGCACCAGTAAACATGTAACACAGTGACTATATACAGAATGCACCTGTAACATAGTGACTATATACAGAATGCACCTGTAAACATGTAACACAGTGACTATACACAGAATGCGCCTGTAAACATGTAACACAGTGACTATATACAGAATGCACCTATAAACATGTAACACAGTGACTATATACAGAAGGCGCCTGTAAACATGTAACACAGTGACTATATACAGAAGGCGCCTGTAAACATGTAACACAGTGACTATATACAGAATGCACCTGTAACATAGTGACTATATACAGAATGCGCCTGTAAACATGTAACACAGTGACTATATACAGAATGCACCTGTAAACATGTAACAGTGACTATATACAGAATGCACCTGTAAACATGTAACACAGTGACTATACAGAATGCGCCTGTAAACATGTAACAGTGACTATATACAGAATGCACCTGTAACCATGTAACACAGTGACTATATACAGAATGTGCCTGTAAACATGTAACACAGTGACTATATACAAAATGCACCTGTAAACATGTAACACAGTGACTATATACAGAATGAACCTGTAAACCTGTAACACAGTGACTATATACAGAATGCGCCTGTAAACATGTAACAGTGACTATATACAGAATGCGCCTGTAAACATGTAACAGTGACTATATACAGAATGCACCTGTAAACATGTAACATAATGACTATATACAGAATGCGCCTGTAAACATGTAACATAATGACTATATACAGAATGCACCTGTAAACATGTAACACAGTGACTATATACAGAATGCGCCTGTAAACATGTAACATAATGACTATATACAGAATGCACCTGTAAACATGTAACACAGTGACTATATACAGAATGCACCTATAAACATGTAACACAGTGACTATATACAGAAGGCGCCTGTAAACATGTAACACAGTGACTATATACAGAAGGCGCCTGTAAACATGTAACACAGTGACTATATACAGAATGCACCTGTAACATAGTGACTATATACAGAATGCGCCTGTAAACATGTAACACAGTGACTATATACAGAATGCACCTGTAAACATGTAACAGTGACTATATACAGAATGCACCTGTAAACATGTAACACAGTGACTATATACAGAATGCGCCTGTAAACATGTAACAGTGACTATATACAGAATGCACCTGTAACCATGTAACACAGTGACTATATACAGAATGTGCCTGTAAACATGTAACACAGTGACTATATACAAAATGCACCTATAAACATGTAACACAGTGACTATATACAGAATGAACCTGTAAACCTGTAACACAGTGACTATATACAGAATGCGCCTGTAACATGTAACACAGTGACTATACAGAATGCGCCTGTAAACATGTAACAGTGACTATATACAGAATGCACCTGTAAACATGTAACATAATGACTATATACAGAATGCGCCTGTAAACATGTAACATAATGACTATATACAGAATGCACCTGTAAACATGTAACACAGTGACTATATACAGAATGCGCCTGTAAACATGTAACATAATGACTATATACAGAATGCACCTGTAAACATGTAACACAGTGACTATATACAGAATGCGCCTGTAAACATGTAACATAATGACTATATACAGAATGCACCTGTAACATGTAACATAGTGACTATATACAGAATGCGCCTGTAAACATGTAATAATGACTATATACAGAATGCACCTGTAAACATGTAACATAATGACTATATACAGAATGCACCAGTAAACATGTAACACAGTGACTATATACAGAATGCACCTGTAACATAGTGACTATATACAGAATGCACCTGTAAACATGTAACACAGTGACTATACACAGAATGCGCCTGTAAACATGTAACACAGTGACTATATACAGAATGCACCTATAAACATGTAACACAGTGACTATATACAGAAGGCACCTGTAAACATGTAACACAGTGACTATATACAGAAGGCGCCTGTAAACATGTAACACAGTGACTATATACAGAATGCACCTGTAACATAGTGATTATATACAGAATGCGCCTGTAAACATGTAACACAGTGACTATATACAGAATGCACCTGTAAACATGTAACAGTGACTATATACAGAATGCACCTGTAAACATGTAACACAGTGACTATATACAGAATGCACCTGTAACCATGTAACACAGTGACTATATACAGAATGTGCCTGTAAACATGTAACACAGTGACTATATACAAAATGCACCTGTAAACATGTAACACAGTGACTATATACAGAATGTGCCTGTAAACATGTAACACAGTGACTATATACAGAATGAACCTGTAAACCTGTAACACAGTGACTATATACAGAATGCGCCTGTAAACATGTAACAGTGACTATATACAGAATGCGCCTGTAAACATGTAACAGTGACTATATACAGAATGCACCTGTAAACATGTAACACAGTGACTATATACAGAATGTGCCTGTAAACATGTAACACAGTGACTATATACAAAATGCACCTGTAAACATGTAACACAGTGACTATATACAGAATGCACCTGTAAACATGTAACACAGTGACCATATACAGAATGCACCTGTAAACATGTAACACAGTGACTATATACAGAATGCACCTGTAAACATGTAACAGTGACTATATACAGAATGCACCTGTAAACATGTAACACAGTGACTATATACAGAATGCGCCTGTAAACATGTAACGCAGTGACTATATACAGAATGCGCCTGTAAACATGTAACGCAGTGACTATATACAGAATGCGCCTGTAAACATGTAACAGCTTCCAACTGAGGAAGCCACACCGTGTGGCGAAACGCGTACTGGTAAACCTGTTGTTAAGTCCCTCAAGAGATCCCTATTAAAATACCTGGATACAGAATGCACCTGTAAACATGTAACATAATGACTATATACAGAATGCACCTGTAAACATGTAACATAATGACTATACAGAATGTACCTGTAAACATGTAACATAATGACTATATACAGAATTCGCCTGTAAACATGTAACATAATGACTATATACAGAATGCACCTGTAAACATGTAACACAGTGACTATATACAGAATGCACCTGTAACATAGTGACTATATACAGAATGCACCTGTAAACATGTAACACAGTGACTATACACAGAATGCGCCTGTAAACATGTAACACAGTGACTATATACAGAAGGCGCCTGTAAACATGTAACACAGTGACTATATACAGAATGCACCTGTAACATAGTGACTATATACAGAATGCGCCTGTAAACATGTAACACAGTGAATATATACAGAATGCACCTGTAAACATGTAACAGTGACTATATACAGAATGCACCTGTAAACATGTAACACAGTGACTATATACAGAATGCGCCTGTAAACATGTAACAGTGACTATATACAGAATGCACCTGTAAACATGTAACACAGTGACTATATACAGAATGTGCCTGTAAACATGTAACACAGTGACTATATACAAAATGCACCTGTAAACATGTAACACAGTGACTATATACAGAATGTGCCTGTAAACATGTAACACAGTGACTATATACAGAATGAACCTGTAAACCTGTAACACAGTGACTATATACAGAATGCGCCTGTAAACATGTAACAGTGACTATATACAGAATGCGCCTGTAAACATGTAACAGTGACTATATACAGAATGCACCTGTAAACATGTAACACAGTGACTATATACAGAATGTGCCTGTAAACATGTAACACAGTGACTATATACAAAATGCACCTGTAAACATGTAACACAGTGACTATATGCAGAATGCACCTGTAAACATGTAACACAGTGACTATATACAGAATGCACCTGTAAACATGTAACACAGTGACTATATACAGAATGAACCTGTAAACCTGTAACACAGTGACTATATACAGAATGCACCTGTAAACATGTAACATAATGACTATATACAGAATGCACCTATAAACATGTAACACAGTGACTATATACAGAATGCACCTGTAAACATCTAACACAGTGACTATATACAGAATGCGCATGTAAACATGTAACAGTGACTATATACAGAATGCGCCTGTAAACATGTAACAGTGACTATATACAGAATGCACCTGTAAACATGTAACACAGTGACTATATACAGAATGTGCCTGTAAACATGTAACACAGTGACTATATACAAAATGCACCTGTAAACATGTAACACAGTGACTATATACAGAATGCACCTGTAAACATGTAACACAGTGACTATATACAGAATGCACTGTAAACATGTAACACAGTGACTATATACAGAATGCACCTATAAACATGTAACACAGTGACTATATACAGAATGCACCTGTAAACATGTAACACAGTGACTATACACAGAATGCGCCTGTAAACATGTAACGCAGCGACTATATACAGAATGCGCCTGTAAACATGTAACGCAGTGACTATATACAGAATGCGCCTGTAAACATGTAACAGCTTCCAGCTGAGGAAGCCACACCGTGTGGCGAAACGCGTACTGGTAAACCTGTTGCATCAGGTTTTCACTTCAGGGCCACCTGCGTAGTCAGGTCCTGTTTATTTTATGTTTGTTCAATAAATTTTATTTCTTTTTAACTTGTACCAGTCCCCGGCGTTCTTTGGAGTTCAAAGGTTTCTATGGGCTTGACCTTCAACAAGTCCACAGGCGTTCCCACCTAGAGCTTGGTTTCTAAGCTCCACCAAATGTGAGTGAATTTCCATCTCAGTACACTCACGTTATTATTATCAGATCTGCACAAAGAAGTCTTTCTCGTTTCTATCCCTATGTATAAATTACGACTGTAAGAAAACCCCTTCTGCCTAGAAAGCTGTGGGTCACCTTTCTATACCTACAGAAGAAAAGGACCCGACTGCCTCGACCCACTCAGAGCCAGTGTTGTGGCTCTACATTTGTGAGTGAGATACGTGTCACCTAATATATCCCTCACTGTCCATTATGTACTGCACTATCATACTTTCTTATTTCTTTTCACATGTATATATGGACGCATTACCATAAGAGAGCATCCAGACTATCCATAGCGATTGTTATCGCGCCGCCAGATACGTATATTCTTTGTAGCATTCTGTATATAGTCACTATGTTACATGTTTACAGGCACATTCTGTATATAGTCACTGTGTTAAATGTTTACAGGCACATTCTGTATATAGTCACTATGTTACATGTTTACAGGCGCATTCTGTATATAGTCACTGTGTTACATGTTTACAGGCGCATTCTGTATATAGTCACTGTGTTACATGTTTACAGGCGCATTCTGTATATAGTCACTGTGTTACATGTTTACAGGTGCATTCTGTATATGCAAAGAAAATGGTAAGCGCCCAAAAAATGCACCAACATCCGTGTCCTGATGCCAAACCAGATGTGTAGAGGTTTCCCCTAAACCAAGTGTAACAATCAAGCAAATTTATACGTATCTGGTAGCGCAATGTCAATTGCTTCTCAGGACCAGGATGCCTCTCATATAGTACATCATCCACATGGATTATATAAAAGGACAGAAAAATATATAATGGTGCAGATTGTACAGTTACAATATTATCAGACATTCTGAGGTTATTCAACTCACAAGTATAGAGCCCTAACACTGGCTCTGAGTGGTTAGGTGCGTCTGGGTTGTTTTTCTTCTATTATTTCAAGGGTAGCCAACACCTTTGTGTAACTTTGACTTCTCTTGTTCGTTGAATATAAAAGAGAAAGAAAGGACTTCTTTGTGCAGATCAACTGATAATGTGTCAGAATTAACGAGAAGAAAGAGAATGAGATGTCAACTCACGTTTGATAGAGCTTTTTGCCAAGCTCTAGGGAACCAAGCATGTGGATTTGTTAATGGGTCAAATCCATAAACAACCCCAAACGACTTCCAGGACATGGAGGCCAAAAAATTCCAGAATGGACCAGTTTTTAAATTTAAAAAGGCTTTATTAAGCCATAATTTATTAAAATTATATAAAAACTGGATGTGCAGATAGCCACACTGTGTTATATTGTGTTGTTTTATACTATTCCACACTGTGTTATATTGTGTTGTTTTATACTATTTCACACTGTGTTATATTGTGTTGTTTTATACTATTCCACACTGTGTTATATTGTGTTGTTTTATACTATTCCACACTGTGTTATATTGTGTTGTTTTATACTATTTCACACTGTGTTATATTGTGTTGTTTTATACTATTCCACACTGTGTTATATTGTGTTGTTTTATACTATTCCACACTGTGTTATATTGTGTTGTTTTATACTATTCCACATTGTGTTATATTGTGTTGGTTTATACTATTCCACACTGTGTTATATTGTGTTGTTTTATACTATTCCACACTGTGTTATATTGTGTTGTTTTATACTATTCCACACTGTGTTATATTGTGTTGGTTTATACTATTCCACATTGTGTTATATTGTGTTGGTTTATACTATTCCACACTGTGTTATATTGTGTTGTTTTATACTATTCAACACTGTGTTATATTGTGTTGGTTTATGCTATTCCACATTGTGTTATATTGTGTTGGTTTATACTATTCCACACTGTGTTATATTGTATTTGTTTATACTATTCCACATTGTGTTATATTGTGTTGTTTTATACTATTCCACACTGTGTTATATTGTGTTGTTTTATACTATTCAACACTGTGTTATATTGTGTTGGTTTATACTATTCCACATTGTGTTATATTGTGTTGGTTTATAGTATTCCACACTGTGTTATATTGTGTTTCTTTATACTATTCCACATTGTGTTATATTGTGTTGTTTTATACTATTCCACACTGTGTTATATTGTGTTGGTTTATACTATTCCACATTGTGTCATATTGTGTTGGTTTATACTATTCCACATTGTGTTATATTGTGTTGTTTTATACTAGTCCACACTGTTATATTGTGTTGGTTTATACTATTCCACATTGTGTTATATTGTGTTGTTTTATACTATTCCACACTGTGTTATATTGTGTTGGTTTATACTATTCCACATTGTGTTATATTGTGTTGTTTTATACTATTCCACATTGTGTTATATTGTGTTGTTTTATACTATTCCACACTTTGTTATTGTCACGGGATGGCCCAGCACCCTCAGCCAGGGGCGGTGCAGTGACAGTGGTGACATGGACACTTGGGTGTGGTGGCACGCACCCCGTTTTACCAGTATTTTTAGTTAGATGTGATTATTGTGTGGTGTAATAAAGTGTTCCCCGTTGGTTATGGTGTAATGTATTTTTCCCTTTGTTTGCCTTGCTCGCCGCCATTTTCCGATTCTTGTGGCGCAGTTGGAATTTCGATTCGGAAAATGGCCGATCCGAACCATCCGGTTCGGATCGCAAAATGGCCGATTCGGACCATCCGGTCCGAATTGGCGACTCCCTGAAGGATGGTGGCCAATGGGTCCCGGGAGGGCGGGCAAGGAGTCCCATTGTATTCTAATTATAATGAGAAGTAATAAAAGTCTGTAATGTAAACAATAAAGGCAGTTCCTGCAGTGCATTCAGCTGTGTCTGGTGTGGCTTGATCCTCCGCCGTATTTCGGATCTGAGTGTCCCCCGCGGCCTCAGAATACGGTGCCCATCCGATCCGAATCGAGCGCGCTGACCCTGCATCGAGCATCAGGGCAGCGGCGCTACATCAGAAGATTCGATCGGGGAAATTCAGAGATCCGAACCGAAGGGCGCGGCCGCGTACCGCGCTTCGGTATTGCGAGGGATTGCGGTGCGATCCGAATCCCTCGCCCATCCCGGCAGATCCGAAGATTCCTTCAGCCCTGGTCCGATCCGAAAAGTCGTTCACCGAGATCCGAAAAGTTACCCGCACCGCGATCGGAAACGTTTCCCGCAAGATCCGAAACGTTTCCCACATCGAACCGAAGATTCCTCCGCGGCTGGCAGATCCGATCTCCACGGACGTCCCACACCCGCAAGGTCAGTGAACCAGCTGCTCGGGACGCTGAGTGCCGTATGGCTCAGTGGTCGGGCTGGTTCTAGGCAGGGGTCCCCTCCACCGCCCGCTAACCCTTCCCCAGGGTCACGCCAGGCCGCACGAGACGCCGAGTGCGCGTCACTCGGTAGTCGGGCCAGCGGTAAGCGAAGGGGTCACGCAGATTGAGCACACCCGCAGGCGGAACAACATCCCATTCCGTCATACTGGTGGCAGTGGGATCGCTCTCTGCAGGCCCTAGGAGACCTACGCCATGGCGGTGTACAACCCCTACAACCGGGACACCCTGCGTGGGATGTTGGAGAACGGGGAGGAACGCCGGTAACAAGAAACGCAAGACCCTGATCAAGGAGCTGACCAGGATGGATCAGGACGAGGCGACGACGCCGTCCCCAGCCCTGTCTACGCAGAGGTGGAGGAAGGCGCTGATCTCAGAGAGGTGCGGCGCCGGATCGCCCTGCTTGGAGATGCCCCGACGACAGAGGACCGATGTGAGGTGATTCGGAAGTTCTACCGGGAGTTGAGCTGGAGAAGGAACGCCAGCACCAGCTGCGGTTGGCAGAGCTCCGCGGAGCAAAACTGAGTACAATGACCCCGAACCCTACCCCGTGGAACCCTGGGTCGAGACTCACAGCTCGTCTGGAGCTTCACCCTGGGAATCCACAAACCCCAGTGACGACGCTTGCGGGACTCTCAGCTTGCCTGGAGCCTGTACTGAGGACATCACTCATCCCAGCGACCCTCGGATGGAGACTCACAGCCCGCCTGGAGCTGCATCTGAGGACGCCACCTTCCCCACTGAGGAGCGGTGCTCCTGCGCTGGCACCTACGCCGACGTGAAGGTCGTGCTGGCCAGAGAGCTGCAGGAGGGCCTGGAGCAGGACCAGGGGTCCACAGAGGAGCTGTGGTACGAGGCCCTGGACCATGAGCGGGACTGCCATGACGTGGACATTCCTCCGACGCCGACGTCTACCGGGAGCAGTACGCTGTGCGAGCAGCGTTCCTGCAGGGCCGGGCCCCAGAAGGGTGGGAGGACGAGCTCTGGAGTTTGGTGCAGGAGGAGGTCGCACTGGACGCCGCGTACCGCGCGCTCCGGTGGCTAACTGCCGCTCCGGCAGTACGGCCGTTGGGAGGCAGTTCCGTTGCAGGGCCTCGCTACGGAGGCACAGGACTGCTCTACGAGGGCATGGCCGCCGACCCCGATTTTGGAGAGGAGACCGAGGAACGGATGGAGGACATCCTGGAGCGGCGGGAATTGGAATCCCGTCAGACAGCAGGGACTCAGTGTTTGAGGAGCTGGAGTCCCTGGCTGAGCGAGAGTGGGAGCTCGAGGTGGCTTATCGGAGACTGTTGGACGGCGTTCCGCAGTCGAGCCTGAGCTCCCCGTGGTGGGACGGGTCGGCGGAGGAAGTCGACAGTCCCCAGGTTTGGGACCTATGGGAAGCCGAGGCGGACTCATGGGTGCCCGTGGGGGGGTCGTCTGAGGAAGTTACCCCCCTCACCCCGCAAGAGGACAGGGTGGCCGAGGCCACGGGTCCAGCGGGGGAGGAGACGGATGGTTCCCCGGGATGGGTTGTGCGCAACCGTCAATTGCCCCGGGGGGTGAAGTGACCATCCTTCCCAAGGAGATCTCCAACCAGCAGAAGAGCTGGCTACGGGGCAGAGTGCTGCTGGCCTCTGCCCACTGCCCAAAGTCTGCCAGGAGGGGCAGACAGATGGTTCCCCCGGGATGGGTTGTGCGCAACCCTTGGTTGTCCCGGGGGTGAAGCAACCATCCTTCGCCAGGAGATCTCTCACCAGCGGAAGAGCTGGCTACGGGGCAGAGCGCGCTGGCCTCTGCCCACCACTACTCAAAGTCTGCCCGGAGGGGCAGACGGATGGTTCCCCCGGACGGGTTGGCGCAGCCCATTGATCGCCCCGGGGGGTGAAGAAACCATCCTCCGCAGGGAGATCCTCGCCCAGCTGACGAGCTGGCCACGGGGCAGAGCGCGCTGGCCTCTGCCCATCCCTCTCAGTTTGCCTCGAGGGGCAGCGCGAGGATGACCCCGTACGACTGCCGCGGCAGCGGTCCGTCCCCTCGTCGGCGGCCAGGGAGAGCAGCCGGGCTTGACCCGTTCGTCCTCCCGGTTGCCGTTTCCGTACCCGGCAACCAGCAGAAGAGCTGACGCCAGGGCAGAGAGCCGCTGGCCTCTGCCCGCTCGCCCGATTCGCCCGAGGGGCAGAGCGTGGATGACCCTGGGCGACTGCCGTTGCACCCCGTGATTCTCCCTTCCAGCTGGCTGGAGGAGCAGCCAGGTTTGCTCTTGTGGTTCCTTCAGTTGCCGTGTCCGTACCTGGCCCTCCAGTGGAAGAGCTGGCAACGGGGCAGAGCGCCGCTGGCCTCTGCCCATTTTTGCAACCTTGGGCTCGGGAGCCTTACCCCGCCACGGTCCTGTCCCACGGCTGACCTGGGCACCTGGGGCGTGTGCAGTTAGCACCCGGGTTCCCCAGGTGAGTGACAATCCTGGGGGGGCACCGGAGGCCCTCCGGCCCGAGGCATGTCCTCTCGCCCAGCCGGGGACACCCTCAGGACATGGGGTCCCGACCAAGCTGGCACGGCCGCAAGGCCAAATGGAGAGGCTGGTGACCCGGCCTCCCCAGACTGACTATGGGCCTGGGAGCACTTCCCCGGTATGACCCGGTGGGGTCAGACCAGGTGCGTCGAACTGGGGGAGGGGAGGAGTGTCACGGGATGGCCCAGCACCCTCAGCCAGGGGCGGCGCAGTGACAGTGGTGACATGGACACTTGGGTGTGGTGGCACGCACCCCGTTTTACCAGTATTTTATTTAGATGTGATTATTGTGTGGTGTAATAAAGTGTTCCCCGTTGGTTATGGTGTAATGTATTTTTCCCTTTGTTTGCCTTGCTCGCCGCCATTTTCGATTCTTGTGGCGCAGTTGGAATTTCGATTCGGAAAATGGCCGATCCGAACCATCCGGTTCGGATCGCAAAATGGCCGATTCGGACCATCCGGTCCGAATTGGCGACTCCCTGAAGGATGGTGGCCAATGGGTCCCGGGAGGGCGGGCAAGGAGTCCCATTGTATTCTAATTATAATGAGAAGTAATAAAAGTCTGTAATGTAAACAATAAAGGCAGTTCCTGCAGTACATTCAGCTGTGTCTGGTGTGGGCTTGATCTCCGCCGTATTTCGGATCTGAGTGTCCCCCGCGGCCTCAGAATACGGTGCCCATCCGATCCGAATCGAGCGCGCTGACCCTGCATCGAGCATCAGGGCAGCGGCGCTACATCAGAAGATTCGATCGGGGAAATTCAGAGATCCGAACCGAAGGGCGCGGCCGCGTACCGCGCTTCGGTATTGCGAGGGATTGCGGTGCGATCCGAATCCCTCGCCCATCCCGGCAGATCCGAAGATTCCTTCAGCCCTGGTCCGATCCGAAAAGTCGTTCACCGAGATCCGAAAAGTTACCCGCACCGCGATCGGAAACGTTTCCCGCAAGATCCGAAACGTTTCCCACATCGAACCGAAGATTCCTCCGCGGCTGGCAGATCCGATCTCCACGGACGTCCCACACCCGCAAGGTCAGTGAACCAGCTGCTCGGGACGCTGAGTGCCGTATGGCTCAGTGGTCGGGCTGGTTCTAGGCAGGGGTCCCCTCCACCGCCCGCTAACCCTTCTCCAGGGTCACGCCAGGCCGCACGAGACGCCGAGTGCGCGTCACTCGGTAGTCGGGCCAGCGGTAAGCGAAGGGGTCACGCAGATTGAGCACACCCGCAGCGGAACAACATCCCATTCCGTCATAGTATATATTGTTGTTTTATACTATTCCACATTGTGTTTATTGGTTGTTTATACTATTCCACACTTTGTTATATTGTGTTGTTTTATACTATTCCACATTGTTTAATTGTGTTATTTATACTATTCACATTGTGTTATATTGTGTGTTTTATACTATTTCCACTTGTATATTGTGTTATTTTATACTATTCCACACTGTGTTATATTGTGTTGGTTTATACTATTCCACATTGTGTTATATTGTGTTGTTTTATACTATTCCACATTGTGTTATATTGTGTTATTTTATACTATTCCACACTGTGTTATATTGTGTTGGTTTATACTATTCCACACTTTGTTATATTGTGTTGTTTTATACTATTCCACATTGTGTTATATTGTGTTATTTTATACTATTCCACATTGTGTTGTTTTATACTATTCCACATTGTGTTATATTGTGTTATTTTATACTATTCCACACTGTGTTATATTGTGTTGGTTTATACTATTCCACACTTTGTTATATTGTGTTGTTTTATACTATTCCACATTGTGTTATATTGTGTTATTTTATACTATTCCACACTGTGTTATATTGTGTTGGTTTATACTATTCCACACTTTGTTATATTGTGTTGTTTTAAACTATTCCACATTGTGTTATATTGTGTTATTTTATACTATTCCACACTGTGTTATATTGTGTTGGTTTATACTATTCCACACTTGTTATATTGTGTTGTTTTTATACTATTCCACATTGTTATATTGTGTTATTTTATACTATTCCACGCTGTGTTATATTGTGTTGGTTTATACTATTCCACACTTTGTTATATTGTTTTTTTTTTTATACTATTCCACAATGTGTTATATTGTGTTATTACTATTCCACATTGTGTTGTTTATACTATTCCACATTGTGTTATATGTGTTGTTTTATACTATTCCACACTTTGTTATATTGTGTTGTTATACTATTCCACATTGTGTTATATTGTGTTTTTTATACTATTCCACACTTTGTATATATTGTGTTGTTTATACTATTCCACATTGTGTTATATTGTGTTATTTATACTATCCACATTGTGTTATATTGTGTTGTTTATACTATCCACATTGTGATATATTGTGTTATTTTATACTATTCCACACTGTGTTATATTGTGTTGGTTTATACTATTCCACATTGTGTTATATTGTGTTGTTTTATACTATTCCACATTGTGTTATATTGTGTTATTTTATACTATTCCACACTGTGTTATATTGTGTTGGTTTATACTATTCCACATTGTGTTATATTGTGTTGTTTTATACTATTCCACATTGTGTTATATTGTGTTATTTTATACTATTCCACATTGTGTTGTTTTTACTATTCCACATTGTGTTATATTGTGTTATTTTATACTATTCCACACTGTGTTATATTGTGTTGGTTTATACTATTCCACACTTTGTTATATTGTGTTGTTTTATACTATTCCACATTGTGTTATATTGTGTTATTTTATACTATTCCACACTGTGTTATATTGTGTTGGTTTATACTATTCCACACTTTGTTATATTGTGTTGTTTTATACTATTCCACATTGTGTTATATTGTGTGTATTTTATACTATTCCACACTGTGTTTATATTGTGTTGGTTATACTATTCCACACTTTGTTATATTGTGTTGTTTTATACTATTCCACATTGTGTTATATTGTGTTATTTTATACTATTCCACGCTGTGTTATATTGTGTTGGTTTATACTATTCCACACTTTGTTATATTGTGTTTTTTTGTTTTATACTATTCCACAATGTGTTATATTGTGTTATTTTGTACTATTCCACATTGTGTTGTTTTATACTATTCCACATTGTGTTATATTGTGTTATTTTATACTATTCCACACTGTGTTATATTGTGTTGGTTTATACTATTTCACATTGTGTTATATTGTGTTGTTTTATACTATTCCACACTGTGTTATATTGTGTTGGTTTACACTATTCCACATTGTGTTATATTGTGTTGTTTTATAATATTCCACACTGTGTTATATTGTGTTGGTTTATACTATTCCACATTGTGTTATATTTGTGTTGTTTACTATTTCACATTGTGTTATATTGTGTTATTTTATACTATTCCACATTGTGTTATATTGTGTTGTTTTATACTATTCCACATTGTGTTATATTGTGTTGTTTTATACTATTCCACACTTTTGTTATATTGTGTTGTTTTTATACTATTTCCACATTGTGTATATTTGTGTTATTTATACTATTCCACATTTGTTATATATTGTGTGTGTATTTATACTATTCCACTTGTTTATTGTGTTGTTTTATACTATTCCACATTGTGTTATATTGTGTTATTTTATATACTATTCCCACACTGTGTTATATTGTGTTGGTTATACTATTCCCACTTTGTTATTTATATATTCCACATTGTGTTATATTGTGTTATTTATACTATTCCACACTGTGTTATATTGTGTTGGTTTATACTATTCCACATTGTGTTATATTGTGTTGTTTTATACTATTCCACATTGTGTATATTTGTGTTATTTTATACTATTCCACACTGTGTTATATTGTGTTGGTTTATACTATTTCCACACTTTGTTATATTGTGTTGTTTTTATACTATTCCACATTGTGTTATATTGTGTTATTTATACTATTCCACAATTGGTGTTGTTTATACTATTCCACACATGTGTTATATTGTGTTATTTTATACTATTCCACATGTGTGTTATATTGTGTGGTTTATACTATTCCACTTTGTTATATTGTGTTGTTTATACTATTCCACATTGTGTTATATTGTGTTATTTATACTATTCACACTGTGTTTATTGTGTTGGTTTATTACTATTCCACACTTTGTTATATTGTGTTGTTTATACTATTCCACATTGTGTTATATTGTGTTAATTTATACTTTTTCCACACTGTGTTATTTGTGTTGGTTTATACTATTCCACACTTTGTTATATGTGTTTTTTTGTTTTATACTATTCCACAATGTGTTATATTGTTGTTATTTATACTATTCCACCATTGTGTTGTTTTTATACTATTCCACATTGTGTTATATTGTGTTATTTTATACTATTCCACACTGTTGTTATATTGTGTGGTTTATTTACTATTCACATTGTGTTATATTGTGTTGTTTTATACTATTCCACACTGTGTTATTATTGTTGTTGGTTTATAACTATTCCACTTGTGTTATATGTGTGGTTTTATACTATTCCACACTTTGTTATATTGTGTTGTTTTATACTATTCCACACTGTGTTATATTGTGTTGGTTTATACTATTCCACATTGTGTTATATTGTGTTGTTTTATACTATTCCACATTGTGTTATATTGTGTTGTTTTATACTATTCCACATTGTGTTATATTGTGTTGTTTTATACTATTCCACACTGTGTTATATTGTGTTGGTTTATACTATTCCACACTTGTGTTATATTGTGTTGGTTTATACTATTCCACATTGTGTTATATTGTGTTGTTTTATACTATTCCACACTGTGTTATATTGTGTTGGTTTATACTATTCCACACTGTGTTATATTGTGTTGTTTTATACTATTCCACACTGTGTTATATTGTGTTGTTTTATACTATTCCACACTTTGTTATATTGGTTTTTTTTATACTATTCCACACTGTGTTATATTGTGTTGTTTCTATTATACTATTCCACATTGTGTTATTTAATTGTGTTGGTTTATATCTATTCCACACTGTGTTATATTGTGTTGTTTTATATACTATTCCACATTGTGTTATATTGTGTTGTTTTTATACTATTCCACATTGTGTTATATTGTGTGTGTGTTTTATACTATTCCACACTGTGTTATATTGTGTTGTTTTATACTATTCCACACTGTTTGTTAATATTTTGTGGTTTATACTATTCCACATTGTGTTATATTGTGTTGTTTTATACTATCCACACTGTGTTATATTGTGTTGTTTATACTATATTCCACACTGTGTTATATTGTGTGTTGGTTTATATACTATTCCACACTTTGTTATATTGTGTTGGTTTATACTATTCCACACTGTGTTATATTGTGTTGGTTTTATTACTATTCCACACTGTGTTATATTGTGTTGTTTTATACTATTCCACACTGTGTTATATTGTGTTGTTTTATACTATTCCACACTGTGTTATATTGTTGTATTTATACTATTCCACACTGTGTTATATTGTGTTTGTTTAAATTACTACTATTCCACACTGTTGTAATATATTGTGTATATGTGTTTTACTATTCCACACTGTGTTATATTGTGTTGGTTTATATACTATTCCACATGTTTATATTGTGTTGGTTTATACTATTCCACACTGTTGTATTATTGTGTATTTTATACTTTCCACACTGTTGTTGATACTATTCCAATGTTATATTGGTGTTATTTTATACTATTCCACACTGTGTTATATTGTGTTGGTTTATACTATTAAACATTGTGTTGTTTTATACTATTCCACATTGTGTTATTGTTTATTTTATACTATTCCACACTGTGTTATATTGTGTTGGTTTATACTATTCACATTGTGTTATATTGTGTTGTTTTATACTATTCCACATTGTGTTATATTGTGTTGTTTTATACTATTCCACACTGTGTTATATTGTGTTGTTTTATGCTATTCCACACTGTGTTATATTGTGTTGGTTTATACTATTCCACATTGTGTTATATTGTGTTGTTTTATACTATTCCACATTGTGTTATATTGTGTTGTTTTATACTATTCCACATTGTGTTATATTGTGTTGTTTTATACTATTCCACATTGTGTTATATTGTGTTGTTTTATACTATTCCACATTGTGTTATATTGTGTTGGTTTATACTATTCCACATTGTGTTATATTGTGTTTTATACTATTCCACACTGTGTTATATTGTGTTGTTTTATACTATTCCACATTGTGTTATATTGTGTTGTTTTTACTATTCCACACTGTGTTATATTGTGTTGTTTTATACTATTCCACATTGTGTTATATTGTGTTGTTTTATACTATTCAACACTGTGTTATATTGTGTTGGTTTATACTATTCCACATTGTGTTATATTGTGTTGGTTTATACTATTCCACACTGTGTTATATTGTGTTTGTTTATACTATTCCACATTGTGTTATATTGTGTTGTTTTATACTATTCCACACTGTTTTATACTGTGTTGTTTTATACTATTCAACACTGTGTTATATTGGGTTGGTTTATACTATTCCACATTGTGTTATATTGTGTTGGTTTATACTATTCCACACTGTGTTATATTGTGTTTGTTTATACTATTCCACATTGTGTTATATTGTGTTGTTTTATACTATTCCACACTATGTTATATTGTGTTGGTTTATACTATTCCACATTGTGTTATATTGTGTTGTTTTATACTATTCCACACTATGTTATATTGTGTTGGTTTATACTATTCCACACATTGTTATATTGTGTTGTTTTATACTATTCCACATTGTGTTATATTGTGTTATTATACTATTCCACACTGTGTTATATTGTGTTATTTTATACTATTCCCATTGTGTTATATTGTGTTGTATACTATTCCACACTGTGTTATATTGTGTTGGTTTATACTATCCACATTGTGTTATATTGTGTTGTTATTATTATACTATTCCACACTATGTTATATTGTGTTATTTACTATTCCACATTGTGTGTTTTATACTATTCCACATTGTGTTATATTGTGTTTTTATACTATTCCACACTGTGTTATATTGTGTTGTTTATAACTATTCCACATTTGTTATATTGTGTTTTATACTATTCCACATTGTGTTATAGTGTGTTGTTTTATACTATTCCACACTGTATATTGTTGTTTTATACTATTCCACATTGTGTTATATTGTGTTGGTTTATACTATTCCACATTGTGTTATATGTTGTTGTTTTATACTATTCCACATTGTGTTATATTGTGTTTTTATTACTATTCCACATTGTGTTATATTGTGTTGTTTTATACTATTCCACATTGTGTTATATGTTTGGTTTATACTATTCCACATTGTGTTATATTGTGTTGTTTTATACTATTCCACACTGTGTTATATTGTGTTGTTTTATACTATTCCACATTGTGTTATATTGTGTTTTTTATACTATTCCACACTGTGTATATTGTGTTGGTTTATACTATTCCACTGTGTATATTGTGTGGTTTATACTATTCCACACTGTGTTATATTGTGTTTGTTTATACTATTCCACATTGTGTTATATTGTGTTGTTTTATACTATTCCACACTATGTTATATTGTGTTGGTTTATACTATTCCACATTGTGTTATATTGTGTTGTTTTATACTATTCCACACTATGTTATATTGTGTTGGTTTTATACTTCCACACATTGTTATATTGGTTGTTTTTATACTATTCCACATTGTGTTATATTGTTTTATTTATACTATTCCACACTGTGTTATATTGTGTTGTTTATACTATTCCACATTGTGTTATATTGTGTTTTTTATACTATTCCACACTGTGTTATATTGTGTTGGTTTATACTATTCCACATTGTGTTATTGTGTTGTTTTTATACTATTCCACACTAGTAATTGTGTTGTTTTATACTATTCCACACATTGTAATTTGTGTTATATATACTATTCCACATGTGTTAATTTGTGGTTTTATACTATTCCACACTTTGTTATATTGTGTTATTTTATACTATTCCACATTGTGTTGTTTTATACTATTCCACATTGTGTTATATTGTGTTATTTTATACTATTCCACACTGTGTTATATTGTGTTGTTTATACTATTTCACATGTGTTATATTGTGTTGTTTATACTATTCCACGTTGTGTTATATTGTGTTTTATACTATTCCACACATTGTTTATATTGTGTTGTTTTATACTATTCCACACTGTTATATTGTGTTATTTTATACTATTCCACATTGTGATATATTGTGTTTATTTTATACTATTCCACATTGTGATATATTGTGTTATTTATACTATTCCACACTGTGTTATATTGTGTTGGTTTATACTATTCCACACTGTGTTATATTGTGTTGGTTTATACTATTCCACATTGTGTTATATTGTGTTGGTTTATACTATTCCACATTGTGTTATATTGTGTTGGTTTATACTATTCCACATTGTGTTATATTGTGTTGGTTTATACTATTCCACATTGTGATATATTGTGTTATTTTATACTATTCCACATTGTGTTATATTGTGTTATTATACTATTCCACACTGTGTTATATTGTGTTGTTTATACTATTCCACACGTGTTATATTGTGTGGTTGTTATACTATTCCACATTGTGTTATATTGTGTTGTTTATTACTATTCCACATTGTGTTATATTGTGTTGTTTTATACTATTCCACACTGTGTTATATTGTGTTGGTTTTATACTATTCCACACTGTGTTATATTGTGTTGTTTATACTATTCCACATTTGTTATATTGTGTTGGTTTATTACTATTCCACACTGTGTTATATTGGTTATTTATACTATTCCACACTTTTTATATTGTGTTGTTTATACTATTCCACATTGTGTTATATTGTGTTGGTTTATACTATTCCACATGTGTTATATTGTGTTGGTTTATACTATTCCACACTGTTATATTGTTGTTGGTTTATACTATTCCACACTGTGATCTATTTTTCTGTCACATTCTATATTATTATATTCTAACCTTTATGTTTTTGACATCATGCTGCGCTATATGGTGGTAACCCCAGCTTTTTGGGGTGAGGGGCACTGGTGGGCCCTCCCTGTGGCAGAGCAATGTAACAAAGTTCCTCTCTGTTTGTTTTTTTTCAGCCAGCAGTAATCCACGTCTTACCCTCCAGAGTGATGTGGTCCTGGTACAGGAAGGGGAGGCCGTGAGGTTGCGGTGTCGGGTGCAGGACTTCTCAGGCCCCTTATCTGTGTTTTGGTCACTGAGAACCTCATTTGGGCAGGAGATGGACGTGGCCTCACTGCAGCGAGACGGGGCCCTGACCATAGGCATGCAGTACTTACAGAGGCATGTCAAGGGCCACTTAGTGACGGAGAAGCCAGGCCCTGGAGAATTCACCCTGAAACTGGACAGGCTCACCGTGACCGACAAGGGGAGATATGGCTGCCAAGTCACTGAATGGAGGCTGGAGTCAAACAGAGGCTGGAGGAACACGAGTGTCATAGAGGACCACGTGGACATAGACGTCAAGCAGTTGAGTGAGTGTCCTCCTCCACACAGTCTGCTGAGTGTCTGCAATGTGATTGGTTGGAACGCATGCAGCCAATCATAATGTGTAAATCGCTGTGACGCGTGGTATGTACCCGCCCATGAGTTTCCAGAACCTTTGACTTCTTGTGCAGTCGTCATTCACTGGCCCGGGGGAGTCCAGTTAGTGTTTTCTGTGATGTGAGGGGCCTTTTTGTTTCTTTTGTGGAGAAAGTGGTGGCCTCTGAGACCTTCTCTCATTATATATGTTACCTTATACAGAGAGTTCAGGTACAGCCATGTCTTACAGCTTATAATGAACAGACTGGGGGGTTATTGAGGGCTTGGCCAGTGCGTCCTCTGGCTGGGGAATGGGGTTTATTGAAACCTTCGGCCAGTGGGTCCAGTATCCAAGGGGTGGTTATTGAAGCATTGGCCAGTTTGTCCTCTAATGTGTGTGTGTGGGGGGTTAATGAAGGCTCAGCCCAGTGGGTCTTCTAGTTGGGAGGGGGTATTGAAACCTTGGCCAGTGGCTCCAGTATCCAGGGGGTGGTTATTGAAGGCTCGGCCCAGTGGGTCCTCTAGCTGGGTGGTTATTGAAGCAATGGTCAGTGGGTCCTCTAGCTGGGTGGTTATGGAAGGCTTGGCCAGTGGGTCCTCTAGCTGGGGGATTATTGAAGGCTCGGCCCAGTGGGTCCTCTTGCTGGGAGGGAGCTATTGAAGCCTTGGCCAGTGGGTCCAGTATCCGGGGTGTGGTTATTGAAGGCTTGGCCAGTGGGTCTTTTAGCTGGGGGGGTATTGAAGGCTCAGCCCAGTGGGTCCTCTAGCTGGGAGGGGGTATTGAAACCTTGGCCAGTGGGTCCAGTATCCAGGGGGTGGTTATTGAAGACTTGGCCAGTGAGTCCTCTAGCTGGGTGGTTATTGAAGCAATGGTCAGTGGGTCCTCTAACGAAGGTGGTTATGGAAGGCTTGGCCAGTGGGTCCTCTAGCTGGGGGATTATTGAAGGCTCAGCGCCCAGTGGGTCCGCTAGCCTGGAGGGAGCTATTGAAGCCTTGGCCAGTGGGTCCAGTGTATCCGGGGTGGTGTGCCTTAATTGAAGGGTGTGGCTTGAGGCTTGGCCAGTTGGTCTTCTAGCTGGGGGGTATCGAAGGCTTGGCCAGTGGGTCTTTGAGCTGGGGGGGTTATTGACAGCTTGGCCAGTGGGTCTTTTTGCTGGGGGGGTTATTGAAGACTTGGCCAGTGAGTCCTCTAGCTGGGTGGTTATTGAAGCAATGGTCAGTGGGTCCTCTAACGAAGGTGGTTATGGAAGGCTTGGCCAGTGGGTCCTCTAGCTGGGGGATTATTGAAGGCTCAGCCCAGTGGGTCCGCTAGCTGGGAGGGAGCTATTGAAGCCTTGGCCAGTGGGTCCAGTATCCGGGGTGTGGTTATTGAAGGCTTGGCCAGTTGGTCTTCTAGCTGGGGGGTATCGAAGGCTTGGCCAGTGGGTCTTTGAGCTGGGGGGGTTATTGAAAGCTTGGCCAGTGAGTCCTCTAGCTGGGGGGGGGGGGGTTATTGAAGGCTTGGCTAGTGGGTCCGCTAGCCATGGGAGGGGGTAGATGCTCATATTCTCAGGACCCTCACAAACCCCCTTTTTCACACACTGTCCTTTCATGTAATAGATAATCCCTTTTCATTTTTTAGAAGGATTTCCTCATTCTGTCTCCACATCTTTTATGTCGGGCTTTTCTCTCCACAGACTCCTCCCTCCGTGTGGCTCTCATTGTCCGTAACGCGGTGGTGATGCTGGGTGATGACGTTGAGCTCTTCTGTTCTGCATCCGCTGATTACTCTTTGGGAAACAGATCGTTGTTCTGGACCTGGGAGTTCAGTCCGAGCTCCGTTCCCAGCCGTCCCTTCCAGACACTGGTCCATAAATCCCCTAACGGGAGCCTGACCTGGCGGGCGTCACCTCCAGGGGCCCAACTCTCTGTATCAGAGAGTCGCAGCACAATGAAGATCTACAGGGCGCGACGGGCGCAGAGCGGGATGTATCGCTGCACGGTTGGGATTCTCAGTGAGGGACTGGAGGTCACGTTGGCGTCGGCACCTTCTAACAACCTGATGATACAAATCTCTCTGCCGGGTGAGTGAAATCAACGGACACCTGACGCTGACCTTAACCTGACTGCTATCAATACCCCCCACCCAACCCCTCAGTTCAGCCCATAACCTGACCCCCAAACCCTGACCTTAACCTGACTGCTATCAATACCCCCCACCCAACCTCTCAATTCAGCCCATAACCTGACCCCCAAACCCTGACCTTAACCTGACTGCTATCAATACCCCAACCCCTCAATTCACGCCTTAACCCTGACCGCCAAACCCTGACCTTAACCTGTCTGCTATCTATACCTCCAACCCCTCAATTCATGCCTTAACCCTAACCCCAAACCCTGACCTTAACCTGTCTGCTATCTATACCCCAACCCCTCAATTCATGCCTTAACCCTAACCCCAAACCCTGACCTTAACCTGTCTGCTATCTATACCCCAACCCCTCAATTCATGCCTTAACCCTGACCCCCAAACCCTGACCTTAACCTGTCTGCTATCTATACCCCCCAACCCAACTCCTCAATTCACCCCCTAACCCTGACCTTAACCTGACTGTGATGGATCTGGAATGTTCCGATTGAATGTTATCCGCCTCATTACTAGCGAAATAGCAGAGAAAACATAGCGTTTATATCCGGGCTATTCCCAATAACCAGGTGACACAGGTTTCAGGATCTTCCAAACAGCTTCTATTTCGGTTCAGAGATGCAATTTCTTTTATATGGAAACGATCAGATGAACATAACGGGATTGACAGGAACAATGGAAGGTGCCAGACATTCCGGCACTGGGAAAATCTCAGTGTTCTCACATACAGAAAGAAAGGGGTACATTAAATGGGGGGATTCAGGGGCTTCTCGGGGCGCAGCAAGATGCTTCAAGTATTCCCGGGAAGCCCAGAGTCTCAGGAACAAGTCGTCCAAACATCACCACGATAGCACCAAAAGGGGGGTAAATCACCACTGTGCACCAGTTCAGGGACCCAAACTCTGGGTTTCCCAGGGAGATTCCACTCAAGCTTTGAAGGGGTAGTAGCTGATAGTGTTCTGTAGGTTGTCCCCAAAGAGCATCCTGTTCCCATGAAGGGGAATGGAGCAGCTCAGCCCAAAAGTTTGTGTCTTGGGCACTGGGGTTACTCTGAAAATGGGGAATCCCGGGGACAGCGGGATAATCCTGGGGAGTCCCAATGGGACAAAAAAGTCTGGTGCCTGAGGGAAACAACGGGGTAATATCACAATCCAGGGGAAACAAAGGGGCAATGTCACAATCCAGGGGAAACACCAGGGTAATGTCACAATCCAGGGTAAACAAAGGGGCAATGTCGCAATCCAAAGGAAACACCGGGGTAATGTCACAATCCAGGGGAAACACACAGGAGGAAACAATGTGATAATGTCACAATCCAGGGGAAACAAAGGGGTAATGTCACAATCCAGGGGAAACAACGGGGTAATGTCACAATCCAGGGGAAACACCGGGGCAATGTCACAATCCAGGGTAAACAAAGGGGCAATGTCGCAATCCATGGGAAACACCGGGGTAATGTCACAATCCAGGGGAAACACACAGGAGGAAACAATGTGGTAATGTCACAATCCAGAGGAAACAAAGGGGTAATGACACAATCCAGGGGAAACAACGGGGTAATGCCACAATCCAGGGGAAACACCGGGGCAATGTCACAATCCAGGGTAAACAAGGGGCAATGTCGCAATCCATGGGAAACACCGGGGTAATGTCACAATCCAGGGGAAACACACAGGAGGAACAATGTGGTAATGTCACAATCCAGAGGAAACAAAGGGGTAATGACACAATCCAGGGGAAACAACGGGGTAATGCCACAATCCAGGGGAAACACAAAGGAGGAAACAATGTGGTAATAGAAACATAGAAACATAGAAAAATATCTGCAGATAAGAACCTTTCGGCCCATCTAGTCTGCCCAATTACATGGATACTTTACCTGGATTTATCTTTTGTTTAGGATAGCCTTATGCCTATCCCATGCCTGCTTAAATTCAATTACTGTTTTGGCCTCTACCACTTCTACTGGAAGACTGTTCCATGTATCCACCACCCTCTCAGTAAAATAATGCTTCCTGATGTTACTTTAAAACCTTTGCCCCTCTAATCTAAGACTATGTCCTCTTGTTTTGCTACTTTGTTTCCTTTTAAATATACTCCCTTCCTCTACCTTGTGGATTCCCTTACGTATTTAAATGTTTCTATCATATCTCCTCTGTCTCGTCTTTTTTCCAAGCTGTACATGTTAAGATCATTAAGCCTTTCCTGGTAACTTTTCTCCTTCAAGCCGTACACCATTTTAGTAGCCCTTCTCTGAACTCTCTCTAAGATGTCTATATCCTTCTGGAGATACGGTCTCCAGTACTGCACACAGTACTCCAAGTGAGGTCTCACCAGTGCTCTGTACAGTGGCATGAGCACTTCCCTTTTCCTACTGCTAATACAGGCTCTCCCTACACAACCAAGCATTCTGCCAGCATTTCCTGCTGCTCTATTACATTGACTACTTACCCTTAGATCCTCTGAAATAATAACCCCTAAATCCCAACCCTCAGATGTATCAAATATTCTATATTCAGCCCTTGGGTTTTTACGTCCCAGGTGCATTATCTTGCACTTATCCACATTAAAACTCAATTGCCACAGCTCCCACCATTTTTTTAGTTTACCTAAATCATTTGTCATTTGGCTGATCCCTGCAGGAACGTCAACCCTGTTGCAAATCTTTGTGTCATCAGCAAAAAGACATACTTTTCCATTAATACCTTCTGCAATATCACTAATAAAAATATTAAAGAGAATGGGTCCAAGTACTGACCCCTGAGGTACCCCACTGGTAACAAGACCTTGCGCCGAATAAACTCCATTTACCACAACCCTCTGTTGTCTGTCACTCAGCCACTGCCTAATCCAGTCAACAATATTGGAATCCAAGCTCAAAGATTGCAATTTATTGATAAGCTTCTATGCGGAACAGTATCAAAAGCCTTACTGAAATCTAAATAAGCAATGTCTACTGCACCACCTGTGTCTATTATTTTTGTTACCCAATCAAAAAACAATAAGATTAGTTTGGCATGATCTCCCTGAGGTAAACCCATGTTGTTTCTGATCCTGTAATCTATGTTTTTTAGATGTTCAACAATCCTTTCCTTTAACATGGTTTCCATTAATTTCCCTACTACTGACGTAAGACTAACTGGCCTATAGTTCCCAGATTCCTCCCTACTACCCTTCTTGTAAATGGGCACAACATTTGCTATTATTATTATTATTATTATTCATTATTTATAAAGCGCCAGCATATTCCGCAGCCCTGAAATTTCCAGTCATGTCACAATCCAGAGGAAACAATGTGGTAATGTCACAATCCAGGGGAAACACACAGGAGGAAACAATGTGGTAATGTCACAATCCAGGGGAAACAACGGGGTAATGTCACAATCCAGGGGAAACACACAGGAGGAAACAATGTGGTAATGTCACAATCCAGGGGAAACAACGGGGTAATGTCACAATCCAGGGGAAACACACAGGAGGAAACAATGTGGTAATGTCACAATCCAGGGTAAACACACAGGAGGAAACAATGGGGTAATGTCACAATCCAGGGGAAACACACAGGAGGAAACAATGGGGTAATGTCACACATTATTTCCTCTTGTGTGTTTCCCCTAGATTGTGACATTACCCCGTTGTTTCCCCCCTGTGTGTTTCCCCTGGATTGTAACATTACCCCATTGTTTCCTCCTGTGTATTTCCCCTGGATTGTAACATTACCCCGTTGTTTCCAGTCCTGTGTGTTTCCCCTGGATTGTAACATTACCCCATTGTTTCCTCCTGTGTGTTTCCCCTGGATTGTGACATTACCCCGTTGTTTCCCCCCTGTGTGTTTCCCCTGGATTGTGACATTACCCCGTTGTTTCCCCCTGTGTGTTTCCCCTGGATTGTGACATTACCCCGTTGTTTCCCTCCTGTGTGTTTCCCCTGGATTGTGACATTACCACATTGTTTTCCCCTGTGTTTCTCCTGGATTGTAACATTACCCCATTGTTTCCCCCTGTGTGTTTCCCCTGGATTGTGACATTACCCCGTTGTTTCCTCCTGTGTGTTTCCCCTGGATTGTAATATTATCCCGTTGTTTCCTCCTCTGTGTTTCCCCTGGATTGTAACATTACCCTGTTGTTTTCCCCTGTGTGTCTCCCCTGGATTGTAACATTACCCCGTTGTTTCCCCCTGTGTGTTTCCCCTGGATTTTAACATTACCCTGTTGTTTTCCCCTGTGTGTCTCCCCTGGATTGTAACATTACCCCGTTGTTTCCTCCTCTGTGTTTCCCCTGGATTGTGACACTACCCCGTTGTTTCCTCCTGTGTGTTTCTCCTGGATTGTGACATTACCCCGTTGTTTCCTCCTGTGTGTTTCCCCTAGATTGTGACATTACCACATTGTTTCCCTCCTGTGTGTTTCTCCTGGATTGTGACACTACCCCGTTGTTTCCCCCTGTTTGTTTCCCCTGGATTGTAACATTACCCGTTGTTTCCCTCCTGTGTGTTTCCCCTGGATTGTGACATTACCCCGTTGTTTCCTCCTGTGTGTTTCCCCCCCGAATTGTAACATTACCCTGTTGTTTCCCTCCTGTGTGTTTCCCCTGGATTGTAACATTACCACATTGTTTCCTCCTGTGTGTTTCCCCCCCGAATTGTAACATTACCCTGTTGTTTCCCCTGTGTGTTTCCCCTGGATTGTAACATTACCCTGTTGTTTCCCCCTGTGTGTTTCCCCTGGATTGTAACATTACCTCGTTGTTTCACCCTGTGTGTTTCCCCTGGATTGTAACATTACCCCGTTGTTTTCTCCTGTGTGTTTCCCCTGGATTGTGACATTACCCCGTTGTTTCCTCCTGTGTGTTTCCCCTAGATTGTGACATTACCACATTGCTTCCCCCCTGTGTGTTTCCCCTGGATTGTAACATTACCCCGTTGTTTTCACCAGTGTGTTTCCCCTGGATTGTAACATTACCCATTGCTTCCCTCTTTGTGTTTCCTCTGGATTGTAACATTACCCCGTTGTTTCCCTCCTGTGTGTTTCCCCTGGATTGTAACATTACCCATTGCTTCCCCCTTTGTGTTTCCTCTGGATTGTAACATTACCCCGTTGTTTCCCCCTGTTTGTTTCTCCTGGATTGTAACATTACCCTGTTGTTTCCCCCTGTGTGTTTCCCCTGGATTGTAACATTACCCCGTTGTTTTCACCAGTGTGTTTCCCCTGGATTGTGACATTACCCATTGCTTCCCCCTTTGTGTTTCCCCTGGATTGTAACATTACCCTGTTGTTTCCCTCCTGTGTGTTTCCCCTGGATTGTAACATTACCCATTGCTTCCCCCTGTGTGTTTCCTCTGGATTGTAACATTACCCCGTTGTTTCCCTCCTGTGTGTTTCCCCTGGATTGTGACATTACCCCGTTGTTTCCTCCTGTGTGTTTCCTCTGGATTGTAACATTACCCCATTGTTTCCCTCCTGTGTGTTTCCCCTGGATTGTAACATTACCCCATTGTTTCCCTCCTGTGTGTTTCCTCTGGATTGTAACATTACCCCGTTGTTTCCCTCCTGTGTGTTTCCCCTGGATTGTGACATTACCGTCATTGTTTCCTCCTGTGTGTTTCCCCTGGATTGTAACATTACCCCGTTGTTTCTCCCCTGTGTGTTTCTCATGGATTGTGACATTACCACATTGTTTCCACCTGTGTGTTTCCCCTGGATTGTAACATTACCACATTGTTTCCTCCTGTGTTTCCCATGGATTGTGACATTACCCCGTTGTTTCCCCCTGTGCGTTTCCTCTGGATTGTAACATTACCCCATTGTTTCTCTCCTGTGCGTTTCCTCTGGGTTGTAACATTACCCCGTTGTTTCTCCGCTGTGTGTTTCCCCTGGATTGTAATATTACCACATTGTTTCCTCCTCTGTATTTCCCCTGGATTGTGACATTACCCCGTTGTTTCCTCCTGTGTGTTTCCCCTGGATTGTGACAATACCACATTGTTTCCCCCTGTGTGTTTCCCCTGGATTGTAACATTACCCCGTTGTTTCCCCCTGTGTGTTTCCCCTGGATTGTAACATTACCCCGTTGTTTCCCCCTGTGTGTTTCCCCTGGATTGTAACATTACCCCGTTGTTTCCCCCTGTGTGTTGGCACACGCAGTAACAGCGGCAGAAGGCAACAGTACAGGCAGGGAGAAAAGAGAGAGAGTGGTCAGTGAAACAGGCAGATATCGGCAACAATTCGGGTTCTCAGAACAGCAGGGTCAGCAACAGGTCAACAAACTAATTTCCAAAGCAGAGATGCGGGAATGAACGTCCACGACAAGGCAAAGGCTCACAGTGCACACTCCTTCTTTGAAGCTAGGCGACGCTGCTTCATCAGGGAGCGCCCTGCCCCTTGATTGCTTGTACAAACGCCGGTATTCCTGGCACCTGACCAGGCTCCCCAAGGGTGCCCCTGCCCGCCTCCTGGGACCCTGGACGTCACAGTAATTTCACAATCCAGGAGAAACACACAGGGGGGAAACAACGGGGTAATGTCACAATCCAGGGGAAACACAAAGGGGGAAACAACGGGGTAATATTACAATCCAGGGGAAAAACACAGGGGGGAAACAACGGGGTAATGTTACAATCCAGGAGAAACACACAGGATTAAACAACGGGGGAATGTTACAATCCAGGAGAAACACACAGGATTAAACAACGGGGTAATGTTACAATCCAGGGGAAAAACACAGGGGGGAAACAACGGGGTAATGTTACAATCCAGGAGAAACACACAGGATTAAACAACGGGGTAATGTCACAATCCAGGAGAAACACACAGGAGGAAACAACGGGGTAATGTTACAATCCAGGGAAACACACAGGGGGAAACAACGGGGTAATGTTACAATCCAGGGGAAAGACAGGGTAATGTCACAATCCAGGGGAAATACACAGGAGGAAACAACGGGGTAATGTCACAATCCAGGGGAAACACACAGGAGGAAACAATGGGGTATGTCACAATCCAGGGGAAAAACACGAGGGAGAAACAACGGAGCATTGTCACAATCCAGGGGAGTCACACAGGGGAGGAAACAACGGGGTAATGTTACAATCAAGGGGAAACACACAGGGGGGAAACAACGGGGTAATGTTACAATCCAGGGGAAAGAACAGGGTAATGTCACAATCCAGGGGAAATACACAGGAGGAAACAACGGGGTAATGTCACAATCCAGGGGAAACACACAGGAGGAAACAATGGGGTATGTCACAATCCAGGGGAAAAACACGAGGGAGAAACAACGGAGCATTGTCACAATCCAGGGGAGTCACACAGGAGGAAACAACGGGGTAATGTCACAATCCAGGAGAAACACACAGGGGGGAAACAACGGGGTAATGTCACAATCCAGGGGAAACACAAAGGGGGAAACAACGGGGTAATATTACAATCCAGGGGAAAAACACAGGGGGGAAACAACGGGGTAATGTTACAATCCAGGAGAAACACACAGGATTAAACAACGGGGGAATGTTACAATCCAGGAGAAACACACAGGATTAAACAACGGGGTAATGTTACAATCCAGGGGAAAAACACAGGGGGGAAACAACGGGGTAATGTTACAATCCAGGAGAAACACACAGGATTAAACAACGGGGTAATGTCACAATCCAGGAGAAACACACAGGAGGAAACAACGGGGTAATGTTACAATCCAGGGGAAACACACAGGGGAGGAAACAACGGGGTAATGTCACAATCCAGGGGAAACACACAGGAGGAAATAACGGGGTAATGTTACAATCCAGGGGAAAAACACAGGGGGGAAACAACGGGGTAATGTTACAATCCAGGGGAAACACACAGGAGGAAACAACGGGGTAATGTTACAATCCAGGGGAAACACACAGGGGGAAACAACGGGGTAATGTTACAATCCAGGGGAAACACACAGGGGAGGAAACAACGGGGTAATGTTACAATCAAGGGGAAACACACAGGGGGGAAACAACGGGGTAATGTTACAATCCAGGGGAAAGAACAGGGTAATGTCACAATCCAGGGGAAATACACAGGAGGAAACAACGGGGTAATGTCACAATCCAGGGGAAACACACAGGAGGAAACAATGGGGTATGTCACAATCCAGGGGAAAAACACGAGGGAGAAACAACGGAGCATTGTCACAATCCAGGGGAGTCACACAGGAGGAAACAACGGGGTAATGTCACAATCCAGGAGAAACACACAGGAGGAAACAACGGGGTAATGTTACAATCCAGGAGAAACACACAGGAGGAAACAACGGGGTAATGTCACAATCCAGGGGAAACACACAGGAGGAAATAACGGGGTAATGTTACAATCCAGGGGAAAAACACAGGGGGGAAACAACGGGGTAATGTTACAATCCAGGGGAAACACACAGGAGGAAACAACGGGGTAATGTTACAATCCAGGGGAAACACACAGGGGAGGAAACAACGGGGTAATGTTACAATCAAGGGGAAACACACAGGGGGGAAACAACGGGGTAATGTTACAATCCAGGGGAAAGAACAGGGTAATGTCACAATCCAGGGGAAACACACAGGAGGAAACAATGGGGTATGTCACAATCCAGGGGAAAAACACGAGGGAGAAACAACGGAGCATTGTCACAATCCAGGGGAGTCACACAGGAGGAAACAACGGGGTAATGTCACAATCCAGGGGAAACACACAGGGGAGAAACAACGGAGCATTGTCACAATCCAGGGGAGTCACACAGGAGGAAACAACGGGGTAATGTCACAATCCATGAGAAACACACAGGGGAGAAACAACGGGGCAATGTCACAATCCAGGGGAAACACACAGGGGAGAAACAACGGGGCAATGTCACAATCCAGGGGAAACACACTGGGGAGAAACAACAGGGTAATGTTACAATCCAGGGGAAACACACTGGGGAGAAACAACAGGGTAATGTTACAATCCAGGGGAAACACATGGGGGAGAAACAACAGGGTAATGTCACAATCCAGGGGAAACACACAGGGGGGAAACAATGGGGCAATGTCACAATCCAGGGGAAACACACTGGGGAGAAACAACAGGGTAATGTTACAATCCAGGGGAAACACACTGGGGAGAAACAACAGGGTAATGTTACAATCCAGGGGAAACACACTGGGGAGAAACAACAGGGTAATGTTACAATCCAGGGGAAACACACGGGGGAGAAACAACGGGGTAATGTCACAATCTAGGGGAAACACACAGGAGGAAACAACAGGGTAATGTTACAATCCAGGGGAAACACACAGGAGGAAAAAATGGGGTAATGTCACAATCCAGGGGAAACACACTGGGGAGAAACAACGGGGTAATGTCACAATCTAGGGGAAACACACAGGAGGAAACAACAGGATAATGTTACAATCCAGGGTAAACACACAGGGGGGAAACAACGGGGTAATGTTACAATCCAGGGGAAACACACAGGAGGAAATAACGGGGTAATGTTACAATCCAGGGGAAACACACTTTTGGAAACAACGGGGTAATGTTACAATCCAGGGGAAACACACAGGATTAAACAACGGGGTAATGTTACAATCCAGGGGAAACACACAGGGGGAAACAACCGGGTAATGTTACAATCCAGGGGAAACACACTGGGGGAAACAACGGGGATAATGTTACAATCCAGGGGAAACACACAGGGGAGGAAACAATGGGGTAATGTTACAATCCAGGGGAAACACACAGGAGGAAATAACGGGGTAATGTTACAATCCAGGGGAAACACACTTTTGGAAACAACGGGGTAATGTTACAATCCAGGAGAAACACACAGGATTAAACAACGGGGTAATGTTACAATCCAGGGGAAACACACAGGGGGGAAACAACGGGGTAATGTTACAATCCAGGGGAAACACACAGGAGGAAACAACGGGGTAATGTTACAATCCAGGGGAAACACACAGGAGGAAACAACGGGGTAATGTTACAATCCAGGGGAAACACACAGGGGAGGAAACAACGGGGTAATGTTACAATCCAGGGGAAACACACAGGGGAGGAAACAACGGGGTAATGTTACAATCAAGGGGAAACACACAGGGGGGAAACAACGGGGTAATGTCACAATCCAGGGGAAACACACAGGAGGAAACAACGGGGTAATGTCACAATTCAGGGGAAACACACAGGAGGAAACAACAGGGTAATGTTACAATCCAGGGGAAACACATAGGGGGAAACAACGGGGTAATGTTACAATCAAGGGGAAACACACAGGGGGGAAACAACGGGGTAATGTCACAATCCAGGGGAAACACACAGGAGGAAACAACGGGGTAATGTCACAATCCAGGGGAAACACACAGGAGGAAACAATGGGGTAATGTCACAATCCAGGGGAAAAACACGAGGGAGAAACAACGGAGCATTGTCACAATCCAGGGGAATAACACAGGAGGAAACAACGGGGTAATGTCACAATCCAGGGGAATCACACAGGAGGAAACAACGGGGCAATGTCACAATCCAGGGGAAACACACAGGAGGAAACAACGGGGTAATGTCACAATCCAGGGGAAACACACTGGGGAGAAACAACAGGGTAATGTTACAATCCAGGGGAAACACACAGGGGAGAAACAACAGGGTAATGTTACAATCCAGGGGAAACACACAGGGGGAAACAATGGGGTAATGTTACAATCCAGGGGAAACACACAGGAGGGAAACAACGGGTAATGTTACAATCCAGGGGAAACACACGGGGGAGAAACAACAGGGTAATGTCACAATCCAGGGGAAACACACAGGGGGGAAACAATGTGGTAATGTCACAATCTAGGGGAAACACACAGGAGGAAACAACAGGGTAATGTTACAATCCAGGGGAAACACACAGGAGGAAAAAATGGGGTAATGTCACAATCCAGGGGAAACACACGGGGGAGAAACAACGGGGCAATGTCACAATCCAGGGGAAACACACTGGGGAGAAACAACGGGGTAATGTCACAATCCAGGGGAAACACACTGGGGAGAAACAACGGGGTAATGTTACAATCCAGGGGAAACACATGGGGGAGAAACAACAGGGTAATGTCACAATCCAGGGGAAACACACTGGGGAGAAACAACGGGGCAATGTCACAATCCAGGGGAAACACACTGGGGAGAAACAACGGGGTAATGTCACAATCCAGGGGAAACACACAGGAGGAAACACTCAGGGGGATACCGTTTACATGGGGAGAAAAAGGTTTAAATCTCTGGTGGTTTCAAGGACCGCAACACTGACTACCATCAATACCCCAACCCAACCCCTCAATTCACCCCTAACCTGATCTCCAAACCCTGACCTTAACCTGACTGCTATCAATACCCCCAACCCCTCAATTCACCCCCTAACCTGATCCCCAGGGGTGGTAACTGCACCTGTGACATCAACGCTCATGTAAACCCTCCCACGCAGTTCAATTGGCCAACAGGGAAGGAAAAAAACAGTAACCGCCTGCAACTGTGAGTCAAAATATAAAGTGGACATAAAGCAGAGAATGTGGGGCCTCCGGGGTACAGACGTGGCCAGACCCTCACATCGCCGTGTCCCTCACTCTCCTTGCACTCTCACAGCAGCACGTGCTGGAGCAGAAGCTCGGCGGACACGTCTCGGGCCCGCTCCCTCGTGTTTGTGGCTGACACTCGGTGAGGACCACTCAGGAAGTTCCAGCTTCAGCGAGATGCTCTGTGTACATAGATATGACTGGATAATTCTATAACGTGATTGGGTGATATGATCCAGGGGGTGTGTCTCAATGCTCAGCGTAGTGGGCGGTTCCCATAATTAACATAATAAAGGATTGCTTTTCCGTGCAGGGAGCCGGCTGACGGTGGACGCGTCCTCCACAAATTTGGTGCTGAGGAAAGGTCAGGACCAGGTAAAGGTGACCTGTCACGTTCGGCATCACACGCCCAGGACCTTCCTGAGTGTCTCGTGGCTCTTCATCCCTCGCGGTGTTGACACACCCCGGGAAATCCTGCGTGTGACCCAGGAGGGCGTCTGGAACACATCGTCACCTGAGACAGGTGGCTCCAGCTTCCTCAGCGAGCGAGTCTCCTCCAACGACTTCACCCTGCGAATCCTGAGGCCGGGCAATGATCACCTGGGCTCATACAAGTGCGCGGTTCAGGAGTGGCTGCTCGATGAGGAAGGAGAATGGATCTCACTGCAGCAGAGGACCTCAGGGGAATCATGGCTGACGTTTGAGCGCTCAGGTAAAGGGTCACTCTGGGGGTCCCCGTACAATGCCTTGTCCTCTCATTCACCCTGACCTCGGCTCCTCACATGTCTTTTACTTTTCCTTTCTCTGCAGAGAAGAGTCTGAACATCCCCAAAGCTGATGTGGTTGCCATGGTTACCGAGGGAGATGATGTTGTGCTCCACTGCCCCCTAGGGGTGGTACCCAACTCTGCATCTCTTTACTCGGTGTCCTGGCACCAAACAGAGCCCGATTCCGGCTCCCACAGACTCTTAATGCGAGTGGGCTGGGATGGAGGAGTCCAGTATGAGGATCCACTGGCCAAACGGCTACGACTGGTCAGCACGAGCCGAGGGAATTACAGCCTAATCCTGCAGCGCGTGGGGAGGAACGACACCGGGAATTACTACTGCCAGGCAGAGGAGTGGAGTCTGGAGGTGTCAGGGGGAAGCTGGACCATGGGGGACTCCGATAAATCCGGGTATCTGAGACTCAATGTCACTGCGCCAGGTGAGAACTGATACCGGGGCCCAGAGACCCACCTGCGTGACCGTTAACGTTTGCTGCGGTATTTACTGCATATTACAATCCAAACGCTAATGAGTTAAGTAACCCGTTAGCGTTTGGTATCTTGTGCTGTTCAGCGCGAGGTCACTGCACTTTGCGTTCCCATACTTAACATGGGGAGCACAAAGGGTTAATCAGCGCTGGATTACAAACTCCCACGCTGATTAACGTCCGGCTCTGTCCGGGAAGAGTTAACCACAGCCAGGACTTGGTGTTAACGGATTCCGCTTCTCCACAATCCATTAACACCAGCAAAAAAAAATAAGACAGGATCCTATACTCACCCTCTGTCCCACGAAGCGAGGACCGCGGCTCCAACCACCTCCTCCATCCGGCGGGAGCAGGGAGAGACTGGGGGAAAAGTCCCCCCAAGTCTCTCCCTGCGTATCGCTACACCGACCAGCCGGATTTCAAGCGGCGATATTTGGCTAGTCGTGTGACCGCCGGCGTCTGGCTCAATGGAGTCCTATGGACTCCATCAAGTGGATGCTCGCAGCTGCACTCAGCGCTGCCATGCACATCCCAGCGGTTAACGCCCACAAGCAATGCAGGCAGCATTTTTGGCGTCTGCAATGTAATCTAGCGTTAACACGTGAGCCCAATTTTTCCTCCCTAGCGCCTGTATTTTAACGCTAGGATTGAAATGTGGCCCCCTGTGTCTGAATGAGAGGAGTGAACCTCATGGGCATCACGGTTACTGCCCCCACTGGGAGGATATTCCATGTATCTACTACCCTTTCTATATCACTGTTACTGCTCCCACTGGGAGGATATTCCATGTATCTACTACCCTTTCTATATCACTGTTACTGCTCCCACTGGGAGGATATTCCATGTATCTACTACCCTTTCTATATCACTGTTACTGCCCCCACTGGGAGGCTATTCCATGTATCTACTACCCTTTCTATATCACTGTTACTGCCCCCACTGGGAGGCTATTCCATGTATCCACTACCCTTTCTATATCACTGTTACTGCTCCCACTGGGAGGATATTCCATGTATCTACTACCCTTTCTATATCACTGTTACTGCCCCCACTGGGAGGATATTCCATGTATCTACTACCCTTTCTATATCACTGTTACTGCTCCCACTGGGAGACTATTCAATGTATCTACTACCCTTTCTATATCACTGTTACTGCTCCCACTGGGAGGCTATTCCATGTATCTACTACCCTTTCTATATCACTGTTACTGCTCCCACTGGGAGACTATTCAATGTATCTACTACCCTTTCTATATCACTGTTACTGCTCCCACTGGGAGACTATTCAATGTATCTACTACCCTTTCTATATCACTGTTACTGCTCCCACTGGGAGGCTATTCCATGTATGTACTACCCTTTCTATATCACTGTTACTGCTCCCACTGGGAGGCTATTCCATGTATCTGCTACCCTTTCTATATCACTGTTACTGCTCCCACTGGGAGACTATTCAATGTATCTACTACCCTTTCTATATCACTGTTACTGCTCCCACTGGGAGGCTATTCCATGTATCTACTACCCTTTCTATATCACTGTTACTGCTCCCACTGGGAGACTATTCAATGTATCTACTACCCTTTCTATATCACTGTTACTGCTCCCACTGGGAGGAAATTCCATGTATCTACTACCCTTTCTATATCACTGTTACTGCTCCCACTGGGAGGATATTCCATGTATCTACTACCCTTTCTATATCACTGTTACTGCCCCCACTGGGAGGAGATTTCCATGTATCTACTACCCTTTCTATATCACTGTTACTGCTCCCACTGGGAGGCTATTCCATGTATCTACTACCCTTTCTATATCACTGTTACTGCCCCCACTGGGAGGCTATTCCATGTATCTACTACCCTTTCTATATCACTGTTACTGCTCCCACTGGGAGGCTATTCCATGTATCTACTACCCTTTCTATATCACTGTTACTGCTCCCACTGGGAGGCTATTCCATGTATCTACTACCCTTTCTATATCACTGTTACTGCTCCCACTGGGAGGATATTCCATGTATCTACTACCCTTTCTATATCACTGTTACTGCCCCCACTGGGAGGCTATTCAATGTATCTACTACCCTTTCTATATCACTGTTACTGCCCCCACTGGGAGGATATTCCATGTATCTACTACCCTTTCTATATCACTGTTACTGCCCCCACTGGGAGGATATTCCATGCATCTACTACCCTTTCTATATCACTGTTACTGCCCCCACTGGGAGGATATTCCATGCATCTACTACCCTTTCTATATCACTGTTACTGCCCCCACTGGGAGGATATTCCATGTATCTACTACCCTTTCTATAATACTGTTACTGCTCCCACTGGGAGGATATTCCATGTATCTGCTACCCTTTCTATATCACTGTTACTGCTCCCACTGGGAGGTAATTCCATGTATCTACTACCCTTTCTATATCACTGTTACATGGAATAGCCTCCCAGTGGGGGCAGTAACAGTGATATAGAAAGGGTAGTAGATACATGGAATATCCTCCCAGTGAGGGCAGTAACAGTGATCTAGAAAGGGTACTAGATACATGGAATAGCCTCTCAGTGGGAGCAGTATCTACTACCCTTTCTATATCACTGTTACTGCTCCCACTGGGAGGTTATTCCAAGCATCTACTACCCTTTCTATATCACTGTTACTGCCCCCACTGGGAGGATATTCCATGTATATACTACCCTTTCTATATCACAGTTACTGCCCCCACTGGGAGGTATGTATCTACTACCCTTTCTATATCACTGTTACTGCTCCCACTGGGAGGCTATACCATGTATCTACTACCCTTTCTATATCACTGTTACTGCCCCCACTGGGAGGATATTCCATGTATCTACTACCCTTTCTATATCACTGTTACTGCCCCCACTGGGAGGCTATTCCATGTATCTACTACTCTTTCTATATCACTGTTACTGCCCCCACTGGGAGGCTATTCCATGTATCTACTACCTTTTCTATATCACTGTTACTGCCCCCACTGGGAGGCTATTCCATGTATCTACTACCCTTTCTATATTACTGTTACTGCTCCCACTGGGAGGATATTCCATGTATCTACTACCCTTTCTATATCACTGTTACTGCTCCCACTGGGAGGCTATTCCATGTATCTACTACCCTTTCTTTATCACTGTTACTGCCCCCACTGGGAGGATATTCCATGTATCTACTACCCTTTCTATATCACTGTTACTGCTCCCACTGGGAGGATATTCCATGTATCTACTACCCTTTCTATATCACTGTTACTGCTCCCACTGGGAGGATATTCCATGTATCTACTACCTTTCTATATCACTGTTACATGGAATAGCCTCCCAGTGGGGCAGTAACAGTGATATAGAAAGGGTACTAGATACATGGAATAGCCTCTCAGGGGAGCAGTATCTACTACCCTTTCTATATCACTGTTACTGCTCCCACTGGGAGGATATTCCATGTATCTACTACCCTTTCTATATCACAGTTACTGCCCCCACTGGGAGGTATGTATCTACTACCCTTTCTATATCACTGTTACTGCTCCCACTGGGAGGATATTCCATGTATCTACTACCCTTTCTATATCACAGTTACTGCCCCCACTGGGAGGATATTCCAAGCATCTACTACCCTTTCTATATCACTGTTACTGCCCCCACTGGGAGGATATTCCATGTATCTACTACCCTTTCTATATCACAGTTACTGCCCCCACTGGGAGGTATGTATCTACTACCCTTTCTATATCACTGTTACTGCTCCCACTGGGAAGCTATACCATGTATCTACTACCCTTTCTATATCACTGTTACTGCCCCCACTGGGAGGATATTCCATGTATCTACTACCCTTTCTATATCACTGTTACTGCCCCCACTGGGAGGCTATTCCATGTATCTACTACTCTTTCTATATCACTGTTACTGCCCCACTGGGAGGCTATTCCATGTATCTACTACCTTTCTATATCACTGTTACTGCCCCCACTGGGAGGCTATTCCATGTATCTACTACCCTTTCTATATTACTGTTACTGCTCCCACTCGGAGGATATTCCATGTATCTACTACCCTTTCTATATTACTGTTACTGCTCCCACTGGGAGGATATTCCATGTATCTACTACCCTTTCTATATCACTGTTACTGCTCCCACTGGGAGGCTATTCCATGTATCTACTACCCTTTCTTTATCACTGTTACTGCCCCCACTGGGAGGATATTCCATGTATCTACTACCCTTTCTATATCACTGTTACTGCTCCCACTGGGAGGATATTCCATGTATCTACTACCCTTTCTATATCACTGTTACTGCTCCCACTGGGAGGCTATTCCATGTATCTACTACCCTTTCTATATCACTGTTACTGCTCCCACTGGGAGGATATTCCATGTATCTACTACCCTTTCTATATCACTGTTACATGGAATAGCCTCTCAGTGGGAGCAGTATCTACTACCCTTTCTATATCACTGTTACTGCCCCCACTGGGAGGTATGTATCTACTACCCTTTCTATATTACTGTTACTGCTCCCACTGGGAGGATATTCCATGTATCTACTACCCTTTCTATATTACTGTTACTGCTCCCACTGGGAGGATATTCCATGTATCTACTACCTTTCTATATCACTGTTACTGCTCCCACTGGGAGGATATTCCATGTATCTACTACCCTTTCTTTATCACTGTTACTGCCCCCACTGGAGGATATTCCATGTATCTACTACCCTTTCTTATATCACTGTTACTGCTCCAACTGGGAGGATATTCCATGTATCTACTACCCTTTCTATATCACTGTTACTGCTCCCACTGGGAGGCATTCCATGTATCTACTACTTTCTATACACTGTTACTGCTCCCACTGGGAGGATATTCCATGTATCTACTACCCTTTCTATATCACTGTTACATGGAATAGCCTCCAGTGGGGGCAGTAACAGTGATATAGAAAGGGTACTAGATACATGAATATAGCCTCTCAGTGGGAGCAGTATCTACTACCTTTCTATATCACTGTTACTGCCCCCACTGGGAGGTATGTATCTACTACCCTTTCTATATCACTGTTACTGCTCCACTGGGAAGCTATACCATGTATCTACTACCCTTTCTATATCACTGTTACTGCCCCACTGGGAGGATATTCCATGTATCTACTACCCTTTCTATATCACTGTTACTGCCCCCACTGGGAGGATATTCCATGTATCTACTACCTTTCTATCACTGTTACTGCTCCCACTGGGAGACTATTCCATGTATCTACTACCTTTCTATATCACTGTTACTGCCCCCACTGGGAGGTATGTATCTACTACCTTTCTATATCACTGTACTTGCTCCACTGGGAAGCTATACCATGTATCTACTACCCTTTCTATATCACTGTTACTGCCCCCACTGGGAGGATATTCCATGTATCTACTACCCTTTCTATATCACTGTTACTGCCCCCACTGGGAGGCTATTCCATGTATCTACTACCCTTTCTATATCACTGTTACTGCCCCACTGGGAGGCTATTTCATGTATCTACTACCCTTTCTAATATCACTGTTACTGCCCCCACTGGGAGGATATTCCATGCATCTACTACCCTTTCTATATCACTGTTACTGCCCCCACTGGGAGGATATTCCATGCATCTACTACCCTTTCTATATCACTGTTACTGCCCCACTGGAGGATATTCCATGCATCTACTACCCTTTCTATATCACTGTTACTGCCCCCACTGGAGGATATTCCTGTATCTACTACCCTTTCTATATCACTGTTACTTGCTCCAACTGGGAGGATATTCCATGTATCTACTACCCTTTTCTATATTACTGTTACTGCTCCCACTGGGAGGATAATTCCATGTATCTACTACCCTTTCTATATCACTGTTACATGGAATAGCCTCCCAGTGGGAGCAGTAACAGTGATATAGAAAGGGTAGTAGATACATGGAATAGCCTCCCAGTGGGGGGCCAGTAACAGTGATATAGAAAGGGTAGTAGATACATGGAATAGCCTCCCTGTGGGAGCAGTAACAGTGATATAGAAAGGGTAGTAGATACATGGAATATCCTCCAGTGGGAGCAGTAACAGCGATATAGAAAGGGTAGTAGATACATGGAATAGCCTCCCTGTGGGAGCAGTAACAGTGATATAGAAAAGGTAGTAGATACATGGAATAGCCTCCCAGTGGGGGCAGTAACAGTGATATAGAAAAGGGTAGTAGATACATGGAATAGCCTCCCAGTGGGAGCAGTAACAGTGATATATAAAGGGTAGTAACTACATGGAATATCCTCCCAGTGGGAGCAGTAACAGTGATATAGAAGGGTAGTAGATACATGGAATATCCTCCCAGTGGGGGCAGTAACAGCGATATAGAAAGGGTAGTAGATACATGGAATAGTCTCCCAGTGGGAGCAGTAACAGTGATATAGAAAGGTAGTAGATACATGGAATATCCTCCCAGTGGGAGCAGTAACAGTGATATAGAAAGGGTAGTAGATACATGGAATATCCTCCCAGTGGGAGCAGTAACAGTGATATAGAAAGGGTAGTAGATACATGGAATATCCTCCAGTGGGAGCAGTAACAGTGATATATAGAAAGGGTAGTAGATACATGGAATATCCTCCAGTGGGGGCAGTAACAGTGATATAGAAAGGGTAGTAAATGCATGGAATATCCTCCCAGTGGGAGCAGTAACAGTGATATAGAAAGGGTAGTAGATACATGGAATAGCCTCCCAGTGGGGGCAGTAACAGTGATATAGAAAGGGTAGTAGATACATGGAATAACCTCCCAGTGGGGGCAGTAACAGTGATATAGAAAGGGTAGTAGATACATGGAATAGCCTCCCAGTGGGAGCAGTCAACAGTGATATAGAAAGGGTAGTAGATACATGGAATAGGCCTCCCCAGTGGGAGCAGTAACAGTGATATAGAAAGGGTAGTAGATACATGGAATAGCCTCCCAGTGGGAGGCTATCTACTAGGGATGAGCCGAAAACCCACCGAGTTCGGCTCGGGCCCGGACCCGAACTTCCCATTTGTTCGGGACCGAACCCGAACCCGAACCCCATGCAAGTCAATGGGGCTGAAAATCAGTTTTTTTAGAGAGCCCTCCAAGAGGGCATATATGCTACATATTTGCCATAAAAGGTGTATGGGTGTCCGGGTAGTGCCTGGGGACAGGAAACAAGGACAAAAAAGTTTTTAAAAAAACTTTTTAAAGGGACAGTGAGTTTTCATGAATAAGGGTTAAAAAGAAAACCCAAAAATTCCTTCAAATCTCGTGCCTAGGAGGTCCCCATAACCTGCCCGTGAAGTGGCGGATTTCTAGGATGTATAGAAACACTTAAAAACAAAAAAATGACATTTCATATGACGGTAAATGCTTTTCCTTTAATCTATCCATAAACAACTGCTTGGGGCAGCAGCCTGTATGAAAAGACATTTTAGGACGTGCAGAAAAAGTTTAGTGTTTTTTTGGGCTAAATTATTGTGAAACTTATGCAGGCTTTGGATGAAAGTAACAATAGGTGCTTTAAAATTGGGCTTTTAGCGTCGGCAACAGTGCCGTCACACCGTAACCCCTCTGAGGATATGAATCTGATACAGGCGTCAATGTCAGTGCACCCAAATATTGTGCCTTTAGTGCCAGGCCTGCAAGTACTATCATACAGTAACCCCTCTGTGGTATTGTGGAAGAGTGCAGGGGTGGACCATGTGGTCCTATATTGAAAAGATATGAATCTGGTAAGGCTAGGGTCAGACTGAGGCAGTGCGAACGCGCGTTCTGGCGCACTTAATCACGGCCGCACTAGCAGCAAGTGCCAGGCAATGACTGCCAATATACGAAGTACGGTGCATACAAAAAGTCCGGCTGCGCAACGCAAGTGGAAAATGAACGCATTTTTTCGAGAACGTTAAAACCACTAGTACTGACGTACAGAGTGCGCTGCGTCCGCTAGCGGCGTGTGTGCGTGAATTGGAGATGTCAGACGCTGCTAATGTCCGGCCAACATAACGTCCAGAAGCAAAAAGGGTTTTATTGATGATCCGTACAAAATCACGGATGAAACTGCGCATAGTATGACCGCTATCGCGTATTCCGTGAAAAAATACGTCCATTCTTCGAACGCACATTTTCACGGACAACGTGAAAAATGCGTTAGTCTGACCCTAGCCTTAAGGCGTCAGTGCACCCAGATATTCTGCCTTTAATGCCAGGCCAGCAAGTATCATCATACAGTAACCCCTCTGTAGTATTGTGGAAGAGTGCAGGGTTTGACCCTGCTGTTCAAAAAATAAAAATGATATAAATCTGGCACAGGTGTCAGTGCAGCCAAATATTGTGCCTTTCATGGCAGCAAGTGCATTCACACCATAACCCTTTTGTGGTATTGTGGAAGAGTTCAGTGCTGGAGGTTTTGTGAATGCAGAAGACATCCCCGATCTATTCCGTTACTTCGGCATCAGGGGATTGTTAGCTGCTGATCCAGGACTGATTCATTTTTATAAATGTCAGCCGGTCTACAGAGCCGGTGGACAGACGCACTCTTTTGTCTGTGACAAAACCTCCAGCGGCACTGAACGTCCTTTCTTAAAGCACGCTGATGAAGGGCAACCTAGTAGCTGCATAGCATATTGGCTAAGTTCTGGCCAGTGATCCAATCTCAGCACCCAGTAAGCCAGTGGATCATCTGCTGGAAAGGTATCCAGGTCTGCCCTTGCCCCTAGGTAGTCCTGCACCATATGGTGAAGACGCTGGCAATGGGTGCTAGGGAAGTGCGTTTCGGGTTTCGGAATTTCGGAATTTTCACGAAATTTCCCGATTCGTGTTTTCGGATGAGGCCGATTTTCCGAAAATTTTTAGATCCGAAACGAAATATTTTCGGAATTTTCGAATGTGTCAAATCGAAATTTATTGCTTTGAAACGAGAAGAACAGACGTTCCGAAAAAACGAAAATTTCCGAAAGGTCGATACAAAAAACGAGCTAAGTGACACGAAAATACGAAAAATGGTCGATATTCCGAGAAAAAAATGTACACGAAAAACGAGTCGAGCCGAACCGAATCGAAACAGAAATCGGTCGAAACGAGCCGAATCGAAAAGTTTAAAAATCCGAAAAATCGAATCGAACCGAAAAAAAATCGGTGCACAAGCCTAATGGGTGCCTACATTTGACGTCCCTGGGCGTCGAGGACTAAAAAAATAAAAAAATGCATCAGCCAAGCGGCCCTGGCCTTCACCGCTATTCCTCTGATCACCTGCAGCCTCAGAAGCACGTGTGTCAGCAGTAGCACTTGGTAATCTAACAATGCCTGGAAAGGTGTTACACAAGTTTCGCTTTAGAGCGTTCTCAAGTTTTGTTATCCTGTGCTCCCTCTGTGCGGGTAGGATGAGCTCTGCAACTTTCCCCTTGTATCGTGGATCAAGAAGGGTTGCCAACCAGTAACGATCCCTCTCCTTGATAGCACGAATCCTGGGGTCCTTTAGCAGGCTTTGCATCATTAGGGAGCCCATGCAGCGTAGGTTGGTGGTGGCATTCGCTGCCGAGTCTTCCTGGTCAATGAGGATGACCGTATCGTGCACTTCCTCCTCCCAGCCACGCACAAGCCCTTCTGTTTCTGGGCACACAAAACCCTGCCTTGAGGAATCCCCACCTTCAATGCCCCCACTACTTAAATAGTCCTCCTCATCCTCCTCCTGTCTGATCTGAGTAGGACCCGCTGGAAAGCTGTCTGCGGAAAGACTGGGGCCTTGAGAGCTAGGGAAGGCATCCTCTTCCTCCCGCTGCTCTGCCTCTAGAGCCACATCTATAATTCCCCGCAGAGTGTGCTCCAGCAGGAACACTAAAGGAATTGTGTCACTGATGCATGCACTGTCCCTGCTCACCATCCTCGTTGCCTCCTCAAATTCGGACAGTACAGTGCATGCATCCTTGATCATCAGCCACTGCGGGGCGGAAAAAAAACCAAGTTGACCTGAACCTGTCCTTGTGCCATACTCACACAGGTACTCGTTGATGGCCCTCTGGCAGACGCTGCAGCATTGCTAATGTCGAGTTCCACCTGGTGGGCATGTCACAGATCAGACGGTTTGTGTGAAGGTGGAATTCTCTTTGAATTTCTGCAAGGCGAACGCTTGCTGGGAATGACCGTCTGAAGTGGCTGCAGACTTTTCTGGCCTGGCTGAGAAGCTCTGGCAGCCCAGGGTACTTGGTTAGGAAACGTTGTACCACCAGATTTAGGACGTGTGCTAGGCATGGTACATGCGTCAATTTACCCTTGCGTAGGGCGGAGAGAAGGTTGCTGCCATTATCGCAGACGATCATTCCCAGCTCAAACTGGCGTGGTGTTAACCATCTCTGCACCTGCCCCTGCAGAGCTGACAAAATTTCTGACCCGGTGTGGCTCATGTCCCCTAAACAGACCAGCTCAAGCACAGTATGGCATCTTTTTGCTTGAGCCATTGCATACACCCTGTCAGGCGTGGGTTTAACTGCCACTTCGCCAGAGACAGAGGAGGAGGAGGAGGAGGGAGAGGTGGTGGTGGTGGAGCAGACAGACCTCATGCTAGCAGCTTTCTGGAGGCGTGGTGGATGAACAAGCTCCAGCACAGAGCCCCGTCTTGGATCCCTCCCAGCTGCAATCAGAGTTACCCAGTGTGCCGTGAAGGAAATGTAACGACCCTGTCCATGCTTGCTGGACCACGTGTCTAAAGTGACATGCACCTTGCTGCTGACTGCCTTTCCCAATGACTGGATAACATTGTCTTCCACGTGCTGGTATAGTGCTGGAATGGCCTTGCGTGAAAAGTAATGGCGTTTTGGAACCTTCCACAGTGGTACAGCGCATTCAGCAAATTCACGGAAGGGAGCAGAGTCCACCAGCTGGAAAGGCAGCAGCTGCAATGCGAGTTATTTTGCTAAGCTGGCATTTAGACGCTGTGCTTGGGGATGGTTGGGACTATATTTTTTCTTTCGCTGCAGCAGCTGCGGCAACGTAATCTGACTGCGTAAATCTTCAGCTACTGGGATGATGTCACATTGTGAGGAAGGACCTGCTGGTACATCCATTACTGTAGCATCATCCCTGTCGGTGGAGGTTGTAGGCAATTGCATGGCAGGACATACAGTGTGGGTAGAGACAGATGAGGAGGAGGAGGACCTACGCAAAGTTTTGCCCCAACGGGATGTGTGGCACTTGTTCATATGTCGCCTCAAGCAAGTGGTACCCAAGTGTCCGGTATCTTTCCCACGCTTAAGCCTCATCTGACATTTTGCCTCCTCCTCCTCCTCCTCATCCTCCTCCTGTCTGATCTGAGTAGGACCTGCTGGAATGCTGTCTGCGGAAAGACTGGGGCCTTGAGAGCTTTGGAAGGCCTCCTCTTCCTCCCGCTGCTCTGCCTCTAGAGCCACATCTATAATTCCCTGCAGAGTGTGCTCCACCAGGAACACTAAAGGAATTGTGTCACTGATGCATGCACTGTCCCTGCTCACCATCCTCGTTGCCTCCTCAAATGGTGACAGTACAGTGCATGCATCCTTGATCATCAGCCACTGCGGGGGGGGAACCAAGTTGACCTGAACCTGTCCTTGTGCCATACTCACACAGGTACTCGTTGATGGCCCTCTGCTGCTTGTGCAGACGCTGCAGCATTGCTAATGTCGAGTTCCACCTGATGGGCATGTCACAGATCAGACGGTTTGTGGGAAGGTTGAATTCTCTTTGAATTTCTACCAGGCAAACACTTGCTGGGAATGACCGTCTGAAGTGGCTGCAGACTTTTCTGGCCTGGATGAGAAGCTTCTGGCAGCCCTGGGTACTTGGTTAGGAAACGTTGTACCACCAGATTTAGGACGTGTGCTAGGCATGGTACATGCGTCAATTTACCCTTGCGTAGGGCGGAGAGAAGGTTGCTGCCATTATCGCAGACGATCATTCCGAGCTGAAGCTGGCATGGTGTTATCCATCTCTGCACCTGCGCCTGCAGAGCTGACAGAATTTCTGGCCGGTGTGGCTCCTGTCCCCTAAACAAACCAGCTCAAGCACAGTATGGCATCTTTTTGCTTGAGCCATTGCGTAGACCCTGTCAGGCGTCAGTTTAACTGCCACTTCGCCAGAGACAGAGAAGGAGGAGGAGGGAGAGGTGGTGGTGGTGGAGCAGACAGACCTCATACAAACAGCTTTCTGGAGGCGTGGTGGATGAACAAGCTCCAGCACAGAGCCCCGTCTTGGATCCCTCCCAGCTGCAATCAGAGTTACCCAGTGTGCTGTGAAGGAAGTGTCACCTCAATTCCCAAATGTTTTGTAGAAATTAGTGAGCCCCAAAATACAGCGTGGTACTGGTTGTGTGACAAGACACAGATCACCTCAATTCACAAATGTTTTAAAGAAATTAGTGAGCCCCAAAATACTGCGTGGTACTGGTTGTGTGACAAGAGACAGATCACCTCAATTCCCAAATGTTTTGTAGAAATTAGTGACACCCAAAATACTGCGTGGTACTGGCTGTGTGACAAGACACAGATCACCTCAATTCACAAATGTTTTGTAGAAATTAGTGACCCCCAAAATACTGTGTGGTACTGGATGTGTGACAAGACACAGATCACCTCAATTCACAAATGTTTTGTAGAAATTAGTGACACCCAAAATACTGCGTGGTACTGGTTGTGTGACAAGACACAGATCACCTTAATTCACAAATGTTTTAATGAAATTAGTGAGCCCCAAAATACTGCGTGGTACTGGCTGTGTTACAAGACACAGATCTCCCCAATTCACAAATGTTTTAAAGAAATTAGTGAGCCCCGTAATACTGCGTGGTACTGGTTGTGTGACAAGACACAGATCACCTCAATTCACAAATGTTTTGTAGAAATTAGTGACACCCAAAATACTGCGTGGTACTGGTTGTGTGACAAGACACAGATCACCTCAATTCACAAATGTTTTAAAGAAATTAGTGAGCCCCAAAATACTGCGTGGTATTGGCTGTGTGACAAGAGACAGATCACCTCAATTCCCAAATGTTTTTTAGAAATTAGTGACACCCAAAATACTGCGTGGTACTGGTTGTGTTACAAGACACAGATCTCCCCAATTCACAAATGTTTTAAAGAAATTAGTGAGCCCCGTAATACTGCGTGGTACTGGTTGTGTGACAAGACACAGATCACCTCAATTCACAAATGTTTTGTAGTGAAATTAGTGACACCCAAAATACTGCGTGGTACTGGCTGTGTGACAAGACACAGATCACCTCAATTCACAAATGTTTTGTAGAAATTAGTGACCCCCAAAATACTGCGTGGTACTGGTTGTGTGACAAGACACAGATCACCTTAATTCACAAATGTTTTAATGAAATTAGTGAGCCCCAAAATACTGCGTGGTACTGGTTGTGTGACAAGACACAGATCACCTCAATTCACAAATGTTTTAAAGAAATTAGTGACACCCAAAATACTGCGTGGTACTGGTTGTGTGACAAGACACAGATCACCTCAATTCCCAAATGTTTTGTAGAAATTAGTGACACCCAAAATACTGCGTGGTACTGGCTGTGTGACAAGACACAGATCACCTCAATTCCCAAATGTTTTGTAGAAATTAGTGACACCCAAAATACTGCGTGGTACTGGCTGTGTGACAAGACACAGATCACCTCAATTCACAAATGTTTTGTAGAAATTAGTGACACCCAAAATACTGCGTGGTACTGGTTGTGTGACAAGACACAGATCACCTCAATTCACAAATTTTTAAAGAAATTAGTGAGCCCCGTAATACTGCGTGGTACTGGATGTGTGACAAGACACAGATCACCTCAATTCACAAATGTTTTAAAGAAATTAGTGACACCCAAAATACTGCGTGGTACTGGATGTGTGACGAGACACAAGATCACCTCAATTCACAAATGTTTTAAAGAAATTAGTGACACCCAAAATACTGCGTGGTACTGGTTGTGTGACAAGACACAGATCACCTCAATTCCCAAATGTTTTAAAGAAATTAGTGACACCCAAAATACTGCGTGGTACTGGCTATGTGACAAGACACAGATCACCTCAATTCAAATGTTTTGTAGAAATTAGTGAGCCCCAAAATACTGCGTGGTACTGGCTATGTGACGAGACACAGATCACCTCAATTCACAAATTTTTAAAGAAATTAGTGAGCCCCAAAATACAGCGTGGTACTGGTTGTGTGACAAGACACAGATCACCTCAATTCACAAATGTTTTGTAGAAATTAGTGAGCCCCAAAATACTGCGTGGTACTGGCTGTGTGACAAGAGACAGATCACCTCAATTCACAAATGTTTTAAAAAAAATTGTAACCCCCAAAAATACTTGCTGGCACAGTGACCAGACACACATTACCTAAATTCCCTGATATTTGGTAGAAATGAGACCCCCCAGACCCCCCCCCCAGTAGCGTGGCAGACCGGCAGTAACAACACACAACTATCTCCTCTGAAATCTCCTCTGAAATGCGTGCTGTAGCTATGTGTGGAAACGTTATATAGTGTGCTGCGGGACTTAGCTTTGTGAGCCCATGATTGGGCAAAATTTGCCCAATCAGGACTCTGAGCCGTGATTGTCATACTGTTGAACCAGTCTTGCACCAGACCTGTGGTCAGTTGCAAGGCTGTAGCCAATTACGAGCTTCAGGCCAGTGGGAAAATGCATTGTGGTCCATTGTGATGCATTGTGGTCGAACATGTGGCAAACACCCGGAAATGTTCAGAGTTTGCGATCTAATCGAACAGGCTAAGTTCGGGTCGAACTCCGAACCGTCCGAACCGAACAGCTCATCTCTAGTAATAATCCCAGGAGGGGAGACAGCTGGTCTCACTCCTCAACAGATTGAGCCCCAGCGTGAGGATGGGGGTGCCCCCTTTTTCCAGTCACAGTGTGCTGCTGACCCTCTTCCCCAGGATGTGGGAGACATTTACTTTGGGATTATAGATGAGACTATGGTTTCCAAGTGTGTACCCTCTGAGTGCTGGGCTGTTGGCGCAGATCCCCAGCCATGTCCTGATGAGACACCAGCCACTCCCCATTCTCTCCAGCAGCTGATCGCAGTACCAGGAGATGGGGCAGCTGTAATTTCTCCTGAGGGGACAGCACAATCTAGGGGAGACTGCAGAAGCATTTTTGCTCCCCAGCGCCCGAATCAAACTTTCCGGCATGATGATTTTCTGGGGTGGAAGTTTGCAACTAACGCAGGTCTAGACCTGTGGGAGGTTGAGGACCTGGTTAGTCTGTTTTGGAAGGGGGAGATATGTGACAGAACACAATGTCACGGTGCGATTTGGAGGGGGCTGTGCTATAGTGCTCTAGTGCGCTCCTGCCCAGAGACTATGGCCTGTGAAAGAGACTATTGGGGGAGCTGGTGGACCTTTTAAATATATTTGGTTTTCACTGTTTTATATATATCTGCCAGTTAACCCCTTAAGGACCTCGGACGTACCATGTACGTCATTGCAGCGGGTCTCTCTTAGACCCGCTGACGTACATGGTACGTCCTGCCGTTTTTGAGCTGCTGGAAGCGATCGGATCGCTTCCAGCAGCTCAAACGCCATTGCAGGATGCCTGGGAGTCCAGGCATCCGTGCAATGGCCGTTAGAAGTGCCGGGGCACCATGTGATCGCTCCCCGGGAGCGATCTACATCCGGTTGCACCGGAGAGGTGCCCGGCACTTCTACAGAGCGCTGGAAGCGATCGGATCGCTTCCAGCTGCTCTGAGCATATTACAAGGATGCCTCGACATCGAGGCATCCTTGTAATATACTTACCTGCCGCCGGTCCGTCTGTGATCGCTCCCCCCGAGCGATCACTTCCGGTAGCGGCAGGAAGTACTGAGTGCCACGAGGTATCGTGGCACTCAGTACAAAATCGATCACTTCAGTGATCAGGTGCTCTGCTGGGTGCCTCGAGGGATCAAGGCACCCAGCAGAGAAAAAAAAGTGTAAAAAAAAGTAAAAAAAAGTGTGTAAAAAAAGTGTAAAAAAGAAAAATAAATAAAATAAACTGACAGTTGGGTTAGGGTTAGGGTTAGGGGTAGGGTTAGGGTTAGGGTTAGGGGTAGGGGTAGGGGTAGGGTTAGGGGTAGGGGTAGGGTTAGGGTAGGGTTAGGGTTAGGGGTAGGGTTAGGGGTAGGGTTAGGGGTAGGGGTAGGGGTAGGGGTAGGGTTAGGGTAGGGGTAGGGTTAGGGGTAGGGTTAGGGGTAGGGTTAGGTTAGGGTTAGGGTTAGGGGTAGGGGTAGGGTTAGGGGTAGGGTAGGTTAGGGTTAGGGGTAGGGTTAGGGTAGGGTTAGGGGTAGGGTTAGGGTTAGGGTTAGGGTTAGGGGTAGGGTTAGGGGTAGGGGTAGGGGTAGGGGTAGGGTTAGGGTAGGGTTAGGGGTAGGGTTAGGGTTCTAAGGGCAGGGTCAGGGGTAGGGTTAGGGTTCTAAGGGCAGGGTCATCTTGGGGCTGAGTGGGATGTTCCTAGCCTGCCTCATCAGAGAGGCAGGCTAGCAACATCCAATCAGAAGTTAGAAAAAATCAAAATAAAATTTCTAATTTGTCAGGTCAGGCCAATATTTTGTAAATATTGGCTCTGACCTTTGTGATTCTCCCTCCCTCTCCTCACTTGTGTTTTGGTGAGCGAGAGAGAGAGATCAGATTTGACAGGTTAGAGATTTTAGTGAGATTTAGTGAGATTAGAAAAATTGAGGCAGATTTAGAGAGATTTTAGGGAGATTTAGAAGAATTGAGGCAGGTTTAGAGGGATTTAGAGAGATTTAGGTGTTTATTTGTATTTTCTTGTGAAACCCAACGGTTCTTCTAAGAACCAACAATCCGCTTATATATATATAATAATTATAAAATTTTATAATCTATTATATATAATGTCTGAGAGGGTGTACAGCGCCGAGGAGGCATATGCCATCCTGGCGTCAGAATCTGAGGCATCTGCGTCAGACTCAGACCCTCATTTCGACCCCGCTAACTGCTCAGAGGCGTCGCTAGATACATTATCTATGCTGGCTGATGTATCTAGTGATGTTTCTGATGCAGATCCTGGGTCACCACCTGCCAGCAGGAGACGCACAGCTCCAGCTGAGGAGTGGGTAGTGCCTCATCGCCAGAGGCCAGATATCCCTCCTTTCACGGCAAATCCTGGCATCAATATTGATGTTGCAGGATTTACCGCCACACAGTTTTTGCAGGTGTTTTATGGGGGATGATTTGTTGGGCCACATCGTGGCCCAATCAAATCTGTATGCCCATCAGCATTGTGCTGCGAAGCCAGACTCCTACTTGGCAAGGCAGCAATGGACCCCGCTAGATGTGCCAGAATTTCTGAAATTCTGGGCACTTACTATGCTGAGGGCATCATAAAGAAGCCCTCAATTCGCTCCTGCTGGAGCAGTAGCCCCATCTACTCTACCCCCATTTACCTCCAATCAATGTCACGTAGAAGGTATGAAAACATTTTGCGTTTCATGCACTTCAGTGACAACAGCCTGTGCTCCCCTAGAGAGCATCCCCAGTTTGACAGGCACCAGACTTTTACATTTTATTCGTACATTTTTATGTTCTACAATTGGTGCTGTATTTTGCCAAAATCTTTGCACACCTATGCATGGGGGGCATGGGTGTACTCAGGAGATCTTGCAGAAAACAACCTGGAGAGTTTTCATGCAGTAACAAACAACAGTGTCTGCTAAGGCTAGGGTCAGACGAGCGTGATTTCTACGGACTGTACGTCCATGCAGTACGGACATCGTCAGTACGGAAGACGCAGTAGTGGTCACACAGTCCGTTTTTTCACTGACATTTATTTTTTGACAGATGTAGGAGGGACAATAAATTCAATTGCAAAACCATTTTGTTCGTGAAAAATGCAGGACGTATAAATGCAGTCCGTCTGACCACGTTCCATCACTCACACACAAAGCTATGCAGACGTTGCGGACGCAGCGCACTTTGTGCGGCCGTTCTAGCGGTTCTACGTTCTTGCCTGCCTTGCGTCCGTGGGCCGCGGCCGTTGTGCGTCCGCAGTTCAGTGCGGACGTACTTCGTGTGTCAGGCTCCATTGGACTTTAGGTCATGCTATCACGGACGTACTTTTAGGCGCGATCACGGACGTGAACACTACGCTCGTCTGACCCTAGCCTAAATCACAGTCCAAAACTACTGTGGGCGTAAAAATCTGAAATTTGAAAAATTACCGCCACACACCTTGTTGCCAAATGTTTTGGGCTAAAACCGTTGCATCCATGGCATCAAAGCACTCCATATGCAATACCTTGGGGTGTCAACATAACAAATATAAACAATTTTCTGGCAATAATTCAAACTGGGGTATGCGGTAGACCCAAAACCAAAGCTAGGCCTAGCTGAAGAAATAATCTCAATTTCAACTCTAATGACAAAGTCATAAAAATTGTATTTGAACCTTCCCAAAATCCTGGCAAACCTAGGCATGGGGGGCATGGGTGTACTCAGGAGATCTTGCAGAAAACAACCTGGAGAGTTTTCATGCAGTAACAAACAACAGTGTCTGCTAAATCACAGTCCAAAACTACTGTGGGCGTAAAAATCTGAAAATTGAAAAATTAACCGCCACACACCTTCTCAAATGTTTTGGGCTAAAACCGTTGCATCCATGGCATCAAAGCACTCCATATGCAATACCTTGGGGTGTCAACATAACAAATATAAACAATTTTCTGGCAATAATTCAAACTGGGGTATGCGGTAGACCCAAAACCAAAGCTAGGCCTAGCTGAAGAAATAATCTCAATTTCAACTCCAATGACAAAGTCATAAAAATTGTATTTGAACCTTCCCAAAATCCTGGCAAACCTATGCATGGGGGGCATGGGTGTACTCAGGAGACCTTGCAGAAAACAACCTGGAGAGTTTTCATGCAGTAAAAAACAACAGTGTCTCCTAAATCACAGTCCAAAACTGATGTGGGTGTGAAAATGAAAAATGACCACCAAACAGTATCTAATTTGTTTGGAGCAAACGGATGCATCCATAGCATAAAAACACTCCATTTACAATACTTTGGGGTGTTAGCTTACCAAATATATGCACGTTCATAAAACTGGGGTATGTAAAAAGGCCCCTAAAAAGAAGATAAGCAAAGAAGATACTGTATGTCAAATTAGAAAATTGACAAGCACATGTCAAAGATTGGCGTAGCACCCCAAAAACAACAGAACAAATCTATATATGGGTGGTATCAATTTACTCAGAAGATGTTGCTGAACATATTTTGGGGTGTTTTTTGGCAGTAACCCATAACTGGATTTGACAATTCATGCCTAAAGTACAATGTGTGTGAAAAAATAACACAAAAAGTGACTACCTGAAAGTTTGACAAAGAGCTAGTGCATGGAAAGTGTTAAAATACAACTCTTTGAAGCACCCTAGGGTGTGCCCTTTCTAAAAATATATGGTTTGATGGGGGTAAATTACTTTGGCCGGCTTCAAAAATGTCCCAAATAGGACATGGGTGCATGATGACGAAATGTGAAAATTCCAAGTTGGAAAACTGAAATGCGCACCCCCCAAATAAGGCCTTTTAGCCCCCAAATGACCCGACATACCTATACATGGGTGGTATCAATTTACTCAGAAGATGTTGCTGAACATATTTTGGGGTGTTTTTTGGCAGTAACCCATAACTGGATTTGACAATTCATGCCTAAAGTACAATGTGTGTGAAAAAATAAAACAAAAAAGTGACTACCTGAAAGATTGACAAAGAGCTAGTGCATGGAAAGTGTTAAAAATACAACTCTTTGAAGCACCCTAGGGTGTGCCCTTTCTAAAAATATATGGTTTGATGGGGGTAAATTACTTTGGCCGGCTTCAAAAATGTCCCAAATAGGACATGGGTGCATGATGACGAAATGTGAAAATTCCAAGTTGGAAAACTGAAATGCGCACCCCCCAAATAAGGCCTTTTAGCCCCCAAATGACCCGACATACCTATACATGGGTGGTATCAATTTACTCAGAAGATGTTGCTGAACATATTTTGGGGTGTTTTTTTGCAGTAACCCATAACTGGATTTGACAATTCATGCCTAAAGTACAATGTGTGTGAAAAAATAACACAAAAAGTGACTACCTGAAAGATTGACAAAGAGCTAGTGCATGGAAAGTGTTAAAATACAACTCTTTGAAGCACCCTAGGGTGTGCCTTTCTAAAAATATATGGTTTGATGGGGGTAAATTACTTTGGCCGGCTTCAAAAATGTCCCAAATAGGACATGGGTGCATGATGACGAAATGTGAAAATTCCAAGTTGGAAAACTGAAATGCGCACCCCCCAAATAAGGCCTTTTAGCCCCCAAATGACCCGACATACCTATACATGGGTGGTATCAATTTACTCAGAAGATGTTGCTGAACATAGTTTGGGGTGTTTTTTGGCAGTAACCCATAACTGGATTTGACAATTCATGCCTAAAGTACAATGTGTGTGAAAAAATAACACAAAAAGTGACTACCTGAAAGATTTTCAAAGAGCTAGTGCATGGAAAGTGTTAAAATACAACTCTTTGAAGCACCGTAGGGTGTGCCCTTTCTAAAAATATATGGTTTGATGGGGGTAAATTACTTTGGCCGGCTTCAAAAATGTCCCAAATAGGACATGGGTGCATGATGACGAAATGTGAAAATTCCAAGTTGGAAAACTGAAATGCGCACCCCCAAATAAGGCCTTTTAGCCCCCAATGACCCGACATACCTATACATGGGTGGTATCAATTTACTCAGAAGATGTTGCTGAACATATTTTGGGGTGTTTTTTGGCAGTAACCCATAACTGGATTTGACAATTCATGCCTAAAGTACAATGTGTGTGAAAAAATAACACAAAAAGTGACTACCTGAAAGTTTGACAAAGAGCTAGTGCATGGAAAGTGTTAAAATACAACTCTTTGAAGCACCCTAGGGTGTGCCCTTTCTAAAAATATATGGTTTGATGGGGGTAAATTACTTTGGCCGGCTTCAAAAATGTCCCAAATAGGACATGGGTGCATGATGACGAAATGTGAAAATTCCAAGTTGGAAAACTGAAATGCGCACCCCCCAAATAAGGCCTTTTAGCCCCCAAATGACCCGACATACCTATACATGGGTGGTATCAATTTACTCAGAAGATGTTGCTGAACATAGTTTGGGGTGTTATTTGGCAGTACCCATAACTGGATTTGACAATTCATGCCTAAAGTACAATGTGTGTGAAAAAATAACACAAAAAGTGACTACCTGAAAGATTGACAAAGAGCTAGTGCATGGAAAGTGTTAAAATACAACTCTTTGAAGCACCCTAGGGTGTGCCCTTTCTAAAAATATATGGTTTGATGGGGGTAAATTACTTTGGCCGGCTTCAAAAATGTCCCAAATAGGACATGGGTGCATGATGACGAAATGTGAAAATTCCAAGTTGGAAAACTGAAATGCGCACCCCCAAATAAGGCCTTTTAGCCCCCAAATGACCCGACATACCTATACTTGGGTGGTATCAATTTACTCAGAAGATGTTGCTGAACATATTTTGGGGTGCTTTTTGGCAGTAAACCTTAAAGTTCACAGTACATGTATTCTTAAATTGCGTTCAAAAAAAAAAAATCACCAAAAAATTTTTTTTCTCAAACTTTGGCATAGATTTGTGGTAAAATGGTTTGCATGGAAAGAGTCAAAATACCCCAAGTTTAATACCTTGATTTGTGTACTTTAAAAAAATATGTATATGTGGAGGTTATTCAGGAATTAGTGACAGATATCAGTGTTACAATGTCACTATCACTAGTTTTGAAAATAAACTCTTTGGAAATGGCAAAGTGCTACTTGCACTTATTGTTGCATAAAATAAGGAAAAAAGCGAGGAATATGTAAACATTGGGTATTGCTAAACTCAGTACTAAATTTAGAAACTACTAAGGAATAAATTTTTTTTGACGGTTGTTGATACATAAGAAATTTTGGGGGTCAAAGTTCGAAAAAGTGGTGTTTTTTCAATTTTTGTGTCATATTTCACAATATTTTTTATAGTAAATTATATGAAATGATGAAAAAAATTGGTATCTTTATAAAGTCCATTTAGTGACGAGAAAAACAGTGTAAAATATGTGTGGGTTACATAAACGAGTAAGAGGAAAATTTGACGTAAACACTAAGAGCGCAGAAACATAAAAACAGCTGCGGTCACGAACGGACGGATTTGTGTAAAACCGCCCGGTCACTAAGGGGTTAAATATTTCTGATGTCTGTGTGTTATTCCCCGTATAGTGTAGATCTCTGTATGAGTACCTGCTATTGTGTAAATTCTCTCTGTAAGAAATTCCTTTTTTTCCCTTCCCCCATTCTCCATTGTTTGAAGGTCCTGTGTAGCTATCTGATCTGTGATGTTGTCTGTTTGATTGTATGCAAATGTACTGGTCCTTGACTCTATCTGTCCTCTCTGTGAATAAACAGTTAGTTCTATTCTGACCAAGCTTGAAGTCACGACTCATGTTTTGGAGTACCAGGAATCTTCTGCCCGCTGTGCCAAGGAAAGGCTCCAGGTCTACAGCTTTGGCTTATTTCTGGGGGTGATAGCCAGGCTCTCTACATGCACCGGGCCTTAAGCTGCAGCTAAGGTACAAGAGGAAGGTGCGAGAGTCACAGAGAAACTGGGTGTCCAGCGAGGAAGCAGCATTTGGCAGATGTGACCCTGTCCGGGCACAGAGATCTGTTGCAAACGCCATGTGTGTAATAGCCACTGTTATGTCCCGGAGGTGTGGGCAGCAATTAGGTGTTGTATGTATTTCTGTGAGTATTGTCCAGTAACTTACACACAGGCCGGATGTCACCATTAACCCGGGAAGCTTTATTACTCACTCAGATAGTTCTCAGAAGGTTCTGTACAGAATCAGATTGTCTGTGCTATAATAACAGGACAGGTTTCCAGCATATACTCTGTGCCTAAACGCTTCCCTGCATGACTGCTCTCTGCCTAAGATCAGAAGGCTGTTCTTCCAGGTGACTGGTACAGCTTCCTCATCCAGCATGCACTGCAGCAGGGAAGCGGGGAGTGGCATAAGAACCACTCCCAACTTGGAAACCTCTGAGACAGACAGGGAATCTGTCTAAACATAACATCCTGTGTGGTGTTTTGTCGCATGTTGCGGTGTCCTGTTTTGTGCGTTGCAGTGTGGTATTTTGACGTATGTTGCGTTGTCCTGTGTTATGAGTCGCACGTTGCGGTGTCTTGTGTCACATGTTGCGTTGTCTTGTGTTATATGCGTCGCATGTTACGTTGTCCTGTGTTATGCATCGCACATTGCGGTGTCTTGTGTCACATGTTGCGGTGTCTTGTGTTATATGCGTCGCATGTTGCGGTGTCCTGTGTTATGCGTCGCATGTTGTGGTGTGTTGTGTTGCACATTGTGGTGTCCTGTGTTATGCGTCGCACGTTGCGGTGTCTTTTGTCACATGTTGTGGTGTCTTGTGTTATGCACCGCATGTTGCGGTGTCCTGTGTTATGCGTCACATGTTGCGGTGTCTTGTGTCGCACATTGTTGTTCACTCGCTGTCACTTTCTTCTTCCAGAGGATCGCCTACGCCTTAACCTCACAGCATTAACAATCTCTGTGCCAGGCGGACAGCAAAGTCTTCTCCTTCCTTGCCAGGTTGTATCCACCTCCAGCGTGGGCTCTGTCCTCTCGGTGTCTTGGTGGTGGGCTCCATCCGCAGGGAACGTTGAGCAGCTGCTGCTTCGTGCCAGCCTTTGGGGTGAGGTGGTATACGCTGGCGAGGAGGACGCGGGTGTCATTCGGCTCCGCTATGAGAGACCTTCACTGCTCCACTTCAAGCTGAGGATCCTGCAACCTCTCCAGGAGAACGCTGGCCTCTATCACTGCAAGGTCCAGGAATGGGCGCAGGACCACCATGGAGCCTGGCATCCAGGAAGACCACACCGATCCGGGAACATCAGTGTCACCATCCTACCTGCAGGTACATGGAGTGTATGCTGTGCCAGCCTCATCCCGGGCACCGGCCAGCGAGGCCACATGGGAGAGTGGGGCTAGAGTCAATACTGGCCCTGTACCCCATATTCAGGGCACAGGGTCTTCTCAGGCATTCTGACCTCCAATTTACCAGACTATGGCCAACTGATCTGAGAATTCGTAGCCAGATTTACCAGGTGCCATCCAACTGGGGGGGAGACAGGGGGCACTGCTGGGATGGGGGGCACTGCTGGGATGGGGCACACTGGTGGGACGTGGGGGCACTGGTGGGACGGGGCGTCTGAGCTGCTGCGAGAGCTTTCCCAGGCGGGAGCGCAGCGCACAAGGAGGTGAATAGGATCCTTACCCAGAATACACTGCGCTGGGAAGCTGCACCTGCCGCATTATTCCTCATGTTCCCCGGGAAAACGATGCACTTGTTTCTTGTTGTGACGTCTGTCCGGCAGCTTCTTAAGTCGCTGCAGATAAACTTCTTCCGGCTGCTGGTGTAACTGCTCATACGCAGCATTAGTTGCCTCCGGAAAACTCCCGAATCCCGAATCGCTGTCCATTTGGGTGTTTTTTGAGGTTGAGGAACAGATTATGGTCAGAAGGAGCCAGGTCGGGTGAATAGGGTGGACGGGGCATCACTTGAAAGCCGCAGTATCGCCTGCAGTGTGTGATGTTTGTTGGGTTGTGTAACGTTTCTGGATCCTCTTTGCTTCGAGCTTTCTCGTTTCCAAGTCATTGTGGATAAAACGCACCAGCTCCGTCACGTGACATTCCGGGGTATGATGTGAAACTTCCGGCTGGTATTCGGGGGGACCCCCTGATCATGTCATGGATGGCTTTCACGTGTGCAGATGCAGAGACAGACGTGACAGAGGCAGACGCGACAGAGAGACCGACGCGACAGAGAGACCGAAGCGACAGAGAGACAGACGCGACAGAGGCAGACGCGACAGAGAGACAGACGCAACAGACGCGACAGAGAGACAGACGCGACAGAGAGACAGACGCGACAGAGGCAGACGCGACAGAGGCAGACGCGACCGAGAGACAGACGCGACAGAGAGACAGACGCGACAGAGAGACAGACGCGACAGAGAGACAGACGCGACAGAGGCAGACGCGACTGAGAGACAGACGCGACAGAGAGACAGACACGACAGAGGCAGACGCGACCGAGAGACAGACGTGACAGAGAGACAGACGCGACAGAGAGACAGACGCGACAGAGAGACAGACGCGACAGAGAGACAGACGCGACAGAGAGACAGACGCGACAGACACGACAGAGACAGACGCGACAGAGAGACAGACCTTCCACTGGGTTTCTCACTTTCAACACTGAAATGGCCAGTTTTACAATTGACCTCCCGGCGTTCACCTGTTGCAGATGATGAAGGGCCTCGATCACCCAAAGTTTGTGACACGTCATCATGGATCTGCTTCGCACCTTTATCTTGGAGACACAGGAGCTTGATTATGGTCCTATCCTCCTCCACATGGAGCTTTTCTGGAGATGCTGTCATGTTACGTTACAGTCATAGGTAGCTGCTTTTTGCACCATTGAAGACAGACAGGCAGACAGACAGGCAGACAGACAGGCAGACAGGCAGACAGACAGACAGACAGGCAGACAGACAGACAGGCAGACAGACAGGCAGACAGACAGACAGACAGGCAGGCAGGCAGGCAGACAGACAGGCAGACAGGCAGGCAGACAGACAGACAGACAGGCAGGCAGGCAGACAGACAGGCAGGCCGACGACGACCTACCTCAGGACACCCTGCGATTTACAGCTTCCCAGCTCAATGGATTCTGGGTAAGGCTCAATACTTATCAGCACCGCCTCACATATCAGAAGGTACAGCGAGGATGCAGGATTCCCCACAATGCTCAGGGTTCAAGACGGGGGGGGGGGGAACGTTCAGAGATCCAGAGAGGAGCGCCTGGAATGTCCCCTCACAGACACATTGCATTAAAGGGAAGCAGCAATAAGTGCACTGCTAGCAGAGTGTCAGGACAGGAGGAAGTGGTGACAGAAACCACAGAGGAGCAGGAGGCGCTCATGCACCACGCACACACATGACAATATGTGGGATATGAGGAGCAGGGGGCGCTCACACACACCACGCACACACATGACAATATGTGGGATAAGAGGAGCAGGGGGCGCTCACACACACCACGCACACACATGACAATATGTGGGATATGAGGAGCAGGGGTGCTCACACACATCACGCACACACATGACAATATGTGGGATATGAGGAGCAGGGGGCGCTCACACACATCACGCACACACATGACAATATGTGGGATATGAGGAGCAGGGGTGCTCACACACATCACGCACACACATGACAATATGTGGGATATGAGGAGCAGGGGGCACTCACACCACACCACGCACACATGACAATATGTGGGATAAGAGGAGCAGGCAATGCTCACACACACCACGCACACACATAACAATATGTGGGATATGAGGAGCAGGGGGCGCTCACACACATCACGCACACACATGACAATATGTGGGATATGAGGAGCAGGGGTGCTCACACACATCACGCACACACATGACAATATGTGGGATAAGAGGAGCAGGCAATGCTCACACACACCACGCACACACATAACAATATGTGGGATATGAGGAGCAGGGGGCGCTCACACACATCGCACACACATGACAATATGTGGGATATGAGGAGCAGGGGGCACTCACACACCACGCACACACATGACAATATGTGGGATATGAGGAGCAGGGGTGCACACGCACAGGCATGACAATATGTGGGATATGAGGAGCAGGGGGCGCTCACACACATCACGCACACACATGACAATATGTGGGATATGAGGAGCAGGGGGCGCTCACACACACCACGCACACACATGACAATATGTGGGATATGAGGAGCAGGGGGCGCTCACACACATCACGCACACACATGACAATATGTGGGATATGAGGAGCAGGGGGCGCTCACACACCTCGCACACACATGACAATATGTGGGATATGAGGAGCAGGGGTGCACACGCACAGGCATGACAATATGTGGGATATGAGGAGCAGGGGCGCTCACACATCACGCACACGCATGAGAATATGTGGAGATATGAGGAGCAGGGGGTGCTCACACACCACGCAGTCCATAGGACTCCATTGAGTTCCTCCCTGCCGGTCACGTGACCAGCAGGATCTCGCCTCGTGTAGTGATACGCAGGGAGAGACCGGGGGGACTTTTTCCCCCAGTCTTTCCCCGCTCCCGCTGGCCGGAGGAGGCGGTTGGAGCCGCGGTCCTCGCCGCAGGACAGAGGGTGAGTATAGGACTCGTTTTTTATTTTTTAAGCCTGGTGTTAACAAATTCTGCAGAAGCGGAATCCGTTAACACCAAGTCCTGGGTCTGGTTGAGCTTGTGAACCCTTCTAAATGCAATCCTTCCAAGTGAGGCACTTAGAGATATTCTGGAGATACTCTGGAGGTAGTCTGAGGTTAGACAGGAGGAAGAAAACCTACAAAAAGGTAGGATTTGCGTGTTTCAAATCCATTCTTTCATTTTATAATGGCAGGCTTGGTCCAGTGTAAGAGCTGTCATGCATTTGTTTTTAGATCCAATTTTTGGAGGTTTGGAGGGTGCCTGATATGTAGGCAGTTCTCTTTATTGCAGCAGGAAATTGCCTGTTTGAAGTCTGAGATTTGTAAATTATCTGTTAGGCTATGACTGACTGTTACAAAGCCACTGTCACAGAGGCCTCCTAGGAGCAGCAGATGGACTACTGTAGGAGACTTTGAGTTGTGGATAGAAGGCATGTCCCACAGTCTGTGGCTCTTCTTAATTCTTTTAACGCACTTTCAGAGTGTAGTGGTAAGACGGAAGTAGGCTCAGACACCAAAGTTGAGGAACCACCATCCCCTATGCCTAAGGTATGCAAGACTGCAACCAAGGACAAAAAGGAAAAGGTGGGACTTGATAGAAGGCAATTGTTTCTGGGTGATTCTATCATAAGAGGTGTTGAGCTGGAGAGTAGTGGTTTGGTGAGATGTCTTCCTGGGGCTACTGCTCGTAGAGACAGGAGACGTATTCTCAATATTGTCAAACAAGCAAAGCAGGAAGGGGAAGTGGACATTCTAGTCCATCTAGGGACAAATAACTTGGCTAGCAATGAGGTTTCTGAGACTAAGGAAGATTTTTGTGTTCTTAGAGGTGAAATACAGCAGATTGCGTCCACTGTGTCATACTCTGAAGTTCTGCCTGTGCATAAAATTCAGGATAGGCAGATGCACACTAGGTAATTTAATTTGTGGCTTTGGGAATGGTGTCGGGAGCAAGGATTTGGCTTTGTGTCCCATGATAGCTCTAATTGGAGCAGAAAGGAACTGTATAAAAAAGATAGTTTGCATCTTACTCATAGGGGAACATATGTTCTCAGTGAGAAGTTCAAAGGTTTCACAAAGGAATATTTAAACTAGGAGGGGGGACAAAAGGGTAAAAAACAATCTGCCCGATTGTCCCCCAAAACTAAATCTGAGGGTGCAAGCAACATGCGGGGTAAAAAATGACAAGCTCAGAGTCGTGTCTATAAATGCTCACAGTTTAGTTAATAAAATCAATGAACTGGAGGCAATGATGGCAGCTGAAAAAGTAGATTTAGTGGCGGTTACTGAGACATGGTTCAGTGAGAAAAATAACTGGGACATAACAATACCGGGGTACTCTTTATATAGGATAGACAGAAGGTAGGAAAGGAGGAGGAGTGGCCTTGTATGTAAAAAACAACCTAAAAACGAACCAAATAAAAGTGAGCGAGGTGAACATAGAGTCAGTTTGGGTTACGCTAACATTTGGCAATCATACAGTAGCTCGTGTAGGTGTGATCTATAGACCCCCTGGACAAGTAGAAGAGCTAGATAATCTGCTAGTGGAGGAAATAGCCAAAATGGCAATGAAGGGGGAAGTTATTATCATGGGGGACTTTAATCTTTCTGATGTGAACTGGAAAACCAAAATAGCTGGGTGCACCAGGAGTACAAATATTCTAAACTCCCTACTGGGATTATCTCTAACACAAGTAGTTGAGGAGCCGACCCGTAAAGAGGCCATATTGGATTTAATACTCACAAATGGAGGTTTGGTATGAGACATTGTTGTAGGTGAAAATTTGGGATCTAGTGATCACCAGTCAGTATGGTTTAATATAAGAACAGGGATGGAGCCGCACCACACAAAACCAAAAGTTTTAGACTTTAAAAAAACAGATTTTTCTAAAATGAGATTTTGTGTGAAGGAGTCATTATCAGACTGGAGGAGATTAAAGGGAGTCCAGGAGAAATGGGATTATTTAAAGGAGGCATTATTGAAGGCCACAGGCAATTGCATTCGGCTTGTTAGCAAAAACAAAAAAGGGAAGAAACCACTGTGGTCTCTGCAGAAGTGGCCAAAATAGTGAAGAACAAAAAGACAGCATTCAATAATTATAAAAAAACTCAGCGTGAAGAAGATAGGCAAACCTATAAAATTAGGCACAAAGAGGCAAAGCAATTTATAAGCGCTTCCAAAGCACACGCAGAAGAGAAAATAGCTCAGTCAGTAAAAAAGGGGGACAAAACATTTTTTAGATACATAAACGAGAAAAGAAAAGTAAAACAAGGATTAGTTAGATTAAAAACAAAGGAAGGAAGGTATGTAGAAGAGGATAAAAGTCTCGCTGACTGCCTCAATGAATATTTTTGTTCAGTCTTTGCAGAAGAAAATACAACGATATAGCGGAAGTTAAACTTCCAAAGGTAGGGGATAACCCAAAATTCAATTTAGAAAAAACAAATTTACAACAACTTTATTTTTGAACAATAGTGTAAACAATTCACACAACAATACAAAACAATGTTAAAAAACACACAAATAGGATGATGGGGTATACGTTAAGGTATATCTGGAAAGAGCTTATTATTATTATTATTCTTTATTTATAAAGCGCCAGCATATTTCGCAGCTTATGGAAAGGTATGTCCAATAAACCCACAATATGTACATTAATACAACTATTAAGTAGATAATGAAATGCAATGATGGTACATGTGGATAAGGTTATCATAAAATACCTTAATGTATACCCCATCATCCTATTTGTGTGTTTTTTAACATTGTTTTGTATTGTTGTGTGAATTGTTTACACTATTGTTCAAAAATAAAGTTGTTGTAAATTTGTTTTTGCAGAAGAAAAGGATGGAAAGGGACCTCCGTTAGGAAGAAACACTAAAGAGACATTTACATATGAGTTTACAGAGGAGGAGGTTCTACAGCAGCTGTCTAAAGTAAAGACCAATAAGTCAATGGGGCCTGATGGGATCCACCCTAAATTATTAAAAGAGCTCAGTGGTGTAATAGCAAAACTGTTAACAGATTTATTTAACCAATCCTTGTTAACAGGAGTCGTCCCAGAATACTGGAAATTAGCAAATGTTGTGCCCATTTACAAGAAGGGTAGTAGGGAGGAATCGGGGAACTATAGGCCAGTTAGTCTTACGTCAGTAGTGGGGAAATTAATGGAAACCATGTTAAAGGGAAGGATTGTTGAACATCTAAAAACACATAGATTACAGGATCAGAAACAACATGGGCCTTCAGTAAGGCTTTTGATACTGTTCCGCATAGAAGCTTATCTTTGCAATCTTTGAGTTTGGATTCCAATATTGTTGACTGGATTAGGCAGTGGCTGAGTGACAGGCAACAGAGGGTTGTGGTAAATGGAGTTTATTCGGTGCAAGGTCTTGTTACCAGTGGGGTACCTCAGGGGTCAGTACTTGGACCCATTCTCTTTAATATTTTTATTAGTGATATTGCAGAAGGCATTAATGGAAAAGTATGTATTTTTGCTGATGACACAAAGATTTGCAACAGGGTTGACGTTCCTGGAGGGATCAGCCAAATGACAAATGATTTAGGTAAACTAAAAAAATGGTGGGAGCTGTGGCAATTGGGTTTTAATGTGGATAAGTGCAAGATAATGCACCTGGGACGTAAAAACCCAAGGGCTGAATATAGAATATTTGATACATCTGAGGGTTGGGATTTAGGGGTTATTATTTCAGAGGATCTAAGGGTAAGTAGTCAATGTAATAGAGCAGCAGGAAATGCTGGCAGAATGCTTGGAAATGCTGGCAGAATGCTTGGTTGTGTAGGGAGAGGTATTAGCAGTAGGAAAAGGGAAGAGCTCATGCCACTGTACAGAGCACTGGTGAGACCTCACTTGGAGTACTGTGTGCAGTACTGGAGACCGTATCTCCAGAAGGATATAGACATCTTAGAGAGAGTTCAGAGAAGGGCTACTAAAATGGTGTACGGCTTGAAGGAGAAACGTTACCAGGAAAGGCTTAATGATCTTAACATGTACAGCTTGGAAAAAAGACGAGACAGAGGAGATATGATAGAAACATTTAAATACGTAAAGGGAATCCACAAGGTAGAGGAAGGGAGTATATTTAAACGGAAACAAAGTAGCAAAACAAGAGGACATAGTCTTAGATTAGAGGGGCAAAGGTTTAAAAGTAACATCAGGAAGCATTATTTTACTGAGAGGGTGGTGGATACATGGAACAGTCTTCCAGTAGAAGTGGTAGAGGCCAAAACAGTAATTGAATTTAAGCAGGCATGGGATAGGCATAAGGCTATCCTAAACAAAAGATAAATCCAGGTAAAGTATTCATGTAATTGGGCAGACTAGATGGTCCGAAAGGTTCTTATCTGCCAACATTTTCTATGTTTCTATGGTTAACTTTTCGCTGACCAGAGCCGGACGTTAATCAGCGCTGGGACTTCGTAATACCATCGCTGATTAACACTTTGTGTTCCCTATACTTAACATAGGGAGCGCAAAGTACAGTAACCTCGCGCTGAGAAGCACAAGATACCAAACGCAAACGGGTTACTTAACCCGTTTGCGTTTGGATTGTAATATGCGTTAAATACCGCAGCTAACGTTAATGCTCACGTAAGTGAGCGTTAACGTTTGCGTGACGAATGTAATAGTAAGTCGGAGTGATCAGCGGCATCATGTATCAAACACAATGCGGGGAGGATTGTCCTACATCATAATGAATCCACAAACCCTCCCAGCACATCTCTGATTGGCTGACACAGATATATTGCTGCAGTGGTGGATGAGGACGGGTGGGATACAGCTTCAGGCAGCCGGAGGGCTTCGTTCTGCAATAGTCTGAGGATTCTTTGTGAAATTCCTGTTTGTTTTTGGTTATAAACAGGAAGCGGCTGTGGTGCCCACATTCAAGCAGGGGACACTGTCCATTCAAAAACGCGTGGCCATATCGAACGAGCCAAGTCCCTGACTGTCCATGAATGTGACATGTTCCTTTTTATTCTTCTCATTTAAGGAAATGCCGCCAAGATCTGCTCCGCTCCCTCCATCTTCTACTTCCTGCTGACCATCTCCTTGCTCTTCTTGCTCCTCGTCCTCACTCTGGTCTGGATGTGTGTGAGGCGACGGCGGAGGATCCAGTCTGGAAAGATTCATCAAAATAACAGAGTCAGTATCTGGTCGTCTCTGCGAGGAACCGGAATCCCAATGGATGGCAGCGTTAGACATTCCGAGGAGGTCGAGAAGATAAATGGCCCAAATGTTCACCCTGCTCAGCATGCGGACTGATTCTCATGTTTGGGTAATGCAGACATACTCCACATGTGATCAGAACCAACTGAATGGCACACACAGGACATCCTCCACCCCATACCACAAACCGGACCTCCTCCACCCCATACCACACACAGGACCTCCTCCACCCCATACCACATACACCGGACCTCCTCCACCCCATACCACATACACCGGATGGACCTCCTCCACCCCATACCACACACAGGACCTCCTCCACCCCATACCACACACCAGACCTCCTCCACCCCATACCACACACAGGACCTCCCCCACCCCATATCACATACACCGGACCTCTTCCACCCCATACACCGGACCTCCTCCACCCCATACCACATACACAGGACTCCCTCCACCTCACACCACATACACCGGACCTCCTCCACCCCATACCACACACAGGACCTCCTCCACCCCATACCACATACACAGGATCTCCTCCACCCCATACCACACACAGGACCTCCTCCACCCCATACCACACACAGGACCTCCTCCACCCCATATCACATACACAGGATCTCCTCCACCCCATACCACACACAGGACCTCCTCCACCCCATACCACATACACCGGACTTCCTCCACCCCATACCACACACAGGACCACCTCCACCCCATACCACACACTGATAAATTTGGATTTAAAGCAAACAAAAACAAACTACCTATAATAATTACCATTTATGAAATTTCAATAAACCTTGTTCAAGTTTCTTTTCATATATCAAAGTTGGAAACGGGTGCGGCGCTGCACCATGGCGAGAGACAACAAAATCAGCCACAAAGCAATGTAGCGTCAGTCCTGTCTGAAATATCCTTCCTTAGACAGACCTTTTATTAGATTTCAAAGAATTTATAGCCAATCAGCATACAGATACATTTCTACGTCAGAGTTTAAGCAACAGTAAGATAAAAAATTACTAGATTTGATTCAGAGATGGCTTTTTCTAGCTTACACTGTTCACACACCCTTTCCTGCACACAAAGGAAATGGCTAAATTCCACAGGCTAACATCCTATGCAAGTAAAAGACTTGCAGGGTTTGACACTTATAATGGGGGGGTGGATTTCACACTACCTATCATATTAAAATACCTTTCAATCGTCTCATTGATCACATATACAATCGTGATCACAAAAATGGATGAAACAAACTAGACAATTAAACTAATTATACCTGGGGCCATAGTATCCTCGCCTAATACCTGTACGATATACGAAAAGGATTCCCCAAGGAGGCCCTTATGAGCATAAAATACACTTATCTATCTAGATTCACTCTTCCAGCGAACCACACTGGAGCGTAGGCAAAAATACCTAATCTAGACATTAAATAACTATTTATTCCCATTTCCCAAAATATAATTCACCGAACAAGAAAAGTATAATAACTTGAATGTAAAAGTTCATTTATCTAATAATCAACATGAGTCAGATCTATATCTGTGTGTTTTCCTATGTTCAGCTTCACTCCACAGACCGCATACACACCTGCATTCTCACACTTATCTAGGGGATTAAATAAAAAAAAAATATTCCATAATCTAATACCGTAGTCCACAGTGCGAGATCAAGGTTTGGTCTTTTTCAACATCCCAGCTTGAGACGCATAATCATTAAATGTCATCAGAGCTCCCACCATAGGGACTCCTGAACAAGCTGTCTCTTTCGCTGGTTGCTTATTACCTGTGACCTTTGACCTTGACACAAAATGTCCATGATTCGTTCCATATGCAGTCATTGTGACTGTCAGGTTTCTTGATGATGCGATACGGTTGTAGCAACAATAAAGAAAAGAAAAAAGAAAGAAAATATGGTATTCCCCGCTAATCATATACATCCCTTCATTCATTATCACTCTCAAGTGCACGAAAACAATAAAAATGTTAATTTACACAAGAAGAGACACAGATAATAATTTTTAAAATTTCCCCTCAAAGAAAATTATACTACTTCTGACCCATTGTTAGAGAAAAATATATATACGCAACTTTGGCTCAAAAGGGAAATAGCCGAAGTGCATACTCCACCCATTCTAAATATCAAAAAATAATTAATTACTATCCTATTCAGTCTTGTTCGGTGTTTTGAAACAAACCTGGTGTTTATAAAACACACCGATCTTAAATAAAATCAGAAAAATAAAAACAGCATTAATTTTACCGAATTAAAACTTCCCATTTACCACTAAATATGTCATGAAACGTATTTATGCAAATGCATTAAATTATATGTTCCTAAATACATTAATTAACTCTAATTTTAATTGTGTCAGGGAATTTGAACAATATTGATTGTAACCAAACAACAATAATAATAAAATAATAAAAGACACAAAATAATTATCACTTAGACGACAACACAAAGATAATCCATCAGCATATAAAAATACATTATCTTCTTCTTTCTTTGTCTTTTGTCTTAGTTTTACAAAACTGTTTTTTCAACCAATGACATGTCTTAAGTTTTATTTCCAAATCAATGATCTTCTTTAATCGCATGATTTATTGATGAGTTGTTGATAAAATGGTGTCTGATAATTCCTTATTATCCGGTTGATGTAACATTGCAATGTGAAATGATAATGTGTTTGAGTAAATCTCCTTTAATTCCAACAGCTTTATCAATATTGGTATTCAATAATCTTCCATCTAGCTTGATCAAAGTTGGCATGCATGGGTAATTTTCACCTAAAGTAAAAAACTTGGAAAAAAATGTATTATTAACCTGTCAAAAACTTTAAAATTTATATGGTTAAAATACTTTTAAAATGGAGAAAAAAAAATGCAACACACATTTTTTTTTGGACACAAAGAAAAAGGAGTGGTCATGAGAGAGAGAAAATGGAGGAGGCTAAGAAAAGAATGTGAAAACTTCCTTTTACTTTTGCAACGGTCACCATTTTTTCCTAAAATGCTCTTCAATTCAAATAAAAAACACATAACAAAAATATCAAACTGGGAAAGAAAGTATAGAAGGGCATGTTAAAAACTTGACGCGTTAACTAGCAAAGTTCTCAGAGAAAACTCAGAGAAAAAAAATTATTAATAAACATTTAAAACTACAATCATTATTAAGGATATTGGTTAAAACAAACATTCAAACGTGAGGTGTTTGTGCAGCTATTTTACAACCTGTTTTATTCCCTCCAAGAATATTCAATGGGGGCACAGTCATACGTTGTTGCACTTCACACCAAAAGACAAAAACATCAGATAGCAAAAAATAAAACTAGACATATGGCTACCACTGCAGAAAAAGAAACAATCAAACAATACTCAGATACCAAACTACAACCTTCCAGCTCTCTTAGTCAACTAAAATAAAACCAAAAAAAAACACCTTCTCTCATTTGAAATCTGCCTAATTTCCTTTGTACAGCGCTACTAAACCTGTAGGCACTTTCCTTTAAACTTTCACTCAAATCCTTCAGCTTTATATCACTTCATCCTCTTAGATTTTAAACAATTAAACATGAACCTACATATATATTCCATTATACAAGTTACAAAACCTGTAAATGACCTCAGTCAGCCATTTTGGCAAAACATATAACCTATATTAAGGTGTGGTCAATCCCTTAGTGCTGGACTCAAACAAAGACCAGAGGAAAATAACCGACCACGCCTCTTTTGGGAAAATTTATAACTTATATTAAGGCAGATTGAGCCCATCAACTTGATACACAAATTTTTTTATATATCATATATCAACTTATAACATAACATTCACGTGTAACCTGCCTTGTCAGAGTATTGACTTTCTATGTTCATCTTTCAAACATAAGCTAAGAATAAAATAAGCAGTCATTTTTGAAATTTACTGTAAAAGTAAAGCCCTATTGTCTCCATTCCCTGTGCCTTTTTTTTTTTTACACGAGGCAAGGCAGTAATGACACATAGAAACAAAGCAACCTGTTTTAAGAGAAGCAGTCCCTATACATAAATTACATATAAAAAACACAATATCAAAACTACGAAATACAAAACATCAAAGATAAACACATATATTAATAGTTAGTAAAGACAAACATTTAAATAAACAGACGTAATCAATGGCAAGAAACAAAATAAAAAATAAAACAAAAACAAACATGCAATCTGAAAGAAAAAACAGTTAGCAAATCCTTTAGAATCAGCGCGCAAACACATACAGCAACGCAGCAAAAAAAGAAATAAAGAAAAAATGGCAGCAGCGTGCAAGGAAATAAAAAAAATAAGAGGAAAAAGAAAAAACTGTCTCTCAATGGGAGATAAAATCATTTTGCTATATGAGAAGAAATTAAAATCTAATCAATTAAATAAAATTCTCACAATTACAAGATATGGACGACCCAGAGACACCAGAATTGAAGTACAAGATAGAAACAGAACGGAGACAATACAACTAGAAACATCTCTTTTCTTTTTTTATGAGTTCAATTTCCAGCATATACACTATACTCAACACAGCGGGCGAGTTCAAACAACACACGTGAGGTCCTCAAACGATTTTTCCTTTACTACAATACATAAAATGACAAAAACAAACCAAGACAAATAGTCCAACCTTGCACCAAAAAAAAAATCAACAAACTCTGAACCATAGCTTTAACTTCAAAGAAAATAAACAAAAACCAAGCCTGGAGGCAAGTTCGCAAAATCTGAACAAGCAAATGTAAGGATACATTCGAATGGCAAATCCCACTTCAGACAACAACTGATAAATTTGGATTTAAAGCAAACAAAAACAAACTCCCTATAATAATTACCATTTATGAAATTTCAATAAACCTTTTTCAAGTTTCTTCTCATATATCAAAGTTGGAAACGGGCGCGGCGCTGCACCATGGCGAGAGACAACAAAATCAGCCACAAGGCAATGTAGCGTCAGTCCTGTCTGAAATATCCTTCCTTAGACAGACCTTTTATTAGATTTCAAAGAACTTATAGCCAATCAGCATACAGATACATTTCTACGTCAGAGTTTAACCAACAGTGAGACAAAAATTACTACATTTGATTCAGAGATGGCTTTTTCTAGCTTACACTGTTCACACACCCTTTCCTGCACACAAAGGAAATGGCTAAATTCCACAGGCTAACATCCTATGCAAGTAAAAGACTTGCAGGGTTTGACACTTATAATGGGGGGGTGGATTTCACACTACCTATCATATTAAAATACCTTTCACACACAGGACCTCCTCCACCCCATACCACATACACAGGATCTCCTCCTCCCCATACCACACACAGGACCTCCTCCACCCCATACCACATACACCGGAGTTCCTCCACCCCATACCACACACAGGACCTCCTCCACCCCATACCACATACACAGGATCTCCTCCACCCCATACCACACACAGGACCTCCTCCACCCCATACACATGATCTCCTCCACCCCATACACATGATCTCCTCCACCCCATACTACACACAGGACCTCCTCCACCCCATACCACATACACCAGACTTCCTCCACCCTATACCACACACAGGACCTCCTCCAACCCATACCACATACACCGGACCTCCTCCACCCCATACCACACACCGGACCACCTCCACCCCATACCACACACCGGACCTCCTCCACCCCATACCACACACAGGACCTCCTCCACCCCAAATCACATACACAGGACCTCCTCTACCCCATACCACGCACAGGATCTCCTCCACTCCATATCATGCACAGAGAATCACGTTATCCATGAATGCGTCACTTCTGAGGCACGTTCAATACCTCAGCCGCTGCAAGTGCTAAGTTAGCAACTTGCCACTGAACGCTGTTCTGCCGCTCAGCGCTCAGCACTGCTAACAAGGCACTTGCAGCGACCCGAGGAGACGCTGCGAGTAGCTGAGTGTGACGTATTAAAGATGGCCGCCGCCATGAAGCAAGTAACAATTCCATACAGCAATGTTAATTTTGAGGTTTTTGTTCTCCAAAGTACAAAATATTTATTTATTATTTCCCCCTGCACATAGACATATATTACAGCTCAATTTATATATTGTTTCAGAAGTAAACATTACGTTTATTCAATAAAAACTATCATTTGTGGTGTGTGCGTACAAAACGGATTGTGCCGACTGCTTTTCTTTATCATATTTTGTCCGAGTGATACGAAAAACAATCTGAATCTTTCATTAAGAAATCGGCCATTTTGGATTCGTAATTCGCATCCAAAGCGTTCAATGACACTGCTGCAGCAAACTGAATTGCTGCGCTGCAGCAATTCAGCAGCTGCTGAGGTATTGAACGGGGCTCTGATGTTTCTGCTTTGTGTTAAATAAACATTATTTTTGGTTCAGGGTGCTGTGAGTGTGCAGGGTGGTTACAAAGTATCAAGAAACCCAAATCTGAACCAAAATCTCACTGTGATTATCCCTGAATGAACGTGATTAGGAAACGAAATGCAAGAAAATCCCTACAATGAAGCTTCCATGTGGAACAATTCAGGATCTGATACAGAAGTAATGGATACGTTGCCCGTGTGTCGGAAAATCCTGCCGCCGGCCGTGCGCGCATCACAATGTAATGTGTAATAATGGATAGAACCAACGAGTAGGCGGGGTTTTGTGCGGACAGCGAATCACAGCCACCCTAGCATCACAACTGTGCCAAAGCTGCTGATATCCAATCATGGGCAGCGACACTAATCTGTCCATCATAAAAACACCGCAGGGCTTCACTGGAGAGCATTCCACATAAAGGGGAATCCAGGGCCGCGGCAGGGGAAGCTTCACTAACTCTCCATTTTCACCGGTGTTTGCAACTTCAGCCTTAATTTACAGATTAAGGGATCGGTTTATGGACATTTGGTCATCGCACATTTTGCTGTGATCGCGTCACGCATTCACCGCGGCATCGTGTCGATTAGCTCATGCAATGTCACAGCATTTATTGGCAACCAGAGCGGCATTAATTTGTGGCCAAGATCTTGTATTGATGATGGGAGAGTCGCGGCGCTGCGTAAAGTCTTCTCCAGCACATTATCCCAAAGATTAACCTCAATGGGGTTAAGGTCTGGACTGTGCGGTGACCACTCCATGTGTGGAAATGATGTCTCATGCTCCCTCAACCACTCTTGCACAATTTGAGCCCGATGAATCCTGGCATTGCCATCTTGGAATATGCCGCTGTGCCATCAGGGGAGAAAAAACCCGTTGATGGAAAACCTGCTCATTCAGGATATTCATCGAATCACATGACCTAATTTTTTTTTGAGTACATAATCTAGACCTGACCGACTGAGGCAAATCCTGATCATTGTCTATTTGCGTAGTAAATCTAGGTGGTGACTTTTTTTTGGCCAGGCAGTGATATATATACATATGTACAGTTTGGTCCATATATATTTGGACACAGACACAATTATTTTTTCCGGTATATGACAAAACCTATTCAAGCTCTAGTTCTATAATGGTTATGGGGTGAAAGGTCACACTCTCAGGTTTAATTTGAGGAGATGTACATTAAACCGGAGGAAGGGTTTAGCAATTACAGCTCTTAAGAGGAGCCACACCCCCTTTATCAAGGGACCAAAAGTAATTGGACGATTGAATGAAAAGCTGTTGCTCGGTCGGGTGTGGCGACTCCTTCATTATTTCTTCATCAGTTAATACGGTAAAAAGGTCTGGAGTTGATTCTCCGTGTGGTATTTGCATGTAGAATCTATTGAGATGAAGCTGCATCATGCGTTCAGAGGAGCTGTCCATGCAAGAGAAACTGACCATTGTAACGCTTCAGAAACTCAACAAATCCATCAGAGAGATAGAGGCAACATTAGCAGCGGCCACACCAACAGTTTATACATTCTGAGGAAAGAGGAACGACCTGGGGAGCTCAGCAACATGAAAAGACCTGGAAGGCCATGCAAGACAACAGTGGTGGATGATCACAAGTTGCTCTCTATAGTAACGAAAAACCCATTCACGACATCCAGACAAGTGCAGGACACTCTCCAGGAGGTGACGTATCATTGTCAAAGTCTACAATCAAGAGTAGACTTCACGAGAGCAAACACACCAAGCAGGGCTGGCGCTGCCTCTAGGCCAGCTAGGTGGGTGCCTTGAGTGCAGTGCCCGCCTAGGGCGCAGCCGGGCCAACCAATTTAAAAAAAAATGGCTGCGGGGCAGCCTGGGTTGGCTGCGTGCTGCAGCCAGCCCCAATACGTGCCGGCGTCAAGGAGACGGAGGCTTGGACTTGGTGCTTCCAGCTTTGGGACTGGCTACGACTACGAGAAGGCGGAGGGAGATGGCGCTGGAGCGGCAAACATCCATGGGTGAGCCTGGGGCAGATATCCATGTGTGAGCCTGGGGGAAGATATCCATGTGTGAGCCTGGGGCAGATATCCATGTGTGAGCCTGGGGGCAGACATCCATGTGTGAGCCTGGGGGCAAATACCCATGTGTGAGTCTGGGGGCAAATACCCATGTGTGAGCCTGGGGGCAAATACCCATGTGTGAGCCTGGGGGCAAATATCCATGTGTGAGCCTGGGGGCAAATATCCATGTGTGAGCCTGGGGGCAAATATCCATGTGTGAGCCTGGGGCAGATATCCATGTGTGAGCCTGGGGCAGATATCCATGTGTGTGCTGGGGCAGATAGCCATGTGTGAGCCTGGGGCAGATATCCATGTGTGAGCCTGGGGCAGATATCCATGTGTGAGCCTGGGGACAGATATCCATGTGTGAGCTGGGGCAGATATCCATGTGTGAGGTGAGGCAGATATCCATATGTGTGCTGGGGCAGATATCCTTGTGTTAGCTGGGGCAGATATCCATGTGTGAGCTGGGGCAGATATCCTTGTGTTAGCTGGGGCAGACATCCATGTGTTAGCTGGGGCAATATATCCATGCCATGTGTGAGCTGGAGCAATATCTCCATGTGTGAGCTCGGCAATATCTCCATGTGTGAGCTGGAGGCAATATCTCCATGTGTGAGATGGAGGCAATATCTCCATGTGTGAGATGGAAGCAATATCTCCATGTGTGAGCTGGAGGCAATATCTCCATGTGTGAGTTGGGGCAATATACCCATGTGTGAGCTGGGGCAATATACCTATCTGAGCTGGGGGCAAATATACCCATGTGAGAGCTGGGGGCAAATATATCCATGTGAGCTTTCTTTTTTGGGGGGGTGCAAGTAGCTGGTCTTGCCTAGGGCGCAAAATAGTCTAGCACCGGCCCTGACACCGAGGCTTCACCACAAGGTGCAAAGCATTCATAAGCCTGAAGAATAGAAAAGCCAGATTAGACTTTGCCAGAAAACATCAAAAAAAGCCAGAGCAGCTCTGGAAAAGCATTCTCTGGATGGATGAAACTAAGATTAATCTGTACCAGAATGTCAGGAAGAAAAAAGAGTGGATACGACGTGTTTCTGAACAGCTCATGATCCAAAGCACACAACATCATATGTAAAACATGGTGGAGGCAGTGTGATGGCACGGGCATGCATGGCTTCCAGTGGCACTGGGTCATTGGTGTTTATTGATGATGTGACAGAAGCAGACGGATGAATTCAGCAGTGTTTAGAGATACTGTCAGCCCAGATTCAGATAAAAGCAGCAAAGCTGATTGGATGGCGCTTCACAGGACAGATGGACAATGATCCAAAACACACGGCAAAAGCAACCCAGGAGGAAGGAAAAGAAGTGGAATATTGTGCAATGGCCGAGTCAATCACCTGATCTCAACCCAACCAATGGAGCCGCATTTCACTCGCTGAAGCAAAACTAAAAGGCAGAAAGAGCCGCAAACAAAGAACAACTGAAGATGCTGCAGATAGAGCCGGACAAAGCATCAGAAAGGAGGAGAGTGAGTCTCTGGTAATGTCCATGGGTTCCAGACTTCAGTTATTAAAGCCAGAAAAGGATTCAACAAGATATTAAAATAAAAATCAACTTTTATTAATGATTATATTCATTTGTCCAAATACATTTGAGCCCCTGAAAATGGGGGGGGGCTGTGTATAAAAATGGTTGCAGTGTTTATAATTTGTTCTTCATATTTCTGTTTAACCCCTTGATTTAAAGCTGAGAGTCTGCACCTCCAATTCATGTGGATTGTTTCATTTTAATTTTATTCTGGCAGCAAACAGAACCAAAAGTATGAAACCATTACACTTACACGTTTTTATAAAGCACTAACAAGTTCTGTAGCGCTGTACAATGGAAGGCATAATAAGAAAATATACATACAGGTTCAACACACAGTAGAGTAGGAAAGGGGACCCTGCTCAAGAGCTTACAATCTAAGAGAAGAGTGGTGACACACTAGGCGAGGGTCAATAGAGAATTTGACATAGCGGGGCGCGTGTGGGCTGTGTGGGAAGATGGTGCAGAAAATGTACAGTGAGGGATCATGGAGTGAGCTGATAGGCTTCTCTAAACTAATGTGTTTGTTATGTGAGAGGTGTGTGAGGTAAGGTGTAAGAGGTGCGGGAGGTGAGGTGTGAGAGGTGCGGGAGGTGAGGTGTGGGAGGTGAGGTGTGAAAGGAATGTGAGGTGAGGTGCGTGAGGTGAGGTGTGAGAGGTGCGGGAGGTGAGGTGAGAGGTGCGGGAGGTGAGGTGTGAGGTGCGTGAGGTAAGGTGTGTGAGGTGCAGGAGGTGAGGTGTGTGAGGTGAGAGAACTGCGGGAGGTGAGGTGTATGAGTCTGGCACAGGTGTTCATAACAGACTGCAGAGGGAGAATCTGGGATCGTTTAAGACCATAGAGAAGGAGGTTACAGTAGTCAAGGCGGGAGATAATAAGAGCTTGGATGAGCATTTCAGCAGAGTCCAGAGAACCTGTGCCTGTGTCCAAATATATATGAACCTAGCTGTATGTGTGTGTGTATAGATATATATATATAATTTTTTGTGATAAACCCTTTCATTGCCAGTGGGGCGGCGCCACTTTACGCTGCACGCATCCAGTCTGTTAGAAACCCACCTAGAGAAGCCAAAATAATCAATGGCGCCTTTTTGTTCTCTTCGAGGAAACCTTTTTCTAGGGTTAATAATCTGCCGACTTTAAAAAAAAATTATTTCCCCATTCCTCGCCCCCCACAAGCTGGTGCGTCTCACACATCATGAGGCCTCTGAAGTGGCTGCCATCCAGCCTAATCCTGCGGAGTTGCACCCTTCACCTCTGCTCAGCCACAAGCGCCCTGGAACTCGGGGATAGATCATCCACCACTGCCATCTTTTCCGAGGTGCTGCAGAAGGTCGCCCCAACCAGTTTACCTTGTGGTGAGAGGAAGGAGCCTCAGCATTTGGCCACGTCCCTCCTCCACCTGGGCTCCCACACCCCAGAGCCACCTGCAACCACATATAGTCAAGGGAGTAGGGGTGACTCCTGCTCAGTAGAGCCATAGTCTGGTCACGCCATTAAACCAAAAGGAACCAGGATGGCAGGAGGCTGGATTACACCCTCGGAAGTAACGGGTTAGATCAATCCCAGCGCCTGCTCCACCTGGAAGCCAGAAGTCACTCTGCGCCGCTCACGCTGGATGTGCAAAGCCACTGGAAGCAAATCATGGAGGAAAACAAAAATAACGTCTAGGACCGGTGGGGAGTTCTGCTCCTAAAAGCTTAGATCTAACCATTGAGTTCGCTCCCCTCGAATGTAAAAACATAATGCCACTATGAACCACTAGGGGGCGCTCCACTACCATTCTCTGCTCGTCTTTCCCTGTGGCTTCACTGCAAGCGGATTCCTGGATTTCTGGAAGGATCTTTCCTTCGAGCCAAACCCGAACACTCAAACATCGCGAAGCATTTTCCTTTTTTATGTAGATTATACACTTTGCTTATCAAGGTCTCCCATTGATGGTGGTTGTGCGGCTGAGTCAGCGTCCAGTGACACGCGCCTGGGTCAGCGTCCAGTGACAAGCGCCTGGGTCAGAGTCCAGTGACACGCGCCTGGGTCAGCGTCCAGTGACACGCGCCTGGGTCAGCGTCCAGTGACACGCGCCTGGGTCAGCGTCCAGTGACACGCGCCTGGGTCAGCGTCCAGTGGCACGCGCCTGGATCAGCGTCCAGTGGCACACGCCTGGGTCAGCATCCAGTGGCACGCGGCTGGGTCAGCGTCCAGTGGCACGCGCCTGGGTCAGCGTCCAGTGGCACGCGCCTGGGTCAGTGTCCAGTCGCACGCGCCTGGGTCAGCGTCCAGTCACACGCGCCTGGGTCAGCTTCCGTTGAAACGCACCTGGGTCAGCATCCAGTGACACATGCCTGGGTCAGCATCCAGTGACACACGCCTGGGTCAGCATCCAGTGACACACGCCTGGGTCAGTGTCCAGTGACACACACCTGGGTCAGCTTCCATTGAAACGCACCTGGGTCAGCGTCCAGTCACACGCGCCTGGGTCAACGTCCAGTGACACACGCCTGGGTCAGCTTCCATTGAAACGCACCTGGGTCAGCGTCCAGTCACACGCGCCTGGTTCAGCATCCAGTGGCACGCGCCTGGGTCAGTATCCAGTGGCAGGCGCCTGGGTCAGCATCCAGTGAAACGCGCCTGGGTCAGCATCCAGTGACACACGCCTGGGTCAGCATCCAGTGACACACGCCTGGGTCAGCGTCCAGTAACACGCGCCTGGGTCAGCGTCCAGTGACACGCGCCTGGGTCAGCTTCCATTGAAACGCACCTGGGTCAGCGTCCAGTCACACGCGCCTGGGTCAGCGTCCAGTCACACGCGCCTGGGTCAGCGTCCAGTGACACGTGCCTGGGTCAGCGTCCATTGAAACGCACCTGGGTCAGCATCCAGTCACACGCGCCTGGGTCAGCATCCAATCACACGTGCCTGGGTCAGCGTCCAGTGACACGTGCCTGGGTCAGCATCCAGTGGCAGGCGCCTGGGTCAACATCCAGTGACACGTGCCTGGGTCAGCGTCCACTCCAGTTACACGCGCCTGGGTCAGCATCCAGTCACACACGGTCATTGCTGGCTTTACTCTGTGTCTCAGCGTCCTTGTGCAAGAGGAAACAGGAGGTGGTGGTGGTTGTGGCGTCCTCTGCACTGCAGGACAAGAGCAGAGTATAGATTCTTTAAGTGATTGTGTAAATTCAGCTTCTCAGAGCCGGGATTTATTTTTCAATACTGATTCCAGATGAGACTCCTGAGCGATGAGCTGACACACACACACACCGACATCTGGTCCACATGGGTGGACTAAAGCTAATCCTGGAGTTGAGGGAGGGGGACGTGATCAACACTTGCTCACACATTCTTCAGGGACCCCCAGACCACGAATTGTCAATGTGTGGGATCCTGACTTGTTTTTCATACTAGACACAGGCAGACACAGGCAGACACAGATAAAGACACAAACACACCCGGAGAAACTAACACAGATACACTCAGACTCTCAAGTACACTCAGGTATACACTCACCTGGATACACACACAGGCTGTTAGAAATGTATTCAGATATACACCTTCCTTTTCCACCCCCCCCTTTCACCCATACCCCACGTTCCACAAATCCAAAACTTGTTACTTTCCATCACCATTAAATAAGACTTTCAGCCCCCAGTACTGAACCGTGCCCCTTGCACCGACCACATAACAGCTCCTTCCACCATCCTTATGACCCAAATTTATACCTTCCAGCAGCACCCATATCCCAACCAGCACCATCCCACCAACTCTCCCAAACCAGCAGCATCCCACCAACTCTCCAAAACCCTCGATCAACTCCTTCCAAAACCCCATATCCCAAACCAGAAGCATCCCACCAACTCTCCCAAACCCTCGATCAGCTCCTCCCAAAACCCCCCTTATCCCAAACCAGCAGCATCTCACCAACTCTCCCAAACCAGACGCATCCCACCAACTATCCCAAACCAGCAGCATCCCACCAACTCTCCAAAACCCTCGATCAACTCCTTCCAAAACCCCATATCCCAAACCAGCACCATCCCACCAACTCTCCCAAACCAGCAGCATCCCACCAACTCTCCAAAACCCTCGATCAGCTCCTTCCAAAATCCCCCTTATCCCAAACCATCACCATCCCACCAACTATCCCAAACCAGCAGCAGCCCACCAACTCTCCCAAACCCTTTATCAGCTCCTTCTGAAACCCCTGTATCCCAATCTCTTTTCTTGTTGTGCATGGTTTATGCCCTAATTGTCATCTATCTTCAATGGAAGTTATAATTATTCGAGATGACCCTTGAAGGTCATTTATTGCATAGAGCTTTAATCCTTACCCATTGCCGCAAGAATATCACTCTTGTTGCATTTGTTTTCAATAAGTTTTGTTATTGAGCACCGTCTATTTATGTTTATAAGGTTGTCAATCAATTTTTTATTCTTTAATAAAAGTTAAATTTTATATTGGTCTCAGTGAGACATCTGTATTCTGATGGTTCCATCAGAATAATTGTATTTCAACTATTCTTTAGGGGGAAACCCTTTTTGTCTCTCTTGATCTTTGTAACTTCATTCAATACTTTTTTCCTGGTACAATACTGTTACACTCTACCTTTGTGGTAGTGATTTGCTATCCTTGTGGTTTTAATTCCAATTTAGTAACTTCTTTGTTATAGTGCACTAATCATTATTTGTTTACACTTTACAATTTATTACCATAGGATTCTTTATAGAACAGAATGTCTGATTTTCTAAAGAAATTGTGCGATACAGCTAATTGGAATGAAGACCTATCAGCAGTCTTTTCCATTGAACCTCTCTCTATCGGTAAACCAAATGGGGATATTGGTCAATCCTTCCATAATATTCAAAAACTATACCAAAATCAAATTAAAAGTTGGTGGGAAATCAACAGCTTAGAGAAATATATCGACCAGAAATTGGTTCCTAGGGGTCTGAGACCTGAGGTTTCGTTACCAAATCGGATTGTAAAAGATGAGCATGTCGAGGAATGGAATTCCTTATTGTTGGACTGTTCCTTTAAACTTATGGGTTTTCTAAACCGTTTAGAAAAAGAATACCTTGATACCGTAAATAAGGATCTTTCAGAAAACATTGTGGCACTTGAGGAATTTAAATCAGATCCTCAATTTAATCAAATGGAAACTCGACTTCAGAAAAATCTTGATATTTTTAAAAAAGCCATTAAAGAAAAGAAACATTAAGTTCCAACGCGACATCAATGACTTTAAAATTAAAAATATTTTTAAACAGAAAAATCGCTCACGGCGTCGTCGCCCCTTTGGCAACCCCAATAATGATACGTTATCTACCACTGATTGTGAAACTTCACCTGATGAAAGCGAGACTGAAAGGTTGTCGAATAGTATATCTCGCCAAAATACTGGCTTTAATACGATCTATAATAGAGATCGAACTCCAAATAGAAATCAGAACAAACATGTTTCTTTTCGGGAGGACAGTTGGAAATCAGACCCTCCATTAGAAGGGAGACTACGAGATCGACAAAAGTGGGGATACAAAGGAGGTCGTCGAAACGACTACTCCACAAAGAAATGGTAATGGATGTCTCTACTAATTCCATCATTAATCTCTCTGGTTTTAATCTCCTTTCAAGACATATTTCTCTACTACAAAAAGGCCTCTCGTTTGTCCCCACCCCCCAATTTAACAAATTTGGGTGGATAAAAGATCTTAACCCTTTCGCTGCTGAGGCATTTCCCGCCTCTGTGCTGAGGTCATTTTTACTGGTTTCGCTCATCATGTTTAACCGCGTTTTGAAGCCTTATTTTATTATATGACCCAGACATATTATATATCGTTCTTTCCGGCAGACTCGGAAGATTCATAATATGTCATTATTATATGTATACGTTATGTCCTGTCTGTATATTATAACAAAATATGCAATAAAATTAGAATTTTCAAAAATGTACAATGTGTAAAGTGTTTTTTTTCACATTTTAACATGCGATCGTTTGCGGTTATATTTTGTATGGGGTGAGCTTGTTAAAAAAATTAGAAATGGGGTCTCGTTACATTTTTTTTGGGGAAAATTTCGCTATTTTTAACAAACGCACCCCATACAAAAATCGTTAGTGCAGCATCATTGTTCACATTATAAATTAAATGGGAACAATATTGCTGCATTAACAAAACAAATAAAAAATAAAAAACTTGTTTATTCTTTTTATTATTATTATTTTTTTTGTTTTGTTTTAAAAAAACTTTTTTCATGGTCATGTTTGATATCGTTGGAAAGGCCATGCTCTGGCCGATCCAACGATATCAAACATTAACCCCTAGCTGCCAGAGATCGGGAGATAGGGGGTTCCAATGAACCCCCTATCTCCACCATTGGTGGCAGCTAGGGGTTAACTCCAGGACTAGCGTCAACGTGCTATGCACGATGACGTCAGTCCTCAGGGGGAGTCCCCGGAGGCTTGGCCGACATCCAAGATGTCGGCCAGCTCCGGGAAAGGATCACGAACCGGCGCTTTTCGGCGCCGATTCGTGATCCGGCCCCCATGGGGTTAATTCCAGGTACCATTTGGAAGGGCAGGCTGTGCCCTTCCAAACAGTGCCTGGCATTAAGCTCAGGACCCCCGCGATCGGGAGGGAGAGAGGTCCGAAGGACCTCCCCCCCCTCCCTTTCTGGCAACCTCCTCCGCACACGCAGGGGGGGCCTGAAATAGATGTCATCGCGCCGCCGCAATGACATCTATTGTGTCCGCGGCGGTCCCGGATTGACGGGCTGACATCCAAGATGTCAGCCCGCACCGGGGGGCACAGCGATCGGCCGGAATCCGGCCAATCGCAGGCTCCTTCAGGAGGACGCTCTCAGCGCGTCTTCTGCAGCCAACCCTTCCTGCGGCAGGACGCGCTGAGCGCGTCCTCCGCAGCAAAGTGGTTAACCTCTTTGCGAGGCGGTTGGCTCTACATATTTTTATGGAGAAAAAGAAGGAGAGAAGCCAAAAACTTGGGTGTATCTAGTGATGATTATGTACATCTAGAAAATTTACTGGCTCTTCTAGACGAATGTCCACCTGACCCTTTGAATTTCTCTACAAAATTCAAGCAGAAAACCAAATTTACCCCTTCTTTTTCTGATTTTTCAAATATAGAGGTTTTTGTCAATCTAGTCACTTCTGAAATCGAATCCATTAAACACAAAGATCTCTGTTGGGAATCCAATTTATCACGGTCTGAACAACTAGCCCTTAACTATATTACGGACATCCTGCAATTCCTTATCAAACAGTCTGATAAAGGGGGCAACCTTGTAATAATGGATTTCAAAGATTATGTGACCATGCGCATGTTACATCTGGATGATAGAGATCGATATAGGCTGTTAGCAAGTGATCCTACACTGGTGTTCACCAAAAATTTGGAGACCTTACTAGCACAGGGTGAACAGTTAAAAATAATATTAAACGATAATCATAAATTTTTACTTCCACAATACCCTACTATACCTACTCTATATTGTTTGCCTAAAATACACAAATCTCTTAACGCGCCACCAGGACGCCCGATAATTTCTGGTAATAATTCATTAACAGAACGTATTAGTGAATTTGTTGACTGCTATTTACGGCCATTGGTACTTGATACCCCTTCCTACGTGAGAGACACCCAGCGTGTTCTACAGAAATTATCTCAGATACATGTCCCTCCAGGTTCTATCTTAGTTAGTTTCGATGTCATATCATTATATAACAACATCCCCCATTCAGTAGGATTAAAAGCCGCTAAACATTTTCTGAGTGATAAATACTCTGGACAAGAAATTGAATTTGTGCTGTCCCTCTTAGAATATGTGCTCCACCACAACTATTTTTTGTTTCAGGGTAAATTTTATCTGCAGATTCGGGGCACAGCCATGGGAACCTCTTGTGCCCCGAGTTATGCTAACCTTTACCTGGCATGGTGGGAAAAATTGTTTGTTTTCTCTACCGAGATGATGCGATTCACTAATCATGTCTCAAAATGGATGAGATATATCGATGACATCCTTTTCCTTTGGCAGGGTCCCATTGAGTTATTAAATTAATGGTTTACCCTTTTAAATTTCAATGAGATTGGATTGGGTCTAACTTTGGTTGTAGGAGGAACCAGTATCGAGTTCTTGGATCTCAATATCACCATTAATTCCAGTTTAGAATTGATTACTAAACTCCACCGCAAAACAACAGCAACCAATAACTTTTTAAATTGGTCTTCCTATCACCCACACAATCTGAAGAGAGTCATACCAATAGGCCAATATTTGAGAGCTAGACGAAATTGCACATCTCTCATTGATTTTCAAACAGAAGCTAATCAGTTACAAGATATGTTTTTATCTAAAGGCTACCTGAGAAAATGTCTAAAGAAGGCATATAAAAGGGCCCTCTTGACTCCAAGGGAGGAACTGTTGACCCCTAAAAAGAGAGACAATAAGACATCTATCAGATTTATAGCTGACTTTGACAATGGTTGGCCTAAGATAAAAACCATTTGTGAAAAATACTGGCCGATTCTTCATATGGAAAAATCCCTTGAAAAAGTTTTACCTTCTGCCCCTTCCCTCACGGCAAGAAGAACTAAAAATCTGAGTGACAGACTAGTTCACAGTTTTTTACAACCAGAAAAAACCGTCCGCACGTGGTTACAACAACCTAAAGGAACCTATCAATGTACGCACTGCAAAGCTTGTAATTTTGTTAACAAGTCAAAACAATTCATTAGTAATACCACTGGGCGACATTATGATATCAGACAATTCATGAACTGTTCAAGTAAAGTACTTGTTTATTTAATCACGTGTCAATGTGGCATTCAGTACATCGGCAAAACGATCCAACAATTCAAACGCCGTATCCTCCAGCATATAAATTCAGTTCACAATAATCTAGAGACTTCGGTCTCTAGACATGTTAGAAACCAACATGACTCACATCCTTCAGTTTTATCCTTCCAAGCCATTGAACAGGTAACTTGTGGACCTAGGCGAGGTAATTTTGATAAGATTCTCTGCCAGAGAGAATTGTTCTGGATATACGGCCTCAAAACCCTCTATCCACATGGTCTCAATGAGGACTTTAACTATACACCGTTTATCTGATTTTTCAGTTTACATAGTTGTATTGGTGTCACTTAACAGACATGACTGTTCTATGTCATCCTTCTCAACCAGCATACCAGGAAATTATTATTTCAATTTATATTTGATTTGCACTTCTATATATGTCCTTTTATCAATTAATCTATACATATTTCTATATATATAGTATATATATATACCTACTTATTAACATTTTTTCTTTTTATTTGAATAAATTGGGTCTCCGTTATATATTCCCACTACTCAGTGTGTTTATATTCACCTTTATTTACCATGTCTTTTTCGGCAAGAAATTATCTGTCAGTTCATTCCTAATGCCAGTTTATCCATCTCATTTTATGCTACCCTATAGTCATCCTCATTGCCAATCGATTACTGTCTCAACCATTTGTATATTTAGTCGTTTCTTTTCATGCAATCGGATATTTTCACTGCGTTTTATTGTGTTGAATCAAGGATTCGACACCTGCGCTGTATAATGTTGATTTAATATCACCATGGGATCGTCCGAATTATTTTACGATCATTTGGCACTTTGTTGTTCATTGAGCCCAGAATAATCACTTCGGTGGTAATGCGTGTCAATTACACACAACCCAGTCATAGTAATCAATAACTATACATCCATGTCCTTTACATATACATATTTACATCTTTTTTACTAAATCGGGTTTAGATACACTTACCCTTTTATATCCATCGTGGGTATATGATTTTTGCACCACATAAGATATATATATATGTGGAAATGTTCCACTCAAGTGTATCTGGATGTATTTGGTTATTATAGCGCTCTCCCTCTTTTTTAACACCAGCGCCTGTCTATAAGGGACAATACTCATCATTAATTTAGTCATATGTTCCATGTATCGCCCCATTTGGCAGTGTTATCTAAGCCTATTGATCTTTTGCCTTTAAGGCAGATTTTAAGATAAAATATACTGTTTATGATTGAATTGAGCGGTTTGCTGGCTGAGCAGTTACGGGCGCTAACTATTTACCATCTAGTATCATCCAGTTTAGCACTCTACGAATCAACGATTTGACACTAGCGCCGGATGTTTTTGTTTTAATATCATCATGTGATCGTCTGAATAATTTCACGATCATTTGGCGTCTTTGTGTTTATTGACTCCTTAATGATCACATCAATGTTAACGTGTGTCAATTATATATTACTCAGCCACAGTAATCAATAATTATACACCCATGTCTCTCTTTTCTACATATATATAATTACATCTTTTTCATTAAATTGGGCTTAGATATACTCACCTCTCTACATCTATCATGGTCATATGATTTTTGTACTATATAAGATACATATATACATGAAAATGTTTCACCCATGTACATTTGGATATATTGGGTTATCATAGCGCCCCTTTTTTTCAACAGCAGCGCTCTAACATAAGGGACAATATTTATCGTTAATCTAGTTATATGTCCTGTGTTTTGCTTCACTCGGCAGCGTCATTTGAATCTATTGATCTCTCTCCTTTAAGGCGTATCACAAGCCTAAATATATTGTTTATGACTGAATTGAGCAATTTTCTGGCTAGGCAATTACGGGCGTCAATTATTTACCACCTAGTATAATTTAGTTAAACTCTCCACGACGGCAAAGCCGCACATTAGTTAAATTTGTCTCTATACGTCTCAATTAGCTCCACTGGTATCCTAGGCTATTGAACCAAACACCTATTACAACTGGCTGAAATGCCTGTCAATCATCGTAGACAGCCAATCATTCCTTAATGACGTTCTCTTTGGCCCTCATTGGCTAATAAGCCGATTCCAGCCGAATACGCATGGTTTTAAACGGCACCCTTTTTCCTTTCTCCATAAGGACTCCTGACGAGCCATTCCTGGCAAAACGCGCGTCGGGTGCAGCAGCAGGCAGGGTCCCTCTGTAAAAAACCTTCTTTATTCCGTACCTGGTTGACCTTATTAACATCTTGTGGTCCTTGATATACAGTTGTGTTCAAAATTATTCAACCCCCACTGAAATTGAGTGTTTTGGCCAGTTTGACATTGATTTTGATCATTCAGTCATCTTGCTTACAATTAAATCAAAGAGGCACGTGTAGGTCAGACAAATATAACATAACATTTATAATGAAATAACCACAAATGTCTTTTCTGTGCTCACATCATTATCAGTTTTATTCAACCCCCAAGTGACATTCAATCTTAGTACTTAGTACAACATCCTTTTACAGTTATAACAGCTTTTAAACGTGAAGCATAGCTTGACACAAGTGTCTTGCAGCCATCTACGGGTATCTTCGCCCATTCGTCATGGGCAAAAGCCTCCAGTTCAGTCACATTCTTAGGCTTGCGCACTGCAACTGCTTTCTTTAAGTCCCACCAGAGGTTCTCCATCGGATTTAAGTCAGGTGACTGCGATGGCCACTCCAAAATGTTCCAGCCTTTAACCCTTTCGCTGCTGAGGCTTTTCCCGCCCCTGTGCTGAGGTCATTTTTTACCTGTTTTGCGCATCATGTTTAAACCTGTTTTGAAGGCTTATTTTAGTATATGACATCGACATATTATATATCGTTCTTTCCGTCAGACTCGGTAGATTCATAATATGTCATTATTATATGTATACGTTATGTCATGTTTGTATATTATAACAAAAAATGCAATAAAATATGTATTTTCAATAATTTACAGCGTGTAAAGTGTTTTTTTCCACATTTTAACATGCGAGCAATTGCGGTTATATTTTGTATGGGGTGCGCTTGTTAAAAAAATTAGAGATGGGGTCTCGTTACATTTTTTTTTGGGGAAAATGACACCATTTTTAACAAACGCACCGCATACAAAAATCGTTAATGCAGCATCATTGTTCACATTATAATTGAAATGGGAACAATATTGCTGCATTAACAAAACAAAAAAAAAAAAAAAAGTGTTTATTTTTTTTTTTAATTTTTTTTTTAATTTTTTTTTATTTTTATTTTCTTTTTTTTTTTTTTTTTACAATTTTTTTTACTTTCATGTTTGGTATCGTTGGAACGGCCATGCTCTGGCCGATCCAACGATATCAAAATTTAACCCCTAACTGCCACGGATCGGGAGATAGGGAGTTCATTGGAACTCCCTATCTCCACAGTTCGTGGCAGTTAGGGGTTAATGCTAGGACTGGCGTCATCGTGCTACGCACGATGACGCCAGTCCTCTGGGGGAGTTCCGGAAGCTTGGCCGACATCCAAGATGTCGGCCAGCTCCCGGGAAGGATTGCAAATCGGCGCTTTTCAGCGCCGATTTGCGATCCAGCTCCCCAGGGGTTAATGCCAGGCATCATTTGGAAGGGCAGGCTGTGCCCTTCCAAATGATGCCTGGGTTAAGCCCCTGTGAGCCGCCGATCGGGAGGGAGAGAGGTCCGAAGGACCTCCCCCCCTCCCTTTCAGGCGCCTCCTCCGCACATGCGGGGGGGGCGCCTGAATTATGTGTCATCGCGGGGGCGCGATGACACATAATAATGGCGGCCACTGCTCCGGATGCCGGGCTGACATCCAGGATGTCAGCCGCACCGGAGGGGCCAGCGATCGGCCGGAACCCGGCCGAACGCTGACCCCAATGCGAGGACGCGCTCAGCGCGTCCTCCGCATACCAGCGGCAATGCTGAGGACGCGCTGAGCGCGTCCTTAGCATTGAAGTGGTTAATCTGCAACCATGCTCTAGTGGACTTGGAGGTGTGCTTGGGATCATTGTCCTGTTGAAAGGTCCAACGTCTCCCAAGCCTCAGGTTTGTGACGGACTGCATCACATTGTCATCCAATATCTCCTGGTACTGAAGTGAATTCATGGTACCTTGCACACGCTGAAGCTTCCCTGTACCTGCAGAAGCAAAACAGCCCCAAAGCATGATTGACCCCCGCCATGCTTCACAGTAGGCAAGGTGTTCTTTTCTTCATAGGCCTTGTTCTTCCTCCTCCAAACATAGCGTTGATCCATGGGCCCACACAGTTCTAATTTTGTTTCATCAGTCCACAGAACACTATCCCAAAACTTCTGTGGTTTGTCCACATGACTTTTGGCATACTGCAGTCGACTCTTCTTATTCTTTGGAGACAGCAAGAGGGTGCGCCTGGGAGTTCTGGCATGGAGGCCTTCATTACGCAGTGTGCGCCGTATTATCTGAGCTGAAACTTAAGTACCCACATCTGACAAATCTTTTCTCAGTTCCTCAGCAGTCACACAGGGACTTTTCTCCACTCTACGCTTCAGGTAGCGCACAGCAGTCGAAGTCAGCATCTTCTTTCTGCCAGGACCAGGTAGCGTTTCAACAGTGCCCTTTGCCTTGAATTTGCGAATGATGCTTCCTATGGTCTCTCTTGGTATGTTTAACATCTTTGCAATCTTCTTATAGCCATTGCCCTTCCTGTGAAGAGTAATCACCTCTTCTCTTGTCTTCCTGGACCATTCTCTTGACTTCACCATGTTTGTAACCACACCAGTAAATGTCTAGAAGGAGCTTAGTATCACAGTCATTTTAAAGCTGCCTAATTGGTGCTTATTATGCTTTATTGCTGCTCAGTGACAATAAACAGGTGTTTTCAATACCTGATTGAAAACACTTGAATGAACCTCTGTTCTTCAGAGTGGTAGTCTTTAAGGGGTTGAATAATTGTGTCAATGAAGAATTCACAAAAGAAACATTTACTACTGTATTACAAAACCAATTGATGTCATTTTAGTTGCATATGGTTCTTTAAAAAGTCCTTGTAGGATTTCATTCTAAATACAATTACAAATGTCACTAAATTCCCTAAAACCCTTTACAGCATTGGAGGTTGAATAATTTTGAACACAACTGTAATATTTGTCTGATTATTGTGGTATGGTTTTGCCTAATATAGCCGAATATTTGCTTGAAAATAGGTATCCCTTTGCCTTTGTTGCTTCGTGTGATTTCTTGTTGTGCATGGTTAATGCCTTAATTGTCATCTATCTTCAATGGAAGTTATAATTATTCGAGATGACCCTTGAAGGTCATTTATTGTATAGAGCTTTAATCCTTACCCATTACCACAAGAATATCACTCTTTGTTGCATTTGTTGATTTGTTTTTAATAAGTTTTGTTATTGAGCACCGTCTATTTATGTTTATAAGGTTGTCAATCAATTTTTTATTCTTTAATAAAAGTTAAATTTTATATTGGTCTCAGTGAGACATCTGTATTCTGATGGTTCCATCAGAATAATTGTATTTTAAGTATCTACCTGTGTCTATGTGTCTATATACCTGTCTATTCATATCTCCTCCATATAGAGGCATATTCATAACTGATCTGGCCATATCCGGGAAGTGTCCAGTTTCCCCAGCACCTGGGGAAGACCTCTGTCTTGAGTAGGTGCTAGAAAGTAATTAAAATGGTTAGCTTCTCCCCCCTGGGAGGGATATAACACTTGGCTGCAAAATGGAATTTCCTTGGTCTCATGCAAACATTTCACACCTTAGGCAAGGGGAAAAGGCTCAGCCCAGACCTAGCGGCACCAAGGTATACTTCATCATGCATTTCAAAGAAGCAATCATCTCCTTTGATCACTAGAGACAAACTTTGGGAATCAAGTTAACGACGAAGCGCACTGAGCGTGCCCAGGAAAAGGGAGTCTGGGAAATGTAGTGCCAGGCTCTTCCAGATAGGAGGCTGACCTGGGAGGGACAAGACAAACCTATATATTCGGGAGCACGCCATGTGGCTCTTGCTGATCAGAGGGTGTTCACGCTGCGTGCGTGATGGGCTGTCCATGCTTCAAATCTTCAGCCCCAGAAGTAGACGGATGCTCCTGTTAGCTTATGGACGTGAGTAAGGGTCTGTGGTTTTAATCCGGTTTCTTTTATTTTCTGTTTGTGTGTAATTATTGATTTAATATATACATTTTTCCTGTAACAAATGCACTGTGATATATAGCTTTTTTCCATATCATAAATAAATATCCATTTATTCAGTTCTGTTTCTGCCTGATATGCGATCCATGCTAACTGAAGAGACTGGAGTATTGCTTGTTGTTTTAAGCTCGAGTAGCTACGAAATTGTGAGTTGTGGTTGCTGGGGACGGCGGGGATTGTTGTCCACGCAGTCATTATCTGGGTCTAGGATAGACAGATAGTGGGTTGCTTAGTCCTGCATCCTTAGCCGCAACATGCATATTGTTCAGGAGAACTAGTGGCAGCATATATAGCAGGTATAGTCACTACCTGATTTAAGAGAAGACTGATACTGCGTTGCAATCCTGGGACCAATGTATCACGCTCTACGTACCTGTTGAGAGAGAAAGTGTGCGGGGACAGATAGGTAAGCAAGTGCGCGGGGATTGTTGTCCACGCAGTCATTATCTGGGTCTAGGCTTGACAGATAGTGAGCGGCTTAACCTGGCGTCTCTTCGCAGCAGCGCCCGTAGTTGTCGTGACACCCAGTATATGTAGTGACTGGTCAGGCCATGCGATGTTGCAGATGACAGCTGGGCTGGATCCAGTGACATTGTGCTGCTGTATCAGTGGGCGATTCATTTGTGTTCTTCATCCTCTTAGCTTGAGATATGATGTTTCTGGCCGTGAGTTTCCATCTAATATTAATTTTTGCATTGCCCAGTCACATGCATGGAGTGTTTGCTGTTTAGTGAACCCAGAGCTGGGAGGTGGGGCTGCTGGTCGGATGTTATTCTGCTAAAGCGATGTGGCCTGACTCTGTTACCCTGCAGAGACAGTGTATGTGAGTGTGTGACAGCGTGTGACCTGTGTTGACCTTGTCTTACCTCTCTGCATCACACAGCTCCCAGCATAGTGTATAGCACAGCCAGGAATTCTTTTTCATGTCTGGGCAGCCTTTTTTTTTCTTTGTAATTTACACTGCCCACTTAGATGGATCATCTTTCAAGGAGCCAGTTCTGGTCAAAAATGGCCCATGCAGCTACTTGGTTCCACAATCCATCCTCCCTCTTCCCCTCCTGTCGCACAGAATCCAGCAGGTGATCTTCCTCTATTGTCCATACACAGCGCCCCTGTCAGGCTGGAGGCCAACAATGCAATAGCACCGGCCTCAACACGTCCTACATATTACTCATACGTCCTGCATATGAATCATGCGTCCGGGGGGAGGGGGCTTAAAACACAAATACCAACTGTCTGGGTGAAAACTGGTCAGGTGACAACCCTATCTTAGTAACCAAAACTGGGTCACCTCTGTTAATGCCGCTTCCTTGCTGGACCCCTGTTCTCTCCCCAGCAGGCTTTCATGACTTTCTCCAGTCCTTAGACGTAGCTTAAGGGCGGGTACCCGTAAGGAGCCTTGCTAGCATCCCCAGAAATAAGACGATACTTTCCATCTGGGAGTTTTAGAGCAGCAACACTGAACACCTTTAATGGGATAAATATATACAGTCCCAGGCACAGCATGGTAGCCATTCGAAAATAACACCTTGGCCTCCCACTGCCCCTCATCATAATCCCTCCCCTGTTATGATCGTGAAGTTCTGATTTTGTGAAGTTTCTCCAGTTTGCTTCTCAGAGTGTGAGACCTAATCAGAGCCGGTACAGATAATGGGGTAAACATTGCTCAACATTTCTCGACAAGACAGAACAATGACAGTTGTGGATGGTAAACAGGATTACAGTCTAAGGCTACGGTCACTCGAGCGCACTAAATGCGTCTGTGTGACCGTTCCTCCTGTCGTGGCTTTGTGACGGCTCGATAGGAAGGGCCACACAGTGTAGCATGCAACACATATTACACAAACACCCTGCACCCTACAGGCACAGGGTGACTTCAGCATAGGAGAGGGCAGGGAAATAATGTAGAACATCAGGCCTGCACCTCACAAATACATCTCTAGGCCCATGTAACCCAAGTTCAAAGTGCCGCATGTTACAATCTATATACAGTTGTTTTCAAAATTATTCAACCCCCAATGCTGTAAAGGGTTTTAGGGAATTTAGTGACATTTGTAATTGTATTCAGAATGAAATCCTACAAGGATTTTTTAAAGAACCATATGCAACTAAAATGACATCAATTGGTTTTGTAATACAGTAGTAAATGTTTCTTTTGTGAATTCTTCATTGACACAATTATTCAACCCCTTAACCCCTTCGCTGCTATGGACGCGCTGAGCGCGTCCACCTGCAGGTAACGTTCCTTGCGGTGGACGCGCTGAGCGCGTCCTCCCTTTGGGTCCAGCGATCGGCCGGGTTGCGGCCAATCGCTGGGCCCCCCGGTGCGGGCTGACATCCTCGATGTCAGCCCAGCACCCGGAACCACCGCCGGCCTAATTAGGTGTCAACGCGGCGGCGCGATGACACCTAATTCAGGCGCCCCCCCCGCATGTGCGGAGGAGGCGCCTGAAAGCGAGGGGGGGAGGTCTTCTCTACCTCCCGATCATCGGCGTTGCGGGGGTTAATACAGCCTGCCCTTTCTAACGGTACCTGGAATTAACCCCATGGGGCTGGATCACGAATCGGCACCGAAAAGCGCCGGTTCGTGATCCTTTCCCGGAGCTGGCCGACATCTTGGATGTCGGCCAAGCTTCCAGGAATGCCCCCTGAGGACTGGCGTCATCGTGCATAGCACGATGACGCCAGTCTTGGAGTTAACCCCTAACTGCCACCAATGGTGGAGATAGGGGTTCCAATGAACCCCCTATCTCCCGATCCGTGGCAGTTAGGGGTTAAAGTTTGATATTGTTGGATCGTCCAGAGCATGGCCGTTCCAACAATACCAAACTTGACTATGAAAAAAGGTTTTTTAAAAAAATTAAAAAAAATAAAATAAAAATATTTAAAAAAAATATAAAAAAAAACAAGTTTTTTTTTCTTTTTTTTGGTTCGTTAATGCAGCAATATTGTTCCCATTTCAATTATAATGTGAACAATGATGCTGCACTAACGATTTTTGTATGCGGTGCGTTTGTTAAAAATCGCGTAATTTTCCCCCAAAAAAAATGTAACGAGACCCCATCTCTAATTTTATTAACAAGCGCACCCCATACAAAATATAACCGCAATTGCTCGCATGTTAAAATGTGAAAAAAAAACACTTTACACGTTGTAAATTATTGAAAATTCATATTTTATTGCATTTTTTGTTATAATATACAGACAGGTCATGAGGTATACATATAATAATGACATATTATGAATCTGCCGAGTCTGACGGAAAGAACGATATATAATATGTCTGGGTCATATACTAAAATAAGCCTTCAAAACACGTTTAAACATGATGAGCAAAATCGGTAAAAATTAGCTCAGCAGAGGCGGGAAAAGCCTCAGCAGCGAAAGGGTTAAAGACTACCACTCTGAAGAACAGAGGTTCATTCAAGTGTTTTCAATCAGGTATTGAAAACACCTGTTTATTGTCACTGAGCAGCAATAAAGCATAATAAGCACCAATTAGGCAGCTTTAAAATGACTGTGATACTAAGCTCCTTCTAGACATTTACTGGTGTGGTTACAAACATGGTGAAGTCAAGAGAATGGTCCAGGAAGACAAGAGAAGAGGTGATTACTCTTCACAGGAAGGGCAATGGCTATAAGAAGATTGCAAAGATGTTAAACATACCAAGAGAGACCATAGGAAGCATCATTCGCAAATTCAAGGCAAAGGGCACTGTTGAAACGCTACCTGGTCCGGCAGAAAGAAGATGCTGACTTCGACTGCTGTGCGCTACCTGAAGCGTAGAGTGGAGAAAAGTCCCTGTGTGACTGCTGAGGAACTGAGAAAAGATTTGTCAGATGTGGGTACTTAAGTTTCAGCTCAGACAATACGGCGCACACTGCGTAATGAAGGCCTCCATGCCAGAACTCCCAGGCGCACCCTCTTGCTGTCTCCAAAGAATAAGAAGAGTCGACTGCAGTATGCCAAAAGTCATGTGGACAAACCACAGAAGTTTTGGGATAGTGTTCTGTGGACTGATGAAACAAAATTAGAACTGTTTGGGCCCATGGATCAACGCTATGTTTGGAGGAGGAAGAACAAGGCCTATGAAGAAAAGAACACCTTGCCTACTGTGAAGCATGGCGGGGGTCAATCATGCTTTGGGGCTGTTTTGCTTCTGCAGGTACAGGGAAGCTTCAGCGTGTGCAAGGTACCATGAATTCTCTTCAGTACCAGGAGATATTGGATGACAATGTGATGCAGTCCGTCACAAACCTGAGGCTTGGGAGACGTTGGACCTTTCAACAGAACAATGATCCCAAGCATACCTCAAAGTCCACTAGAGCATGGTTGCAGTTTAAAGGCTGGAACATTTTGGAGTGGCCATCGCAGTCACCTGACTTAAATCCGATTGAGAACCTCTGGTGGGACTTAAAGAAAGCAGTTGCAGTGCGCAAGCCTAAGAATGTGACTGAACTGGAGGCTTTTGCCCATGACGAATGGGCGAAGATACCCGTAGATAGCTGCAAGACACTTGTGTCAAGCTATGCTTCACGTTTAAAAGCTGTTATAACTGTAAAAGGATGTTGTACTAAGTACTAAGATTGAATGTCACTTGGGGGTTGAATAAAACTGATAATGATGTGAGCACAGAAAAGACATTTGTGCTTATTTCATTATAAATGTTATGTTATATTTGTCTGACCTACACGTGCCTCTTTGATTTAATTGTAAGCAAGATGACTGAATGATCAAAATCAATGTCAAACTGGCCAAAACACTCAATTTCAGTGGGGCTTGAATAATTTTTACACAACTGTATTATACAGGGTGTTATATAATAATCTCTGTATATAGTGATACACACCATGTGATAATCAGAGGCACACGCATTGATCTGTATATTATACGGGGGGGTTATATAATAATCTGTATATTTACAGTTGTGTCTCTGTTGTTCCACTGTATTTGATTCGCCGTAGCATGCAGTATTGATCCGTGTCGACGCATGCCAGTGTCACGGGGTTGCTCTGCGTATTGATCTCTGCACGGAGTCAGTATTAACTAACGCTCCCTGGTAATTGTGGCGTTCTCCAGGATTGATGGAGACCTGTGTTTTTTTTCATGGTTGATCAATAAACACGACAATAAACAATCAGCTACTAATTGGTAATAAAGCTTCTGTATCCAGACATTATCGCCTTTCCCAGGGTGACCGGCTGGAGAGCGTTAGCGGTGCGTCATGATTACTGTGCGATCTGTGTGTTTAAACCGCAGCCATACCACGACTCACAATGATCTAACAGGTATCGGCCCTCCCAGATTTCTCATGGAGTCCTCAGTAATAAAGGATCATGGGGCCCCATGCAAAAAGAGATAATGAGGCCCCAATGTGCTCTGCCCAGACACAAGCCAAGCCAACATCCGGCACCCCCCACACACAAGCCAAGCCTAGCCTACATATGACACCACCCACACACAAGCCAAGCCTACATACGGCACCCCCCACACACAAGCCAAGCCAATATACGGCTCCCCCACGCACAAGCCAATATACGGCACCCCCACACACAACAAGCCAAGCCAATATACAACACCCCACACACACAAGCCAAGCCTACATACGGCACCCCCCTACACACAAGCCAAGCCAATATGCGGCACCCCCACACACAAGCCAAGCCTACATATGGCACCCCCCACACACAAGCCAAGCCTACATACGGCACCCCCCACACACAAGCCAAGCCTACATATGGCAGTCCCCCACAAGCCAAGCTAATATATGGTACCCCCTCATACAAGCCAAGCCAATATACGACACCCCCCACACACACAAGCCAAGCCTATATACAGCACCCCACACACACAAGCCAAGCCAATATACGGCACCCCCCAAACAAGCCAATATACAGCACCCCCCACACACAAGTCAAGTCAATATACGGCACCCCCACACACAAGCCAAGCCAATATACGGCACCCCCCACACACAAGCCAAGCCTACATACGGCACCCCCCACACAAGCCAAGCCTACATACGGCACCCCCACACACAAGCCAATATACAGCACCCCCCACACACAAGTCAAGTCAATATACGGCACCCCCCACACACAAGCCAAGCCAATATACGGCACCCCCACACACAAGCCAAGCCTACATACGGCACCCCCACACACAAGCCAAGCCTACATACGGCACCCCCACACACAAGCCAAGCCTACATACGGCAGCCCCCCACAAGCCAAGCTAATATATGGCACCCCCTCATACAAGCCAAGCCAATATACGACACCCCCCACACACACAAGCCAAGCCTATATACAGCACCCCACACACACAAGCCAAGCCAATATACGGCACCCCCCACACACAAGCCAAGCCTACATACGGCACCCCCCACACACAAGCCAATATACAGCACCCCCCACACACAAGTCAAGTCAATATACGGCACCCCCACACACAAGCCAAGCCAATATACGGCACCCCCCACACACAAGCCAAGCCTACATACGGCACCCCCACACACAAGCCAATATACAGCACCCCCCACACACAAGTCAAGTCAATATACGGCACCCCCCACACACAAGCCAAGCCAATATACGGCACCCCCCACACACCAGCCAAGCCTACATACGGCACCCCCACACACAAGCCAAGCCTACATACGGCACCCCCACACACAAGCCAAGCCTACATACAGCACCCCACACACACAGGCCAAGCCTACATATGGCACCCCCACACACAGGCCAAGCCTACATACAGCACCCCCACACACAAGCCAAGCCTACATACAGCACCCCCACACACGACACCCCCCACACACAAGTCAATATACGGCACCCCCACACACAAGCCAAGCCAATATACGGCACCCCCCACACACAAGCCAAGCCAATATACGGCACCCCCACACACAAGTCAAGCCAATATACGGCACCCCCCACACACAAGCCAAGCCAATATACGGCACCCCACACACACAAGCCAAGCCTACATACGGCACCCCCCACAAGCCAAGCCTACATACGGCACTCCCCACACACAAGTCAAGCCAATATACGGCACCCCCACACACAAGCACCGCCCACAGGTACATACGTGTCTTACAGAGTTTTGTTTGTCTAAGATTTTTTCAAAGTAAATAACAGCCGGAAGAAACACAGGCGCAAGGGGAATGCTGCCCCCCCGGGTGCATGGAAGGTCTTCCCCTACGCAAGGGGAATGCTGCCCCCCCGGCTGCATGGAAGGTCTTCACTGATGCAAGGGGAATGCTGCCCTCCCCTGGCTGCATGGAAGGTCCTCACTGGCGCAGGTGGAAAGCTGCCCCCCCACGGCTGCATGGAAGGTCCTCACTAGCGCAAGGGGAAAGCTGCCCCCTGGCTGCATGGAAGGTCCTCACTGGCGCAGGGGGAAAGCTACCCCCCTAGCTGCATGGAAGGTTCTTGCTGGGGCAAGGGGAAAGCTGCCCCCCTCTGGCTGCATGGAAGGTCCTCACTGGCGCAAGGAGAAAGCCGCCCCCTGGCTGCATGGAAGGTCCTCACTAGCGCAAGGGGAAAGCTGCCCCCCCTGGCTGCATGGAAGGTCCTCACTAGCGCAAGGGGAAAGCTGCCCCCCCTGGCTGCATGGAAGTGTCACGTTCCCACGTTCCAACCCTGTCTCCCTGCCCTCTGTATTCCTTATGTCTGTGTTTCCCTGTGCTGCTTTCCCTGACATGCAGCTCAGGGGTTAAGTTCTTTGCTCGTTGAGCTTCTGCTGGTGATATGGGCTGATTACTCCCCTATTTAAAGCCATGGGCCCATATCACCATGCTCTTGCATCCTGGTTCACTTCAGCTACAGATTTGTTCCTGAGAGCTCCCTGTTATTCTATCCTAGTGCTTTCTCAGCGTTTCCCCCTTGTCTGAGTTCTAGGTTTCTGATTGACTTCCTGGTATTGACCCTCTGGCCTTGCTGACGGATTTTCTCTGGTGCTATATCCCCGCTTTGGCTCAAGGTATACGTTTTGGTTTTGACCCCTGGCTTATTTATTGACCACTCTTCTGGGAATCCCTAGCGGTTCTGTGCTTATCGTATTATATGTTGTGTATCCCTGTAGACCACGGCTTTAGTTTATTGAAGTCCTTCCCTGCAAGTTATTGAGTATATCTCCTTTAGGTGTCTGTGTTTTTCCCAGGACTCTGCACGGCTACAAGGTATCCTTTTTCCATTAGTGCAGATTCGGCCACTCTAAGGACCGATCTATCAGTATAGGGCTCTTTCGGTATTAGCCGTGCAGAGGTCCCCAGTGTCTTCTGTGGTTTATTTCCTTATCCTGATTTTCGTGTCACGCATCTCTGCGTATAGCGGCTTTTCCTCTTACCTGGGACCTTCTTGGCGCACGCCAGGTACCGCCGTTGTGGCTGAACGTGACATAATGCAAGAGCCAACCATAAAGCCCACAGAGCTGCGTAAGTTGTTTGAATCCATGCTGCACCTGTTTGATGATTTCATGTCTAAGTGGAAGGGGTTAATGGACACAGCTTTTCTCCCTTCTAATGATCAAGCTGTTCTAGAAAGCAGGGTACGTGGTCCACTTTCCCCTGAGGAAATGAATAGAAGGCAAACTGACAAGCTCTGTTTCTATTGTGCCAGTTCATTGCATTTTATATCATGGTGCCCACTCAAGCCAGTGCGCGCTGAGGCTGGCAAGATGCCAGTGCACGCTGAGGCTGGCAAGATGCCAGTGCGCGCTGAGGCTGGCAAGATGCCTGCTGCGCCCACGACCCACAGTCGGGTCACCAAAGCCAGGTCCCATTATAAATCCAAGGTAATCAGACCCCTTGTACCGTCCAGGTTTAGGAGAGCCCTTCCTAGGGCAACCAGACCTGTGGAGGGGGCAACTGATGTTAATAACCTTGCTTAATATTCCGACGATGGGTCAGATGGTGCCAGGCCCCGTACTGGGTCAGATGGTATCAGTCCCTGCCATGTATCTGAGGTCAGACCCCCTTTACCGTCCAGGCCTAGGAGAGCCCTTCCAGGGGTAACCAGGTCTGTGGAGGGGGTAACTGACATCTCAGACCCAGTCGAGTATTCCCCTTCTTCTGATCCCGAGGCACAAATGGACTTTGACTCCCTGGCCGAGAAGGAGTCAAAGGATGAAGCCATGGAGGTTATTCCCATTAATGCCTCTCGTATGTGGCCTCGCCAGACACCCTAAGGGTGGTCCAGGGCGTAAGATTGTTACAGGCTGTATTACCTGCGGTGCTGTACGCTTATCTGCATCACCCACCGCACTCATAGTGCCAGGTAGCAAGGCCACAATTATGGGGTCTGGCGATGGGGTCACAACCAAGGAGTTTGGTGGGGAAACCGCAATCATGTTGCCTTTTTCTGGCAGTGAAGTTGTCACACCTGTGGCTGGCAAGCTTCCAGTTAAATCAGTCCCAAGCTGTGTGTCAGCGGTGCCAGAAACCCAGCCAAGCTGTGTGTCAGTGGTGCCAGAAACCCAGTCAAGCTGTGTGTCAGCGGTGCCAGTCCCAAGCTGTGTGTCAGTGGTGCCAGTCCCAAGCTGTGTGTCAGTGGTGCCAGTCCCAAGCTGTGTGTCAGCGGTGCCAGTTCCAAGCTGTGTGTCAGCGGTGCCAGAAACCCAGCCAAGCTGTGTGTCAGCGGTGCCAGTCCCAAGCTGTGTGTCAGCGGTGCCAGTCCCAAGCTGTGTGTCAGTGGTGCCAGTCCCAAGCTGTGTGTCAGCGGTGCCTGTCCCAAGCTGCGTGTCAGCGGTGCCAGAAACCCAGCCAAGCTGTGCGTCAGCGGTGCCTGTCCCAAGCTGTGTGTCAGCGGTGCCAGAAACCCAGCCAAGCTGTGTGTCAGCGGTGCCAGTCCCAAGCTGTGTGTCAGCGGTGCCAGAAACCCAGTCCCAAGCTGTGTGTCAGCGGTGCCAGTCCCAAGCTGTGTGTCAGCGGTGCCAGTCCCAAGCTGTGTGTCAGCGGTGCCAGTCCCAAGCTGTGTGCCAGTCCCAAGCTATGTGCCAGCGTTGCAAGTCCCGAGCTGTGTGCCAGTACCAAGCTGTGTGTCAGCAGTGCCAGAAACCCAGTCAAGCTGTGTGTCAGCGGTGCCAGTCCCAAGCTGTGTGTCAGCGGTGCCAGAAACCCAGTCAAGCTGTGTGTCAGCGGTGCCAGTCCCAAGCTGTGTATCAGCAGTACCAGTCCCAAGCTGTGTGCCAGTATCAAGCTGTGTGTCAGCAGTGCCAGTCCCAAGCTGGGTGTCAGCGGTTCCAGAAACCCAGTCAAGCTGTGTGTCAGCAGTGCCAGAGCTACATTGCAATACCACTGTACCCATGCCCCACAGAGAGTCCGAGGTTTCCAAACCTCATGGTAAGGCACAGGTAGGCGGGCCTACTCCCACTGTTGCCGTGTCGTGTGGGGGGGTCACCAGTTCTAGATCTCGTTCAAGGAGAAGACGGGAAAAGGTGTCTAACCCTAGTCCCACTGATTCTATGTCCAGTCTAACTGATGCCAAGATCCCCCTACCCCGTCATGTCCCTGAGGGCTATGTGCAGTCGCCCTTTGGACTGGTGTTCAGGAAGGACCACTGGGTTGCCATTCAAAGGAACCCTCATAGGCGGGGGCGTCTTGTGGAGGAGGATGACGACTCTGAGTGGGACCTCAAAGGACTTTGGTGACTGGTGTTCGTGATCTGGTTTCCTGATTCTGTCTGTCATGTTTGTTGTTTTAGGTGCCCTGAGGTCACCTTTTTTGGAGGGGGCTACGGTCACGTTCCCACGTTCCAACCCTGTCTCCCTGCCCTCTGTATTCCTTATGTCTGTGTTTCCCTGTGCTGCTTTCCCTGACATGCAGCTCAGGGGTTAAGTTCTTTGCTCGTTGAGCTTCTGCTGGTGATATGGGCTGATTACTCCCCTATTTAAAGCCATGGGCCCATATCACCATGCTCTTGCATCCTGGTTCACTTCAGCTACAGATTTGTTCCTGAGAGCTCCCTGTTATTCTATCCTAGTGCTTTCTCAGTGTTTCCCCCTTGTCTGAGTTCTAGGTTTCTGATTGACTTCCTGGTATTGACCCTCTGGCCTGGCTGACGGATTTTCTCTGGTGCTATATCCCCGCTTTGGCTCAAAGTATACGTTTTGGTTTTGACCCCTGGCTTATTCATTGACCACTCTTCTGGAATCCCTAGCGGTTCTGTGCTTATCGTATTATATGTTGTGTATCCCTGTAGACCACGGCTTTAGTTTATTGAAGTCCTTCCCTGCAAGTTATTGAGTATATCTCCTTTAGGTGTCTGTGTTTTTCCCAGGACTCTGCACGGCTACAAGGTATCCTTTTTCCATTAGTGCAGATTCGGCCACTCTAAGGACCGATCTATCAGTATAGGGCTCCTTTGGTATTAGCCGTGCAGAGGTCCCCAGTGTCTTCTGTGGTTTATTTCCTTATCCTGATTGTTGTGTCACGCATCTCTGCGTATAGCGGCTTTTCCTCTTATCTGGGCCCTACTTGGCGCATGCCAGGTACCGCCATTGTGGCTGAACGTGACAGGAAGGTCCTCACTAGCGCAGGGGGAAAGCTGCCCCCTGGCTGCATGGAAGGTCCTCACTAGCGCAGGGGGAAAGCTGCCCCCTGGCTGCATGGAAGGTCCTCACTAGCGCAAGGGGAAAGCTGCCCCTCCTGGTGGCTGCATGGAAGGTCCTCACTGGTGCACAGGGGAAGTTGCCCCCTCCATATAGGCCCACTTCATGCAGGCCCACTCCATGTGTTTGTAGGATGAGGACGTAGGGATGAGCTGCTCGGTTCGGAGTTTGAGCCGAACTTAGCCTGTTCGGTTAGATCGCGAACTCCGAACATTTTTGGGTGTTTGGAGCAAGTTCGACCACAATGCATCACAATGGCCCACAATGCACTTTCCCACTGGCCTGAAGCTCGTAATTGGCTACAGCCTTCCACCTGACCACAGGTCTGGTGCAAGACAGGTTCAACACTATGCCAATCACGGTTCAGAGTCCTGATTGGGCAAATTTTGCTAAATCATGGGCTCACAGAGCTAAGTCTCGCAGCACACTATATAACGTTTCCACGCATAGCTTCTGCACGCATTTGAGAGGACATTTCATAGGAGATTGTTGTTCTGTGTTGTTACTGCCGGTCTGCCACGCTACTGGGGGGGGTCTGGGGGGTCTCATTTCTACCAAATATCTGGGAATTTAGGTGATGTGTGTCTTGTCACTGTGCCAGCAAGTATTTTGGGGGTCACAAATTGCTTTAAAACATTTGTGAATTGAGGTGATCTGTGTCTTGTCACTGTGCCACGCAGCATTTTGGGGGTTACAAATTTCTTTAAAACATTTGTGAATTCAGCATGCATTTGTTTTTAGATCCAATTTTTGGATGTTTGGAGTGTGCCTGATATGTAGGCAGCTCTCTTTATTGCAGCAGGAAATTGCCTGTTTGAAGTCTGAGATTTGAAAATTAGCTGTTAGACAAACTCAGGCTATGGCTATGACTGTTACAAAGCCACTGCCACAGAGGCCTCCTAGGAGCGGCAGATGGACTACTGTAGGATCTGGTAGACTTAGAGTTGTGGATAGAAAACATGTCCCACAGTCTGTGGCTCTTCTTAATTCATTTGAGGCACTTTCAGAGTGTAGTGGTGAGACCGAAGTAGGCTCAGACACCATAGTTGAGGAACCACCATACCCAGTGGCGTAGCATGGGGGGGGCTGGGGGGGCCGTGGCCCCGGGCGCAGTTTTGTTAGGGGCGCATTTGCGCCCCTAAAACTGGCCCAGGGGTTGAGGGGACCCAGATGCCGGGCAGCGCGGGAGTGCCTGCCCGGTCCTGAAGAGTCCGTCCTGTTAAAGGGAAGCGGCTGCGTGCAGGCGCAGCCGGTCATGTGGTCCGGCTAATCAGGTGGTACTGAGTCTCTGTACCACCTGACTGGCCGGACCGCGTGACCTGCGCACGCACGCCACGCAGCCGCATCACCTTCAACAGGACGGACTCTTCAGGACCGGGCAGGCACTCCCGCGCTGCCCGGCATCTGGGTCCCCTCAACCCCTGCCGGAGCTGGAGCAATATCCATGTGAGAGCTGGGCAAATCCATGTGTAAGCTGGGCAAATCCATGTGTAAGCTGGGCAAATCCATGTGTAAACTGGGCAAATCCATGTGTAAACTGGGCAAATCCATGTGTAAGCTGGGCAAATCCATGTGTAAGCTGGGCAAATCCATGTGTAAGCTGGGGCAAATCCATAACCTGGGGGCAAATCCATGACCTGGGGGCAAATCCATGACCTGGGGGCAAATCCATGAGCTGGGGGCAAATCCATGAGCTGGGGCAAATCCATGAGCTGGGGAAATCCATGACCTGGGGGCAAATCCATGAGCTGGGGGCAAATCCATGAGCTGGGGGCAAATCCATGACCTGTGGCAAATCCATGACCTGGGGGCAAATCCATGACCTGGGGGCAAATCCATGAGCTGGGCAAATCCATGAGCTGGGGGCAAATCCATGAGCTGGGGGCAAATCCATGAGCTGGGCAAATCCATGACCTGGGGGCAAATCCATGACCTGGGGGCAAATCCATGAGCTGGGGGCAAATCCATGACCTGTGGGCAAATCCATGAGCTGGGCAAATCCATGAGCTGGGCAAATCCATGAGCTGGGGGCAAATCCATGAGCTGGGGGCAAATCATGAGCTGGGGGCAAATCCATGAGCTGGGGGCAAATCCATGAGCTGGGGGCAAATCCATGAGCTGGGCAAATCCATGAGCTGGGGCCAAATCCATGAGCTGGGGCAAATCCATGTGTGAGCTGGGGGCAAATCCATGTGTGAGCTGGGGGCAAATCCATGTGTGAGCTGGGGCAAATCCATGTGTGAGCTGGGGGCAAATCCATGTGTGAGCTGGGGCAAATCCATGTGTGAGCTGGGGGCAAATCCATGATGAGCTGGGGCAAATCCATGAGCTGGGGCAAATCCATGTGTGAGCTGGGGCAAATCCATGTGTGAGCTGGGGCAAATCCATGTGTGAGCTGGGGGCAAATCCATGTGTGAGCTGGGGGCAAATCCATGTGTGAGCTGGGGGCAAATCCATGTGTGAGCTGGGGGCAATCCATGTGTGAGCTGGGGGCAAATCCATGTGTGAGCTGGGGGCAAATCCATGTGTGAGCTGGGGGCAAATCCATGTGTGAGCTGGGGCAAATCCATGTGTGAGCTGGGGGCAAATCCATGTGTGAGCTGGGGGCAAATCCATGTGTGAGCTGGGGGCAAATCCATGTGTGAGCTGGGGGCAAATCCATGTGTGAGCTGGGGGCAAATCCATGTGTGAGCTGGGGCAAATCCATGAGCTGGGGGCAAATCCATGAGCTGGGGCAAATCCATGTGAGAGCTGGGGCAATATCGATAGCGTGTCCACAGGTGGGGGCGCACAATTCTTGGCTGGCCCCGGGCGCTGACAACCCACGCTACGCCACTGACCATACCCTATGCCTAAGGTATGCAGGACTGCAACCAAGAACAATAAGGAAAAGGTGGGACATGATAGAAGGCAATTGTTGCTGGGTGATTCTATCATAAGAGGTGTTGAGCTGGAGAGTAGTGGTTTGGTGAGATGTCTTCCTGGGGCTACTGCTCGTAGAGACAAGAGACGTATTCTCAATATTGTCAAACAAGCAAAGCAGCAAGGGGAAGTGGATGTTCTAGTCCATCTAGGGACAAATGACTTGGCTAGCAATGAGGTTTCTGAGATTAAGGAAGATTTTTGTGTTCTTGGAGGTGAAATACAGCAGATTGCGTCCACTGTGTCATTCTCTGAAGTTTTGCCTGTGCATAACATTCAGGATAGGCAGATGCGCAATAGGGAATTTAATTTGTGGCTTCGGGAATGGTGTCGAGAGCAAGGATTTGGCTTTGTGTCCCAAGATAGCTCTAATTGGAGCAGAAAGGAACTGTATAAAAAAGATGGTTTGCATCTTACTCATAGGGGAACATATGTTCTCAGTGAGAAGTTCAAAGGTTCGCAAAGAAATATTTAAACTAGGGGGGGGACAAAAGGGTAAAAAACAATCTGCCTGATTGTCCCCCAAAACTAAATCGGAGGGTGCAAGCAACATGCGGGGAAAAAATGACAAGCTCAGAGTCGTGTCTATAAATGCTCGCAGTTTAGTCAATAAAATCAATGAACTGGAGGCAATGATGGCAGCTGAAAAAGTAGAATTAGTGGCGGTTACTGAGACATGGTTCAGTGAGAAAAATAACTGGGACAAACAATACCGGGGTACTCTTTATATAGAAAAGACAGAGAAGGTAGGAAAGGAGGAGGAGTGGCCCTGTATGTGAAAAGCAACATAAAAACAAACCAAATAAAAGTGAGCGAGGTGAACATAGAGTCAGTTTGGGTTACGCTAACATTTGGTAATCATACAGTAGCTCGTGTAGGTGTGATCTATAGATCCCCTGGACAAGTAGAAGAGCTAGATAATCTGCTGCTTGAGGAAATAGCCAAAATGGCAATGAAGGGGAAGTTATTATCATGGGGACTTTAATCTTCCTGATGTGAACTGGAAACCAAAACAGCTGGGTGCACCAGGATTACAAATATTCTAAACTCCCTACTGGGATTATCTCTAACACAAGTAGTTGAGGAGCCGACCCGTAAAGAGGCCATATTGGATTTAATACTCACAAATGGAGGTTTTGGTATCGGACGTTGTTGTAGGTGAAAATTTGGGATCTAGTGATCACCAGTCAGTGTGGTTTAATATAAGAACAGGGATGGAGCCGCACCACACAAAAACAAAAGTTTTAGACTTTAAAAAAACAGATTTTTCTAAATGAGATTTTGTGTGAAGGAGTCATTATCAGACTGGAGGAGTTTAAAGGGAGTCCAGGAGAAATGGGATTATTTAAAGGAAGCATTATTGAATGCCACAGGCAATTGCATTCGACTTGTTAGCAAAAACAAAAAAGGGAAGAAACCACTGTGGTACTCTGCAGAAGTGGCCAAAATAGTGAAGAACAAAAAGATAGCATTCAATAATTATAAAACAACTCAGAGTGAAGAAGACAGGCAAACCTATAAGATTAGGCAGAAAGAGGCAAAGCAATTTATAAGGGCTTCCAAAGCACACGCAGAAGACATAATAGCTCAGTCAGTAAAAAAGGGGGCCAAAACATTTTTAGATACATAAACGAGAAAAGAAAAGTAAAACAAGGATTAGTTAGATTAAAAACAAAGGAAGGAAGGTATGTAGAAGAGGATAAAAGTCTCGCTGACTGCCTCAATGAATATTTTTGTTCAGTCTTTGCAGAAGAAAAGGAAGGAAAGGGACCTCAGTTAGGAAGAAACACTAATGAGACAATTACATATCAGTTTACAAAGGAGGAGGTTCTACAGCAGCTGTCTAAAGTAAAGACAAATAAGTCAATGGGGCCTGATGGGATCCACCCTAAATTATTAACCCTTTCGCTGCTGAGGCGTTTCACGCCTCTGTGCTGAGGTCATATTTAGGCTAGGGTCAGACTGAGGCAGTGCGAACGCGCGTGCAGGCGCACTTAATCACAGCCGTGCTAGCAGCAAATGCCGGGCAATGACAGCCAATATACGAAGTACGGTCGCACGAAAGTCCGGCTGCGCAACGCAAGTGGAAAATGAACGCATTTTGTCGAACGTAAAACCACTAGTACGGTTGTACAGAGTGCGCTGCGTCCGCTAGCGGTGTGTGTGCGTGAATTGGAGATGTCAGACGCTACTAATGTCCGGCCAACATAACGTCCAGATGCACAAAGTGTTTTATTGATGATCCGTACAAACTCACGGACGAAAAATGCGCATAGTATGACCGCTATCGCGTACTCCGTGAAAAAATGCGTCCATTCGTTCGAACGTACTTTTTCACAGACAACGCAAAAATGCGTTCGTCTGACCCTAGCCTTACCGGTTTTGCTCATCATGTTTAAACGTGTTTTGAAGGCTTATTTTAGTATATGACCCAGACATATTATATATTGTTCTTTCCGTCAGACTCGGCAGATTCATAATATGTCATTGTTATATGTATACGTTATGTCATGTCTGTATATTATAACAAAAAATGCAATAAAATATGTATTTTCAATAATTTACAACGTGTAAAGTGTTTTTTTTCACATTTTAACATGCGAGCAATTGCGGTTATATTTTGTATGGGGTGCGCTTGTTAAAAAAATTAGAGATGGGGTTTCGTTACATGTTTTTTTGGGGAAAATTACACGATCTTTAACAAACGCACCGCATACAAAAATCGTTAGTGCAGCATCATTGTTCACATTATAATTGAAATGGGAACAATATTGCTGCATTAACGAACCAAAAAAAAATGTTTATTTTTTTATAATTTTTTTTTAAATATATTTTTATTTTTAATTTTTATTAACTTTTTTCACTGTAGTGTTTGGTATCGTTGGAACGGCCATGCTCTGGCCGATTCAACCATACAAACTTTAACCCCTAGCTGCCACGGATCGGGAGATAGGGAGTTCATTGGAACTCCCTATCTCCACCGTTGGTGGCAGTTAGGGGTTAACTCTAGACTGGCGTCATCATTGCTATGCACGATGACGCCAGTCCTCAGGGGGAGTTCCGGAGGCTTGGCCGACATCCAAGATGTCGGCCAGCTCCGGGAAAGGATCACGAACCGGCGCTTTTCAGCGCCGATTCGCGATCCAGCTCCCCAGGGGTTAATGCCAGGCACCATTTGGAAGGGCAGGCTGTGCCCTTCCAAATGGTGCCTGGGTTAACCCCCACAACGCCGCCGATCGGGAGGGAGAGAGGTCCGTAGGACCTCCCCCCTCCCTTTCAGGCGCCTCCTCCGCACATGCGGGGGGGCCTGAATTAGGTGTCATCGTGCTGTCGCGATGACACCTAATTTCACCGGCGGCGGTTCCGGATGCTGGGCTGATATCGAGGATGTCAGCCCGCACCGGGGGGGACCAGCGATCGGCCGGAACCCGGCCGAACGCTGACCCCAAAGGGAGGACGCGCTCAGCGCGTCCTCCGCATACCAGCAGCCATGCGGAGGACGCGCTGAGCGCGTCCTCCGCATCGAAGTGGTTAAAAGAGCTCAGTGATGTAATAGCAAAACCGTTAGCAAGGATTGGTTAAATAAATCTGTTAACGGGAGTCGTCCCAGAAGACTGGAAATTAGCAAATGTTGTGCCCATTCACAAGAAGGGTAGTAGGGAGGAATCTGGGAACTATAGGCCAGTTAGTCTTACGTCAGTAGTGGGGAAATTAATGGAAACCATGTTAAAGGAAAGGATTGTTGAACATCTAAAAACACATAGATTACAGGATCAGAAACAACATGGGTTTACCTCAGGGAGATCATGCCAAACTAATCTTATTGATTTTTTTGATTGGGTAACAAAAATAATTGACACAGGTGGTGCAGTAGACATTACTTATTTAGATTTCAGTAAGGCTTTTGATACTGTTCCGCATAGAAGGCTTATCAATAAATTGCAATCTTTGAGCTTGGATTCCAATATTGTTGAATGGATTAGGCAGTGGCTGAGTGACAGGCAACAGAGGGTTGTGGTAAATGGAGTTTATTCGGCGCAAGGTCTTGTTACCAGTGGGGTACCTCAGGGGTCAGTACTTGGACCCATTCTATTTAATATTTTTATTAGTGATATTATGTCTTTTTGCTGATGACACAAAGATTTGCAACAGGGTTGATGTTCCTGGAGGGATCAGCCAAATGACAAATGATTTAGGTAAACTAAAAAAATGGTCGGAGCTGTGGCAATTGAGTTTTAATGTGGATAAGTGCAAGATAATGCACCTGGGACGTAAAAACCCAAGGGATGAATATAGAATATTTGATACAGTCCTAACCACAACATCTAAGGAAAGGGATTTAGGGGTTATTATTTCAGAGGATCTAAAGGTAAGTAGTCAATGTAATAGAGCAGCAGGAAATGCTAGCAGAATGCTTGGAAATGCTGGCAGAATGCTTGGTTGTGTAGGGAGAGGTATTAGCAGTAGGAAAAGGGAAGTGCTCATGCCACTGTACAGAGCATTTTTGAGACCTCACTTGGAGTACTGTGTGCAGTACTGGAGACCGTATCTCCAGAAGGATATAGACATCTTAGAGAGAGTTCAGAGAAGGGCTACTAAAATGGAGTACGGCTTGAAGGAGAAAAGTTACCAGGAAAGGCTTAATGATCTTAACATGTACAGCTTGGAAAAAAGACGAGACAGAGGAGATATGATAGAAACATTTAAATACGTAAAGGGAATCCACAAGGTAGAGGAAGGGAGTATATTTAAACGGAAGCAAAGTAGCAAAACTACTTAGATTAGAGGGGCAAAGGTTTAAAAGTAACATCAGGAAGCATTATTTTACTGAGATGGTGGTGGATACATGGAACAGTCTTCCAGTTGAAGTGGTAGAGGCCAAAACAGTAATTGAATTTAAGCAAGCATGGGATAGGCATAAGGCTATCCTAAACAAAAGATAAATCCAGGTAAAGTATCCATGTAATTGGGCAGACTAGATGGGCCGAAAGGTTCTTATCTGCCGACATTTTTCTATGTTTCGATCTGTCTCTTGTCACTGTGCCACACAGTATTTTGGGGGGTCACTAATTTTTACAAAATATCTGGGAATTGAGGTGATCTGTGTCTTGTCACTGCCAGCAAGTATTTTGGAGGTCACAAATTTCTACAAAATATTTGGGAATTGTTATAATCCATGTGTTCTCACTGGCTGCCATCCATCAGGGGGTCTCACTGATTTATAGGAGGTTTCTGAGACTTGTAATCTGTGGCTTCTCACTGCCACCCATCAAGGGGTCTCACTGATATATAGGAGGTTTCACTGCCACCCATCAAGGGGTCTCACAGATTTATAAGAGGTTTCAATGCAACCCATCAAGGGGTCTCTGCCAGCCATCAAGTCCTCTGCCAGCCAGGCTTCTAGTGCTTTACAGTCCACCTCAGCTGCCAAAGCATCTAATGCAGCCTCCATGTCCACAGCTACTCCTGCCGTAGCCTCGCTATCACACACGGAGGAGTCAGCTGAATTGTTTGACTACAATCAGAGTGACATGCTGCTTGAGGATGCGCAGCAAGTACAGTGCTCTGATTCAATCTCTGAGGTTGAGGAAGGGAGTATAATCAACCTAGAGGAAGGGGGTGCCAGTGATGACACACAAATAACTGGCACTCATGTTGCCCCAGCAGCTGCAGCATACTGCCAAGTTGGCTCCAGTGACGAGGAGATAGGGGTGATGATGACAACGATGATTAGGTCACTGACTCCACCTGGGTGCAAGATCAAACAGAGGAATTAAGTGAGGAAGAGGGGGAGGAGGAGGCACAGCAAACACGAGGCACAACATCCTCTATGACCAACCGTAGCACTAGCCAGTCCAAGGCATCACATGTCAGAACTGCTCCGGTGCAGAGCGCTGTTGTCTCAAAGCACACACGCAGGAACTCTGCTGTCTGCTGGGAGTTCTTTAAGAAATGTGCAGCAGACCCCACCGTTGCTATTTGTAATCTATGTCAGATGAGGCTGAAGCGTGGGATAGACACTGGACACTTGGGTACCATGTGCTTGAGGCGACATATGACCTCCTGCCACACATCCCGTTGGCGCAAAACTTTACATAGGTCCTCCTCCTCCTCATCTGTCTCTACCCCCACTGTATGTCCTGCCATGTCATTGCCTACAACCTCCACTGACAGGGATGATGCTATAGTAATGGATGTACCAGGTCCTTCCTCACAATATGACATCATCCCAGCAGCTGAGGATTTACGCAGTCAGATTACGTTGTCCCAGCTGCTGCAGCATAAGAAAAAATATAGTCCCAAGCATCCCCAAGCACAGCGTTTAAATGCCAGCTTAGCAAAATTACTCGCATTGCAGCTGCTGCTTTTCCAGCTGGTGGACTCTGCTCCCTTCTGTGAATTTGCTGAATGTGCTGTACCACAGAGGCAGGTTCCAAAACGCCATTACTTTTAACGCAAGGCCATTCCAGCACTATACCAGCACGTGGAAGACAATGTTATCCAGTCATTGGGAAAGGCAGTCAGCAACAAGGTGCATGTGACTTTAGACAGGTGGTCCCGCAAGCATGGACAGGGTCGTTACATTTCCTTCACGGCACACTGGGTAACTCTGATTGCAGCTGGGAGGGATCCAAGACGGGGTTCTGTGCTGGAGCTTGTTCATCCACCACGCCTCCAGAAAGCTGATTGTATGAGGTCTGTCTGCTCCACCACCACCACCACCTCTCCCTCTTCCTCCTCCTCCTCCTTCTCTGTCTCTGGCGAAGTGGCAGTTAAACCGACGCCTGACAGGGTCTACGCAATGGCTCAAGCAAAAAGAAGCCATACTGTGCTTGAGCTGGTTTGTTTGGGGGACAGGAGCCACACCGGGCCAGAAATTCTGTCAGCTCTGCAGGGCCAGGTGCAGAGATGGTTAACACCACGCCAGCTTCAGCTGGGAATGATCGTCTGTGATAATGGCAGCAACCTTCTCTCCGCCCTACACAAGGGTAAATTGACGCATGTACCATGCCTAGCACACGTCCTAAATCTAGTGGTACAGCATTTCCTAACCGAGTACCCAGGCCTGCCAGAGCTTCTCAGCCAGGCCAGAAAAGTCTGCAGCCACTTCAGACGGTCATTCCCAGCAAGCGTTCGCCTTGCAGAAATTCAAAGAGAATTCCACCTTCCCACAAACCGTCTGATCTGTGACATGCCCACCAGGTGGAACTCGACATTAGCAATGCTGCAGCGTCTGCACAAGCAGCAGAGGCCATCAACGAGTACCTGTGTGAGTATGGCACAAGGACAGGTTCAGGTCACTTGGTTTCCCCCCCCGCAGTGGCTGATGATCAAGGATGCATGCACTGTACTGTCACCATTTGAGGAGGCAACGAGGATGGTGAGCAGGGACAGTGCATGCATTAGTGACACAATTCCTTTAGTGTTCCTGCTGGAGCACACTCTGCAGGGAATTATAGATGTGGCTCTAGAGGCAGAGCAGCGGGAGGAAGAGGAGGTCTTCCCTAGCTCTCAAGGCCCCAGTATTTCCGCAGACAGCATTCCAGCAGGTCCTACTCAGATCAGACAGGAGGAGGATGAGGAGGAGGCAGAATATTTAAGTAGTGTTGTGGAAATTTTATTATGTGGACATTATATTCTAGGATGTGTGTGTTTTTATAAGTTGTCATCTGTCTCCCTGTGTTGGATTAGAATGGAGAAACGCTCTAGCAGAGTGTACTTGGTTTTAAATCCAAACCAGTGGCAAAACCGTCAGTATGAAAACCTTCTTTTGGGTTTAGAGACATACTTGCTTTTAAGACATTTAAGCCTTGTCTGTACACTGGTACCGTGTACTGACAATAACTGAATGTCTCCGCAGATATATGTCGCAAATCCATAAGAACAAGTAGACTGATCTTCACTTAATGCTGATTAGATTTGATCAGTATTGAATGGGGTCCATACTGACAGTGATGGGGGATGGTTGGACAGGCATGGCTTACATGACTCAGGGATGGGTCATGTAAGGGGGCTGGTCGGTCATCCCAGTCCACTCCCCTGTCCTTTTGATATGTAAATGTAATAACTGGGAAAAACTGGTTCCTGTTGTAAAGCCAGTGAGCCACTGGGCATTGTCCTATGGTGTATTAAATTAAGCTGACCAGGGGCACACAGCCCACTTGGCCAGAGAATTTCCAGCTTGAAGCAGCGTGTCTGTCTGATTCTTCCTGGGATAGAGAAGTACTTCGTGCGTTATACAGAAAGAACTGAATATAGCGTGTTTTTTTATAGCGACGGATTTGTTTGTACTGGGCGCACTTTAATACTGAAGTGTACCCTTTTAGTGCACCAGGACTTGGTGCACAAAGAACAAACCTTCCATAACAGTAGTGGGGGCATTGAAGGTGGGGATTCCTCAAGGGCAGGTTTCGTGTGCCCAGAAACACAAGGGCTAGTGCGTGGCTGGGAGGAGGAAGTGCACGATGGGGTCATCCTCATTGACCAGGAAGACTCGGAAGCTAATGCCACCTCCAACCTACGCTGCATGGGCTCCCTTATCCTGCAAAGCCTGCTAAAGGACCCCAGGATTTGTGCTATCAAGGAGAGGGATCATTACTGGTTGGCAACCCTTCTTGATCCACGATACAAGGGTAAAGTCGCAGAGCTCATCCTGCCCGCACAGAGGGAGCACATGATGAAAAAACTTGAGGACGCTCTAAAGCGACACTTGTGTAACACCTTTCCAGGCACTGGTAGGTTACCAAGTGATGACATACGTGCTTCTGAGGCTGCGGATGATGATAGGAATAGTGGTGAAGGCCAGGGCCACTTGACTGATGCATTTTTAAATTTTTTTTAGTCCACGACGCCCAGGGACGTCAAATGTAGGCACCCATTGTCAGCATCAATTTATAAAATGAATCAGTCCTGGATCAGCAGCTATCAATCCCCTGATGCTGATGTAACGGAATAGATCAGGGATGTCTTCTGCATTCACAAAACCTCCAGCACTGAACTCTTCCACAATACCACAAAAGGGTTACAGTGTGAATGCACTTGCTGCCATGAAAGGCACAATATTTGGCTGCAATGACGCCTGTGCCAGATTTATAACATTTTAATTTTTTGAACCGCAGGGTCCAACCCTGCACTCTTCCACAATACTACAGAGGTGTTACTGTATGATAGTACTTGCTGGCCTGGCATCAAAAGCACAATATCTGGGTGCACTGACGCCTTTAACAGATGCATATCTTTTTAATATAGGACCACATGGTCCACCCCTGCATTCTTCCACAATACCACAGAGGGGTTACTGTATGATGATACTTGCTGGCCTGGCAGTCTTGCACCAAAGGCACAATATCTGGGTGCACTGACGCCTTGACCAGAATCATATCATTTTAATATAGGACCACAAGGTTCACCCCTGCATTCTTCCACAATACTACAGAGGGGTTACTGTATGATTGTACTTGCTGGCCTGGCATTCTGACACCAAAGGCAGAATATCTGGGTGCACTGATGCCTTGACCAGAATCATATCATTTTAATATAGAACCACATGGTCCACCCCTGCATTCTTCCACAATACTACAGAGGGGTCATTGTATGATAGTACATGCTGGCCTGGCAGTCTTGCTGGCCTGGCACCAAAAGCACAATATTTGGGTGCACTGCCAATGACGCCTGTATCAGATTCATATCCTCAGAGGGGTTACGGTGTGATGGCACTGTTGCCGACGCTAAAGGCCCAATTTTAAATTACCTATTGTTACTTTCATCCAAAGCCTGCATAAGTTTCACCATAATTTAGCCAAAAAATCACTAAACTTTTTCTACGTGTCCGAAAATGTCTCCTCTTTTCATACAGACTGCCGCCCCAAAACAGTTGTTTATGGATAGATTAAAAGGAAAAGAATTTACCGTCATTTGAAATGTCATTTTTTTGTTTTTAAGTGTTTCTATACATCCTAGAAATCCGCCACTTCGCGGGCAGTTTATGGGGACCTCCTAGGCACGATATTTGAAGGGATTTTTCGTTTTTATTTTTAACCCTTATTTCATGGAAAACTCACTGTTCCTTTAAAAACGATTTTTTTTTAAACTGTTTCTTTCCTTGTTTCCTGTACCCCAGAGCACTACCCGGACCCCCATACACCTTTTATGGCAAATATCTTGCATATATGCCCTCTTGGAGGGCACTCTAAAATTCAAACTTTTGAGTCCCATTGACTTGCATTGAGTTCGGCTCTTGTTCGAACTCGAACCTTTGAAATTTTTCGAGTTCGAATGCAAACCGAACACGGGGGTATTCGGCTCATCCCTACTCCTCATCCTACATCTGCGTTCTTTGCACCTCCTCATCCTACATATGCTTTCTATGCACCTCCTCATCCTACCTACACATTCTATGCAATATGCACCTCCTCTTCCTATATATGCGTTCTATTCACCTCCTCATCCTACCTACACATTCTATGCACCTCCTCTTCCTACATATGCGTTCTATGCACCTCCTCATCCTACCTACACATTCTATGCACCTCCTCATCCTACCTACACATTCTATGCACCTCCTCTTCCTACATATGCGTTCTATGCACCTCCTCATCCTACCTACACATTCTATACACCTCCTCATCCTACCTACACATTCTATACACCTCCTCATCCTACCTACACATTCTATACACCTCCTCATCCTACCTACACATTCTATGCACCTCCTCATCCTACCTACACATTCTATACACCTCCTCATCCTACCTACACATTCTATACACCTCCTCATCCTACCTACACATTCTATGCACCTCCTCTTCCTACATATGCGTTCTATGTACCTCCTCATCCTACCTACACATTCTATGCACCTCCTCTTCCTACATATGCGTTCTATGTACCTCCTCATCCTACCTACACATTCTATGCATCTCCTCTTCCTACATATGCGTTCTATGCACCTCCTCATCCTACATATGCGTTCTATGCACCTCCTCATCCTACATATTCGTTCTATGCTCCTCCTCATCCTACATATGCGTTCTATGCACCTCCTCATCCTACATATGCGTTCTATGCACCTCCTCATTCTACATATGCGTTCTATGCACCTCCTCATCCTACATATGCGTTCTATGCACCTCCTCATCCTACCTACACATTCTATGCACCTCCTCATCCTACCTACACATTCTATGCACCTCCTCTTCCTACATATGCGTTCTATGCACCTCCTCATCCTACCTACACATTCTATGCACCTCCTCATCCTACATATGCGTTCTATGCACCTCCTTGTATATAGAATGTGTATGTAGGATGAGGAGGTATATAGAATGTGTATGTAGGATGAGGAGGTATATAGAATGTGTAGGTAGGATGAGGAGGTGCATAGAACGCATATGTAGGATGAGGAGGTGTATAGAATGTGTAGGTAGGATGAGGAGACGCTGTGCTTGGGGATGGTTGGGACTATATTTTTTCTTACGCTGCAGCAGCTGGGGCAACGTAAATCTTCAGCTGATGGGATGCTGTCACATTGTGAGGAAGGACCTGGTACATCCATTACTGTAGCATCATCCCTGTCAGTGGAGGTTGGAGTCAATGACATGGTAGGACATATAGTGGGGGTAGAGACAGGTGAGGAGGAAGACCTATGCAAAGTGTTGCGCCAACAGGATGTGTGGCAGGTGGTCATATGTCGCCTCAAGTACGTGGTACCCAAGCGTCCGGTGTCTTTCCCACGCTTGATCCTCATCTGACAAAGATTACAAATAGAAACGGTGCGGTCTGCTGCACATTTCTTAAAGAACTCTCAAATAGCAGAGTTCCTGGATGTGTGCTTTGAGACAACAGCGCTCTGCACCTAAGCAGCTCTGACATCTGATGCCTTGGACTGGCTGAGGTTGGTCATAGAGGACGTTGTGCCTTGTGTTTTTGTTGTGCCTCCTCCTCCTCACTTGACTCCTCTGTTCGATCAGGCACCCAGGTGGAGTCACAGTGACCTCATCATCATTGTCATCACCCCCTATCTCCTCGTCACTGGAGCCAAGTTGGCAGTATGCTGCAGCTGCTGGGGCAACATGAGTGCCAGTTATTTGTGTCTTCACTGGCACCCCTTTCCTCTAGGTTGATTATATTCCCTTCCTCAACCTCAGAAATGGAATCAGAGCACTGTAATTGCTGCGCATCCTCAAGCAGCATGTCACTCTGATTGTAGTCAAACAATTCAGCTGACTCCTCCGTGTGTGATAGCGAGGCTATGGCAGGAGTAGTTGTGGACATGGAGGCTGCATTAGATGCTTTGGCAGCTGAGGTTGACTGTAAAGCACTACAAGCCTGGCTGGCAGAGGACTCGGAGGATGAGGATGGCCTGGTTAGCCAATCCACTAAATCCTCTGTATGTTGCTGCTGCTTAAGACGGCCAGCACCAGTTAGAAAGGACAAGCGTGCCCCTGCAGAGGATGCACCACGTCCACCACGACCAGAGGCACAGCCTCCCATCTGTGTCTGGGAGCGTCTGCCTGTCCTTTTTGGTCTTTCTGACATGGTGAGTGATGTCATGGAACTGACGTAATGCTCCACGCTTCAAACTCCAAGAGACTTTATGTTCAATTATATCGTGTGATTTTAAATATATTTTACATTGCTTGGTTTTAGTTTAAATTAGTTTAGTGTAAATTGCGTAGCTATAGTTTTAAATATACTTATATTTCTGTAGGTAAATGTGTTTTGTGTAGCCAGTAAACAAGCTTGAGTAGTGTGTAATTTATGCAACATGGCTTTTCCCCTTATCTGGCTGCATGTTTGATTCTAGAAGTCTGGGATAGTGTTTGTCTTTCATCTGATGTGTTAGAACAATAGATTATGTAAATGTTGTGTGAGCTAAAGAATGTTTATTGTAAATATCTAACTGACATAATGAAATTAGAGACTTTAGGTACATGTTCACCATTTGGTATGCAAATTATAACTGAAGAGGACCTGAAGGAAACCTGCAGTGGTCTTGGAAGCAACCAATCAGAACTGTTGGGATGGGCGGAAAGTTTGAATGTGCATTGCTGTATTTTGTATAAATATCCGGTGAAATCTTCCATAAAGGGAGAATCCTGTTGGAACATACAGCTCGCCTGGTGTCTCCTTCAACTACGCTACACTACACTCAACCTCAGAAGGCACAGAGCGGCCTTCTGGAAATGCAAAGAGGCTCCAAGGCAGAGGTTCAGATCAAGCAGATCTGGAGCTGCAGATCAGGCTGCTCTAGGCACTGAGCTCCAAGCTACTCAGAGGCCGGGCTGATCTTGGCAAGGGGGTATCTGTAGAGTCAGGACAGGCGGAAGAGAACGGTTCCGTCACAAGTGATATATAGATTAAATATATACAGAACTCTGATTCAACTCTGGTATAAAGAGTAAAGATTTCCAGAACTCTGGTATAACTCAGTGAGACACCCTGATAGCTGACACCCAGTGACAAGACACAGATTACAATTCCCAGGATCCTCCTATAAATCTGTGAGACCCCCTGATGGGTGGCAGTGACAAGACACAAATTACAATTCCCAGGAACCTCCTATAAATCAGTGAGCCCCCCTGATGGGTGGCAGTGTGACAAGACACAGATTACAATTTGCAGAAATCTGATAGAAGTATTTGACACCCCCTGATAGCTGACTGTCAGTGACTGAGAAGACACGGATTACAATTCACCGAAATTTTATGGAAGTATGCGACACCCCCTGATTGCTGACTGTCAGTGACTGAGAAGACACGGATTACAATTCACCGAAATTTTATGGAAGTATGTGACACCCCCCTGATAGCTGACTGTCAGTGACTGAGAAGACACACTTTCCATGACCAATTCCCAGATATCTGCAACAAGTGAGTCCCCCCAAATTGCTCCTGTCACGGACTGAGAAAACACACTTTCCACAATTCCCAGATATCTGCAACAAGTGAGACCCCACCCCAATAGCTGTCACTGGCAGTGAGAAGACACACTGACAGAGCAATCTCCTCTCACTCCTGCAGAAAAACACGTGTTGGCTGGGTTGGGTTCAAATCTTATATAGTGGGCTGCGGGACTTAGCTCTGTGAGCCCATGATTGGGCAAAATTTGCCCAATCAGGACTCTGAGCTGTGATTGGCATAGTCTTGCACCTGTCTTGCACCTAAACTGTGGTCAGGTGCAGGCTGTAGCCAATTACAAGCTTCCGGCCAGTGGAAAAAGTGCATTGTGGTGCATTGTGGGCGAACATGCGGAAATGTTCATAGTTCGCGAACATCCGAACTGGCGATGTTCGAATCGAACTCCGAACACATCGAACCGAACAGCTCAACCCTAATGAGGAGGTGTATAGAACGCATATGTAGGATGAGGAGGTGTATAGAATGTGTAGGTAGGATGAGGAGGTGCATAGAACGCATATGTATAATGAGGAGGTGTATATAATGTGTAGGTAGGATGAGGAGGTGTATAGAACGCATATGTAGGATGAGGAGGTGTATACAATGTGTAGGTAGGATGAGGAGGTGTATAGAATGTGTAGGTAGGATGAGGAGGTGTATAGAATGTGTAGGTAGGATGTGGAGGTGTATAGAATGTGTAGGTAGGATGAGGAGATGTATAGATAGCATATGTAGCGCTGTGATAGATTGTGGACTGTGTAATTGACTGCTGCTACCACTAAAGGGAGACAGAGCTTAGAGATGTTATGAGCATTGATGGACAAGATTTCATCTCCCAGAACCCTTTGTAAGAAGGACAGGAAGTGGGCATGCGGCGCCAAGGGGAGACATCAGCAGCCTCGTGCAAGACAGGAGCAGAGCGACGAGAAGAGTAGGACGTATGCCAGACACCATCAGGGATCTCAACCAGGCCGGAGTACGAGCGTTATTGTATCCAGTGCTGGAGATCAGAGACCAAGAGTGTGTGATCGCCTACTATCCTTTGCTGGATTGCAGGAGTAAAAACCAGGTTCCGGTAGGACCCTGAGTGAGGAGGCCGCGACGATCAATTGGGAGTGCAGGTGGCGGATTGGTGTTCCTGTTGCAGAGATTCGGCAAGCGGAGAGCAGATTCGTTGGCACCAAGTTCCAATCTAAAGCGGAGAGAGATCCTTTGGTCGAGGCACCGGTTCTGGACATTTTGTTCGACGGATGGGTGAGAGGCCTCAAGGGCAGGCCTACAGTTCCGAAACAAAACTGTTAATTGGTTAATTGCTTAAATTCACAGAGCCCCAATGTTGACTAGTCGAAGATAATTCTGTTCGTTCACTGGCCAGTTGAATATAGTACCCGGGTACCCTAAGACACCATTTTTTGAGTTCTTTTGAATGGGACTTAAACTTGCGAATCGAGGTATTAACCGTTTCTTTTCCGCCACGTGTTTTTCCCGCGTGACGCATCCTGTAAATTCCTTCAACACACATGTATACTATATGACACTTTATTCTTTAGTAAAGTATATAAAATAGAAAATCCATAACAGTGCTGGTGTATAGTAATTCCTAATGCGGTGAGACTATCCCGAGGTTTATTCAGCGGCTCCTCCGGGGTGAGCGCTACACGTGAGGGCTTGTCCGGGATTCCAGTCTCTGAGTATACCACAATTAAAAGGTTAATATGGATCCAGACACTGCTGCAGAATGGTGTAAGGAGCAGCATAGCCAACTAGGGTTAAGTGTAGTCATAGACATTCCCGCAGACACTTGGGCCGAAGATCAGATTCGCTGGGCCGTGGCCACGCTGACAACGGATCATCGGGGGTTAATACTGGACATTAAAGCAAACCCAGAGACCTCTCACACATAAGAACACCGTGGACCTTTCAGGAAGGGGGACATGACTGATGCCCAGGGCCTGTCAGTTAAGGAAGGATCTGGAAAGTTGTAGAATGCCTTGGGCCTCTCAGGAGGGGGGGGGCTTGACTGATAGTCTGGGCCTGTCAGTCAAGGAGAGATCTAGGGTGTTATTGGTGGTGTGTTTGCAACAATGTTGCTTACCTGGGCTATATATGCTGGTGATGGGGGCAGTGTTCTTCCTCTTGTTCCTGCCAGCGTGAGAAGTACATCAAGGTGAGGCCCACCCACCCACCCTTTGTATTACAGTCCCGTCGTGTCACAGCTGAAGATTGGCGGGTTTCCCTGGACAGCAGTGCTTAAAGGACGGATAAGCTGCCTTCGGGTGTGGCTATGGGGAGACGAACCTCGCTTACGGGGGGACGAGCTCTTGGTTTTGGTACAATGGTGGAACTGCCTATTGCATTGGGGCAATAGGGCAGAATGGTGATTAGGCACTGCGAGTTATTGTGATGTATATAGTTAAATAAAGCTGTGGCCCATGCACATTCCAACTTATACTGTATATGTGTCTGTGTCTTATTCACATTCGGGTTATTGGGGTTTGGGCCAAAAAGGTCTCAGGCCTAATCAGTCATGTTCTTTTCGAGTGGAGAAAGGGTGTTCCAGTGTGTTTTCAGTCCGCGAGTGTGAAGCTGACTGACGATGTGGAGGTTCGACTGGTCCAGCCAAGTATGCCACGAGGCGATCCTGCGAACGTTCCTGCGCCCGGCCCACTAGCAATGATCGGGCCAGAGTTCATTGTGGCTATCGGAGACTTGCTGGCTAAATGCCAAAGAACAAACCCTCCTTACAGTAATTTTTCAGGAAGCGCGCCAACTCCGGCGGGAGAAGAAACCTTTGAGGAATGGGTGGAACAGGCGATGCAGGCTCTAGACGAATGGGACGTCCCTGAAGCACAGAAGAAACAGAGAATTACTGAGCCTGAAGCGACCTGCATCAGAGTCTGGCAGAAACCTGAAGTTGAGTAAGCAAGACTGTACTGCTTTAGATTACCTAAATATCTAACAGGAAGTTTTCGGGCGAACAGAAAAGGCTGCTGAGCTCGTGTACCAGTATGAACACACCTACCAGCGGAAGGGTGAGAAATTGACTGATTATGAGGCGCCTGGATAAGATTCTGCACCAAATACTTCTCAAGAAAGGGGCCGAACCTGCTATGATAGACCAAATCAGAATGCGGCAGATATTGAGGGACGCTCAACCTCTAGACCCTGTGATGTTACAGCTGAAAACCAGAGAAGGTAACAGAGAATTGAAATACCTAGAACTGATTTGAGCTGTTAGAGAGGAAGAGGCTCTTCTGGAAGAGAAATTCCTAAGAAGAGGGGAAAGAGCCTACGCGCAACCCGTGAGACATAACGAATGTTCGTCGACTGAAGATGATTCGTTGGATGCCTATGGTCTGAAGTTGACAGACAAGAGCAGTTTGTTGTTCCTATACCTTCAGAGAGTACTGCAAATGTGTCAACTCTTCAGGCTTATGGTGAAATACAGAAGACTGTTAAGAAGGTGCAAGAAGCTCAAGCCGAATTGGAGCAGGTGCACACGGATCTGTGCCGGGTAATTTTGAAGGTGGGCGAGACACAGACTGACATGCAAAAGTTCCTGACGAATATGCGGACAACAGGAGTTTCTGTGGCCTCTGGCTGAGGCCCTTCGAATGAATCACCGAGAGAAAGTGTTCCTCCTTCTTCAAAGAAGAGATGCTTCAGCTGTGGAGAAATGGGTCATTTCAGAGCACAGTGCACGAACCAAAGGCCGGAACGGAAAACAGTTGAAGACTTCTTAAAGGCCTTAGAAGGCCTGTTATCTACCTCACCCCGGGTAACTACAGAGGGCCCTGGTGAGGGAGCAAACTAGGTGCCCAACTGTCAAAAGCCGCTCCAATTTTCAAGTCCGAAATGAAAGGCCGAGAGGGCCCAGATCCGTGCCAAATGCTGTGCCTGCCAGGACTGAAAGAGTTACTCCCTTAGTATCCAGTCCTATGTCACGGGAAAGCAATGCACACCCAAAACCTTCACGAGTCAGAAAGAAGGTTAGAGTGCAACGAACTGGATCTATGCCTCCTGCTGCCACATAGAAACATAGAAACATAGAAACATGTCGGCAGATAAGAACCTTTCGGCCCATCTAGACTGCCCAATTACATGGATACTTTTCCTGGATTTATCTTTTGTTTAGGATAGCCTTATGCCTATCCCATGCCTGCTTAAATTCAATTACTGTTTTGGCCTCTACCACTTCTACTGGAAGACTGTTCCATGTATCCACCACCCTCTCAGTAAAATAATGCTTCCTGTTACTTTTAAACCTTTGCCCCTCTAATCTAAGACTATGTCCTCTTGTTTTGCTATTTTGTTTCCTTTTAAATATACTCCCTTCCTCTACCTTGTGGATTCCCTTTACGTATTTAAATGTTTCTATCATATCTCCTCTGTCTCGTCTTTTTTCCAAGCTGTACATGTTAAGATCATTAAGCCTTTCCTGGTAACTTTTCTCCTTCAAGCCGTACACCATTTTAGTAGCCCTTCTCTGAACTCTCTCTAAGATGTCTATATCCTTCTGGAGATACGGTCTCCAGTACTGCACACAGTACTCCAAGTGAGGTCTAACCAGTGCTCTGTACAGTGGCATGAGCACTTCCCTTTTCCTACTGCTAATACCTCTCCCTACACAACCAAGCATTCTGCTAGCATTTCCTGCTGCTCTATTACATTGACTACTTACCCTTAGATCCTCTGAAATAATAACCCCTAAATCCCTTTCCTCAGATGTTGAGGTTAGGACTGTATCAAATATTCTATATTCAGCCCTTGGGTTTTTACGTCCCAGGTGCATTATCTTGCACTTATCCACATTAAAACTCAATTGCCAGAACTCCGACCATTTTTTTAGTTTACCTAATAAGTTTCCTCACCAGCTGATAAGTCCTTCGCCCATCATTCCGATCCTCGTGGAAGGGGTTTATACTAAGGCTCTGTTAGACTCAGGTGCTCAAGTAACGTTGATTTGCCGAGATTTCTATGAGAAACATTTGAAGCACATACGCCTGCAGAAGATAAAGGACCTTGAAATCTGGGGTATCGGAACTGAGAAGCTTCCCTATGATGGATATCTACAGGTGAAGTTGGAGTTCGGCTCAGAAGTCGGAGAGTCTGGTGGCTGTGACGTGTTGGCCATTGTATGTCCTCGCCCTTCGGGGGCCAGCCGAAGTTCTATGATAGTGGGGACGAATACTGATCTGGTGAGACGTCTTCTAACTCCAATAGTAATGGAAGAAATGTCACGGAATGGCCCAACACCCTCAGCCAGGGGCGGTTCGTGGTGACGTGGTTTCTTGCATAGACTCTTAGGTGCCGTTGCACCCGCGGGGTTCCGCAAGTTATTTTATTTAGATGTGGTTTTGTGTGTGGTGTAATAAAAGTGTCCCCGTATGTGTATTGTGAAATGTATGTAAATTCCTTTGTGTGCCTTGCCCGCTGCCATTTTCTCCCGCTCCTCGTGGATCCGGTCGAATCGATCGGATCGGAAAATGGCCGATTCGGACCATCCGGTCGAATCGTAAAATGGTCGATTCGGACCATCCGGTTCCGAATCGGCAACTCCCCGATTCGTAACCACCAATACGAATCGGGTCCCGGGTGCCTCCTGCCAGCGAGGGCCAATGGGACTTGTGTGGGCGGGCAGGGATTCCCATTGTTCTGACTTTGTGGTATTTTTATAAATATATGTGAAGTGGACAAAATAAAGCAGATTATCTAGTGCATTCAGCTCCGCCTGGTGTCCTTTATTTTCAGCCGTATTTCTGAGATCCAGCGCGGTCTTCAGAGTACGGCATCCTAAGATAAGATCCGAACCGAACACCCTGTGCTTGCATCTCGCATCGGGACAGCGGTGCATCGTATGGGCATCGACCGGCTAAAGATTCGACCAGGTCCCTGTTCCGACATCCGATCCGAAGCCGCGGCGCAACCTCCGCGCTTCGGTCTATCGAGCGGCATCGACAGAGTAAGATCCGAATAATTACTCGAAGGGGTTCCGAACGCCGTAAGAACCGAATAATCGCTCGAAGGGAAATCCGATCGCCACCCGAGGGAAATTCGATTTGCACACCCGAACGGCCGTTCCGCAGACGTTTCATACACCAGCAAGGTCAGTGAACCAGCTGCTCGAGACGCTGAGTGCCGTGTGGCTCAGTGGTTGGGCTGGTTTCACGCAGGGGTCCCCTCCACAGCCCGCTAACCCTTTCCTAGGGTCACTCCAGGCCGCACGAGACGCCGAGTGCCGTGTCACTCGGTAGTCGGGCCAGCGGCAAGCGCAGTGGGGGTACGCAGATAGGAGCACACCCGCAGGCGGACAACACACATTCCGCCACACTGGTGGCAGCGGTGGGATCAGCTCTCTGCAGACCCCAAGGAGACCCTCACTATGGCCGAGTACGGCGCCTATAAGCAGGACGTCCTGCGTGGCATGCTAGAGAATCGGGGAGGCACCCCGGGCTCCAAAAGCCGGGACGTGATGATTGAGGAGCTACGGAGGTTAGACCAAGGGGCGGCGTTCACGGTGTTACCCCCTGACACCGCACCTGCACCTGTCCCCACCGTGTCCGACGAAACCGGTCTCCAACAGAAGGTGCGGCAGCGGGCCGCCCTCTACGGAGCGGCCCCATCGGAGGCTGTCATGCAGAACTTGATCCGGGAAATTTGTCAGGAAGAGGAGCGGGACAAGGAGCGCCGGGAGCGGGACAAGGAGCGCGAGGAGCGGGAAAAAGAGAGCGATCACGAGCTACGGCTGGCTGAGGTGCAGAGCCAACGGGACAGTAGCCCTCGTTCGGACCGTTCCACCGGCCGTAAAGTGCCTTTCCAGGCGTTCAAGGAGTTCCGAGAGACGGAGGACGAGATAGAGAGCTACCTCCAGGACTTCGAACGCCTGTGCCAAGTGCACGAGGTACACTGCGACTGGGTGAGAATCTTGGCGTGCAAGCTGACCGGTCGGGCAGCGAGGCCTACCGCATGTGCCGGACGAGGAGGCCACCAACTACGCACACGTGAAACAAGCGTTGCTGAGCCGGTTCGCCGTGACCCCGGAAGCCAGCCGGGCGAAGTTCAGGAACTCTCGCCGGCCCAATGGCGCTACCCACGTTGAGTGGGCCCACCGATTGCAGCGGGACTTGAGCACCTGGTTCCTGGGTAGCAAAGCGGAGACGGTGACTGACATTACCCAGCTACTGCTGCTCGAGCAGTTCTTCGAGCACACCCCCTCCGCCATTCGGGAGTGGGTGCGAGATAAGAAGCCTCAAACGGTGCAGCAAGCGGCCGTTTGGGCGGACGAGTATGCTGACACTCGGAAGGTTACCGGGGGTGAGCGACCCCTGCCCTTTCGCCCCGCTCTACCTGCTCCTCCGCCTCCAACACCGGCAGTTCGGACGCCGGCAGCACGACCCACCAGTCGGCCCAACAACTTGGCCAACGTCCGTTGCTAGGGGTGCAACCAAGATGGGCACTACAAACAGAACTGCCCCAACCGTCCGGACTTGGCACGACCCCCCGCCAGACCTTCACCGTCCGCCCATTGCTACGACACCGAAATCCCGTGGCTGGAGGCCCCGGAAGAATGGGAGCGGCTACACGAGGCAGACCCGGTGCAAGCCGCCTCGGCCGACAACCGCCATCATCACCGCCAGGCGGTGTGGATAAACGGGCGAGCGGCTGAGGGGCTCCGGGACTATTATCACCCTGGTACGACCTCACTTGATCCAGCCGAACGACCGCCTGCACAACACCATCGCAGTGCGGGTGGCCGGAGGGAAGGTTCTTCGACTGGGGACAGCACGTGTCCACCTAGACTGGGGGTCCGGGGAGAAAGTGGTGAGGGTGGGGTTGTTAAATCAATTGCCGGCCGAGGTGCTCCTCGGTAACGATTTGGGACGGCTGGTCTCTTCTTACTCCACAGATGCGGCCGCCCCAGTGACCACTAGGCAACAGAGCCAACGCCACGACAGGGGCACTCCAAACGGGACCCAGGTGAGATCCCAACCAAAACGTCCCCGACCTCCCCCACCTAGACGAATCCCGACTCCCCCTGTCCTACCCGACCCACCTTCCATACCCAGACGAACCCCGACTCCCCCCGTCCCACCTTTCCCGTGGAGCTCCCCGGAGACGCTCCGCCACCAGACCCAGACCGATCCCACGCTACAGTGCTACCGGGATCGGGCCGGCCAAGGCCCGGACGACAAGAGAATTGACAGCATAGAGTGGGAGGATGGGCTTCTCTACAGGTACACCGCGAGGGAGGGGTCCAAGAAGCAGCGGGCTCCACATAAGCAGATGGTAGTACCCCAGGGCCCTAGACGGGAACTTCTGCGCTTGGCCCATGATATTCCCCTTGCAGGTCACCTAGGGCAGAAGAAAACTCGACACCGGCTGGCGCGCGCGTTCTTCTGGCCCCGCCTCAGCGAAGACACCCGCGAGTACTGCCGCACCTGCCCGGTCTGCCAAAAGACTGGGAAGGCCGGGGATCATCCTAAAGCGCCCCTGCACCCCATGCCCATCATCCAGGAGCCCTTTAGCCGGGTGGCGGTTGACATCATTGGGCCGTTGCCACGCCCCAGTGCCACCGGTAAGAGGTACATACTTACCGTAGTGGATTATGCCACCCGGTACCCCGAGGCTGTGGCCTTGGCCAACATCCAGGCAGACACCGTAGCGGACGCGCTATGGGTGTTCACGAGGGTGGGGTTTCCCCGGGAAATCCTGTCTGACCGGGGTACCCAGTTCACCGCTGAGCTCACCCAGCAGCTCTGGCGTCTCTGTGGTGTTAAGGCGCTGCACAGCGCCCCGTATCACCCCCAGACAAATGGGCTGTGCGAGCGGTTTAATGGGACCCTGAAACAGCTCATCCGGGCCTTCGCGCACGAAGGGAAGGATTGGGAGAAGTATCTACCCCACTTATTGTTCGCCTACCGGGAGGTTCCTCAGGAATCCACCGGATACTCTCCCTTTGAGCTGTTATATGGGCGCCAGGTGAGGGGGCCCCTAGATTTGGTTAGGGCTCAGTGGGAGGGGGAACAGGAGGAAGATGGGGTTCCTGTATTGAGTTACGTCTTGAAGCTCCGGGAGCGCTTGGCAGAACTCGCGGGGTTCGTACAAGGGAACATGGAAACGGCCCAGGCTCAGCAGAAGACGTGGTACGATCGCGCTGCTTGCAGTCGCTCGTTCCTCGTGGGGCAGAAGGTTCTGGTGTTGAAGCCACAGCGGCAGAACAAGCTGCAGGCGGCCTGGCAAGGCCCCTACAGGGTGGTAACCCAACTGGGGGATACCACCTATGTGGTTGTTAGCTGCGCAGACACCAGAATCCAGCGGACGTTCCACGTCAACATGCTGAAGGCCTACCATGAACGCCCGGAGACGGTGGACGCCATATGCGCGCCGGCCACCGAGGAGACGGAACCATTCCCTTTGGTAGAACTCCCTGGGATAGCCAAGCAGCCTTCCGGGGTAGATCAGGTGCAGCTGGGGGAGGAGCTAGGGCCTGAAAAGCAGGCGCAGGCGCGGCAGTTGCTCCACGACTACCGGGGGATTTTCTCGGGGCTCCCGGGATACACTGATCAGGCCGTTCATCAAGTGGACACCCCCGGTCAGAGACCCCTTCGGCAGCCTGCCTACCGACTCCCGAGGCGGTCCGCGAATCCATGCGGGCCGAGATCCGGGAGATGTTGGAGCTGGGGGTCATTGAGCCGTCAGCCAGTCCATGGGCGTCGCCCGTGGTCCTGGTGCCCAAGAAAGACGGCACCACCAGGTTCTGCGTCGACTATCGGCGGATAAACGACTGTACCATTACAGACGCTTATCTCATGCCCCGAGTCGACGAGTTGCTAGATCAGATCTCCCGGGGTCATTTTCTGACCACGGTCGATCTGTGCAAGGGGTACTGGCAGATTCCCCTTGCCGAGGAGGCGACCCCGAAGTCGGCCTTCATCACCCCGTTCGGCTTGTACCAATTTCGGGTCATGCCGTTCGGGATGAAGAACGCCCCTGCTACCTTCCAGCGGTTAATCGATCGCCTCCTCGATGGCCTCCAGGGGTTCGCTTGCGCATACCTGGATGACATAGCCATCTATAGCCAGACCTGGGAGGAACACCTTGACCACGTAGGGACGGTCTTGGGCCGGATTAGGGACGCCAACCTGACGCTGAAGCCCGAGAAATGCAAGGTGGGGATGGCCGAAGTGCAGTACCTGGGCCACCGGGTGGGTTGCGGGATCCAACGGCCAGAGTCCGCCAAGGTAGAAGCCATCCTAGACTGGCCCACCCCTGTGACCAAGACCCAGGTCCTCGCCTTCCTGGGCACCGCGGGGTACTACAGGAAGTTTGTACCCCATTACAGTGACCTGGCCAAACCCCTGACCGACCTGACAAAGAAATCCCTGCCCCGCCAAGTCCTGTGGTCCCCGGAGTGCGAACAGGCCTTCCAACAACTGAAGGCCGCCCTGACCCAAGCTCCCCTGCTGGCAGCTCCCAACTATAATAAACGTTTTGTTGTCCACACAGACGCTTCAATGTTCGGACTGGGAGCTGTCCTAAGTCAAGTGGGGGACGACGGGGGGGGGGATCATCCGGTGGCGTTCATCAGCCGGAAGCTTCTACCGCGGGAGGTGGGGTACGCTGCGGTGGAGAAGGAGTGTCTGGCCTTGGTCTGGGCCCTACGGAAGCTCCAACCCTATGTCTACGGTCGGTCCTTCACCGTGATGACCGACCATAACCCCCTGGTATGGCTCCACCGAGTGGCGGGGGAAAATGGCCGCCTGTTGAGGTGGAGCCTGGCTCTCCAACCCTTTAACTTTACCATTCAATACCGGCCCGGGTCGCAAAATGGTAACGCGGATGGGTTATCGCGGCAGTCGGCCCGGGAACCGGGGGATTTGGGAGCACCGACTACCCCGGTACGACCCGTTGGGGTCCAACCGGGTGCGTCGGACCTTGGGAAGGGGGAGGAGTGTCACGGAATGGCCCAACACCCTCAGCCAGGGGCGGTTCGTGGTGACGTGGTTTCTTGCATAGACTCTTAGGTGCCGTTGCACCCGGAGTGTTCCGCAAGTTATTTTATTTAGATGTGGTTTTGTGTGTGGTGTAATAAAAGTGTCCCCGTATGTGTATTGTGAAATGTATGTAAATTCCTTTGTGTGCCTTGCCCACCGCCATTTTCCCCCGCTCCTCGTGGATCCGGTCGAATCGATCGGATCGGAAAATGGCTGATTCGGACCATCCGGTCGAATCGTAAAATGGTCGATTCGGACCATCCGGTTCCGAATCGGCAACTCCCCGATTCGTAACCACCAATACGAATCGGGTCCCGGGTGCCTCCTGCCAGCGAGGGCCAATGGGACTTGTATGGGCGGGCAGGGATTCCCATTGTTCTGACTTTGTGGTATTGTTTATAAATATATGTGAAGTGGAAAAAATAAAGCAGATTATCTAGTGCATTCAGCTCTGCCTGGTGTCCTTTATTTTCGGCCGTATTTCTGAGATCCAGCGCGGTCTTCAGAGTACGGCATCCTAAGATAAGATCCGAACCGAACACCCTGTGCCTGCATCTCGCATCGGGACAGCGGTGCATCGTATGGGCATCGACCGGCTAAAGATTCGACCAGGTCCCCGTTCCGACATCCGATCCGAAGCCGCGGCGCAACCTCCGCGCTTCGGTCTATCGAGCGGCATCGACAGAGTAAGATCCGAATAATTACTCGAAGGGGTTCCGAACGCCGTAAGAACCGAATAATCGCTCGAAGGGAAATCCAATCGCCACCTGAGGGAAATTCGATTCCCACACCCGAACGGCCGTTCCGCAGACGTTTCATACACCAGCAAGGTCAGTGAACCAGCTGCTCGGGACGCTGAGTGCCGTGTGGCTCAGTGGTCGGGCTGGTTTCACGCAGGGGTCCCCTCCACAGCCCGCTAACCTTTTCCTAGGGTCACTCCAGGCCGCACGAGACGCCGAGTGCCGTGTCACTCGGTAGTCGGGCCAGCGGCAAGCGCAGAGGGGGTACGCAGATAGGAGCACACCCGCAGGCGGACAACACACATTCCGCCACAAGAAGGTTCTAACAAAGAAGTACATCCGATGTTACGTCCGGTCTATCAAAGAATGGTCGAAGAACAGAGAGCACCTGCCAAGGTGGGGCGTCTGGAGATTGGGAGGAACAGAGAAGGATCTACAATCAGGAGAAGTGGTGAGTTTCCGGGCTTCAGTCAAGTTGAACGGATCACAACCAGGTCCTTATGTGGTACTGGAAACTGATCTCAGTCATGGGAGTGAGGCCAGAGTAGAAGTCATCCCTGAAATAATCTCTACAAGTGCTTTGAAACGGACACGAGCAAGAGTTTGCGTCTGATTCCCCAGTGGTCCGGAAACCACGAATACCCATCGGACAAGTAGCTTCTGTTACGCCTCTCTCCCCTACTGATTTAGGGGGGGAGTGAATAAAGAGATTCCAGCTGAACGGTTCTATCCCAAGGATGCTCCCATCTCACCTGAATGGAAGAAACGACTCCAGTCCCAGATCCTAAAGTGGAAGGACTTGATCTCCAAAGATGAGTTTGACGTGGGATGTGCTAAGAGTACTGAGCATCGCATTCGACTGCAGGAGGACAAGCCATTTTGAGAAAGGTCAAGACGAGTTCCACTGGGAGACTTGATGATCTACGAGAACAGTTGGCTGAACTTCAAAGGACTAAGGTGATTCAAGAGTCCAGGAGTCCTTATGCTTCTCCCATAGTGATGGTTCGAAAGAAGAATATCGCAGGACTCAAAATTTCAAGTCCCAAGCTACTAACCAGGCCATAAGAGTTACTCGCCACCAGTTGCTCCACCTAAACCCTACCCAGCCCTTAACTCCGCCCCTAAACACACACCCTTAATTTATCTTATGAAATTACACTGTTAAAGGTTTCATTTAGAATAAAGTTACAAAAATAACATTAATACACAGACATCAGAACCTAGATACATGTATACCCAGTCATCAGACCCCAGTGTGAGCAGAGTGAGGAGGCAGGGAAGCTCCTCTCTCCACCCCTGTCAGTGACAGAGACGAGCTTGGTCTGGTTAGGCAGCTGATTCCTGCCACCGTGCAGCATGAATAAGGGGGGCTGCATGGTGGCACCACTGGAATACACAACATGAAATAATTTATTGTGCTGCCTGCATGTGTATTTCCACTCGCCCTCACTTAATTTCCACTTGCCAAATGCTAGTAGGAGAGTGGAAATTTTGAGTCCTGGACTATCGAACGCTAAATCAAAGGACCATTCCTGATCAATATGCTACTCCTCGAATAGAAGATGCCCTGCAGTGTTTGTCTGGAGCAAAATGGTTTAGTGTACTAGACCTGCGAAGTGGGTATCATCAGATACCAATGCATCCTGAAGACAAGGAGAAGACTGCAATATGAAACAAGCAGGTCAGCGCCACAAATCACGTCCACCACCAATCTCCCAAAAGCTTGATCAAACACAGTGGTCTTCCCTATACCAGGTGAATGGAAAAACAAAACATATACGTATCTTGATCAGCGCTATAGAAATTGCGATCAGGATCTTGGTGTCTCTCCTAGATCAGCAGACCATATTTTGGTACATAAAACAAAATATAAAAATACACAATGGTGAAGTATATATCAAATATATACTATAAATAAAATGCAATGAATGATGTTTCACTCACAAACATAGAGCCTAGCACTGGCTCTAAGTGGAACTGCACGTTTGGGTTGTTTTTTCTTCTATATTTGTTCACAGGTGACCCACACCTTGCAGGGCTGTTTCCCTTCACATATCAAGGAACCATATAAGACAAGAAAAGACAGCGCAACTCTCCTTGTGCAGAATGAAAATATAAGTGTATATATGCTTTTCAGCCAATTTTTCACTTACACTTGTTGGAGCTTCAATAGCTCTAAGGTTTGCGCATATGGATTTTTTCAGGCTCGGGCAAATCCACAAACCACCAAAAAGACACAGGCTGGATCTTCTTTTCCAAAAAAAATGTTATAAAATAAAAACATGTAAAACAAATGGATAAAAACAGGTGCCCAGGACGCGTTTCGTCGCACTAGGCGACTTCCTCAGCTGGTTAAGGATCAGTGTCCCCTGTAAGATGTTTTATAGTCCTCTAAATTAAGATCAACCATATGCATGTGTCCCCAGACGTCTTCTGCCATGTGTTCCACGCCTCACTTTCGTAATCCACCAGATGATTGAAGGTGCCGCCATCTTGGATTGTCAATGCAGCTCAACGTGTGTTCCACGCCTCTCTTTGGAAATCCACGCAGTGAATTGGACTTCCTTCATCTTGTGCCTGCATTCAGATGCTTAATGCCATATCTGGAGATGGGCGGGAACAGTGTTTCTGCGTGACCATAGTAAAAATGGTTTTTACTTTCTCCGCACATCGTGGAGAGGTTTTATCTGCAACTTATATTTCAATAAGACTCTCGATCACAGGGAATAATATAACAAACTTATAGAAATCCGATCTACTGTACATCGTACATAACTTCTTCTAGTTAAACATACATAACCGCATTGAATTGTGGGTCTCGTTAACCCTTCCCTCCTCATAACCTCCACATAATGTGATACAGATTATTCATTTCTTAATAATGTGTATAATATATACATAAGGGGATATGAAAAAAATATATCTAATCCCATCCCGTCCTATAATAGAACATAAGTTGTGCTATTGTGCTATTCATTATTAAAAAATGTTTTGTTTTTTTGTTTTGTTTGTTTTTCTTATTTATATATGTGTGAATCATTTATGGAATATTATGAATCAATTAGGGATATTATATTAATATATTTTGTGAAAAATTTCAAAACTAAAAAACATATACTCAAGGTTTTTTTTTGTTAGGTCAAGACGAGTTCCACTGGTAGACTTGGATGATCTACGAGAACAGTTGGCTGAACGTCAAAGGACTAAGGTGATTCAAGAGTCCAGGAGTCCTTATGCTTCTCCCATAGTGATGGTTCAAAAGAAGAATGGTTCTATCCGTTTATGTATAGACTATCACACGCTAAATCAAAGGACCATTCCTGATCAATATGCTACTCCTCGAATAGAAGATGCCCTACAGTGTTTGTCTGGAGCAAAATGGTTTAGTGTACTAGACCTGCGAAGTGGGTATCATCAGATACCAATGCATCCTGAAGACAAGGAGAAGACTGCATTCATCTGCCCACTGGGGTTCTTTGAATTCAATAGAATGCCTAAAGGCCTCACTGTAGCTCCCGCTTCGTTCCAATGGCTAATGGAGAAGACTGTTGGAGATATGAACTTGATAGAAGTGTTGGTGTATCTGGATGATCTGATTGTGTTCGGGAAGACTTTGGAAGAACATGAGCAATGGTTGGAGAAGGTCTTGAAGCGGCTCCACGAAGGGGGGTTGAAACTGTCCCTGGAGAAGTGTCAATTTTGTCTACCTTCAGTTACGTATCTGGGGCATGTCATCTCTGCGGAAGGCGTTTCAACAGATCCTCGGAAGTTGGAAGCCGTAGCTTCCTGGCCTAGACCCCTAAATGTTACCGAACTTAGATTCTTCCTGGGATTCTGCTCATACTACCGAAGATTCGTGGGTGGATTCGATAAGATAGCTCAACCTTTGAATAGACTCCTGCGAACAAAAGAAGTTGGAGAAGACTCAGTGGCCCCTAGTCGGAATCCGTTGGCTCAAGGGCCTAGGAAGGCTTGGGAATCAATTCAAGAATAGGGATGAGCCAAACCCCCCCCCCCGAGTTCGATTCGGAGCCGAACCCGAACTTTCCAAATGTTCAAATCCGAATCCGAACCCGAACTTGAACTCAATACAAGTCAATGGGGCTTAAAATTTGGATTTTAGAGTGCCCTCCAAGAGGGCATGTATGCTAGATATTTGCCATAAAAGGTGTATGGGGGTTCGGGTAGTGCCCTGGGGGACAGGAAACAAGGACAAAAAGTTTAAAAAAAAAAAGGTTTTAAAGGGACAGTGAGTTTTCCATGAAATAAGGGTTAAAAATAAAAACGAAAAATTCCTTCAAATATTGTGCCTAGGAGGTCCCCATAACCTGCCGTGAAGTGGTGGATTTCTAGGATGTATAGAAACACTTAAAAACAAAATTAGATGGGCCGAAAGGTTCTTATCTGCCGACATTTTTCTATGTTTCTATGTTTCTAAATGAAGGTAAATGCTTTTCCTTTAATCTATCCATAAACAACTGCTTGGGGCGGCAGTCTGTATGAAAAGAGGAGACATTTTCGTACACGCAGAAAAAGTTTACTGATTTTTTGGACTAAATTATTGTGAAACTTATGCAGACTTTGGATGAAAGTAACAATAGGTGCTTTAAGGCTGGGGTCAGAATAGCGCACTTTTAACGTGCGTTTAGGTGCACTTAATCACGGCCGCACTAACAGCAAATAACATGCAATGACGGCCAATATACGAAGTACGGCCGCACGAAAGTCCAGCCGCGCAACGCAAGTGGAAAATGGACGCATTTTTTAGAGAACGCTGAACCGCTAGTACTGACGTACAGAGTGCGCTGCGTCCGCATAGCGGCGTGTGTGCGTGATTATGAGACGTCAGACGCTGCTCATGTCCGGCCAACATAACGTCCAGACACCCAAAGTTTGGATCCGTAAAAAAAATCACGCACAAAAATGAGCATCGGATAACCGTTTAAGCGCTTTCCGTGAAAAAACACCTCAATCCGTTCGGACGCACTTTTTGATGTTCGCTGAGAAAAATGCGTTCGTTTGACCCTAGCCTAAAATTGGGCCTTTAGTGTCAGCAACAGTGCCGTCACACAGTCTCACCCCTCTGAGGATATGAATCTGATACAGGCGTCAGTGGCAGTGCAGCCAAATATTGTGCCTTTGGTGCCAGGCCTGCAAGTGCCATCATACAGTAACCCCTCTGTGGTATTGTGGAAGAGTGCAGGGGTGTACCATGTGGTCAGGGCCGGTGCTAGACTATTTTGCGCCCTAGGCAAGACCAGCTACTTGCACCCCCCCAAAAAAAAAACGACACAACATGAAACTGCTAAATTTATTTTTACTTAAGAATAAAGTTTGAAAAGCACCAATAGTAAAGGTAAAATAAATATAAATAAACTGTATTAAACCATTTTAAATTAACTCTATTAAACAAATTAAAATTAACTGTATTGAACGAATATAAATTAACGGAAAAAAAAATAAGAGTTGTCACGTAAGTTTCAATTTCAGACAAATCAAAATTTCACTTTGCGTGCCTTATCCTTTGCAAATTTTCATCATGCGTATATATATATTGCCCAGGCCAGCTCACATCATGCGTATATATATTGCCCAGGCCAATCTCCTGGTGGAGATAGGGGGTTCATTTAAACTCCGATATCTCCAGGCAGCTAGTGGGTCATGGAGGGTGTCAATCGAAAGGCCTGAGCATGGCCTTTCGAATGATACTGAACATGACAAGGTATAAAGTAAAAAAAAGAAAAAAGAAAATAAAAACATGTATTTTTTTGTGTGTTATTTTTATTAATGCAGCAATATTGTTCACATTGCAATTATAATGTGAACGATGATGCACTAATGATTTTTTTCTATGGGGTGCGTTTGCTATAAATCACGTAATTCCCCCCACAAAATGTAACAAGTCCCCATTTCTAATTTTTTTACAATTGCACCCCATAGAAAACATAACCGCAAACGCTCATGTGATAAAATGTGAAAAAAAAACAACACTTTACACACTGCAGATGATTAAAAATTCAATTTTTATTGCATTTTTTATACAGCCAGGACAGGACGCATACATATAAAAATGATATATTATGAATCTGCGGAGTCTGACAGAAAGAACGATATCTAACATGTCGTCATTTAACAAAATGTGGCTTCAAAATTGCATTTAAATATGATGAGCGAAAGCGGTAAAAATGAGCTGAGCACACAGCGGTGAAATACAGCATATTAGAAATTTTAGGAGGGAAATTAACACTTCTCAAATCTCAATCAGAAGCAGACACCACCAGCGGAGCTAGCTGTGGAAGCGAGCGGCAGCATTTTGAAGGAGCTCTGTGTCTACCGCAGATTTTTACTGCTTTTTTCGCCGTTTGCGCTGACCTGTGAGCTTCCCGGTTGGCTCGAGGGATCCTGGAGAGTTGAGGTACCTGATTTAGCCCTGAGTTTCGCACCCGGGGACGGATTGCTGCCGGCAGCGCGATTTGGGCCTAGTCACCGCGGCCATCTTGGAAGCCTACTCGAGGCGTATTGGGATCCCCTCACCGCCCTGCGCCCACGTGCCAGCATCTCCGGAATCATGCCTACCGGTCGTTCCCAGCAACGGGCCCCCCGACAGAGGGACATTCGGGATGTTCTGCGAGGTGGGTCTGCTTTTACGGGACTGACTGCTTCCTCCTCCCTCCCCCCGGGCTATGGCTCCTCGGAGGCTGACAGCGACTATGAACCTCAGGGGGGTATTGCTGGGATGCCCTGGCTTGCCCCGCAGTCACTGGCGACTGACTCCCGACCCCTCTCGGCGGCTGCTAGGAAACGGGCACAGAAGAAGAGAAAAGCAGCACTGCGGACATCATCCGGGGCATCGCCGGACACAGAGGACATTTTTGATGGGGACCCGGCTGAGATTCCCCTTACCTCCGCCAGTAACAGTGTGACCTCGGATCATCAGTCTGCAGTAGAAACGGGACCTCGACAGCAGCAGGTGCAGGAGGAGGACGACCATCTCCCCTCCACGAAGGGCGATCTCTGCAGGATCTTGGAGGAGCTCCGGGTGATGAGTATGGTGTGGCAGCCTGCGGTGGCGGCGGTCCGCACGGAGGTGGTGGCGCTGCGTGCTCAGGTGAAGGTGGTGCAGGAGACGACCTCTGCTGTGACAACGGAACAAACTCAACTGTCTGGTCAGGTCGCTGGTTTGCGAGCCCAAGTCGAGCTTCTGACACGCTCTGTGGAGATGCTTGAAACGAGACACAGACGCCGATACATTAGGGTCAGGGGTGTCCCGGACTCTATTACCTCCGACGCTCTGCCGTCCTACGTGACTCGTCTTGCGCTTCAGGTCACGGGGCTTCGCCCTGACACACCTGACATGCTTGGGTCAGTGTTTCGGGTCAGGAGACCTGCGACGAACCCAACTGGGGCCCCTCAAGACGTCGTGGTGGCCTTCCGTGACGTGGCTTTCAAGGTCAAGGTTATGTCTGTCCTGGGCACGAGGGATCCCGTACTCTTTGAGGGCTCCACTCTGGCCCTGTATCATGATCTCCCATTCCAGACCCTGACGGCTCGCAGGCGTTTTCGTGAAGTGACATCGGTTCTTCGCCAACAGGGTGTCCGATATCGCTGGGGTCTGGCAGGAGCTTTGGTGGTGACCCACGCCAACATCCCCTATACCATCACGGATCCCGCAGTGGCCTGGATTGACCTTGCGGCTGCGGGCCTCTCGCCGGATCCTCCGGACCCTCGGCCGGATTGAAAGCTGGTTTCTTTGCCCTCTACCTCTCCAGGACTGAGCTTCATTGAAATAACCCCCCCCCCTGCATTTTTCTTATATGTTTACGTGTCTCTGGTCTCTAGCTTGGCCTAGTGTCTGGACTCACAGGACGGTTCGTAATTTGTTTTGATAAGTTCCAGCCTGCATTTTATAGTTCGTTTGCTTTTTTGCCTGCACATGGTACTTTCTGCCTTTTTATTAATTTTTACCGCCCTGTCCTTCTTTGCGTTGCATGTTTTTTGACCAGCAGACTGTAGTTACCTTGGCCGGCCTTAAGTGGCTGCATTTATATATGTTTGATTTCGTGACTTTTCTGTATTGTATAAATTCACTAAATAAAAAAATAAAAAAGAAGCAGACACCACCCCACCCCCTCACCCTCAGTATAGTCTACAATATATCAAATTAATTAGACCATACTAAAACATCTGTTGTTGTTATGACATTTGAAAAACACAGGTTGAGAATCTTTGCATGTACACATTAGTTTTTAATTCAATATCTAATAAACCGTTGCTTATAATATTCTGTAGTAAAGAGTCTCTTTATTTCTCGATTTTTTAGTATTTTTTAAGCATTTTCTATATTTTTTCAAAATTTCCTTTTTTTTTCGAACTCGAACTGAACACACCCAAAAAGTTCGAAGTTCACGAACATTCGAACACCCAAAGTTCGGGTCGAACTCCGAACCGTCTGAACCGAACAGCTCATCCCTATTCAAGAAGAGTGGGCTAATCAGTACGAAAGTGCCTTCATGAAACTGAAAGAGAGTCTAACTCGAGCTCCCGTCCTGGCTTACGCCGATCCTCATAAGCCGTACGAATTGCATGTAGATGCCAGTAGAGAAGGTCTAGGGGGAGTCTTGTATCAAGAATACGATGGTCTGCTGAGGCCTGTAGCGTATGTGAGCCCAGGCCTTACTCCTTCAGAGAAGAATTACCCTACACACAAGTTGGAGTTCCTGGCCTTGAAGTGGGCGGTAGTAGACAAGCTGAAAGATTATCTTTATGGGGCTGAATTTGTGATAAAGACCGACAACTATCCTCTTACGTATGTCCTTACTACTGCGAAACTGGATGCAACCGGACATCGGTGGTTGGCTGCTTTGTCAGGGATTCAGTTCAGCATCAAGTATCGTCCTGGAGTTAATAATCGAGATGCAGATGCTTTGTCTAGAAGACCCTACACTACAGAGTGGACTCAGTTGACTCCAGATGGGGTGCAAGCCTTATGTCAGGGGGCAGAGCGCCGAATCAAAGGAGTGGTTGAGGCAGAAGCTATAGGAGTTATGGCTGCGGGCGTTCCAGAACTTTATTGTAATCCTACACAGCTGAGAAGTAAATCCTACCTACTCTCTCGAAACAGGACCTGAGAGCGGATCAGGCTGAAGATCCGCTGATCGCATTGACAATGAAAGCTATGAACGCGGGTCAAAGGGGATTTCTGCTGACTGATTCCCCTGAGGGAGCACGATTGGTCTGTAAAGAATGGGAGCGGCTGAAGATGCTAGATGGGGTGGTCTACCGAAGGAGCCCTCGAACAATGCTGAAGAAACGCAACAATTGTTCCTCCCAGAAAAGCACAGAGAAAGTGTGTTGAGAGCATTGCATGATGATCATGGACATTAGGGTGCAGAGAGAACTTTTAAACTGGTGCGAGACAGATTCTATTGGCCCTGCATGAGATCTGAAGTTGAAAGTTACTGTCATTCATGTTTGAGGTATATTCAGAGGAAGACCCTACCAACCCGAACTGCTCCAATGAGCCACCTGCAAAGTCAAGGACCCATGGATTTGGTGTGCAATGATTTCCTGTGCTTAGAGCCTGATGCTAGTGGGCAGGGAAATATTCTAGTGGTGACTGATCATTTCACTCGTTATGCCCAAGCTTTCTCTATAAAAGACCAACGTGCTCCTACAATGGCAAAAGTTTTAATGGAGAAGTTTTTCGTTCATTATGGCCTACCAAAGAGGATCCACTCAGATCAAGGCAGAGACTTTGAGAGCCTACTTGTTGGACAATTGCTAGAAGTGTTAGGAATTCAAAAGACTCAAACATCTCCATATCACCCCCAAGGTGATGCTCAACCGGAAAGATTTAATCGCACTCTACTGAATACGCTGGGGACACTGTCAACCAAAGAGAAGCAGAATTGGAGTCGTCACATAGCTACGCTGGTGCATGCGTATAACAGTATGGAGAGTGATGCTACTGGATACTCACCTTATCGCCTCATGTTTGGGAGAGAAGCTCGGCTGGGAGTTGATTTAGCTTTTGGCCTATCTCTGTCATGCCTCAGCCCTGAGAGCCTGTTGTGGTCAGCCTGGGTCACTAGCTCTCCATACCTGCTTCTCACCTAAGGGTTAACTCCTGTGTCTGAACCTGAGGTTCTGCATAAAACCAGACCACACCCTCCTCCCCTTTGCTCTTTCATTTTGTGTTTTCCCTTCCTGTGTTCAGAGGTCCTGAGAGCTCCCTCTTGTTATTTCTTGTTCCTTGATGTACCTGCTGTGCGGTGTATACCAGTTATTCCACCCTTGCTGTGTCTGCACTAGCTGTTTCCTGCTTGCTGGACGATACACTGCGTGGCCCACTATCCAGTGGGTCCAGAGACTCTCAAGTGGCTTCCAGCCCTGAAGCTCTCTCCAAGGAGACCAACCTTCTATCAAGGTACATTTGCCTAAGGTTCCTGCTTCTCCTCAAGCGGATCTGGAGAGCGACTACGTGGCCCACCATCCACTTGCCTGTATTTACTGTGTTACTATCTGTTCTGTGCTGGACTGTTTGCTGGTAACCATTCTAAAATACAGCCTTATTGTGCATATACTGCCTCCAGTGTCTGTGTGCCTGCTGACCCCCAGCGCTTGGGATTATATATCACTACACAGAGGCTGTGCCATGGTTCCTTCATGGCATGAGCCTGACATAATGAAAGAGCCACAAACCAGGCCCGTGTGGGTCCAAGCTGCACTGGATGATATCGTATATCAATTGCTCCTTGTGGTAGAGGATGTGTGGGATCTAATGAACTCATTGAGTACAACGCCTGGCCCTGTCAGGCGTTCTCCTGAGAGCAGAGCATTGCAGCAACCAGCTTAGTCTAATCGCTCTCCACCTGAATACAGAACCCGGGCACCTACTATGGAGTCACAGAGAGAAAGGCGTAGGAGGCTGAATTTATGCTTCTTCTACGGGTCAGATCTGCACAAAATAGATCTCTGTCCCATCAGACCTGCTAAACCTTCAGCCACTGCTCCAGTGCCAAGCCAAGCCGCTGCTCCAGTGCCAAGCCAACCCGCGTCTCCAGTGCCAAACCAAGCCGCTTCTCCAGTGCCAAGCCAAGCCGCTGCTCCAGTGCCAAGCCAAGCTGCTGCTCCAGTACCAAGCCAAGCCGCTGCTCCAGTGCCAAGCCACTGCTCCTGTACCACGCCAAGCCGCTGCTCCTGTACCACGCCAAGCTGCTGCTAAGCCTCCAGCCGCTGCCAGTTCTCGCAAGCCTCCAGCCGCTGCCAGTTCTCGCAAGCCTCCAGCCGCTACCAAGTCTCGCCAGGCTACCTACGTTGGCAAGCCTCGCTGAGCTCCTATACCCAGGAGGTCTGCATCCAGTGAGGTTGCCTCGGAAGAGGAGAGTTCTGTGGAGGATTCCATCGCTGAGTACATGGAGACTCTGCCAACTGAGCCCGCTGAGGAAGAACCCATACCCATGGACCCAGAACCACTGGAACCCATGGAGGTTGCTCCCCTCCTGGTGGATTTTACTGTTACCCCCCAGACAGCTAAGCATCCTCAAGGTGGTCCTGGGCGACAAATTGGGGCCCTGCTCAAGAGACCTGCAGACAATGCAAGGTTCTATGGCTGTGACACCATGCCTTCTGAGACTACACCAAGCCCATCAGACAAAGTCCAGATGCTCTGGTGGCTTCATTGTGCTGGAGTCTGACCTTGCTGCATACGAACAGCGCCTGGCAGATAAGGAGCCAGTTCCTTTGCCCATCATATATATATAACGAATTGATCTTAACTTACAATACAAGTAATAGTCAACAAACAACTATGAAACAAATAAATTTCGGTAAACTGTTTAATTTGACTCAAATACAAAATCTGTGACACAGCTTAATATTTAATCCTAGCTTTTCTTTTAACAGCAACATTTTATTAATCAGGGTTTTATTTAGTGATCCGAAATCCGAATTGATATCAACTATTGAATTGATATATTAACTATCTGTAACATATCTCTGTCCCCAGACTGTGTCGCATCTGCCAAATGCTGCTTCCTCGCTGAACACCCAGTTTCTCCTCGTGACTCTCACCCCTTTCTCTTGTACCTCAGCCGCAGCTCAAGGCCCGGTGCATGCATACAATCAAGCAGATAGCTGCACATATCAGATAACTACACAGGACCTTCAAACAATGGAGAATGGGGGAAGGAGAAAGAAGGGTAAACAAAAGGAATTTCGTACTGAGAGAACTTATACAGACATCTACACTATACAGAGAGAAGGTACAAAGATACACAAACACCCTGCATCTAGAATTGTAGCTATAGGGTGACTTTAACAAAGGAAAGAGCAGGAAAACAATATAAAACCTCAGGCTCGCACCTCTCAAATACATTTCTAAGCCCATGTACTTCAAGTTCAAAGTGACGCACATCACATATCTCCCCCATTTGCAGGAGACTAACTTGGGAGAAGGCCCAAAACGGGTTGATTTGCAGGTTAGTCAGCATTAAAGTATTTCTCTTCTCACTGCTCCCGAAATGACCATAAAGAGTCAGCTGAGCACAAGCCACTCACCCAGCCGACCATTCTGTAGGAGGTTGCTGCTGATGGAGAGAATGAGGGGTGGCTGGTGTCTCCTCAGTCAATGGTTGGGGATCTGGGCCACATGTCCAGCACCCAGTGGGCACACAGGTTAAAACCACAGCCCCATCCACGGCTGCAATGCAGATATCCTAATGTGGTTGGGTCCGGAGAACACTGGTTCTCTGCTCCGCCTCTGGCTCCTCATCCAGGGCTGTGTAGAGCTTTGCTGGCGATGTGTGACTTCTCTCTCTACAGAGATCGAGGCCAACCGAATGAGGGCATAGGCCAGCCACACCATGCCCCAACACCAGCGCCTCTCCCAAATCCACGGGGAGCTCCTCAGGCTTCTTGCAAAACAAAACAAGGTCCACGGCCTCAGTGACTGCTATCCCCTCAAGCTGGGGATCGGGGCCACCTGCCCTGCTTCTCCCTTGTTCAATGGGAAGGACCACAGTCTCTTCCACGGCAGGCTGGAACAATTCTCCTTTTTCCAGCTCCTCTGGCCGGTGTAATGTTTCGATGATGGTCTGCTCCTTGTTAACCTCTGCTTCCAGCTGTACAACCTTTACTTTTTAGTTCTTTAACTGAAGCTTGGAGCTCGGCCTGTATCTGCTGGTGCAGCGCTGTCTGGAGTCTCTCCTCTTCCAGCTGTTGGTCGGCAACATCCAGCATACTCTTAGACTGTCGCAACTGCTCACCTATACCTTGGCGTTGCTCAGTCTCCGCATTAAACTGCTCCTGAAGGTGTTGAAATTTTCCTCTTCAGGCAGTGATGGAAACCTGGAGTTCAGCCTGCAGCTCTTGGTACTGACCCTCCAGCTTTATAAACTGGGACTCCATGCAATGCTTTTCCTCCCAGGCTTCCTGCACCTTTGAAACACTGATGTCAATGGCCTCATCTCGCTCCTGAGCAGCTTGCAACTTGGCTCGCTCCGCAGCTTTAAGTAAACGCAGTAAACTAGTGATATCCACCCCTAGGCGCTGTACATTAGCCTGAGCATCGTCTCTGCATTGTCTGATCTCATCCAGCTCTCTCTTGCTCTGGGTGGCAAAGTTTAGTTGGCATTTCAAAGTTCTACCTTTCTTTGAAGCTGGTCACAAAGTTTGCATTCTCCCCCAGCACCTCCTCCATTTCTTTCAACCATCTACCCCTCTGCTTCTTTTTAGTCTTACTTGTGAAGGGTGGGTTGACAGTCACGGTTGGTGCGGAGGCATATTTACTCTGGATCTTGGTGTTGGCAGAAGCTGATACTTCCAGAATCCCTGGTCTTTGCCAATCCAGGTTTGAAGACACCCTCTGCATTTGTGGTGTCGTACCCAGACAGTTCTCCTCCTGGCTACGAATGTACCCTGGATCAATCCAGTCTGGAACCTTGTAATTATTGTACTCCACAGGGTCAAAATCTTCCTGTTCCAGCACAGTTCCCTCTTCTCGCAACAAGCACACCTCATTCCACACAGTCTGGAATAGATCCATACTTGGGTTTGGTCCATATTTCCTGAGGCGTCTTTTTACCTCCTCGCGAACCTCCATCTTCTGCTTCTGCCGCACCATCTGGATATCGAATCTCGGTGATGGTTTGGATGTCCTTAGACTGTAGGAAGCATCCCATGCACTGCCACCACTGTAACAGATCTCTGCGCCCCGACAGGGTCACATTTGCCAAATGCTGCTTCCTCACTGGACACCCAGTTTCTCCTCCTCGTGACTCTCACACCTTTCTCTAGTACCTTAGCCGCAGCTTAAGGCCCGGTGCCTGTAGAGAGCCTGGCTAGCATCCCCCAGAAATAAGCCGAAGCTGTAGACCTGGAGCCTTTCCTTGGCACAGTGGGCAGAAGATTCCTGGTACCCCAAATTATGAGTTGTGACTTCAAGCTTGGTCAGAATAGGACTGACTGTTTATTACACAGCACAGAGATACACTCAACCATCAACCTCATTTACATACAATCAAGCAGATAGCTGCACATATCAGATAACTACACAGGACTTTCAAACAATGGAGAATGGGGGAAGGAGAAAGAAAGGTAAACAAAAGGAATTTCACAGAGAGAATTTACACAATAGAGAGAGCAGGTACTAATACAGAGATCTACACTATACAGAGAGAAGCTACAAAGAAACACAAACACCCTGCATCTAGAATTGTAGATACAGGGTGACTTTAACAAAGGAAAGAGCAGGAAAACAATATAAAACATCAGGCCTGCACCTCCCAAATACATTTCTAAGCCCATGTACTTCAAGTCCAAAATGACGCACATCACACTATCAAATTGATAATTTGATATATCAATTCGTATCGAAATTAAATTAGCTTCAAAATTTCGAAAACAAAATAATTTTTAAACGAAAAGAAACTAAACAAAACAAATTTTTCAGCCATGCACATCTCTACTGGATATAATGGTTACTATGGGATAACAGAATATTCCAGATATAATAGTTACTATGGGATAACAGAATATTCTGGATATAATAGTTACTATGGGATAACAGAATATTCTGGATATAATAGTTACTATGAGATAACAGAATATTCCGGATATAATAGTTACTATGAGATAACAGAATATCCCGGATATAATAGTTACTATGGGATAACAGAATATTCCTGATATAATAGTTACTATAAGATTATTATTATTATTCTTTATTTATAAAGCGCCAGCATATTCCGCAGCGCTGTACAATAAGCACAGTATAGACAGGGTTACAATACATTGAACAACATTTGACAAACAGTACAGGAGGAGATGAGGGCCCTATTCCCGTAGGAACTCACAAACTGGGAGGGTTGGGGTTGGAAACAGGAGGAGAGGACTGTAAGGTGAGAGTGATTGATGGTTGCGTCAGTGAGTTGGGTGGTAGGCTTCCCTAAATAGGAACGTTTTCAGGGAGCGTTTGAAGGAAGAGAAGTTAGGGGAAAGTCTGACAGTACGAGGGAGAGCGTTCCAGAGAGTGGGGGCTGCGCGTGAGAAATCCTGCAGTCTATCATGGGAAGAGGTGATGCGGGGAGAACCTAGGCGCAGGTCACTGTTTGACCTTAGGGAGCGGGCCGGGGTGTATTTGGTGATTAGTGAGGACAAGTAGTGGGGAGCTGAGTTAGTGAGGGTTTTGTAGGTAAGGATAAGGATTTTGAACTTAATTCTGCAGTGGATGGGGAGCCAGTGAAGGGACTCGCAGAGGGGAGCGGCAGAGACAGAGCGGCGGGTGAGGTGAATTAGCCTGGCGGAGGCGTTCAGGATGGATTGTAGGGGGGGAGAGGTGGGACAGAGGGAGGCCAGATAAGAGATTATTGCAATAGTCGAGTCAGGAGATTACCAGGGCGTGTATGAGTTGTTTTGTGGTGACAGCGGTAAGAAATGGCCGAATTCTGGAAATATTACGCAGTTGGTATCGGCAGGAGGAGGAAAGAGACTTGATGTGGGGGATGAAGGAAAGAGCAGAGTCAAGTGTAACTCCAAGACAGTGAACTTGGTTTGATGGGGAAATGGTGATACCCTCCACCGTGATAGAGAAGTCAGGAGGTGGGGAGGCATTGGAGGGAGGAATAAGTAGGAGTTCAGTCTTTGACATGTTGATCTTTAGGTGGTGGGAGGCCATCCAGGAGGATATGCCAGATAAACAGTCACTGACTTTTGAAAGGACAGGGGGAGAGAGATCAGGGGTAGAGAGGTAGATCTGAGTGTCATCAGCGTAGAGGTGGGAATTGAAGCCAAAGCTGTTGATGATTTTGCCCAGGGAGGAGGTGTAGATGGAAAAGAGCAGAGGACCAAGGACAGAGCCTTGAGGTACACCAACAGATAGAGGCAATGAGGAGGAGGAGTTACCAGCAAAGGACACACAGAAGGACCTGTTGGATAAATAGGATTCGACCCAAGCGAGTGCAGTGTCACCGAGACCCAGAGAGTTGAGGGTCTGTAGAAGGAGGGGGTGGTCAACAGTGTCAAAAGCAGCCGAGAGGTCGAGCAGGATGAGAATAGAATAGTGGCCGTGTTTTTTAGCAGTTAGGAGGTCGTTGGTGACTTTGGTGAGGGCAGTTTCAGTTGAGTGTAGGGGACGTAAGCCAGATTGCAGGGTGTCAAGTAGGGAATTGGAGGACAGGAAGAGGGAGAGGCGGTTGAAGACTAGTTTTTCTAAGAGCTTTGATGTGAAGGGAAGCAGGGATACAGGGCAGTAGTTGGATGGAGAGTTGGGATCGAGGGATGGTTTCTTTAGTAAAGGGGTAACTAGCGCGTGTTTGAAGGCGGATGGAAAGGAGCCAGTGGAGAGAGATAGGTTGAAGATGTGTGTGAGAGCAGGGGTGAGGGAGGAGGAGAGGGGAGGAATTAGATGTGAGGGAATGGGGTCGAGCGGGCACGTGGTGAGATGTGAGGAGGACAATAAGGAATTGACTTCCTCCTCAGTGGCTGGGAGGAAGCGGCAGAGGGTGGCAGAGGGGACCTCTGGGAGTGGAGGTGGCAGATAACTATCTTGTGTTGGGATGTTGCTTCTGATAGTTAGAGTTTTACTGAGGAAGTAGTCTGCCAGGTCTTGAGAGCTGAAGGCAGCTATGGGGGGAGGTGCAGGTGGGTAGAGGAGGGTGTTGAATGTGGACCAGAGCTGTTTAGGGTTGGAGGACAGCGTAGATATAAGAGATGAGAAGAAGGATTGTTTGGCCTAGTGGAGGGCAGAGGTGTATGACCGGAGAATAAACTTGAAGTGAACAAAATCAGCTTCAGAGCGGGATTTCCTCCAGGCACGCTCTGCAGTGCGGGAGCATCTTTGCAGGTAGCATGTCTGGAGGGTGTGCCAGGGCTGAAGCTGGCGGCGTGGGGCCTTACAGAGTCGAAGAGGAGCAAAAGTGTCTAGAGCAGAGATAAGAGTAGTGTTGTAGTGATTAGTGGCAGCATCAGGGCAGGTGAAGGATGAGGTATGAGGGAGGTGGTGAAGTAGGTTGGAGAATTGATGGGGGTCCACAGCATGTAGATTTCTGCGAGTGTGTGTGCGGGGTGGGGGAGCAGGGTGTTTAGGAAGTCCAGATAGGTTAAAAGAGAGAAGGTGGTGGTCAGAGATGGGGAAAGGGCGACCGTTGAACTCAGAAATGGAGCAGAGGTTGGAAAAGAGAAAGGTCAATAGCGTGACCATCGCGGTGGGTAGGGAGGAGGGAGGATTGTGTGAGTCCAAGGGAGGACGTGAGTGAAAGAAGTTTGGAGGCAGCAGGGGCAGAAGGATCATCAATGGGAATGTTGAAGTCCCCGAGAATTAGGCATGGAAGATTAGAAGACAGGAAGTGAGAAAGCCAGGTAGCAAAGTGGTCAAAGAACTGGGAGGTTGGTCCCGGTGGGCGGTAGATGACTGCCACCCTGAGAGCCAGAGGAGAGAACAGGCGGATGCAGTGTGTCTCGAAGGAGGAGAAGGAGAGGGATGGGGGTGGAGGGAGACGCTGGTAGGTGCAGGTGGGAGAGAGCAGGATTCCGACCCCGCCACCATTTCTCTCACCCGGTCTGGGGGTATGGCTCAAGTGTAGACCTCCATGTGAGAGAGCAGCAACGGAGGCCGTGTCAGAGGGAGTTAGCCAGGTTTCAGTTAAAGCTAGGAGGTTGAAGGAGTTTGAAAGGAAGAGGTCATGGACGGCTGTGAGTTTGTTGCACACAGAGCGAGCGTTCCAGAGGGCGCAGGAGAAAGAGGACAGGCGCTGAGGGATTATAGGAATGAGGTTACTGGGCTTGCAGGGAGGTGATTTATGTGCGATGGAGATAGGATGAGAGGGAAGTATTGGATGTGTTGTGGGGCCAGGGTTAGGGGATATGTCACCTGCATAGAGTAACAGCAGGAGGGTGAGAAAGAGAAGGTGGGAATGGGATTTGTGGGAGTGATTGGCAGCACGAGAGTTAGAGGGAGACCATGTTCTGAGGAAACAAAGGAGCTCATGTGAGGCCATCATGTGGGACGAGAGGAGGGAGGGAGAGATGCAGATAGTGTAGGGGTCGGTGGTAGAGGGGCAGGAGTTCCATTTAAGGAGAAAGGTAGAAGTAAAGAGCAGAAGCGTGAGAGAAAGCATGATATAGACGTGCGTTTACCCAGAGTAAAATTGGGCCTTGCAGTTCCTTCCTCCAGTCCCGAAACTCCAGGAATCAACTCTGAGCGTCCACTTAAGAATGCCACTTGGGAATGTCACAAGAGCCAAGGCTCAGTGGAGCTGGTCTTAAATGTTATATAGGGCGGACTGATTACTTTTTAACTGCCTGAATGCAAACACCTGAAGCTGGATGGGCTGTGTCAATAGGGCAGGAGATTCACATGCTAATTAGCAAAGCAAATGGTGGAGAAAAACAAAAATAAATAAAAAAACAGAAAAAAAACCAAGGAAACGTTATAATGTGGGTGCCTGCGAATACTGGGTGATGGGGGTCCTACCAGCAAAAGTATGCAGGGGATCAGTTGAGATGTGGGTGTCTGTGAATAATGGGTGATAATGTCTTACCAGCAAAAGTATGCAGGGGATCAGTTGAGATGTGGGTGTCTGTGATAAGATAACAGAAAATTCCAGATATAATAGTTACTATGGGATGACAGAATATTCCGGATATAATAGTTACTATGAGATAACAGAATATTCCGGATATAATAGTTATTATGGGATAACAGAATATTCAAGTTATAATCGTTGTCACGACCACTATGCCCGCTGCCGCGAAAGACGCCGGGTTAAGCTGCTCACTATCTGTCTATCCTAGACCCAGATAATGACTGCGTGGACCTGAATACACGCGCGCGCTTATCTAACCATCCCCAGCCACACTTTCTCTCGCAACAGGTACGTAGAGCGCAATACAATGGTCCCAGGAGTGTAACGCAGTACTAGTCTTCTCTTGAATCGGGTAGGGACTACGTCTCCCACAATCCCTGGGTTCACTTTCCTTTTCTATTAGTTACGCTGCCACCAGTCCTCATGGACACTACGCGCATCGCAGCGAGAGACGCGGGGCTAAGCAACCCCTCCGTCTGTCTATCCTAGACCCAGACAGTGTCTGCATAGACAACAATCCCCGCTTGCTTACCCAACCGTCTCCAGCGACCGCACCTCACAATTTCGTAGCTACTCGAGCTTAAAACAACAAGCAATACTCCAGTCTCTTAGTTAGCGTGGATCTCATCAGCCAGAAGCAGAAACTTAAATAAGTTATATTTAATTATGATTAGGGATGAGCTGTTCGGTTCGGACAGTTCGGAGTTCGACCCGAACTTGGCCTGTTCGATTAGATCGCGAACACCGAACATTTCCGGCTGTTCGCCGCATGTTCGACCACAATGGACCACAATGCATTTTCCCACTGGCCTGAAGCTCGTAATTGGCTACAGCCTTGCACCTGACCACAGGTCTGGTGCAAGACTGGTTCAACACTATGCCAATCACCGCTCAGAGTCCTGATTGGGCAAATTTTGCCCGATCATGGGCTCACAGAGCTAAGTCCCGCAGCACACTATATAACGTTTCCACGCGCCGATTCTGCACGCATTTCAGAGGAGATTTCAAAGAGATAGTTGTGTGTTGTTACTGCCGGTCTGCCACACTACTGGGGGGGTCTGGGGGGGTCTCATTTCTACCAAATATCAGGGAATTTAGGTGATGTGTGTCTTGTCACTGTGCCAGCAAGTTTTTTTGGGGTTTACAACTTTCTTTAAAACATTTGTGAATTGAGGTGATCTTCTGGGTCTTGTCACTGTGCCAGCAAGTCTTTTTGGGTCTCATTTCTACCAAATATCAGGGAATTTATGTGATGTGTGTCTTGTCACTGTGCCAGCTAGTTTTTTTAGGGTTTACAACTTTCTTTAAAACATTTGTGAATTGAGGTGATCTTCTGGGTCTTCTCACTGTGCCAGCAAATCTTTTTGGGGCTCACTAATTTCTTTAAAACATTTGTGAATTGAGGTGATCTGTGTCTTGTCACACATCCAGTACCACGCATTATTTTGGGGCTCACTAATTTCTACAAAACATTTGTGAATTGAGGTGATCTGTGTCTCATCACACATCCAGTACCACGCTGTATTTTGGGGCTCACTAATTTCTACAAAACATTTGTGAATTGAGGTGATCTGTGTCTCGGCACACATCCAGTACCACGCTGTACTTTGGGGCTCACTAATTTCTACAAAACATTTGTGAATTGAGGTGATCTGTGTCTCGTCACACATCCAGTACCACACATTATTTTGGGGCTCACTAATTTCTACAAAACATTTGTGAATTGAGGTGATCTATGTCTCGTCACACATCCAGTACCACGCATTATTTTGGGGCTCACTAATTTCTACAAAACATTTGTGAATTGAGGTGATCTGTGTCTCGTCACACATCCAGTACCACGCTGTATTTTGGGGCTCACTAATTTCTTTAAAACATTTGTGAATTGAGGTGATCTGTGTCTTGTCACACAACCAGTACCAAGCATTATTTTTGGGCTCACTAATTTCTACAAAACATTTGTGAATTGAGGTGATCTGTGTCTCGTCACACATCCAGTACCACGCTGTATTTTGGGGCTCACTAATTTCTTTAAAACATTTGTGAATTGAGGTGATCTGTGTCTCGTCACACATCCAGTACCACGCTGTATTTTGGGGCTCACTAATTTCTACAAAACATTTGTGAATTGAGGTGATCTGTGTTTCGTCACACATCCAGTACCACCCATTATTTTGGGGCTCACTAATTTCTACAAAACATTTGTGAATTGAGGTGATCTGTGTCTCGTCACACAGCCAGTACCACGCATTATTTTGGGGCTCACTAATTTCTACAAAACATTTGTGAATTGAGGTGATCTGTGTCTCGTCACACATCCAGTACCACGCAGTATTTTGGGGCTCACTAATTTATTTAAAACATTTGTGAATTGAGGTGATCTGTGTCTCGTCACACATCCAGTACCACGCTGTATTTTGGGGCTCACTAATTTCTTTAAAACATTTGTGAATTGAGGTGATCTGTGTCTTGTCACACAACCAGTACCAAGCATTATTTTTGGGCTCACTAATTTCTACAAAACATTTGTGAATTGAGGTGATCTCTGTCTCGTCACACATCCAGTACCACGCTGTATTTTGGGGCTCACTAATTTCTACAAAACATTTGTGAATTGAGGTGATCTGTGTCTCATCACTGGCTGCCAGCTATCAGTGTGTCTCACTGAGTTATACCAGAGTTCTTTAAATCTTTATACCAGAGTTGAATCAGAGTTCCATATATATTAATCTATATATCACTCACCATGTCTGAAAAAACAAAGAGGACAGGCAGACGCTCCCAGACACAGATAAGAGGGAAAGCAGCCCCTGTGTCGGGAGGCTGTGCCTCTGGTCGTGGTGGACGTGGTGCATCCTCTGCAGGGGCACGCTTGTCCTTTCTAACTGGTGCTGGCCGTCTTAAGCAGCAGCAACATACAGAGGACTTGGTGGATTGGCTAACCAGGCCATCCTCATCCTCCGAGTCCTCTGCCAGCCAGGCTTCTACTGCTTTACAGTCCACCTCAGCTGCCAAAGCATCTAATGCAGCCTTCATGTCCACAGCTACTCCTGCCGTAGCCTCGCTATCACACACGGAGGAGTTAGCTGAATTGTTTGACTACAATGAGAGTGACATGCTGCTTGAGGATGCGCAGCAAGTACAGTGCTCTAAATCAATCTCTGAGGTTGAGGAAAAAAAGTATAATCAACCTAGAGGAAGGGGGTGCCAGTGATAACACACAAATAACTGGCACTCATGTTGCCCCAGCAGCTGCAGCATACTGCCAAGTTGGTTCCAGTGACGAGGAGATAGGGGTGAAGATGACAATGATGATGAGGTCACTGACTCCACCTGGGTGCCAGATCGAACAGAGGAATTAAGTGAGGAAGAGGGGGAGGAGGAGGCACAGCAAACACAAGGCACAACATCCTCTGTGACCAACCGTGGCACTAGCCAGTCCAAGGCATCACATGTCAGAGCTGCTCCGGTGCAGAGCGCTGTTGTCTCAAAGAACACATGCAGGAACTCTGTTGTCCGGGAGTTCTTTAAGAAATGTGCAGTAGAGCGCAGCGTTGCTATTTGTAATCTATGTCAGATGAGGCTTAAGCGTGGGAAAGATACCGGACACTTGGGTACCATGTGCTTGAGGCGACATATGAATAAGTGCCAAACATCCCGTTGGCGCAAAACTTTGCGTAGGTCCTCCTCCTCCTCATCTGTCTCTACCCCCACTGTATGTCCTGCCATGTCATTGCCTACAACCTCCACCGACAGGGATGATGCTACAGTAATGGATGTACCAGGTCCTTCCTCACAATGTGACATCATCCCAGTAGCTGAAGATTTACGCAGTCAGATTACGTTGCCGCAGCTGCTGCAGCAAAAGAAAAAATATAGTCCCAACCATCCCCAAGCACAGCATCTAAATGCCAGCTTAGCAAAATTACTCGCATTGCAGCTGCTGCCTTTCCAGCTGGTGGACTCTGCTCCTTTCCGTGAATTTGCTGAATGTGCTGTACCACAGTGGCAGGTTCCAAAACGCCATTACTTTTCACGCAAGGCCATTCCAGCACTATACCAGCACGTGGAAGACAATGTTATCCAGTCATTGGGAAAGGCAGTCAGCAGCAAGGTGCATGTGACTTTAGACACGTGGTCCAGCAAGCATGGACAGGGGCGTTACATTTCCTTCACAGCACACTGGTTAACTCTGATTGCAGCTGGGAGGGATCCAAGACGGGGCTCTGTGCTGGAGCTTGTTCATCCACCATGCCTCCAGAAAGCTGCTTGTATGAGGTCTGTCTGCTCCACCACCACCACCTCTTCCTCCTCCTCCTCCTCCTTCTCCTTCTCTGTCTCTGGCGAAGTGGCAGTTAAACCGACGCCTGACAGGGTCTACGCAATGGCTCAAGCAAAAAGATGCCATACTGTGCTTGAGCTGGTTTGTTTAGGGGACAGGAGCCACACCGGGTCAGAAATTTTGTCAGCTCTGCAGGGGCAGGTGCAGAGATGGTTAACACCACGCCAGTTTGAGCTGGGAATGATCGTCTGCGATAATGGCAGCAACCTTCTCTCCGCCCTACGCAAGGGTAAATTGACGCATGTACCATGCCTAGCACACGTCCTAAATCTGGTGGTACAGCGTTTCCTGACCAAGTACCCAGGGCTGCCAGAGCTTCTCATCCAGGCCAGAAAAGTCTGCAGCCACTTCAGACGGTCATTCCGAGCAAGCAATCGCCTGGCAGAAATTCAAAGAGAATTCCACCTTCCCACAAACCGTCTGATCTGTGACATGCCCACCAGGTGGAACTCGACATTAGCAATGCTGCAGCGTCTGCACAAGCAGCAGAGGGCCATCAACGAGTACCTGTGTGAGTATGGCACAAGGACAGGGTCAGGTCAACTTGGTTTCCCCCCCCGCAGTGGCTGATGATCAAGGATGCATGCACTGTACTGTCACCATTTGAGGAGGCAACGAGGATGGTGAGCAGGGACAGTGCGTGCATTAGTGCCACAATTCCTTTAGTGTTCCTGCTGGAGCACACTCTGCAGGGAATTATAGATGTGGCTCTAGAGGCAGAGCAGCGGGAGGAAGAGGAGGCCTTCCCTAGCTCTCAAGGCCCCAGTCTTTCCGCAGACAGCATTCCAGCGGGTCCTACTCAGATCAGACAGGAGGAGGATGAGGAGGAGGAGGAATATTTAAGTAGTGGGGGCATTGAAGGTGGGGATTCCTCAAGGGAGGGTTTTGTGTGCCCAGAAACAGAAGGGCTAGTGCGTGGCTGGGAGGAGGAAGTGCACGATACAGTCATCCTCATTGACCAGGAAGACTCGGAAGCTAATGCCACCTCCAACCTACGCTGCATGGGCTCCCTAATGATGCAAAGCCTGCTAAAGGACCCCAGGATTCGTGCTATCAAGGAGAGGGATCATTACTGGTTGGCAACCCTTCTTGATCCACGATACAAGGGGAAAGTTGCAGAGCTCATCCTGCCCGCACAGAGGGAGCACAGGATGAAAAAACTTGAGGACGTTCTAAAGCGACACTTTTGTAACACCTTTCCAGGCACTGGTAGATTACCTACAAAACCCTCACTAACTCAGCTCCCTACTACCTGTCCTTACTAATCACCAAATACACCCCAGCCCGCTCCCTAAGGTCAAACAGTGACCTGCGCCTAGCTTCTCCCCGCATCACCTCTTCCCATGATACACTGCAGGATTTCTCACGCGCAGCCCCCACTCTCTGGAACGCTCTCCCTCGTACTGTCAGACTTTCCCCTAACTTCTCTTCCTTCAAACGCTCCCTGAAAACATTCCTATTTAGGGAAGCCTACCACCCAACTCACTGACGCAACCATCAATCACTCTCACCTTACAGTCCCCTCCTCCTGTTTCCAACTCCAACCTTCCTAGATTGTGAGTTCCTACGGGAATAGGGCCCTCATCTCCTCCTATACTGTTTGTCAAATGTTGTTCAATGTATTGACTCGACTATTGCAATAATCTCTTATCTGGCCTCCCTCTGTCCCGCCTCTCCCCCCTACAATCCATCCTGAATGCCTCCGCCAGGCTAATTCACCTCACCCGCCGCTCTGTCTCTGCCGCTCCCCTCTGCGAGTCCCTTCACTGGCTCCCCATCCACTGCAGAATTAAGTTCAAAATCCTTATCCTTACCTACAAAACCCTCACTAACTCAGCTCCCCACTACCTGTCCTCACTAATCACCAAATACACCCCAGCCCGCTCCCTAAGGTCAAACAGTGACCTGCGCCTAGCTTCTCCCCGCATCACCTCTTCCCACGATAGACTGCAGGATTTCTCACACGCAGCCCCACTCTCTGGAACGCTCTCCCTCGTACTGTCAGACTTTCCCCTAACTTCTCTTCCTTCAAACGCTCCCTGAAAACATTCCTATTTAGGGAAGCCTACCACCCAACTCACTGACGCAACCATCAATCACTCTCACCTTACAGTCCTCTCCTCCTGTTTCCAACCCCAACCTTCCTAGATTGTGAGTTCCTACGGGAATAGGGCCCTCATCTCCTCCTATACTGTTTGTCAAATGTTGTTCAATGTATTGTAACCCTGTCTATACTGTGCCTATTGAACAGCGCTGCGGAATATGCTGGCGCTTTATAAATAAAGAATAATAATAATAATAATAATACCAAGTGCTGACACACGTGCTTCTGAGGCTGCGGGTGATCAGAGGAATAGTGGTGAAAGCCAGGGCCGCTTGACTGATGCTTTTTTAAATTTTTTTAGTCCTCGACGCCCAGGGACGTCAAATGTAGGCACCCATTGCCAGCGTCTTCACCATATGGTGCAGGACTACCTAGGGGCAAGGGCAGACCTGGATACCTTTCCAGCAGATGATCCACTGGCTTACTGGGTGTTGAGATTGGATCACTGGCCAGAACTTAGCCAATATGCTATGCAGCTACTAGGTTGCCCTTCATCTAGCGTGCTTTCCGAAAGGACGTTCAGTGCCGCTGGAGGTTTTGTCACAGACAAAAGAGTGCGTCTGTCCACCGACTCTGTAGACCGGCTGACATTTATAAAAATGAATCAGTCCTGGATCAGCAGCTATCAATCCCCTGATGCTGAAGTATTGGAATAGATCGGGGATGTCCTCTTCTGCATTCACAAAACCTCCAGCACTGAACTCTTCCACAATACCACAAAAGGGTTACGGTGTGAAGGCACTTGCTGCCATGAAAGGCACAATATTTGGCTGCACTGACGCCTGTGCCAGGTTTATATCATTTAAATTTTTTGAACCGCAGGGTCCAACCCTACACTCTTCCACAATACCACAGAGGGGTTACTGTATGATGATACTTGCTGGCCTGGCATTAAAGGCACAATATCTGGGTGCACTGACGCCCATTACCACCAGATAAAAAACTTTTCAATATAGGACTGCAAGGTCCACCCCTGCATTCTTCCACAATACTACAGAGGGGTTACACTTACTGTATGATGATACTTGCTGGCCTGGCATTAAAGGCACAATATCTGGTGCACTGACGCCCATTAACAGATAAAAAAAAACACTTTTCAATATAGGACCACATGGTCCACCCCTGCACTCTTCCACAATACCACAGAGGGGTTACTGTATGATGATACTTGCTGGCCTGGCATCAAAGGCAGAATATCTGGGTGCACTGACGCCTTGACCAGAATCATATCTTTTCAATATAGGACCACATGGTCCACCCCTGCATTCTTCCACAATACCACAGAGGGGTTACTGTATGATGATACTTGCTGGCCTTGCATTAAAGGCACAATATCTGGGTGCACTGACGCCCATTACCAGATCAAAAACTTTTAAATATAGGACCACATGGTCCACCCCTGCACTCTTCCACAATACCACAGAGGGGTTACTGTATGATGATATTGCTGGCCTGGCATCAAAGGCAGAATATCTGGGTGCACTGACGCCTTGACCAGAATCATATCTTTTCAATATAGGACCACATGGTCCACCCCTGCATTCTTCCACAATACCACAGAGGGGTTACTGTATGATAGTACTTGCAGGCCTGGCACCAAAAGCACAATATTTGGGTGCACTGCCACTGACGCCTGTATCAGATTCATATCCTCAGAGGAGTTACGGTGTGACGGCACTGTTGGGGACGCTAAAGGACCAATTTTAAAGCACTTATTGTTACTTTCATCCAAAGCCTGCATATATTTCACAATACTTTAGCCAAAAAAAATCAGTAAACTTTTTCTGCGTGTACGAAAATGTCTCCTCTTTTCAAACAGACTGCCGCCCCAAGCAGTTGTTTATGGATAGATTAAAGGAAAAGCATTTACCGTCATATGAAAGGTCATTTTTTTGTTTTTAAGTGTTTCTATACATCCTAGAAATCCGCCAATTCACGGGCAGGTTATGGGGACCTCCTAGGCACGATATTTGAAGGAATTTTTGTTTTTTATTTTTAACCCTTATTTCATGGAAAACTCACTGTCCCTTTAAAAACTTTTTGTTTTAACTTTTTGTCCTTGTTTCCTGTCCCCCAGGGCACTACCCGGACCCCCATACACCTGTTATGGCAAATATGTAGCATATATGCCCTCTTGGAGGGCACTCTAAATACCGAATTTTCAGCCCCATTGACTTGCATTGGGTTCGAGTTCGGGTTCGGTTTCGGACCCAAACAAATGGGAAGTTCGTGTTCGGGCTCGAATCGAACTCGGGGGTTCCCTATTTATGATGTAGAATCACAGTGCATTGGTTACAACAAGATGGATATGATAAATCAATTAATTACACACAAACAGCAAACAAATAAAAGGGAGATAACAGCAGATCCTAGTTACTTACAATATACGCTAGACGATCAACCATAGGGAGGTTCTATTAGGACCTGGCAATATTCCCTCAATTCTCGATTGACCTCCAAGGAAATAGCCCTGAGCCACGCTTGATTCAGAATATATATAGGGCTGCCTTTTTCTAAGTCCAGCCTCCTAGCTGGCAGAACCTTTGCCTACAATCCCCAGAATTCCCCTCTCCTGAGCACGCTCAGTACACTTCGTCATTAATCTTAATTCCCTGGTCCATCAATCATCTCCCAGAGACCACCTCCAGTGATCCAAGGCTGTGATTGCTTCTTTGATATGCGGTTGGGGTGCCGCTCCGGCTGTGTCTTCTCTCCGCCATGAGCAATTGCCCCTCCTGCCTGCTGGGTAGAACCCAAAGGGTGTTATTTACCCAGTTATTTACTTTACAGGAAATGCAGCTAAATTCCGCAGGCTAACATCCTATGTAAGAAAAGACAGAACCCCCTGGACCTTCAGGAAGGGGGATGTGACTGATGGCCTGGGCCTGTAAGTTAACGAAGGATCTGGAAGGGTGTAGAATCCCTGGGGCCCCTCAGGAGGGGGGGGCTGGACGAATGTCTGGGCCTGTCAGTCAAGGAGAGAGCTATGGTGTTATTGGTGGTGTGTTTGCAACAATGTTGCTTACCTGGACTATATATGCTGGTGATGGGTGCAGTGTTCTTCCTCTTGTTCCTGCCAGCGTGAGAAGTGCATCAAGGTGAGACCCACCCACCCACCCTTTGGATTACATCCTATCATGTCACAGCTGAAGATTGGCGGGTTTCCCTGGACAGCAGTGCTTAAAGGACAGATTAGCTGCCTTCGGGTGAGGCTTGTGGGGAGACGAACCTCGCTTGCGGGGGGACGAGCTCTTGGTTGGATAATGGTGGAACTGCCTATTGCATGGGGCAATAGGGCAGGATTGTGATTAACCCTTTCACTGCTGAGGACGTGTGGGGAAAGTCCTCATTGACTCCTAAGGAAAGATAGGGGGTTCCTTTGAACCACGATATCTCCCGACTGTTAGCAGCTAGAGGGTCATGTTTGTTATCATTAGAAAGGCCAGAGCATGGCCTTTCCAATGAAACCAAACATGACCATGTTTAAAGTAAAGAAGAAAAATTAGACCCAAAATGGCTCAGCAGTGAAGGGGTTAAGCACTGCGAGGGATGGTTGTATATGGTTTAATAAAGCTGTGGCCCATGCACATTCCAACTGACATACAGTTGTGTTCAAAATTCTTCAGCCCCCACTGAAATTGAGTGTTTTGGCCAGTTTGACATTGATTTTGATCATTCAGTCATCTTGCTTACAATTAAATCAAAGAGGCACGTGTAGGTCAGACAAATATAACATAACATTTATAATGAAATAACCACAAATGTCTTTTCTGTGCTCACATCATTATCAGTTTTATTCAACCCCCAAGTGACATTCAATCTTAGTACTTAGTACAACATCCTTTTACAGTTATAACAGCTTTTAAACGTGAAGCATAGCTTGACGCAAGTGTCTTGCAGCAATCTACGGGTATCTTCGCCCATTCGTCATGGGCAAAAGCCTCCAGTTCAGTCACATTCTTAGGCTTGTGCACTGCAACTGCTTTCTTTAAGTCCCACCAGAGGTTCTCAATCGGATTTAAGTCAGGTGACTGCGATGGCCACTCCAAAATGTTCCAGCCTTTAACCCCTTAGTGACCGGGCGGTTTTACACAAATCCGTCTTTTAGTGACCGCTGTTGTTTTTACGTTTCTGCGCGGTTAGTGTTTAGGTAAAATTTTCCTCTTACTCGTTTATTCAACCCACACATATTGTACACCCTTTTTCCCGCCATTAAATGGACTTTCTAGAAATACCATTATTTCCATCATATCGAATAATTTACTATAAAAAAAATATGAAATATGATGAAAAAAATGGTTAAAAACACACTTTTTCGTAATTTAATCCCTAAAAAACTACAACCACCAATAAAGACCCCGGCTAAATAGTTTCAAAATTTTATCCCGAGAATAGAAATACCCAATTTTTACATGTTTTTGCCTTTTAACCCTTTCACTGCTGAGCCAGTTCACCTATGTGCGCTGCGCTCATTCTGACCATTTTGTGCTAATTATTTTGAGATGACAGCCTAGGTCCTATTTAATTAACCCCCCTCCCCCAGACAAATGTTTTTTTTTTTTTTTTTTTTAAACTTTAAAAACTTTTTTTAACCCAAACCTGGTCATGTTTGGTATCATTGGAAAGGCCAACATGATCAGGCCTTTCAAATGATGTCAAATATGACCATCTAGCTGCCATGGATCGGGAGATAAAGGGATCCTTAGGATCCCCTTATCTCTACAAGGCAGCTAGATGGTTAACTGGCCCACTGACATCCTCACACATATGGTGAGGTTGTCAGTGGGTGGGGGGGACCTGGAGGCTAGGCTGACATCCAAGATGTCAGCCCCCCTCCAGGTTCGAATCGCATTTTGGCGCCAATTCGCGCTAAAACGCGATCCGGCAGCGTAACTGTTAATGCTATACACCACTGAAAAGGGGAGACTCTCCCCTTTTCAGCGGTGCAAAAAGCATCTCCCTAGCTTCAATGGTTGGGGAGATAGAGGGCTCCAAACGAGCCACCCCCTCCCCTCCATTGATTTGAATGGGGGCACCTGCTGATGTCACCACGCACCGTGGCGACGTCATCAGCCTCGCCTGCTCATGTAAATCACATGGGCAGGCTTCCTCCCTGCCAGATCACCGAGGGATCCAGCGAGGGAGGTGAGTATCGGGCGGGATAAGGGAATTGGCGCCGCTGACGTACCCTGTACGTCCGCGGGTCTAAGGCTAAGGTCAGACGAAAGCAGTTTTAACGTGCGTGTAGCCGCACGAAATCACGGCCGTGCTAGCAGCAAATGACGTCCAATGCCGGGGAACATACGACGAACGGCCGCACGAAAGTTCGTCTGCACAACGTAAGTGGCAAACGAACGCATTTTTTCGAGAACGTCAAACCGCTACTACTGCTGTACAGAGTGCGCTGCGGCCACATAGCGGCGTATTTGCGTGATTGGGAGATGTCAGACGCTGCACACGTCCGGCCAACATAACGTCCAGACGCAAAAAGTGTTTTATTGATGATCCGTACAAAATCACGGACGAAAATGCGCACCGTGAAAAAATACGTCCATTCGTTCAAACGCACTTTTTCACGGACAACGTGAAAAATGCGTTCGTCTGACCCTAGCCTAAGGGAGACCTGTGGACAGGACGTACAGGGCACGTCAGGGGTCCTTAAGGGCTTAATCTGCAACCATGCTCTAGTGGACTTGGAGGTATGCTTGGGTTCATTGTCCTGTTGAAAGGTCCAACGTCTCCCAAGCCTCAGGTTTGTGACGGACTGCATCACATTGTCATCCAATATCTCCTGGTACTGAAGAGAATTCATGGTACCTTGCACACGCTGAAGCTTCCCTGTACCTGCAGAAGCAAAACAGCCCCAAAGCATGATTGACCCCCCGCCATGCTTCACAGTAGGCAAGGTGTTCTTTTCTTCATAGGCCTTGTTCTTCCTCCTCCAAACATAGCGTTGATCCATGGGCCCAAACAGTTCTAATTTTGTTTCATCAGTCCACAGAACACTATCCCAAAACTTCTGTGGTTTGTCCACATGACTTTTGGCATACTGCAGTCGACTCTTCTTATTCTTTGGAGACAGCAAGGGGGTGCGTCTGGGAGTTCTGGCATGGAGGCCTTCATTACGCAGTGTGCGCCGTATTGTCTGAGCTGAAACTTCAGTACCCACATCTGACAAATCTTTTCTCAGTTCCTCAGCAGTCACACGGGACTTTTCTCCACTCTACGCTTCAGGTAGCGCACAGCAGTCGAAGTCAGCATCTTCTTTCTGCCACAACCAGGTAGTGTTTCAACAGTGCCCTTTGCCTTGAATTTGCGAATGATGCTTCCTATGGTCTCTCTTAGTATGTTTAACATCTTTGCAATCTTCTTATAGCCATTGCCCTTCCTGTGAAGAGTAATCACCTCTTCTCTGGTCTTCCTGGACCATTCTCTTGACTTCACCATGTTTGTAACCACACCAGTAAATGTCTAGAAGGAGCTTAGTATCACAGTCATTTTAAAGCTGCCTAATTGGTGCTTATTATGCTTTATTGCTGCTCCGTGACATCCACAGGTGTTTTCAATACCTGATTGAAAACACTTGAATGAACCTCTGTTCTTCAGAGTGGTAGTCTTTAAGGGGTTGAATAATTGTGTCAATGAAGAATTCACAAAAGAAACATTTACTACTGTATTACAAAACCAATTGATGTCATTTTAGTTGCATATGGTTCTTTAAAAAGTCCTTGTAGGATTTCATTCTGAATACAATTACAAATGTCACTAAATTCCCTAAAACCCTTTACAGCATTGGGGGTTGAATAATTTTGAACACAACTGTATATGTGTTTGTGTCTTATTCATATTCGGGTTATTGGGGTATGGGCCAGGAAGGTCTCAGGCCTAATCAGTCATGTCTACATACAGAATTGACACTTAAAATGGGCTGTGACCCCCCCCCCCCTTTCTATCAGAACAGGCTTTTCACACGAATGTATTTCAATCACGGGAAATTTATATTCATACATATAATTAAAATCTAACAGAAATAGAGCGCAGAGACAGGGGGCAAGGAAAGAAAGTGCAGAGACATGGGACACAAGGAAAAAATGCAGGGACAATGGGGGACGAGGGGAGAGCGCGGAGAGTGAGGTCCAGGCAGAATTAAGAGATGGGGATACAATAAGGAAAGTAATGAGAGATATAAAAAAGGAGAGCCCAGAAGAGACAGATTGGGGGGGGGGGGTTATCCAGATGGGGTTGAATTAACCCCCTTGTTACGAAAGCCAAGGTCAAGGATTTTTCCCTCGGCCGTCGTGACTCATTTTCCTCCGCTAGTTACCGGAATCTTCCCTCAGCAAGCACTCACTGGGCATATTGGGTTGAGCAGATTCACTGTTCTTAGTAGGTTAAGTAGATTCACTGGTCATTTCAGACTCTTTTTATTTGGTACAGAATCAGATAAGAACAGTTAACGTCCCAGCCCACCCAGACGGGGTGTGTGGGTGTCTTTTTAGGGGTTCCTCCATATATTCAGGGTCTGCGGGTGTGTTTTTAGGGGTTCCTCCATATATTCAGGGTGTGTGGGTGTGTTTTTAGGGGTTCCTCCATATATTCAGGGTGTGTGGGTGTCTTTTTAGGGGCTCCTCCATATATTCAGGATGTGCGGGTGTCTTTTTAGGGGCTCCTCCATATATTCAGGGTGTGCGGGTGTGTTTTTAGGGGTTCCTCCATATATTCAGGGTGTGTGGGTGTCTTTTTAAGGGCTCCTCCATATATTCAGGGTGTGCGGGTGTGTTTTTAGGGGTTCCTCCATATATTCAGGGTGTGTGGGTGTGTTTTTAGGGGTTCCTCCATATATTCAGGGTGTGTGGGTGTCTTTTTAAGGGCTCCTCCATATATTCAGGATGTGCGGGTGTGTTTTTAGGGGTTCCTCCATATATTCAGGGTGTGTGGGTGTCTTTTTAAGGGCTCCTCCATATATTCAGGATGTGCGGGTGTCTCTTTAGGGGCTCCTCTATATATTCAGGGTGTGTGGGTGTGCTTTTAGGGGTTCCTCCATATATTCAGGGTGTGCGGGTGTCTCTTTAGGGGCTCCTCCATATATTCAGGGTGTGTGGGTGTGCTTTTAGGGGTTCCTCCATATATTCAGGGTGTGCGGGTGTGTTTCTAGTGGCTCCTCCAATATTCAGGGTGTGCGGGTGTTTTTAGGGGTTCTCCATATATTCAGGGTGTGCGGGTGTTTTTTAGGGCTCCTCCATATATTCAGGGTGTGTGGGTGTCTTTTTAGGGGCTCCCCTTTATATTCAGGGTGTGCGGGTGGGTTTTTAGGGGCTCCTCCATATATTCAGGGTGTGTGGGTGTTTTTAGGGGTTCCTCCATATTCAGGGTGTGTTTTTAGGGGCTCCTCCATATATTCAGGGTGTGCGGGTGTGTTTTTAGGGGGTTCTCCATATATTCAGGGTGTGCGGGTGTTTTTAGGGGTTCCTCCATATTCAGGGTGTGCTTTTAGGGGTTTCTCCATATATTCAGGGTGTGCGGGTGTATTTTTAGGGGTTTCTCCATATATTCAGGGTGTGCGGGTGTTTTTAGGGGTTCCTCCATATTCAGGGTGTGTTTTTAGGGGTTTCTCCATATATTCAGGGTGTGCGGGTGTGTTTTTAGGGGTTTCTCCATATATTCAGGTGTGCGGGTGTATTTTTAGGGGTTCCTCCATATATTCAGGGTGTGCGGGTGTGTTTTTAGGGGCTCCTCCATATATTCAGGGTGTGCGGGTGTATTTTTAGGGGTTTCTCCATATATTCAGGTGTGCGGGTGTTTTTAGGGGTCCTCCATATTCAGGGTGTGCTTTTAGGGGTTCTCCATATATTCAGGTGTTTGGTGTGTTTTTAGGGGTTCCTCCATATATTCAGGGTGTGTGGGTGTATTTTTAGGGGTTTCTCCATATATTCAGGGTGTGCGGGTGTTTTTAGGGGTTCCTCCATATTCAGGGTGTGCTTTTAGGGGTTTCTCCATATATTCAGGGTGTTTGGGTGTGTTTTTAGGGGTTTCTCCATATATTCAGGGTGTGCGGGTGTGTTTTTAGGGGTTTCTCCATATATTCAGGGTGTGCGGGTGTATTTTTAGGGGTTCCTCCATATATTCAGGGTGTGTTTCTAGGGGTTCCTCCATATATTCAGGGTGTGCGGGTGTCTTTTTAGGGGTTTCTCCATATATTCACGGTGTGTGGGTGTGTTTTTAGGGGCTCCTCCATATATTCAGGGTGTGTTTCTAGGGGTTCCTCATATATTCAGGGTGTGTGGGTGTGTTTTTAGGGGCTCCTCCATATATTCAGGGTGTGTTTCTAGGGGTTCCTCCATATATTCAGGGTGTGCGGGTGTGTTTTTAGGGGCTCCTCCATATATTCAGGGTGTGCGGGTGTATTTTTAGGGCTCCTCCATATATTCAGGTGTGTGGGTGTGTTTTTAGGGGCTCCTCCATATATTCAGGGTGTGCTTTTAGGGGTTTCTCCATATATTCAGGGTGTTTGGGTGTATTTTTGGGGCTCCTCCATATATTCAGGGTGTGTTTTTAGGGGTTCCTCCATATATTCAGGGTGTGTGGGTGTGTTTTTAGGGGCTCCTCCATATATTCAGGGTGTGTTTTTAGGGGTCCTCCATATTCATGTATTGGAGTGGGTGTGGGTGTGTGTGTGTTATGGGGTTTCTCCATATTCAGGGTGCCGGGCTATCTTACCGTTAGCACCTGCGCTTTGGGTTCCTGGCTGTGGTGTGGTGACATTCCAGGGATTCATGGCATAGTTTGTGTTTCCACTTGTGGTGTCATACCAGAAAGTTCACCACCTGCTCTGCCTTTTGTCACCTCCAATCCCTGCTTGAGAAAAGGGAGCTGGATCACACCCCCCACTAGGCTCACTGATGAGGAATGTACGTGAATAACACATGTAGTGAAAAAGATTTAATGAAATTCACACCCAAGTCACTTTTTCTTCCTGTCCTGCAAGCTAATAAATAATATATTGCACACCCAAAGGCCGGCCCTAGGGCCACCTTTCTCACCACGGGATGAGAGGCGAGTATGGGATGTATTGGGGGGGTGTTTGTGCGTCCCTGCGGTGTTTAGCGCCGGCACTTTGTCATAGCTCACTTATCCTGATGTTAATTCATGATTGCGCCCCCCGTGTTAAGTATAGGATGCGCAAAGTACATTAAGCTCGCGGGAGCTCGCGCAAGCTGCAAAGTGCAAAACATTCTCCCTCTTCCTCCATATATTCAGGGTGTGTGGGTGTGTTTTTAGGGGTTCCTCCATATATTCAGGGTGTGTGGGTGTCTTTTTAAGGGCTCCTCCATATATTCAGGATGTGCGGGTGTCTTTTTAAGGGCTCCTCCATATATTCAGGATGTGCGGGTGTGTTTTTAGGGGTTCCTCCATATATTCAGGGTGTGCGGGTGTCTCTTTAGGGGCTCCTCTATATATTCAGGGTGTGTGGGTGTGCTTTTAGGGGTTCCTCCATATATTCAGGGTGTGCGGGTGTGTTTCTAGTGGCTCCTCCATATATTCAGGGTGTGCGGGTGTTTTTAGGGGTTCCTCCATATATTCAGGGTGTGCGGGTGTGTTTTTAGGGGCTCCTCCATATATTCAGGGTGTGTGGGTGTCTTTTTAGGGGCTCCCCTTTATATTCAGGGTGTGCGGGTGGGTTTTTAGGGGCTCCTCCATATATTCAGGGTGTGTGGGTGTTTTTAGGGGTTCCTCCATATTCAGGGTGTGCTTTTAGGGGTTTCTCCATATATTCAGGGTGTTTGGGTGTGTTTTTAGGGGTTCCTCCATATATTCAGGGTGTGCGGGTGTGTTTTTAGGGGGTTCTCCATATATTCGGGTGTGCGGGGTTTTTTAGGGGTTCCTCATATTCAGGGTGTGCTTTTGGGGTTTCTCCATATATTCAGGTGTTTTGGTGGTGTTTTTAGGGGTTTCTCCATATATTCAGGTGTGTGGGTGTATTTTTAGGGGTTTCTCCATATATTCAGGGTGTGCGGGTGTTTTTAGGGGTTCCTCCATATTCAGGGTGTGCTTTTAGGGGTTTCTCCATATATTCAGGGTGTTTGGGTGTGTTTTTAGGGGTTTCTCCATATATTCAGGGTGTGCGGGTGTATTTTTAGGGGTTTCTCCATATATTCAGGGTGTGCGGGTGTTTTTAGGGGTTCCTCCATATTCAGGGTGTGCTTTTAGGGGTTCCTCCATATATTCAGGGTGTTTGGGTGTGTTTTTAGGGGGTTCTCTCATATATTCAGGGTGTGGCGGGTGTATTTTTAGGGGTTCCTCCATATATTCAGGGTGTGCGGGTGTTTGGGGTTCCTCCATATTCAGGGTGTGTTTTTAGGGGCTCCTCCATATGTTCAGGGTGTGCGGTGTGTTTTTTAGGGGCTCCTCCATATATTCAGGGTGTGCGGGTGTGTTTTTAGGGGTTTCTCCATATATTCAGGGTGTGCGGGTGTGTTTTTAGGGGGTTCTCCATATATTCAGGGTGTGCGGTGTATTTTTAGGGGTTCCTCCATATATTCAGGGTGTGCGGGTGTTGTTTTAGGGGCTCCTCCATATATTCAGGGTGTGCGGGTGTTGTTTTTAGGGGTTCCTCCATATATTCAGGGTGTGCGGGTGTATTTTTAGGGGTTCCTCCATATATTCAGGGTGTGCGGGTGTGTTTTTAGGGGCTCCTCCATATATTCAGGGTGTGCGGGTGTATTTTTAGGGGCTCCTCCATATATTCAGGGTGTGCTTTTAGGGGTTTCTCCATATATCAGGGTGTGGGTGTTATTTTTAGGGGCTCTCCATATATTCCAGGGTGTGTGGGTGTGTTTTTAGGGGCTCCTCCATATATTCAGGGTGTGTGGGTGTGTTTTTAGGGGCTCCTCCATATATTCAGGGTGTGTTTCTAGGGGTTCCTCCATATATTCAGGGTGTGTTTTTAGGGGTTCCTCCATATATTCAGGGTGTGTGGGTGTGTTTTATGGGGTTTCTCCATATTCAGGGTGTGCGGGTCTATCTTTACCGTTAGCACCCTGCGCTTTGGGTTCCTGGCTGTGGTGTGGTGACATTCCAGGGATTCATGGCATAGTTTGTGTTTCCACTTGTGGTGTCATACCAGAAAGTTCACCACCTGCTCTGCCTTTTGTCACCTCCAATCCCTGCTTGAGAAAAGGTGAGCTGGGATCACACCCCCCACTAGGCTCACTGATGAGGAATGTACGTGAATAACACATGTAGTGAAAAAGATTTAATGAAATTCACACCCAAGTCACTTTTTCTTCCTGTCCTGCAGCTAATAAATAATATATATTGCACACCCCAAAGGCCGGCCCTAGGGCCACCTTTCTCACCACGGGATGAGAGGCGAGTATGGGATGTATTGGGGGGGGTGTTTGTGCGTCCCTGCGGTGTTTAGCGCCGGCACTTTGTCATAGCTCACTTATCCTGATGTTAATTCATGATTGCGCCCCCCGTGTTAAGTATAGGATGCGCAAAGTACATTAAGCTCGCGGGAGCTCGCGCAAGCTGCAAAGTGCAAAACATTCTCCCCTGAGTTTAGCATCCGGATTGAAATATCGAGGCCAGACATTAAACCTGCTAATCTTAGCGCTGACGCTTCATATCGAGACGCTACATTAGCACCAGCTGTGGAAGAGAGCGCAATCTAAACACACACAGCTTATTGTGCGGTTTCTGCACACATTGAACATATCATTCACATATTCACAGTATACAGGGTAAAAGTGAAGCCACAGGGCAGGGGTCTCAAACTCCGGCCCCCCAGATGTTTATTGCCTACAATTCCCAGAATTTTTTTAATGCAATAGATGAGCAGAGAATCATGGGAGTTGTAGTTCAGAAACATGGGGGAGGGGGCAGAGATTGAGATCACCGCCCTTGGGTAATGCTTTCAGCTGGAGCTAATTAGAGCTGGAATTTTGAAACGCGGCATCCAGTGAATGAAGGAGATTGGGGTGAGGCTTCCAGACACTGTGACTTAGTGCCCAGAATGCCCGAGGCCTTTTATATCAGCTGCCCTGAGCTAAAAGTTGGATGCTAAAGCCTTAGATACACTGAGGCGGCGCCGCGCATCGACACGCGCTCAGTGTGAACACTTTTTCCATCTCCGTCGCTCAGCCGGTGGCACCATGCGTCGCTGAGCAGCAAGACTTGGAGAAATTTAACTTTGGCCACGGGTGGAGCAGCGCGATGAGAGGAGGGGCAGGATCTGCAGCACACGGAGCTTGCGTCATGTCCTGTAGATCTCTCCCACCTACCAACGTGCCACTCCAAGGGGCAGAGCTACAGAAGCCTCCTAATGCCGCTCTGACTCTGGCTGTCAGTGGCGATTTCAGGGTCTGTATACATGTATCTGAATGAGTATACATATACAGTGGCAAGAAAAAGTATGTGAACCCTTTGGGATTACGTGAAGTTTTGCATGAATTGGTCATAAAATGTCTCTGATCTTCATCTAAGTCACAACAATTTGAAAAACACAGTCTGCTTAAAATAATACAACACAAACATTATATGTTTTCATGTGTTTATTGAACATAACATGTAAACATTGACAGTGCAGGGTGGAAAAAGTATGTGAACCCCTAGCCTAATGACTTCTCCAAGAGCTAATTGGAGCCAGGAGTGAGCCACCCTTGAGTCCAATCAGTGTGATATTATTGGATGTGTTGCTGAAAGCTGCCCTGCCCTTTAAAAACACATACCAGTTTTGGGTTTACTGGTTTCAAGAAGCACTGCCTGATGTGAACCATGCCTCGCAGAAAAGAGCTCTCAGAAGACCTACAATCAAGAATTATTGACTTGCATGAAGCTGGAAAGGGTTACAAAAGTATCTCCAAAAGCCTTGATGTTCATGTGTCCACGGTAAGACAGACTGTCTACAAATGGAGAAAGTTCAGCACTGTTGCTACTCTCCCTAGGCGTGGTCATCCTGTAAAGATGACTGCAAGAGCACAGTGCAGAATGCTTAATGAGGTAAAGAAGAATCCTAGAGTGTCAGCTAAAGACTTACAGAAATCTCTGGCACATGCTAACATTTTTGTTGACACATCTACAATAAGGAAAACATTAAACAAGAATGGAGTACATGGGATGACACCACTGAGGAAGCCATTGCTGTCCAAAAAGAATATTGCAGCACGTTTGAAGATTGCAAAAGAGCACCTGGATGTTCCACAGCACTACTGGCAAAATATTCTGTGGCCAGAGGAAACCAAAATTGAGTTGTTTGGAAAAACACACAACACTATGTGGAGAAAAAAAAGCCCAGCACACCAACATCAAAACCTCATCCCCACTGTAAAACATGGCGGAGGGAGCATCATGGTTTGGGGCTGCTTTGCTGCCTCAGGGCCTGGTCGGATTGTTGTCATTGATGGAAAAATGAATTCCAGAGTTTATCAAGACATTTTGCAGGAAAACGTAAGACCATCTGTCCGCCAACTGAAGCTCCGCAGAGGATGGGTGATGCAACAGGACAATGACCCAAAGCATACAAGTAATTCAACAAAAGAATGGCTTCAACAAAACAAAATACGCCTTCTGGAGTGGCCCAGTCAGAGTCCTGACCTCAACCCGATTGAAATGCTGTGGCATGACCTTAAGAGAGCGATTCACACCAGACATCCCAAGAATATTGCTACACTGAAACAGTTTTGTGAAGAGGAGTGGTCCAAAATTACTCCAGATCGTTGTGAAGGTCTGATCTGCAACTACAGGAAACATTTGGTTGAGGTTATTGCTGCCAAAGGAGGGTCAACCAGTTAAGTCCAAAGGTTCACATACTTTTTCCACCCTGCACTGTGAACATGTTCTGTTCAATAAACACATGAAAACATATGAGGTGCCCATTGCTGCTCGGCGCATTAATTCACACCCACACATTTAAGTTCATTCTAAAAGTGGATATTTATTACAGGCCACAGCATAATCCCATGTAAACAATAACAGTGCTGTAACAATTGTATTACACCCATATCTATAAACATAACCATCCAATTATCTGTAAACATATCTTTAATCAGACAATATTAATCATAACCTCCAATCTTAACTCTTGAAATGTTAACCACGCCCCTTTACCCCCAGCACTGCCTCACACCCCCGCCACAAGCTCATTCGCATAAACCCTTATGAATGAGCTTTCCCATCAAGAAAAAACAAGGCCTGTTCAATATCCTCTCCGAAACCCAAATTTAGAATGTCCGACCCCACATCCGTGAGGTGGACCCCATCTGCCCGAAGAAACCTGAAACCATCGTCCTCCTCCAGCAAGAGATGCCGGATCACCACTCCTGACAGCTGCCGTACAAAGCACGCCATCGTTCTGTTTATCCTTGACCTGGACCTTTGTATCGCCTCCACATCCCGCGCGTGTCTCCAAACGCGCCGGGGTATCATTTCCGACCAAACCACCACGACTTGTGGTAAAAGGCTCATTAGCCGTTGTAAATCCTCTTTCATTGCCCGGAGCAGCCGACACTGTGGCACTTGCCCCAAATCATTCCCCCCACGTGCACCACCAGCACGTGAGGCTCCGCTCTCTCCTGTAGAGCTTGTTCCACCAAGGGCAAAAATCCTGCCCACCGGAGGCCGCGCACTCCGATCCACTGGAGCTGCGCCGCTTCCACCGGAAAGCCCAGTTGCGAGCCGTTTTTTCTCAGGATGGCACGTCTTTCCGCCCAGTAGACGAAAGAGTGGCCAATGATCCACACCACACGGGAATGTCCTGCAAATACAAAAGCATTAGTCTCCTTCCTTCAGACTTGCTACCGCCTCCAGCGCCATGTTCGCCTTGCGAACTCTCTCCCCATTTCTTAATTATTTTCTTTTTTAATTTATTCCCCCCCGCATGCCCTCTTTTGTGACGTTCTCCCCCCAATTCGCCCCTGTCACTACAGTAATTGCGGTCGTACGTATTTCCTGTAGCACGTTGATTCCCACCGGCCCAACCTCTGTATGGCCCTCGCGCCCAGTCCGAGACGCGAGGCTTCCGTTGCCGCCCCTATCCTAAAGGAATGCGAACCAAACGCTTTTGGATCCCTACCCAATGCCCTCAGTCCCTTTTTGAAGATCGCTATAAACTGGTATCGTGACAAAGCAGAACCGTCATGATGGCACAAAAAGGCGCAGCCCTGTTCATGGCGCAACGCCAAAAAGGCCTGCACATTCCCCACCGGACAAATGACGTCATCCTGCGCCCTCAGCAAGGGAATCCTCTTACCAACTCCAGCCTGGTCTGTTTTCGATCTTGCGATCCATATTACCACACGATCGCCTTCCAGCCACACGTCATCTGCCTGCAGCCCGCCCTTACCCAGTCTCGACGCACTGACCAATTCCCCTATTCGCAGGGCGCCAAAGAACGCCAAGGACATTGCTGCCCTTAGCAATGCGACTTCGTATCCGTCCGAACAGAAGTCCCCCACAAAACCCCACAAACCCCTCATTAACTGCACAGACACCGGCCTTCTGGTGTCCCACCTCTTCCTGTTCCGTTGGTATCCTTTTACCGCCTGCCGTACCGCAAAGTCCCTCGTCAAATCTGGCAATGCACGCAACTTAAAGAAAAAGGATAAGGCCGACAAGGCATGTTGCACCACCGCCGCCGATGCGCCGGCTGCGCATTTAGGCTGCCACAAAGGCCCGTAACCGTGCCAAGGAATCCTCCTCCTCCCCCCACCATCGCTCCCATTCCGTCCATACCCGTGAATATGATGCCCAGGTTGACGGCGCCAGCGACTCCCTCACCCAGAAGCCAAACTCTCTGTCCCAATGTTCCACAGGGATGACGGAACATCCTGACGCACCAGATCCGCTCCGGGTACCAAGCCGCGAAACTGTTCCCACTGGAAGCGAGACAAGGAGTCAGCCACCGAGTTAAGATGGCCTGGGACATGTCTGGCTCTGCAACTAATATTGAATTCCAGACTGCGCAGCGCAAAACGCTTCAGCAGCCCCACCACTGGGGGGGACTTCGATGTCAAGGAGTTGACGGCTGACACCACTGCCATGTTGTCTGACCAGAACAAAACCCTCCGACCCGTAAGCCGCTCACCCCACAATTCCATGGAGACCAGCAAGGGAAAAAATTCCAGGAACGCCAAGTTCCGAAGAAGCGGTGTGCCGTCCCATTCTCCTGGCCAACGCGATGCGCACCACTGACCCCCAAAGTAAACTCCAAACCCCACCGACCCAGAAGCATCTGTAAAGAGCTCCAATTCTTCTGCCAAAATTTCTGCCGTCGGGAAACAAGCCCTCCCATTAAAACCCACTAGGAAAGATCGCCACACTCGCAGGTCTTTTTTCATGGCCTTGGTGATTCTCACAAAATGATGCCCCTCCTTCACTCCCGCTGTCGCCCGAGCTAGCCCCCTCAAAAAGACCCTGCCCACCCTGATAATCCTGCATGCAAAGTTGAGTCGTCCCAAAAGGGACTGGAGCTCCCTCAGCCGCATCTTCCTAGCCTCTAATGCCTTTTCCACCTGCTGTAGTGCATCCGCCACTTTATCTGCTGGTAGTCGACATTCCCCTGCCACCGAATCGATCTCAATGCCGAGGAAGACCATGGTCGTATCCGGACCCACCGTCTTATCCGGCGCCAACGGGACCCCAAACGCTTGTGCCATCCATTGGAATGTGCGCAGCAAGTAACCACACTCCCTCGTGTCCCCTCGGCCCACACAGAGAAAATCATCCAGATAATGGACTAACCTTCGTGAGCCGGCCACCCTCTTCACCACCCATTCTAAGAAGGTGCTGAAGCGTTCGAAGAACGCGCAGGAAATAGCACAACCCATTGGCAGACAGAGGTCAACATAAAAAGCCCCTTCGAAATGGCAGCCCAGCAGGTGCTGACAGTCCGGGTGAATTGGCAGAAGCCGAAAGGCCGACTCAATGTCGACCTTCGCCATCATTGCCCCCTGCGCCGGCTGCCTGTACCACCTGGATCGCAGTGTCGAAGGAAGTGTACGACACTGAGGACAAGTCAGGAGAGATGTCATCATTCACTGAGGCCCCTTTTGGGTATGACAAATGATGGATGAGCCTAAAGGCTCCGGGTGTCCGTTTCGGGACTACGCCCAAAGGCGAGATGCGGAGGCCCTCCAAGGGAGGATCCGTGAATGGACCTGCCATCCGTCCCGCTTGAACTTCTTTCTTCACCTTAGCCCGTACAATATCAGGGTAATCTGCCACGGACCTCAAGTTCCTCAGTTTCCCCCCCCCTCCCGTTCCTGAAAAGGGATTCGGAAACCGCACATAAACCCTTCCCTCAGGAACTGGGCATCCCCCCCCATTTAGCGTATAAGTTTAGCCACGGCTCCATCGCGCCTAACTTCACTGGCGAGATTCCCATCCCCAACCCCGGCTGCCGCGCTCCTGGCCTTCTTAATGCATCTGGCTTGCGCGTGTCCCCTCTCACACCCTGCGCATTCGTGCCTAATTTGCAAGTGTTGCCAAACCTGCAGCTTCCCTCATTGAACTGCCAGCACGCGCCGCGCTTTGGACCTGCCGGTGAAATCCTGGTAGAGGTTCCCCCGGCTCCCCCTTGAAAGGGTGCTGGGCGTTGTGGAATCATGAGCCGCATCCAAAGTGTGATTTCAATCTGGTCCCACCGCATGCCTGGATGTGTCGCCATGCGCTGACGAAACTGTTCGTCATAGTACCACCAGGCCCAGCCCCCATATTTCCTACACGCATCCCAAATGCAGTCAACGTAACAAAACAGGGAGGAGCACAACTGTGGCGTGCGCTCCCCCATTACACTCGCCAGAATGCAAAAGGCCCTGATCCAGTTCCCAAATGATCTAGGAACCGTCTGAAAGTGCTTTCTGCGCTCGTCTTCCTCCTTCTTGCCCTCAGTCTTCGCCTCATCCCTAGCCCCGTGCACCTCATCTAACGGAAGGAGAATAACTCCACGTACTCCCCACGCCAAATGCGTTCCTTCACCTCCTGCTTTAAATGCATGCCCAATGGGCCCGCTAAGGAAAGGTAAGCGCTGCCCTTTGCGGTTTCTGGGACCCCCCTCCCCCAGAGTCTCCCGAGACCTATCCCCGTGCCCTTCCTTCTCGAGTCCCCCCCTTGCGGAGCCACCTGGCCTCCCTGCTAACCCTTCACATTCCTTCTCTCCGCCCCATACTTGCCCAACATCGTTGTCCTTCGCCCCCTTATTCCTCGAACTTGCCCATGTAGCCAAGAACTCCTGTAATCCTGCTATCAGTGCCCCATCCTGCTCCCCCCCAGATTTTCCCAAACACTCACCGCTGCTTTCCGGTGCCCTTGAAGCCCTGGCGTTGGCTCGCCAATCCTACCCCGGCGGGGGCCTACTCCGTCTGTGCCTCTGCTTGCTCCTGTGCCGGCGCTCCTTGTTGAAAGTAGCTCCTGCACCCCAGCTCCTCGTTGTCCTGTTGTCTCAGCCTGCCTGAAACACCTGGAATACACTGTGTTGTGAATCGCCCCCCCCCCTTGAGACACGGATCCACCCCTTCTTCCCTGTTTATTAATGGGACCCCCCCGCGCGCCCCGTGGTACGCCTCACATTCCCCGTTCTATCGTCCCCATTCTGTGAATGTTCCAAGAATCTGCGTGAATCGCGCTGCTCTCCTGCCCCCCGCAGCCCCCAGCCGTCTGGCTCAGGGGTATCTCTCCCCCCATCCACATCCATGTCCCCCCCTTCCTCCCCCAGGGATTCATCAGAGTCTGAATATTGAGCCACCAACGAACCCCTGGGGCCCCCCAATTCCATGTCGCTACCTTCCCGACCCCTATGGAGGTCCATCTCACCCTCACTCACTGGCCTGCCCTCCCCCCCTTACTGCTGCCCACTCCAGGTCCAAGCCCCCCATGGTTCCCGCGTGGGATGGAACGGCTATGTCTCCTCCTAGACCTGAGTCCTGCGTAACCCCAACTCCACTGTCCCCTGCTCCAGCCCTACCAGCCCCCTCCCTCCCCCGTGATCCCATGGAAGTCCCCCTAGGCTTCGCCGCCGACCTGGGTGCCCCTGTGCATGTGCTGGCCCGTCTGCGCTTGCCGCGTCTCTCTGGGCCCTCCACCATTCGTCGTATAACGTGCTGGCTGGTGGTCTGCTTCCGCGTGGGTCTGCGAGGCTCCCCCAATTCCCTCCCCCCCGACGTAGCCTGTGTCATCGTCTCCCTAGCCAAGCTATCCCCCTAAGCGACACCGACCTCCTAAACTCCGCCATCAGCTGCTCCACTTCCCCCGAGTCAGACATACTCACCCCTGCCAGCTGCCCCACTGCCCTCTGGAAACGCTCCGGTCTTCCGCAGCTGCTTTGCCTGGTCTCCTCGTCTCCCGCAGCACCAGGTCCACTTGTGTGCTGTCCGTCCGCTCGCCTGCTCCGCCGTGCAGTCGCTTCCTCTCTGTCACCCACAACGGATCGTACACTTTTCTGTTTATTGCTTGCTGTTCGCTGATGCTTGTCTGTTCCTCCGTGCAGCAGGTCAATTGCCGTCAGGAAAAACACACTTTTTTTTTTTTTTTTAAATTTGGCGCTCTGATCACGTGGCCCCGCTCAGCTCCACGTGTTTGTCCCCCGTCGATGATGCAGCTGGCTCACGTAGTCTCCCGGCGCCCCCTGCTGGCTGATCTCTCCCTCGCAGTTCCCTTACCAGCGCGGCAGACGATTGAAGCTTCTCTCCCCGTCGATCCTCTCCAGCTGTAGTCGCGTCTCCCCGGCTTCCCTCCTGTTGCTGTGTCCGCTCACCCACGACGGCTGGTCCCGGTCTACAGGCTCCGTAGGCTTGATTCTCCTGTCCCACGTGGTGGATCTCTCCTCGCTGTCCTGGTGAGCGTCTTCTTCTCCTGCTCCTGGCCACAAAGTGAAAGCTCTGGCCCCCTCGGTCCAGCTTAAATGCCCTACCTGCCGACCCCTCCCCCTGATCCCCCCCCCCCCCGCGGCCAGATCCTTTGTTTGGTTCCCGCCGCGGGGTTAACCCTTTCCGAGCCAGCAGCTTCCCAGGGCCCTCAAGGCTCTTACGCCTAATTGCTCCAGGCCGTCATAATGTTTGTGTTGTATTATTTTAAGCAGACTGTGTTTTTCAAATTGTTGTGACTTAGATGAAGATCAGAGACATTTTATCACCAATTCATGCAAAACTCCACGTAATCCCAAAGGGTTCACATACTTTTTCTTGCCACTGTATATGAGGTCTGAGTGGGTATACATATACAGTCATGGCCGAAATTGTTGGCACCCCAGAAATTTTTCCAGAAAATCAAGTATTTCTCACAGAAAGTATTGCAGTAACAGATGTTTTGCTATACACAGGTTTATTCCCTTTGTGTGTATTGGAACAAAACAAAAAAAGCAAATTGGACATAATGTCACACAAAACTCCAAAAATGGGCTGGACAAAATTCTTGGCACCCTTTCAAAATTGTGGATAAGATTTTTTCAAGCATTTGATGCTCCTGTAAACTCACCTGGGGCAAGTAACAGGTGTGGGCAATATAAAAATCACACCTGAAAGCAGATTAAAAGGAGAGAAGTTCACTTAGGCTGGGGTCAGACGAATGCATTTTTTTTTTTTTTTTTTTTTTTAAATTCTTTATTTTTGAAAGTTTGCATCGACATAGAGAGTCAACATATAATGAAAAAGACCTCGCAGGGCCAAAATAAGTCAACTGGTAAACTATAGAAGAAAAACAAAAAAAGAAATTTAAGATCATTCTCGGAAAACACATGTAAATGTAAGGTCTCCTGCAAAAAACACTCTAGAGTTTAAAGTCATCTGCGAAAAACACATTAAGATTTCAACGTCATCTACAAGGAATGCACTCAACAAAATCATCCCCTATTAGGGGGGTCTCATCCAAAAAGCAAGTTATAGGGAACTAATGGCTATTAACAGCCAGAGAAAGTCTTCAGGTAGGGAACAGAAACATAAACATAAAAAATTAATAATAATAGCCAGCCGGGGACATCAAGCTGTAAAAGAAAGAGGGGGGGGGGAGGGAATAAAAAGATGGCAAAGGCCAAAAATGTGCCTGCCTTGGCGACTACCCAGACGGTCCATAAGGCCGCAGGGAGGCCAAGGAATAACGGCACCTGGCCCGGGCGCTCAGGAGCAAGCCGGGCACCAGCCACGGTTGCGTCCGAGATGTCCCGGAATAGCCAAATTAAAAAAAAAAAAAAAAAAAAAAGTCCCCAGCCGGGGAATATCATCAAAAGAGTCAGCTGTATCTGCGGTAAAGGACAGATAGAAAGAGAAAGCGAAGAAAAAAAAAAAAAAAAAAAAAATTGCCAAGCGGGGGGGGGGGGGGAGAGAAAAAATAGCTCGGTGGGATTTTCCACAACTCAGCGAGGAGAAGAGTCCCAGGGGGGGGACAAAAAGAGGTCCCCATAGTGTGGCTTTCAACCCGGGTCAGTAACCGCCCGATCCGGAGCGAGACCCGCTCCTAAAAGCACTGGCCAGGCTTCAGCCGGTTCCGGTATATTGTAGAGAACGTTCATGTAGGTAACCGCTAGTGAGCCAGCTAGCCCCAGCGGTAGCGGACTCCCTTATGCCGTAGGAAGGCTGTCACGTCTCGGAACCGTCGACGTGCCACCAGGGTCATGAAGGGCAGGTCTTGATATATCGTCAGTAGGGCTCCGTCAAATCGAACAGGTGCTCTAGCTCCAGGGGCCGACATGAGTCGCGTCTTAGTTGCCACATCTGCGGCTACTGCGATAACATCCCTCGGGGCATCTTGGGGGGCTGTCGCAGCTTTGCGGATACGGTACACCCCCCCAAACACGTCTGCTTTATCGGGTGGGGACTCGGATACCTGACGAGCCAGACGATTAGCATAGACGAGCAAGTCCGCAGCAGAGATCGACTCCGGGATACCACGGATTCGGACATTGCGTCGACGATGGCGAGATTCCAGTGTCTCCACAGATCGTGTCAGCAGATCAACTTGAGATTGTAGAGCAGACACCTGGGACGAGAGAACCACCTGCTCAGTCGCAAGGTCCGTAGTTTGGGCCTGGACCGCCACCACTTGGGATCGTATCACCTCCACATCAGCTTTCACTTTAGACATCTCCGTGGACAGCAGCGACTTAATTTCGGCGATGAAGCTCCGGTAGTCCCTCATCGTTGTGGGACGTGCATCATCCGAGGCATCCTTAGTATCCTCTCCAGAGGAAGTCGCCTCCTCAGAAGGAGCTCCCATCTCCCCTGCGGGCAACCGCTGCAGGACATCATAGCGAGGAGAGCGAACGGCAGGCTGCGGTAAATCCCCGTCATCTGTGAGCGGTAAGTTTGCGTCAGTATAGCCCAATAGGGGGTCAGGGGCAAGAACCGCAGGCTCGGGAGAGGTCGCCACCACAGTCTTCTTGCGCTTTTTCTGTGCCCTCTTCCGCGCAGCAGGGCTCATTGCTGCCGGAGCTCGGCCTCGGGACCCCGAGGGCAACCAGTCAGTCTCAGGCAGCACAACCCACACATAACAGGAACCATCCTCCTCTTCCGACGAGCCATACCCCAGGGGAAGGGTAGAAGCGATGGCTGTCGCTCTGGCAGGGCATCCACCCCCCAAGGACTCCCCGCTGTCTGGAACTCACCGATCCGCTGCTCCGTTTAAGTAGCGTTTTTTTTCCCATCTTCAGGGAGAGAGGAATGGTCGACCGCCGGGAATCAGTCCCACGCCAAAAAACCTCTGATGTCTCTTTGTCTGGGGCCCTCTGGGTAAAAATGTGAGGCCGACGGCCGGGATTCAGATCCGCTACGTGCAGCAGGAAACTCCCCAGGCTTCACAAAATGGCCGCCACCGCAAGGCCGAACTAGGCCCGAACTTCGACCGTCCCAAAAATGTCTCTGCGTGCCCGAGGAACAGCGATTCCGATGCGCTGCGGGCAGGGGTCGAGTCAAGGGGGGAACGCGTAATCGGGAACGGAGTTCCTGCCACTAATTTTGCAGAGGGAACGGAGTTCCCTTTGGTCCCATACTCTATAAAGCTTGTAGTCAGCGTGTTCGCTCTCTCACATATTTCTCTAAGTCACCAATAGCCATATAGGATTATCATATCACAAAGTGTTTGCTATATTCCAAACATATTTATTTATTTAGAAAGTATTTTACAGGAAGGAGACATTGAGATTTCTCTCGTTTTCAAGTACGTCCTGGGGTTTTAAGAAAAATTGAATTGTTACAGTAGGTACAGAAATACAAGTAACCACAAACGGTTAGGCAGGCATAATATAGATATATACACACACAGGCAGGTACAGTAGGTACAGAAATACAAAGTAATAAAATGCAAGATATTAAAAAAACACAAATATACAGATTAAGACAGAAAATGAATATGTAGGAAATAGTCATTATGTTACATGTTTACAGGTGCATTCTGTATTGAGGTATGTTAATAGAGATCTCGAGTGACTTTAGACTGAGGAAGATTTGATGGCATCTGGGAGGTTATTCCATAATTGCAGTGCTCTGTAGGAAAATGAGGATCGAGACACTTTCTTTTTGTATTGTGGTATTGCAAGTAAGGTGCCGGTCCTGGATCGGAGATTATATAGGATGAGTGGAACTGCTGGGGGAAGCAGTCTATTCAAGTAGGGTGATAGCTTCCCAGAAAACCTCTTAAACACCAGGTTGAAAGGTGAAGGGGCGCTTCTGGATTAAAGCGATGGCCAGTTTTAGCTCTTTTAGCATGTCACAATGGTGGGTCATGTAGTTACATTGTAGCACAAAGCGACAGAATGAGTTATACAATGTAGTAAGTTTCTGAAGTGTTGTTTCGCGGGGGGGCAGCAGCATACTCTACATCTCCGTATTCAATAGCCGGCATAAGCATTTGTTGTACAGTCTGCTTTCTTATTGACATATATACATAAATATATCAGATCTGAGTGTGTTTGTGTTACGTACGAGGTGATAATTGCTTATTGGGAGACAAAAATCCTGTCGAGTTCCCACACTTCTTTTTTTAGGACTTGATCCCTGGCTGCGGGTGTCAGGTCACCAACAAGTTGAAAGCAGAGGGAGAGGATCGCTAAAAATCTGTCAAAAAATGCTGGAAATGCTGAAATCACAGCAGAGCTCTCACTGCATGCGACCTCTCTCATCCGCTGCTGGCCACGCCCCCCACGAATGCAGTTTTAACGTGCCTTTAGCTGCACTTAATCACGGCCGTGCTAGCAGCAAATGACATCCAATGTCGGGCAACATACAAAGAACAGCCGCATGAACGTCCGTCCGCGCAACGCAAGTGGCAAACGAACGCATTTTTTCGAGAACGTCAAACCGCTAGTACTGACGTACAGAGTGCGCTGCGTCCGCTAGAGGCGTGTGTGTGTGATTAGGAGACGTCAGACGCTGCTAATGTCCGGCCAACATAACGTCCAGACGCAAAAAGTGTTTTATTGATGATCCGTACAAAATCACAGAAGAAAATGCGCATCGTATGACCGCTATCGCGTATTCCGTGAAAAAATACATCCATTCGTTTGAACGCACTTTTCACAACGACGCGAAAATGCGTTCGTCTGACCCTAGCCTAAGTCTTTGCATTGTGTGTCTGTGTGTGCGCCACACTAAGCATGGACAACAAAAAGAGAAGAGAACTGTCTGAGGACTTGAGAACCAAAATTGTGGAAAAATATCAACAATCTCAAGGTTACAAGTCCATCTCCAGAGATCTAGATTTGCCTTTGTCCACAGTGTGCAACATTATCAAGAAGTTTGCAACCCATGGCACTGTAGCTAATCTCTCTGGGCATGGACGGAAGAGAAAAATTTATGAACGGTTGCAACGCAGGATAGTCCGGATGGTGGATAAGCAGCCCCAAACAAGTTCCAAAGAAATTCAAGCTGTCCTGCAGGCTCAGGGAGCATCAGTGTCAGTGCAAACTATCCGTCGACATTTAAATGACATGAAACGCTATGGCAGGAGACCCAGGAGGACCCCACTGCTGACAGAGACATAAAAAAGCAAGACTGCAGTTTGCCAAAATGTACTTGAGTAAGCCAAAATCCTTCTGGGAAAACGTCTTGTGGACAGATGAGACCAAGATGGAGCTTTTTGGTAAAGCACATCATTCTAATGTTTACTGAAAACGGAATGAGGCCTACAAAGAAAAAAACACAGTACCTACAGTGAAATATGGTGGAGGTTCAATGATGTTTTGGGGTTGTTTTGCTGCGTCTGGCACTGGGTGCCTTGAATGTGTGCAAGGCATCATGAAATCTGAGGATTACAAAGGATTTTGGGTCGCACTGTAGAGCCCAGTGTTAGAAAGCTGGGTTTGTGTCCGAGATCTTGGGTCTTCCAGCAGGACAATGACCCCAAACATACGTCAAAAAGCACCCAGAAATGGATGGCAACAAAGCGCTGGAGTGTTCTGAAGTGGCCAGCAATGAGTCCAGATCTAAATCCCATTGAACACCTGTGGAGAGATCTTAAAATTGCTGTTGGGAAAAGGCACCCTTCCAATAAGAGACCTGGAGCAGTTTGCAAAGGAAGAGTGGCCCAAAATTCCAGATGAGAGGTGGAAGAAGCTTATTGATGGCTATAGGAAGCGACTGATTTCACTTATTTTATCCAAAGGGTGAGCAACCAAATATTAAGTTAAGGGTGCCAAGAATTTTGTCCAGCCCATTTTTGGAGTTGTGTGTGACATTATGTCCAATTCGCTTTTTTTCCTACTTTTTTTGTTTTGTTCCAATACACACAAAGGGAATAAACCTGTGTATAGCAAAACATGTGTTACTGCAATACTTTTCTGTGAGAAATACTTGATTTTCTGGAAAAATTTCTGGGGTGCCAACAATTTCGGCCATGACTGTATGTGTGTGTGTGTGTGTGGGGTCAGGGTGCGTGGCAGGGTTTGCAGTAGCTAAATGGGGTGTCTGGCCATACATTTCAACACAGACCTCAGATCAGATCATGCCCACTCACAGACATGTGTGGGCATGATCTGGTCTGAGGCCTGTATATATGTTTCTGAGTGGGTATACATATATATGAGGTCTGAGTAGATATACATATATATCGGAGATGATGTGTGGCGTGTGTAACGGCGCTGCAGCGCTCACACAGGAGTAGCGAGTCTGCTCGATGGTAACACAATAAACCGTACTTTCAGACTTATACTCCAAAGCCAGGGAGTATGACAGGACAGCTGAACTGCTACTAAGCTCCAAAGGTTTCGAGACCAACAGACAGCTTAGAGCACACAACAATACAGCGGATTGCAAGACTTGAGCGTCAGTACTGAGGTATTTGGTATGACAGGCAATGAATTGTTCAGACTGCAGGGCAGTCAACACACAGATTTAACGTTTTCAGACCGCCTTGATCGGTTATGTTGTAACTTGTAAATACCAGGGTCTATCGACACACATACAGGCTTAAGGATCGTGCAAGCCTGGGTACTCTTGGCAAATCGAGCAAGATGAACATAAGCAGAAAACACTCACAATCCGTAACAATATCCCAGCACAAGCATACAGCACTTCCCCTCCCCCAGCCAACCCCACCTGGACTCTCAGCCTCTTTGCCCCAACCAGAGGATGAGGTCCATTCTCTACTGTCTTCTTCACGCCTCACTACCTGCCCACTAGACCCAATCCCTTCACACCTATCTTCTCTGTCCACATCTATCACTCCTGAGGAGGGGATGGTCGACTGTACCTCTTCACATGCCAGATTGCAGGACTTTTCTCGTGCAATATTGTAGAGGAAATAGGCTGGAAGATGGCCGCCATTGTAAGCCAGGCGACCATCTTGTTCATAATATTGGTTCACTTGAAAATAATTAGGTAGTTTTTAGTTGAAACTAGAATCAGGCATACATAGAAATTTAGGAATGTGCTGAGATTAGCAGAAAAACAATTAAAGCGCTGAGAGAGAGATCTCTGCTGTTCCAGGCACAGAGAAAGATACATCAAGGTCGTTGGGGCCTGCAGAAATACAAAGGAGTACAGAGATCAGACCAGGTGCCATTTGTAACAAATAATTGAAGGCGCTAGGGAACCAGGCACAGCCCGGAACAGTAGGAGTAACTAATCATGATTTATTGTTACTAACACAAAGTTTGCCAATTTACGGCCAATTAATGAAATGTCTTTTGTATTAGACTAAGGGAGGTACTAACCCACGTGGGGTGGGATAGTGTCACTGGGAGGTGGACTAATTGGGATGTACCTAATTATGTATTTGAGGTATAAAACCTCAGGACACTGTATAATTGATGCTCAGTCTTTGCGATTCAATCCTGTCTGAGCATTCTGTGACGTCACAATAAAAGTTTGCCTTTCCTGAAGAGACTCGTGTTCAGACAATCCTTGCTTGTGTCCGGTCCGGCCTCGTCCCGAGTGAACAAAGTGGATTCCGGTTACATTTCTGGGGGCTCGTCCGGGATACGGGCCCTTGCCGGCACGGTAACGATTGCTGGACACTGTAGCGGTTGACTGCAGGTGCGAGTGATTCCGCTGGTTGGGCGTCCGTTGAAGGTGAGCTGACATCTGCAGGCGCCAAGCAGGATTTCCTATACAGTGGACCCCGTCTCGTCCCAAACGGACCCCCGGCCCGGGAAGCTGGGACACCCCTGAGTCCAAGGGAACAGCGCAGCGATAGGTAAAGTGTCTTCTATGTTTGTATGTCTAATGGAAATACCGGTATAATTGGAAACGTTCAGCTGTAGTCGGATAAGGAGACCCGTGGCCACGGTTTCGTTGGCATACCGAACCCGCCGCATATAGCACGGGGCCAGAGAGTGGCTAGCGCGTGTCTGGACCCGGGGGATCGGATGCTAACTATTGATTGAATTGATTTGTATTGAATTGTATTGGAGTCTGTATTTGAGGGAGATGGGAGCCGCGTGGAGTTGCGTAGTCGTAGTCAGTGTTTGTAAATAAAGCTTCACCACGTGGACAAAGGAAAGGCGGAGAGATTTCTGTGACCAGGCTTAGAGCCCTGAGTCAGTGCTAGTGTGTACGTCGTGTAGTGAAGAGGGCTCATTGGGGCCAGCGGTAGCTGCAGAGATAGTGGTGCCGGGTGGGTAGAATTACTCATAGGCAAATTGGAATTGCAGACGGGAGTGTAGTTATAGAACGGGGTGCACATAGTCACAAGCAGTCAAGAGTTAGAGCTCAATTAACGGGGTATAAGGAGCCAAAAGGAGGGACGGTGTGCCCTCGGCTAGTAGAAAGAGTTGAATTGTTTATGTATTGTTTTGTGCTGAAAGTATCTGGTACAGTATGAGTTATGAATGATTGCTGAGACTGCTGTGAGTGAACGAGCGCCTACTCGCATTGCGAGAAAGCAAACTTGAGAGTGGACTCCCAAGGTACGTTTCCGGCTCAGGCGACTGCAGTCCGGCTACTGACGGAGGAAGCGAGTCAGACACATATGAATTGTTGACTGAAGTACCAGACCGTAAATTCTAAGTGTTCTTGCTAGAGAGTAATATTTGTATTGTAAAAAGGTTGTTGCTTTTAAAAGTAACAATGGGTAACGGATCATCCAAGCCAAGAAAGGTAAAGAAGGGTGAGACGCCCCTAGGGTATATGGTGCGGAATTTTGAAGCACTATATACAACACATGATTATGGTGTAAAATTAACTAAAGAGAAGTTAACGGGAATGTGTACAATGGCGTGGCCACTGCTGGTTCCAGAGTGGCCAGAGCAGGGGTCAATGGACCCGGAGCTAATACAGAAAGTGCATTCCCAGGTCACCGGGAAATGCAGACATCCTGACCAGTACCCATATATAGATATATGGAAGTATTGTGTAAGGGATAAAAGTCATTTTATAATGATGGCGGGATGTAACAAGAAGCAGGTGCCCCCAATAGAGAAAATAATGAAAAGAGACCCGTGTTGGTAGAACAGCCAGAAGAGGTTGATCCCCTGTCCCTGCCCTATCCATCACATTATGGGGCAGCTAGAGAAGCTTTGCGTGCTGCGCAGGCGGAGGGGGGGAGGTGGGTGGCGGCTACTGCTCCGCCGGCTCCCTCCACTCCAGCAGGCGGAGTTGCGGAAGAGGGAGAGGGGGCAGTGGGTGGAGGAGATAGAGGTCCCACCAGGAAAGATCGAAATGCCCGATGGGAGTATGTATAAATTGGTAAACCAAGAAGACAGTGATGGTGATGATGAGAGTGAAGGTATAAAGCAAGGTGCTACCACTCGCGCAGCGAATAATGTATATAAACCCTGAGATCTATATCAGCACAACCCCGGTAAAATGCAGATGCCCCTACGGGAAGTGCCAGGTCCCTTATTGGAAAACTGAGCACCTGGGCCAGTGCATTACACATGTCCCATTTACAACAACAGATCTGTTCAATTGGAGAACACACACCACTGTACTCCACTAATCCCACAGCGGTGGCCAGTATAATAGTCAATTATGCTTACACATAACCCCACATGGGCAGATTGTCAGCAATTAATGCTGACAATGTTCACTACTGAGGAAAGAGCCCGAATAAATAGTAGCGCGCGGAAAATTTTACTTGCCCAAGCTGTAGAAGATGTTAGAGCCCAGCCAGAAGCGTGGGCAGAGGAGCACTACCCCAAAACAGATCCCAAGTGGCCGTACAATACCGCTGCAGGCAATGCTCACTTGCAGACGTACCGCACAGCGGTAATAATGGGTGTTAAAGCGGAGGGAAAAAGCCCACAAATATGGCGAAAATAGCGGATGTTGTGCAAGATTCTAAAGAATCCCCAAGTGCATTTCTAGAAAGGTTATTAGATGCATACAGGATGTATAGTCCTATTGACCCTGAAGCAGCGGAGAATCACAGGTTAATTAATTCTTCCTTTGTGGGTCAGTCGCAGAGAGATATACGGAATAAAATACAGAGAAAAGATGGGTTTTTGGGTAAAGGTATTAGCGACTTGGTAGAAATCGCTAATAAAGTGTATTATAACCGGGATTTGGACGAAAAAAGGGAAGAAATGAAGAGACAAAAAGGGTATACGGGGGTGGTCGGATATATGGGAAATGGAGGGAGAGGGGCCCCAGATAGAGGGAGAGCGAGGGGTCGTGGGGGTAGAGGTAGGGGAGCCCCCTGGGTACCTCCAGGACCCAGTCAGTGCGCCTGGTGCCGGGGCGAGGGTCACTGGAAAGATACTTGTCTGGCACTTTTGGCTAAACTCGGGACACAAAGGGAAGCTGGGGAATCGGGAGGTCAGGCCCCCAATGGCCAGGTAACAAACGGCAGATATGAGAGAAATGATGGTGCCGGTGCAGGATTTGTTGGGTTGGCGGGGACGTCATTTGAAGGGCAAGGTGTATATTGACACGGACCTGGGCCCATCCCGCTCGGTAATCACGAGCCCACGGTCACTATGAGAGTGGGAAATAAAGATGAAATTTTTATGGTTGACACCGGTGCCGAATATTCTGTTGTAACACAGCAAATTGCTCCCCCGATGGGAACTGAGGTTGATATCGTGGGAGCAAGGGGGGTATCCGCAAAGTACCCCTTTCTTGCTTTACGAAAATGTAGTGTGGGTGGGCATAATGTTGAACATGAATTTTTGTATATGCCCGAATGTCCCATCCAGCTCCTGGGGCAGGATATCCTTTGAAAATTGCAAGCCCAAATTACATTTCTTCCCGGGGGTCACGCTAGATTAGACCTGCCTGAGAGTGGCAGCTCTGCACGGCAGCACAGCCCAGCCAGCCAGTGCATCCAACCCGCAAAAATTGCAGTGATTATGCCCAGAGAAGAAGAATGGCGTACAGCACCAACGCCGCTGGTCGACCCGGACCCGTACACACTACTCCTGGGAATCTCTGGTGTGTGGGCCGAGGAAAACCGCCCGGGTTGGCTGTAAATATCCCTCCGGTATACGTAGATTTAAAACCGGGGGCAGTACCTGTGGCTCTAAGACAATATCACATCCCACAAAAAGCCAAGCAGAATATCCAAACACATTTGCAGAGACTTAAAGATCATGGCATATTGAAATTCTGCGTGTCACCGTGGAACACACCTCTGTTGCCAGTACTGAAAGAGGGCACACAAGAGTACCGCCCGGTCCAAGATTTACGAGCGGTTAACGAGGCCACAGTAACTTTACACCCTGTAGTCCCTAATCCATACAATCTGCTGGCATTAATTCCTGGAGATACAAAATATTACACGGTGCTTGATTTAAAAGACGCTTTTTTTTGCATCCGCCTGGCTCCAGCAAGCCAGCTCCTTTTTGTGTTTCAATGGGAGGACTCCACCACGGGAGCGCGTCATCAAATGACCTGGACACGCCTCCCCCAAGGTTTCAAGAACTCGCCCACGATTTTTGGGTGCGCGCTCAGCCAGAACCTCCTGTCCTTCAACGCTCAGCCAGACAAAGTTGTTTTGTTGCAGTATGTCGATGATTTATTACTGGCCTCTCCCACAGAAAAAGACTGTCTCTCTGCCACTAAAGCCCTGTTACATCTGCTATGCCTTGCAGGTTACAGAGTGTCCAAAAGAAAAGCACAAATATGTAAACAGACTGTGAAGTATCTCGGTTTTCAATTAACAGGTACCAAGCGTACACTGGGGGCTGAGAGAAAGGAAGCAGTATGCCGAATACCCCAACCAAAGACAAGGAGACAAGTTCGTGAGTTCCTGGGAGCTGCAGGCTTCTGCCGCCTGTGGATCCCCCAACTTCGCCAACATTGCTAAACCCCTCCATCAAGCCACCAAGGGGGGAGAGCATGACCCCTTCCAATGGGAAGAAGAACAAAAAGCGGCCTTTCTGAAATTAAAGACTTTGTTAATGGAAGCCCCTGCATTGGGATTGCCAGATCACAGCAAGCCCTTCCAGCTGTATGTGCATGAACACAATCAAACAGCTACAGGAGTGCTGATTCAAAGTTTCGGCTCTTGGCTAAGGCCTGTGGCCTACCTCTCTAAACAACTTGATCCTGTGGGCTGCGGCCTACCCCCATGTCTGAAAGCTGTGGCAGCCACAGCAATGTTGATAGCAGAAGCAGACAAGCTGACCCTTGGACAAGTTCTTCATGTCAAGGTGCCCCATGCTGTCAAAGCCCTGCTGGACGTCAAAGGAAGCTACTGGTTCAGCAATAGCCAGATGACGAAGTACCAAGCTATGATGTGTGAGAATCCACGGGTTCATTTGGACCTCATCGCTACCTTGAACCCTGCTACTTTACTGCCTGACTGCGAAGAGGATCCAAATCATGAATGCCTCCAAGTCATGGAAGAAGTGTTCAGTAGCAGGCCAAATTTGAAACACGTACCTCTAGACAAATACGATCTACAGCTATTCACTGATGGAAGCAGTTACATGGATGATGGGAAGAAAGTCTCCGGCTATGCAGTGGTTTCAGCAGAAGAGATTATCAAAGCAAATCCACTACCAGGCCACACATCTGCACAATTGGCCGAAATAACAGCCCTAACCAGAGCTCTAGAAATCTCCGAAGGCAAGAGGGTGAATATCTACACTGATTCCAAGTACGCCTTCATGACAGTCAATGCACATGGTGCACTCTACAAAGAAAGGGGCCTACTTACTTCTTCAGGACAACAAATCAAGTATGCGGCTGAAATCGCAGCCCTTCTAGAGGCTGTATGGAAACCAAGTGCTGTCAGTATTATGCATTGTCGTGGCCACCAGAAAGGTCATGATGAAATCCCAAAAGACAACAGGCGTGCTGACCAGGCCACAAAGGCTGCTGCAAAACCATTGTTGACAATTGATCAAGCCAAAGTTCTGCTCTGCAAGCAAGAGCCTCAACCTCCCATGCCAAATTATGAATTTTATATGAATTGGAGAAAATTTTAACCCAAAGGCGAGTTCATTGAAATTATACTGCACAAATGGCAAGAGGAGTATGAACTGTTAGAACTAAATCATGACTATATCCAATGGCTTTTCCCAACCCAGTTTCAAGGTCGAAATTTTTACTCTACTCCTCTGAATTTTCAAGAAACATGCCTAATGATTAACACCTCAGAAGTTCAGCAAAGACTACGCAGAGCATACAAAATGATGCTGAAATTCTTCGGTGTAAAATTAATGGGGGAGTATGGAGAAGATGATACAGAAGTAACTGAAGTTGAACGAGCAGAAAATTTCGCCTCACGTTTTGAAAATCTAACAACCAACCCTCACAATAATTTAAGAATCACACGAATACTGCTAAGTCTGGCAGAATTGGGAGCAGAAGAATACCAAGCCCCGCTGGTAAGGTTCTTCCTCAAGGAGATCCTTATCAAAAATAAGCTGCCAAGTATGAAGAAAAGTGCGATGAACTTTTTTATACCAGCAGTGAGAGATTCAAAAGAAAGACAAGATCTGCTGTTTTTTGCCTGGCGATATTATTTCCCAAAAGAATTCATCTGGGGAAACCATGGAGAATTGGCACAATACAAAGTAAAACCAGTCGTGGCTGCACTCTTACCGGCGCCACTGAGTGAATGGACACCTGTGTATTCAGAAAAAGAGAAGAAATGGCTATCGGAAGAACAAGGCGGATATGGAGAAGACTGATGGTTCCAGTTAGAAAATGGAAAAATAGTTCTGCCAGCAACACTGGCGCCTGAGATTGTAAGAATGCTCCATGCAAGTACTCATGGAGGAAGAGAAATGATGGAACAGCAATTGGAGCCACATTTCTACGTACCAGGATTGTCAGTAATCTGCAAAGCAATAACCCAGCAGTGTATGACATGCGCCAAGAATAATCCAAGAACAGGCCCGTCTCAATCGGGCTGTCTCCAATGGCGTCATTACAGATAGATTTAACAGTGTTGCCACCCTGTGAAGGATACAAATATCTACTGGTAATGGTGTGCACCCTAACAGGATGGGTGGAAGCTTTCCCAACAAGAACAGAAAAGACAGCGGAGGTGGTGAAAAGTCTGATGAAAGAAATAATACCGCACTACGGACTGCCTCTTGAAATAGGGTCGGACAATGGCCCTGCATTTATACAGAACTGTTTACAGCAACTTGCCCGTCTATTGGGTATCACCTGGAAGCTACACACTGCCTACAGGCCCCAAAGTTCAGGAAAAGTCGAGAGAATGAACCGCACCCTATAGACTCTGATGTCCAAATTGTGCCAAGAAACGTCACTAGGCTGGTTGGATGTGCTCCTGATAGCTTTATTACACATTAGGTGTAGACCCACCCCCCAATTGAAGCTAAGTCCGAACGAGCTTATGTTCGGATGGCCTACCCCTCTGATCAATGGACTAAGGGGGGACCTTCGGGCATTAGGGGAAATTAAATTGAATGATCAGGTTGTACTGTTGGGTAAAGCAATGCAGAAATTGAATACTTTGGTGGGAGATAATGTACCTCACTTTTTGTACCCTCCACTGCATAAATATTGTCCAGGTGATTCAGTATGGGTAAAAGAGTGGAAAAATGATCCATTAGGCCCAAAATGGAGAGGTCCTTACTTTGTCCTGTTATCAACCCCCTACAGCAGTAAAGGTTGCCGAGGTGGTCCCGTGGATACATCATTCCAGATTGAAGGTAGCTGCAGCCAATCCTGAACCAGTATGGAAGGTCGTCACCAACGAGACCAATCCACTGAGGCTAAAGCTATCAAAGACCACAGTCATGAGCCCCTGAGAGATTCGATTGAAAGTATCCAAGATATTCAACCCTCGGGTGTTCTGATGGATACAGCGAGATCTAATTATCCACTGATGGAAAATGCTGAGAGGGTTATTTTTAGGGGCCCGGCCCCGACCCGTGATCAACCGGAAATGTCTTTTGTTTTTGAAATTCCGGCGGGGAGGGATTGGGTTTATGTGACTGCGAAGAGAATTGCCCAAGGGTTTTTGACAGTGGGAACAATTCTGGTATTGATTTTGTTTCTTGCACATTTGATTTATGGACTATCACGTGAAGCGTGTCCCAAGTGTCCAAGCACCACCAAAAATCGGAATGGCGCATACCCGGTGATGGAGAACCGTACCATGTGGAGACAAAAGCGAGAGGCGTCATCTGGAACTAAGCTAAAAGGACACCTACTTGTGCAATTTAAATATGATTATGCTAAAAAGTCTGGACAGACCACATGTTGGGTGTGTAGTAGACTGCACCCAGAGACAATTCATATACCATTCGCATCTGTCCCAATGAATTTGAGTATGTTTGCATCAGAAAATTTTACAGTACAGACAGTTGATATGTCAAGAGAAACCAGAACCATTCAGTCCTGGGCATCCTATAATAGGTCCAGTGTACCAACCAGAGTGATGTTTTCAACTAGGCCCAGATAGAGAGATAAGTAACGAGGGTGGGGTGTGCAACTCAAGTCAGTTCAATTGGACATCGTATATTTATATATTCAGAACAGGACTGAAGGATATATATATATATATGTATATATATATATATATATATTAGGCAGTTCACTAGAGAACAAGAGAAAGAGATTGCGAACGCAACCAGTGGAAGGCAGGATATAGGGGACATGATGAGAAGGTTGAGACAGTTTGCAATAGCGATAACAAAGGGAACACTATATTCATCACCATTTATAGCGAAAGGAGGATATCAGGTGTGTTGTAAAGGAGTGTGCTACACATGGGTACCACATACAGTGACGGGAATGTGTTACTTGGCTAAATTGATCCCGATCCAGAAGGTAAGGGGGGAGGACACTATGACGGAATGGAGATGTTGTTCCGCCTGCGGGTGTGCTCTATCTGCGTGACCCCCGTCGCTTACCGCTGGCCCGACTACCGAGTGACGCGCACTCGGCGTCTCGTGCGGCCTGGCGTGACCCTGGGGAAGGGTTAGCGCGGTGGAGGGGACCCCTGCCTAGAACCAGCCCGACCACTGAGCCATACGGCACTCAGCGTCCCGAGCAGCTGGTTCACTGACCTTGTGGGTGTGGAGTGCGTCTGCGGGCGGCCGTGCGAATCTGGGGATCGGATCTGCCGCGGAGGAATATTCGGATCTTTAAACGGATGAATCTTCGGATCTTACGGGAGCGGCTGAATCTTCGGATCTGATCACCGCTCACTTGGTATTACCGAAGCGCGGTACGCGGCCGCGCCTTCGGTTCGGATCTTAAGTCCGTTCTGATCTTAAGTCCGTTCTGATCTTAAGTCCGTTCTGATCTTAAGTCCGTTCTGATCTTAAGTCTGGACACCGCACCCTGAGACCGCGCGGGATGCTCAGACAGTATATGCGGCGGAGAGTAAAGGACATCAGGCGAGGCTGGATGCACTGGAAAATCTCCCTTTATTTTTCACAACACACGCATTTATCACTTTACACAATTAGGAATACAATGGGAATCCCTGCCCGCCCACACAAGTCCCATTGGCCCTCGCTGGCAGGAGGCACCCGGGCCCCGATTCGTATTGGCCATTACGAATCGGGGAGTTGCCGATTCGGCCATTTTAAGATCCGAATATTCTGATCTGAACCACGAGGCGATCAGAAAATGGCGGCGGGCAAGGCAGACAAAGGGAAAATACATTTCGCAATAAACCAACGGGGACACTTTATTACACCACACAATCACATCTAAATAAACGTACTTATAAAACGGGTGCGTGCCACCGCACCTAAGTGTCCATGGCCACCACTGTCACGGTGCACCGCCCCTGGCTGAGGGTGCTGGGCCATTCCGTGACACTCCTCCCCCTTCCCACAGTTCGACGCACCTGGTCTGACCCCACCGGGTCATACCGGGGAAGTCGGTGCTCCCAGGCCCATAGTCGGTCTGGGGAGGCCTGGCCCAGGCTTCTCCATTTGGCTTTGCGGCCGTGCCAGCTTGGTCGGGGCCCCGCGTCCTTAGGGTTACCCCGGCTGGGCGAAAAGACATAAGTCCGGGGAGGAGTACCTCCTGTGTCCCCTCCGGGAAAACGGGCGCTAAACGCACCCACCCCGGGTAGTCGATGAAAAGCCCAGTGGCTGTGCGGGGCCTCCAGGCCAAAGAGTTGAGGAGATGGGCAGAGGCCAGCGGCGCTCTGCCCCGTAGTCAGCTCTTCCGCTGAGGGGGTAATTGTAACAAAAGGACAAGGGTAGACACACCCGGCTGCTCTCCCGGGCAGCCGAAGGGTGGGCAGAGGCCAGCGGCGCTCTGCCCCGTTGCCAGCTCTTCTGCTGAAGAGGCAGGTACACAAACGGCAACCGAGGGGACAAATGGGGTCAAACCCGGCTGCTCTTCCTGGCAGCCGAAGAGGGGAATACATAATTGCAACGGCAGTCGCACGGGGTCAACCTCACTCTGCCCCTCGGGGCGAGTTGGGAGAAATGGGCAGAGGCCAGCGGCGCTCTGCCCTGGCGTCAGCTCTTCCGCTGGGTGGAAATCTCCTTGCGGGAGGATGGTTTCTTCCCCCCTCGGGACCGTCACTGGCTGCGCACAACCCAGCCCGGGGGGACCATCTGTCTGCTCCACCTGGCAGACTGTGGGTGGTGGGCAGAGGCCAGCGACACTCTGCCCCGTGGCCAGCTCTTCCGCTGGTTGAAGATCTCCTTGGGGAAGGATGGTCACTTCACCCCCCGGGGCAAACAATGGTTGCGCACAACCCATCCCGGGGAGACCATCCGTCTCCTCCCCCACTGGACCCGTGGCCTCAGCCACCCTGTCCTCTTGCGGGGTGCAGGGGGTAACTTCCTCTGCCGGAACCCCCACGGGCACCCATGGGTCCGCCTCAGCCTCCCATAGGTCCCAAACCTGGGGACTGTCGACCTCCTCCGCCGACCCGTCCCACCACGGGGAGCTCAGACTCGACTGCGGAACGCCGTCCAACAGTCTTCGATAAGCCACCTCGAGCTCCCACTCTCGCTCGGCTAGGGACTCCAGCTCCTCAAACACCGAGTCCCTGCTGTCTGACGGGATCTCCAGTTCCCGTCGCTCCAGAATGTCTTCCATCCGCTCTTCGGTCTCCTCTCCAAACTCGGGGTCGGCGGCCATGCTCGCGTAGAGCAGCCCCGTGCCTCCGTAGCGAGGCCCTGCAGTGGAACTGCCTTCAATAGGGCGCACTGTCGGAGAGGCGGTTAGCCACCGGAGCGCGCGGTACGCGGCGTCCAGTGCGATCTCCTGTTGCACCAGACTCCGGAGCTCGGCCTCCCACTCCTCTGGGGCCCGACCTTGCAGGAACGCTGCTCGCACATCGTACTGCACCCGATGGACGACAGCGTCAGAAGGAATGTACACACCATGGCAGTCCCGCTCATGGTCCAGGGCCTCGTACCACAGTTCCTCTGTGGACCTCTGATCCCGCTCCAGGCCCTCCTGCAGCCTTCCTGCCAACACGACCTTCATGTCGACGAAGGTGCCCGCGCAGGAGCACTGCTCCTCAATGGGGAATGTGGCGTCCTCAGATGCAGCTCCAGGCGAGCTGTGAGTCTCCATCCGAGGGTCGCGGGGATAAGTGACGTCCTCAGTACAGGCTCCAGGCGAGCTGAGAGTCCCGCAAGCGTAGTCACTGGGGTTTGCAGATTCCCCAGGTGAAGCTCCAGTCGAGCTGTGAGCCTCGACCCAGGGTTCCACAGGGTAGGGTTCGGGTCAACATATTCAGTCTCTGCTCCGCGGAGCTCTGCCAACCGCAGCTCGTGCTGGCGTTCCTTCTCCTGCTCAACTTCCGGTAAAACTCCCGAATCACTTCGTATCTGTCCACCGACGATGAGGCATCTCCGAGCAGGGCAATCCGACGCCGCACCTCTCTGAGGCCAGCATCTTCCTCCACCTCTGCGTGGACAGGGCTGGGGACGGGCGTCGCCACCCTGTCCTGATCCATCCTGGTCAGTTCCTTGATCAGAGTCTTCCTCTTCTTGTTACCCGGCGTTCCTCCCCGGTTCTCCAACATCCCACGCAGGGTGTCCCTGTCGTAGTGGGTGTACACCACCATGGCGTAGGTCTCCTAGGGGCCTGCAGAGAGCGATCCCACCGCTGCCACCAGTATGACGGAATGGAGATGTTGTTCCGCCTGCGGGTGTGCTCTATCTGCGTGACCCCCGTCGCTTACCGCTGGCCCGACTACCGAGTGACGCGCACTCGGCGTCTCGTGCGGCCTGGCGTGACCCTGGGGAAGGGTTAGCGGGCGGTGGAGGGGACCCCTGCCTAGAACCAGCCCGACCACTGAGCCATACGGCACTCAGCGTCCCGAGCAGCTGGTTCACTGACCTTGTGGGTGTGGAGTGCGTCTGCGGGCGGCCGTGCGAATCTGGGGATCGGATCTGCCGCGGAGGAATATTCGGATCTTTAAACGGATGAATCTTCGGATCTTACGGGAGCGGCTGAATCTTCGGATCTGATCACCGCTCACTTGGTATACCGAAGCGCGGTACGCGGCCGCGCCTTCGGTTCGGATCTTAAGTCCGTTCTGATCTTAAGTCCGTTCTGATCTTAAGTCCGTTCTGATCTTAAGTCCGTTCTGATCTTAAGTCTGGACACCGCACCCTGAGACCGCGCGGGATGCTCAGACAGTATATGCGGCGGAGAGTAAAGGACATCAGGCGAGGCTGGATGCACTGGAAAATCTCCCTTTATTTTTCACAACACACGCATTTATCACTTTACACAATTAGGAATACAATGGGAATCCCTGCCCGCCCACACAAGTCCCATTGGCCCTCGCTGGCAGGAGGCACCCGGGCCCCGATTCGTATTGGCCATTACGAATCGGGGAGTTGCCGATTCGGCCATTTTAAGATCCGAATATTCTGATCTGAACCACGAGGCGATCAGAAAATGGCGGCGGGCAAGGCAGACAAAGGGAAAATACATTTCGCAATAAACCAACGGGGACACTTTATTACACCACACAATCACATCTAAATAAACGTACTTATAAAACCGGGTGCGTGCCACCGCACCTAAGTGTCCATGGCCACCACTGTCACGGTGCACCGCCCCTGGCTGAGGGTGCTGGGCCATTCCGTGACAGACACCAATTCAGATACAATACTTCACCCTAGGTACCCACTGGTGTTTGAGAGACAGAAGAGAGAGTTGTTCAAGAATGCGGATCGAGTATGGGCTTGGCTTCCGGCCTGGACTGGATGGGGAAGAGAGTTGATGGCAAGAATGAACAGTTATGCCAGTTTGATGGATGAGATTTTGAATAAAACTAGTTGGGATATTCAGTTGCTGAATCTGGAAGTACGAGAGATACGAAAGGTGCAAATGATACACAACATGGCACTGGAACAGATTAGTGCAGCCCTGAATGGATTGTGTGAGATGACGATGCACTATGAATGTTGCACATTCATCAAGAATGCTACACATGATGTCCCTGACTTATCAGGTAATTCAAGATCACCAAGAAAAGGTAGCACAGTTGCAGGACACAGCAAGGAGGATCACTGCTGAAGGCTGGAATCCACTTCGTGGGTTCGGAGCAATCGGAGATTGGTTTGGATCCATTCTGAGATTTATTTCACAGATTGGATCTATGATTCTGATGGTAGTGGTGATCTTGGTTGTAGGGGCACTACTGTATCGTATAGGGCTTTGCCTCTGGCCTCTATGCAAGAAGGCACTGACACCCACACAAACACAAAATATACCACTGATCATCCCACAAGGTATGTTCCTGACAAAAACAGGCCCCCCCCAAATATGAGGAACTTGAGAATAGAAGCAGTGAGGTGTAGTGGTTACAAGTCTCAGGAGAAGAGCCTGAGGCTTGAGCCAAGGGGGGAATGTAGTGGAAATAGGCTGGAAGATGGCCGCCATTGTAAGCCAGGCGTCCATCTTGTTCAGAATATTGGTTCACTTGAAAATAATTAGGTAGTTTTTAGTTGAAACTAGAATCAGGCATACATAGAAATTTAGGAATGTGCTGAGATTAGCAGGAAAAACAATTAAAGCGCTGAGAGAGAGATCTCTGCTGTTCCAGGCACAGAGAAAGAAACATCAAGGTCGTTGGGGCCTGCATAAATACAAAGGAGTACATAGATCAGACCAGGTGCCATTTGTAACAAATAATTGAAGGCGCTAGGGAACCAGGCACAGCCCGGAACAGTAGGAGTAACTAATCATGATTTATTGTTACTAACACAAAGTTTTCCAATTTACGGCCAATTAATGAAATGTCTTTTGTATTAGACTAAGGGAGGTACTAACCCACGTGGGGTGGGATAGTGTCACCGGGAGGTGGACTAATTGGGATGTACCTAATTATGTATTTGAGGTATAAAACCTCAGGACACTGTATAATTGATGCTCAGTCTTTGCGATTCAATCCTGTCTGAGCATTCTGTGACGTCACAATAAAAGTTTGCCTTTCCTGAAGAGACTCGTGTTCAGACAATCCTTGCTCGTGTCCGGTCCGGCCTCGTCCCGAGTGAACCAAGTGGATTCCGGTTACAATATCTCAAGTAATTTCTCGTGCAGCGCCGACCCTATGGAACGGGCTTCCTCGCACTATCAGACTGTCCCCAAATCTGGCTTCATTTAAATGCTCCCTAAAGTCCCTTCTGTTTAGGGAAGCGACCACCCGACTCCGTAACAAGACATCCGACCAACCAAAAACAGTCCTCACCTCTCCCTGCATTAACTCATCACTGCAGTCCCCCCCTCCTGTTTCTAATCCCCTCACCCATCTATATTTTAAGTTCCCACAGGAATAGGGTCCTCATATCCTCCTGTATCTGCTGGCAGGAATATTGACCTGTCTCCTGTATGTATTGTAGAATTGTCCTGTCATTAACCATTGCACCTTGTACAGCGCTGCGGAATGTGTTGGCGCTTAATAAATAATAATAATAAAACCAAAAGTCTTTCGTATTTGCAGATTGTACAAGCGTATAAGATCGGATCTCATAACCCTTAGACCTGGAGCAAAACCCTGATAAGGCTGTAGTAAGAAAACCAGGGCGAGATGGGAATTTCCCCGCAAAGCGAGTCAAACCCCAAGCAGCGTGCATAGGGTTAAACCAACGGCGCACAACACTAGCCACCGCTATAGCATATAACATGAGAATGGTTAAAGACAAGCTGGGTCAAAATCAGGAGCAGGAATCGTATACAAAAATGGGTCGGCAACAGAATAGCAATGAATACAAGAGGAAGCGATGTGGGAACAGAACTCCACGTCAGGGCGACGAGGCAACTCCTTGCGCCCTGCTTTAAACCCGGCGGCTCCTCGTGACCACGCCAGGCCCCGCCCCCTCGGACGCCGCTCGGCCATTACATGGTGCTGGCAAATGACCAGCCCTTGGCATTGAACCATGCCCAGACCCCGCCCCAGGAAGCACAGCAGGTTCTGAGGATGTAACAGTGTGGTCAGGGTGTGTGGCAGGGCTTGCAGTAGGTAAATGGGGTGTCTGGTCATACATTTTAATTTTAACATAAACAGGACAGGCTTTCAGCTAAATTATTTTTTGGAAAGCGTCACAAGACTTTAAAAGTATTGGTACTCAGCATCTCGGTACTAAGGAAAAAAGAATCGGAACTTATACTTGGTCTTTAAAAAGTGGTGTCTGTGCAACCCTAGTGTGTGTGTATATATATCTCTAAGGTCTGTGTGTGGTGTGTTTGTATATATAATTATATATGTGATTAGGGTTACTTTTTTTTTATACTATTCTGATAAAATAGGCAGTAATGTATATATTTTATTCAATAGAAACTATCTAAATGGACGTAATGTATCAGTGTGGTTGGACAGCTGATATAAGTGGAGTTTAGACCTTGCCTACATGACATGCGTTTTGGGTAAAGTTTTGGTATGTTGTACATTGTAATTTAAAAGTGTTTTTTTTAATGAAAATGAAATGGATTTTGCTTCATTTGATGAGAAACAAACATTTCTTTAGTTTTATCTGCAGAGTATTGGATTCCTGTCCAGTGTGGAAAGAAGTAAACGTAATCCAGTGTAGACAGGGTGCGAGGAGGAGCAAGAGTTAAGTCATGCCTGCAAAATGTTTGCTTCTCTTCACTTCGATATGCTGTGCGTCGCTACGTGCTAAGTGTATCTCAGGCTTCAGGGAAAAAATTTGCGTTCGCTAATTTCCCCTTAGCTTCCCGGTTTCCCCAGCAGATCACGGGGCAGGCACCGAGTCCGAGAACAATCACTAAGCTCGCGGATGCTGGGGCAGCGCTACAGCACCGACCTTGAAATAACCCTCCATGGCTTCCATAGGACGCCATGGAGGATCGTGCTGCCGGGTCACATGACCAGCAGGATCTCACCTCTTGTAAGATCCTGCTGGTTGGTGTAGTGATTGTGGAGGGAGACCGGGGACTACCACGTGTAAACCACTTGAGGGAAATGAGAAAATAGACAGCTAGTGGTTTTAAACTCGGTGGTGCTGTGTCATGCTGCTGGGTGATTCTGGTGTGGGACGTGGCAGTACCCCCCTCTACGGGAGGCCACCAGACGACCACCAGGAGCATGAAGGTGGAAAGCGGCACCAGATGAGGTGCATGAATGTCACTAACTGGCAAAAAGGACCTGTCCTCCGGCTCATAACCCACCCAATCCACAAGATACTGGAGGGTACCCCTGGAAAACCTGAAATCAAGAATAGCCTCTACCTTGTACTCCTCCTCACCTACCTCAATAGGAGGAGGGGGCACAGTGACTCCGGTAAAACGATTACAGAGCAAAGGTTTAAGCAGGCTCACATGAAATACATTTTGTATCCTAAGGGAATGTGGCATGGCTAAAGCATACATGACTGGATTGAGCCGGCGCAGAACCCTATAAGGGCCTATGAACGGGGGGGGGGGACTTCAAGGTTGGTACCATTAAACGTATATGGCATGTGGATAACCAAAAATGGCTGCCAAATTGTAGATGGGTGCCTGCCTCCTGTGTCTATCAGCCTTTCTTATCTGACCCTCCGTATTACTCTTAATGATGCCTTTAATCTGAACCCATGTCTCCTTTAGAGACTGCAAATGAGCATCCAATGCAGGCAGACTGGATGTTGGAAACTGGTGATGGAGGGTGAAGACTAGGGATGAGCCGAACACACCCGAGTTCGGCTCCTACCCAAACCCAAACTTTCCAAATGTTCGAATCCGAACTCGAACTCAATACAAGTCAATGGGGCTGAAAATTCGGTTTTTAGAGTGCCCTCCAAGAGGGCATATATGCTAGATATTTGCCATAAAAAGTGTATGGGGGTCCGGGTAGTGCCTGGGGGACAGGAAACCAGGACAAAAAGTAAAAAAAAAAAAACGTTTTTAAAGGGACAGTGAAAATAAGGGTTATTGAAAATGAGAAAAGGGTTAAAAATAAACACGAAAAATTCCTTCAAATATCGTGGCTTGGAGGACCCCATAACCTGCCCGTGAAGTGGCGGATTTCTAGGATGTATAGAAACACTTAAAAACAAAAAAATGACACTTCAAATGACGGTAAATGCTTTTCCTTTAATCTATCCATAAACAACTGCTTGGGGCGGCAGTCTGTATGAAAAGAGGAGACATTTTCGTACACGCAGAAAAGTTTACTGATTTTTTTTTGGCTAAATTATTGTGAAACTTATGCAGGCTTTGGATGAAAGTAACAATAGGTGCTTTAAAATTGGCCCTTTAGCGTCAGCAACAGTGCCGTCACACCGTAACCCCTCTGAGGATATGAATCCGATACAGGCGTCAGTGGCAGTGCACCCAAATACTGTGCTTTTGGTGCCAGGCCTGCAAGTACTATCATACAGTATCCCCTCTGTAGTATTATGGAAGAATGCAGGGGTGGACCTTGCGGTCCTATATTAAAAAGATATGAATCTGGTAAAGGCGTCAGTGCACCCAGTTATTGTGCTTTTGGTGCCAGACTGCCAGGCCAGCAAGTACTATCATACAGTAACCCCTCTGTAGTATTGTGGAAGAGTGCAGGGTTGGACCCTGCTGTTCAAAAAATTAAAATGATATAAACTTGGCACAGGCGTCAATGCAGCCAAATATTGCGCCTTTCATGGCAGCAAGTGCATTCACACCGTAACCCTTTTGTGGTATTGTGGAAGAGTTCCGTGCTGGAGGTTTTGTGCATGCAGAAGACATCCCCGATCAATTCCGTTACGTCAGCATCAGGGGATTGATAACTGCTGATCCAGGACTGATTCAATTTTATAAATGTCAGCCGGTCTACAGAGTCGGTGGACAGACACACTCTTTTGTCTGTGACAAAACCTCCAGCGGCACTGAACGTCCTTTCAGAAAGCACGCTGGATGAAGGGATACCTAGTAGCTGCATAGAATATTGGCTAAGTTCTGGCCAGTGATCCAATCAACACCCAGTAAGCCAGTGGATCATCTGCTGGAAAGGTATCCAGGTCTGCCCTTGCCCCTAGGTAGTCCTGCACCATATGGTGAAGACGCTGGCAATGGGTGCCTACATTTGACGTCCCTGGGCGTTGCGGACTAAAAAAATTTAAATGCATCAGTCAAGCGGCCCTGGCCTTCACCACTATTCCTCTGATCATCCGCAGCCTCAGAAGCACGTGTGTCATCACTTGGTAACCTACCAGTGCCTGGAAAGGTGTTACACAAGTGTCGCTTTAGAGCGTCCAAGTTTTTTCATCCTGTGCTCCCTCTGTGCGGGCAGGATGAGCTCTGCAACTTTACCCTTGTATCGTGGATCAAGAAGGGTTGCCAACCAGTAATGATCCCTCTCCTTGATAGCACGAATCCTGGGGTCCTTTAGCAGGCTTTGCATCATAAGGGAGCCCATGCAGCGTAGGTTGGAGGTGGCATTAGCTTCCGAGTCTTCCTGGTCAATAAAGATGACCGTATCGTGCACTTCCTCCTCCCAGCCACGCACTAGCCCTTGTGTATCTGGGCACACGAAACCCTCCCTTGAGGAATCCCCACCTTCAATGCCCCCACTACTTAAATATTCCTCATCCTCCTGCTGTCTGATCTGAGGAGGACCCGCTGGAATGCTGTCTGCGGAAAGACTGGGGCCTTGAGAGCTAGGGAAGGCCTCCTCTTCCTCCCGCTGCTCTGCCTCTAGAGCCACATCTATAATTCCCTGCAGAGTGTGCTCCAGCAGGAACACTAAAGTAATTGTGTCACTGATGCATGCACTGTCCCTGCTCACTATCCTCGTTGCCTCCTCAAATGGTGACAGTACAGTGCATGCATCCTTGATCATCAGCCACTGCGGGGGTGAAAAAAACCACAAGTTGACCTGAACCTGTTCTTGTGCCATACTCACACAGGTACTCGTTGATGGCCCTCTGCTGCTTGTGCAGACGCTGCAGCATTGCAAATGTCGAGTTCCACCTGGTGGGCATGTCACAGATCAGACGGTTTGTGGGAAGGTGGAATTCTCTGAGTTTCTGCCAGGCAAACGCTTGCTGGGAATGACCGTCTGAAGTGGCTGCAGACTTTTCTGGCCTGGCTGAGAAGCTCTGGCAGCCCAGGGTACTTGGTTAGGAAATGCTGTACCACTAGATTTAGGATGTGTGCTAGGCATGCACCTGGCCCTGCAGAGCTGACAGAATTTCTGGCCCGGTGTGGCTCCTGTCCCCTAAACAAACCAGCTCAAACACAGTAAGGCTTCTTTTTGCTTGAGCCATTGCGTAGACCCTGTCAGGCGTTGGTTTAACTGCCACTTCGCCAGAGACACAGAAGGAGGAGGAAGAGGGAGAGGTGGTAGTGGTGGAGGAGGAAGAGGGAGAGGTGGTAGTGGTGGAGCAGACAGACCTCATACAAGCAGCTTTCTGGAGGCGTGGTGGATGAACAAGCTCCAGCACAGAGCCCCGTCTTGGATCCATCCCAGCTGTAATCGGAGTTACCCAGTGTGCCGTGAAGGAAATGTAACGACCCTGTCCATGCTTGCTGGACCACGTGTCTAAAGTCACATGCACCTTGTTGCTGACTGCCTTTCCCAATGACTGGATAACATTGTCTTCCACGTGCTGGTATAGTGCTGGAATGGCCTTCCGTGAAAAGTAATGGCAATTTGGAACCTGCCACTGTGGTACAGCACATTCAGCAAATTCACGAAAGGGAGCAGAGTCCACCAGCTGGAAAGGCAGCAGCTGCAATGCGAGTAATTTTGCTAAGCTGGCATTTAGACGCTGTGCTTGGGGATGGTTGGGACTATATTTTTTCTTACGCTGCAGCAGCTGCAGCAGCTGCAGCAACGTAATCTGACTGCGTAAATCTTCAGCTGATGGGATGATGTCACATTGTGAGGAAGGACCTGGTACATCCATTACTGTAGCATCATCCCTGTCAGTGGAGGTTGTAGGCAATGACATGGCAGGACATACAGTGGGGGTAGAGACAGATGAGGAGGACCTACGCAAAGTTTTGTGCCAACGGGATGTGTGGCAGGTGTTCATATGTCGCCTCAAGCACGTGGTACCCAAGTGTCCGGTGTCTTTCCCACGCTTCAGCCTCATCTGACATAGATTACAAATAGCAACGGTGCGCTCTGCTGCACATTTCTTAAAGAACTCCCAGACAACAGAGTTCCTGCATGTGTGCTTTGAGACAACAGCGCTCTGCACCGGAGCAGCTCTGACATCTGATGCCTTGGACTGGCTAGTGCTACGGTTGGTCATAGAGGATGTTGTGCCTTGTGTTTGCTGTGCCTCCTTCTCCCCCCCTCCTCCCCCTCCTCCTCACTTGATTCCTCTGTTCGATCTGGCACCCAGGTGGAGTCAGTGACCTCATCATCATTGTCATCTTCACCCCCTATCTCCTCGTCACTGGAGCCAACTTGGCAGTATGCTGCAGCTGCTGGGGCAACATGAGTGCCAGTTATTTGTGTGTCATCACTGGCACCCCCTTCCTCTTGGTTGATTATACTCCCTTCCTCAACCTCAGAGATTGAATCAGAGCACTGTACTTGCTGCGCATCCTCAAGCAGCATGTCACTGTCATTGTAGTCAAACAATTCAGCTGACTCCTCCGTGTGTGATAGTGAGGCTACGGCAGGAGTAGCTGTGGACATGGAGGCTGCATTAGATGTTTTGGCAGCTGAGGTGGACTGTAAAGTACTACAAGCCTGGCTGGCAGAGGACTCGGAGGATGAGAATGGCCTGGTTAGCCAATCCACCAAATCCTCTGTATGTTGCTGCTGCTTAAGACAGCCAGCACCAGTTAGAAAGGACAAGCGTGCCCCTGCAGAGGATGCACCACGTCCACCACGACCGGAGGCACAGCCTCCCGACACGGGCTGCTTGCTATCTTATCTGTGTCTGGGAGCGTCTGCCTGTCCTTTTTGTTCTTTCAGACCTAGTGAGATATAGATTAAATATATACACAACTCTGATTCAACTCTGGTATAAAGATTAAACATTTACAGAACTCTGGTATAACTCAGTGAGACACCCTGATAGCTGGCAGCCAGTGACAAGACAGATTACAATTTCCTGCTATAAATCAGTGAGACCCCCTGATGGATGGCAGTGAGAAGCCACAGATTACAAATCTCAGAAACCTCCTTTAAATCAGTGTGACCCCTTGATCGGTGGCAGTGAGAAGACAGATTATAAATCTGATAGAAGTATGTGGGACCCCCTGATGGGTGGCAGTGAGAAGCCACAGATTACAAATCTCAGAAACCGCTTATAAATCAGTGAGACACCTTGATGGGTGGCAGTGAGAAGCCACAGATTACAAGTCTCAGAAACCTCCTATAAATCAGTGAGACCCCCTGATGGGTGGCAGCCAGTGAGAACACACAGATCACCTCAATTCCCAAATATTTTGTAGAAATTTGTGACCCTCAAAATACTGCGTGGTACTGGCTGTGTGACAAGATACAGATCACCTCAATTCCCAAATATTTTGTAGAAATTTGTGAGACCCCCAAAATACTTGTTGGCAGTGACAAGACACACATCACCTCAATTCCCAGATATTTGGTAGAAATGAGACCCCCCCCCCCCAGTAGCGTGGCAGGCTGGCAGTAAGAACACACAACAACAACAGTCTCCTATGAAATCTCCTCTCAAATACATGCTGAAGCGGTGCGTGGAAACCTTATATAGTGTGCTGCAGGACTTAGCTCTGTGAGCCCATGATTGGGCAAAATTTGCCCAATCAGGACTTTGAGCCATGATTGGCATACTGTTGAACCTGTCTTGCACCAGACCTGTGGTCAGGTGCAAGGCTGTAGCCAATTACGGGCTTCAGGCCAGTGTAAAAGTGCATTGTGGGCCATTGTGGTGCATTGTGGTCGCACATGCGGCGAACACCCGGAAATGTTCGGAGTTCGCAAGCAGACCGAACAGGCGAAGTTCGGTCCGAACTCCGAACTGTCCCAACCGAACAGCTCATCCCTAGTGAAGACCATATACCATAAAGACAGAGTAACCAGTGGTCTCATTATTGCTATTAAGTCCGACCATGTGTTCTGTTGTTGAGAGGTGAAGCAGAGAAAGTATTGTTTTTGACTTTGGCTCTATCAGCCGCCCCGTTAGTCTGCAGATGGTATGCAGTCGAGAAAGCCAACTGTAACCCCATATTCTTGCAGAAACCCTTCCAGAACTGGGACACAAATTGAGTGCCTCTTTCAGAGACTATCCCAAGAGGTACACCGTGGAGCCTGACAACATTGGCAACAAATATAGTCACAAGTTCCGCGGCTGAAGGCAACTTAGTGAGGGGAACAAAGTGAGCCATCGTAGAAAAACGATCAACAATGGTAAATATAACCCTTGGATCTGGGTAGTTCTACTATAGTATGAAGTCCATCGCTATATGCGACCAAGGTCTGCCTGGAAGTGGCAAACCCTACTGGTACGTTCTTAGGGCTCTTATTTCTGGCGCACACTTCGCAAACAGATATGTAATCCTTAACATCTCGGCGTAAAGCAGGCCACCAGATTTGCCTCATCAGACTGGATATGGTTTTGGAGATCCCCATATGGGCAGAAGGTTTAGTAACATGATGTAACCTGATTAAATGTTCTCGCTCTTTCTCAGGTACAAACAACTTGTCTGGGGGTTTTGCCCCAGGAGTGACACCTTGAGAGAGATGCCTGAAGACATTCTAACAGAGGAGAAGAGACAGTAACGGTGGTAGAGCAATGATACGTTCCATGGGGACAATGGTATTTTGGTTCTACACATGATGCTCATATGTCACAAATTGCCTGGACAAGGAGTCGGCCTTAACATTTCAGGAACCAGGTCGATAAGTCAGGATGAAGTTGAAGTTGAAGCTAGACAGAAATAAGAACCATCTTGCCTGTGTAGCGTTAAACCCCAAGGCATCTCCTACATGCGTTAGGTTGTGATCTGTAATGATCACAACAGGAACACTAGACCCCTCTAGAAGTTGCCTTCATTCAGATAACGCCGACACCACTGCCAGTAACTCTCGATTCCCGATGTCGGAATTAATTTCTGCTTTAGACATTTTTCGGGAAAAGAATCCACATGGGTGCAGTGGTGTCATGTCCTCAGCCCCCGCTGCACTGCCTGGGGGATTTGGGCAAGGTCCTGTACCAGGAGCTGGCCGGCTGCCAGCACTGGGGAATGGCCGAGCGGTGTCTGAGGGGGCAGGGCCCAGCATGGTCACGAGGAGCCGCCGGGTTTAAAACAGGGCACGAGGAGTTGCCTCGTCGCCCTGTCGTGGAGTCTGATTCCCGCATCGCTGCCTATTGATTGATATTGCCTTTCTGTTGCCAACCCGGTTTTTGGATACGATTCCTGCTCCTGTTATTTGACCCGGGATGATTTCTGACTATTCTCTGCTGATTGATTCCGATTGCCTGTGTGGTGTTTTGGTGGTTTAACCTCATGCTTGCCGCTGGGGTGTTTACACGCTACTCGGGAAGTGTTCCTTCTCATCGGTGGGTTTTGTCCGTGGCCTCGCTAAGTGCCTATACCCAACCGAGGATTCACGTTCGCCAGCAATATATTGTTTCAATCTGCAATTACTAAATCCAACTTATTTAATGCTGATTGTCAGTGTGTGTTTACCAGCAACAATACTCGTTCTTGTTTGTACAACAGACCCCGAAGTGTATGTGTTGGCTCTTACCATCTAAAAGGTACCGCTGACCTGTCCCTATTTCCTGACTACCCTGCAGTCCGAGCAATTCACCTACTGTCTGATCTGTTTCTCTGTATGTGCTCGATCGGTCTCGAAACCTTTAGTGCTTAGTAGCGACTCAGTTTATGGTTCTACCTTGTTGCCACAAGTGTCTGATTCTGTGAGATTTAATCAGTGTTTAAATGTCAAAAAAGATTTCTCAGCCCGTAAGGATCTCAACTCCGCTACTCCTTGGTGGGCGATACCTCGCCCGTTACAAGTGGTTTATCAGGCGATTCTCTTTGAGACAAAACAGCTCCCACTGCTATTCCAGAAGCATCAACCTCCAAATGAAAAGGCAGTCTTGGGTCTGGGTGTCTTAACACCGGGGCAGTAGTGAAGGCTTTAAGTGTTTCAGAAGCCTGCAAGGCCAAAGGGGTCCACCTTTGGTTCTGGGTACCTTTTCTTGTCATAGAGGTTAGTGGAGCAACCAAAGAGGAGAGATTCTTGACGAACCTTCTATAGTAATTTGTGAACCCCAAAAACCTCTGAATGGCCTTTATTCCCTGAGGCAGTGGTCAATCCCAAATGGAGGACAGTTTAGAGAGGTCCATCTGGAAACCCTCTGGTATGATCACATAACCGAGAAAATGCATCAGGTCAAACATGCATTTCTCAAGCTTGCACTATAGTCCGTTCTCTAATAACCTTTTGAGAATGGTACGTACGTGCCTGTGGTGTTTCAATATCAGGTGAATAGATCAAGATATCATCTAAACAATGACAAATACCTTCAAATAGTATCTGAGTAAGTCACTTATGAAATCTTGAAATACAGCCGGGGCATTGCAGAACCCAAAAGGCCTTACTAAATACTCGTAACGTCCCTTGCGAGTATTGAAGGCTGTTTTCCATTCATGACCCTCATTTATTCTGACCAAGTTATAAGCACCCCTTGGATTTAATTTGGTATATACCTTGGCACCCCTCAGCTTCTCAAACAGCTCTGATATGAGTGGTATAAGATACACATTCCAGATAGTAATGCGGTTTAAATCCCTGTAGTCGATACAAGGGCGCAAGTCCCCCTCTTTTTTTCAAGACAAAAAAGAATCCTGCTACAGCATGAGAAGAGCGTCATATAAAACCTTTGGCTAGATTTTCTCTTATATATGCTCCTCGATTACATCATTCTACTTGAGATAGAGGATAAACATGACCCATAGGTGGCATGGCACCTGGGAGAAGATCAATTGCGCAATTGTACGGTCTGTGTGGTAGCAGAATATCTGAATTTTTTTATCAAAAACTGCCCTCAGATCCTCATACCACTTGGGTACGTTGTGGATAAAAGGAGGAGCTGTGGGTACATTAAGACTACAAATAGTACAGACAGTATGGAGACACTGGGACGAACAACGGAGGTTTCCATGATGTATCTCCCCCTGTTCCCAGTCCAATGAAGGGTTATGTTTCATGAGCCAGGGAAAACCCCAAACCACTGAACATGAGGGTGATTCAATAACCTGAAACTGCATAGTTTCCCTGTGTAGAACACCTGTGGTCAGTGTAACAGTAGCTGTATCATATGTGACTCTGGGCCTGGATAGAGGCCTTTCATCGATAGCCTCTACTATAACGGAGTGCCCCTCTCAACCAGAGGGAGGGAGTGAGTACAAGCAAACCCCTGATCAAGAAAGATCCCTGCTGCCCCAGAGTCTATAAATGCCATGGTATAAATCATGGTGGTCTCCCAGGCTAGGGAGACAAGCACCACCATACATGGTTTTTATTTCAGAACTGAGGACACATTTGTCATGCCCAGGGTTTGTCTCCTTAATAACCCTAGGCTTTGGCATTTCCCAAACCCCCGGACTTCATTGGTCTCCTGGGTCATTGTACCCTGAAATGACCACGACCCCCACAGTAAAAACATAACCCTTCCTGTCTACGGTATTCGCTTTCCTCCTCAGTTATACCCGTTTTGCCTATTTGCACAGGTTCTGGGGCAGTGTGTTCAGCTGCAGCATGTACCAGAACAGTCGGAGTGACAGAAGGAACAGAGCGTAACATTCTACGTATTCTCTCCCTGGGAGACCTCCTTTCACGTATTTGGTCATCCAAGGCCGTACAGAAATCAGTTAACTCCTCCCAGAACCTCAGGCAACCTCATAGGGGCAAGTTCATTCATCAATGACTCAGACAAACCTTCCATGAAGACCAACACCAAAGCTTCATTGGTCCAAGTTACTTCAGATGCCAATGTTTTAAATTCAATAGCGTAGTCAGAAACTCTTCTGTTACCCTGCCTGATCCTAAAGAGAGTTCTAACAGCAGTCTTAGCTATCCGAGTAGGGTTAAACGTATGGTGCAACTGTTGCACAAATGCTTCATAATCATAAATGATCGGTTTCTTATTTTCCCACAACGGGGTTGCCCAAGCAAGTGCTTTATCGGATAGGTGATTAATAAGAAATCCCACCTTGGCCTTGTCAGAGGGGCACATACCAGGGTTGAGGTTGAAGTGTGTCTCAATTTGTATCAAGAAACCCCTACAATAACCTGGAGTTCCATCAAATCGTATGGGAGCAGTCATATGTACATGGTGATTGGAAGGTGGAAATGCAGCAGAAGCACCCACCTCATTCACCGCTACAGTAACCGGAGGGGACACTCTACCTGGCTGATTCAGAAGAGCATGCAAAGCCTGAGCAATCTGATCTATACGATAGTCTTCCTTCTCCTGCCTTGCAGCGATCTTGGCTAACTGAGCGGATAGTTCTGCAGGAGCCATAGAAACATAGAAACATAGAAAAATGTCGGCAGATAAGAACCTTTCGGCCCATCTAGTCTGCCCAATTACATGGATACTTTACCTGGATTTATCTTTTGTTTAGGATAGCCTTATGCCTATCCCATGCTTGCTTAAATTCAATTACTGTTTTGGCCTCTACCACTTCAACTGGAAGACTGTTCCATGTATCCACCACCCTCTCAGTAAAATAATGCTTCCTGATGTTACTTTTAAACCTTTGCCCCTCTAATCTAAGACTATGTCCTCTTGTTTTGCTACTTTGTTTCCTTTTAAATATACTCCCTTCCTCTACCTTGTGGATTCCCTTTACGTATTTAAATGTTTCTATCATATCTCCTCTGTCTCATCTTTTTTCCAAGCTGTACATGTTAAGATCATTAAGCCTTTCCTGGTAACTTTTCTCCTTCAAGCCGTACACCATTTTAGTAGCCCTTCTCTGAACTCTCTCTAAAATGTCTATATCCTTCTGGAGATACGGTCTCCAGTACTGCACACAGTACTCCAAGTGAGGTCTCACCAGTGCTCTGTACAGTGGCATGAACACTTCCCTTTTCCTACTGCTAATACCTCTCCCTACACAACCAAGCATTCTGCTAGCATTTCCTGCTGCTCTATTACATTGACTACTTACCCTTAGATCCTCTGAAATAATGACCCCATAATCCCAACCCTCAGATGTATCAAATATTCTATATTCAGTCCTTGGGTTTTTACGTCCCAGGTGCATTATCTTGCACTTATCCACATTAAAACTCAATTGCCACAGCTCCCACCATTTTTTTAGTTTACCTAAATCATTTGTCATTTGGCTGATCCCTCCAGGAACGTCAACCCTGTTGCAAATCTTTGTGTCATCAGCAAAAAGACATACTTTTCCATTAATACCTTCTGCAATATCACTAATAAAAATATTAAAGAGAATGGATCCAAGTACTGACCCCTGAGGTACCCCACTGGTAACAAGACCATGGCCCTGATGTAATGTCATATTTTCCCCCACGAACTAAGAATCTGATCCCTATACGCAGCACGTCTATCCTAAACCTCTGATCCTTAAAATGGTTGTAAACTTTCTAAAACCTAGAACCAGAATACAGTAACCACGTACACAAGATAATGACACACAGTGATAACAGAGTATATCCGCTGTTTGCCAGGGATCAGTAGAGATGTGCACCGTTTTTTTTTTTTGTTTTTTTTCCGGTTAGTTTCGTTCGGATTTTGTAACTTTTCGTTTCAGACTATTTTCTTTTCGGCTCGTTTCGGCTTGTTTTTCGTATTGACTTTTTTTCCGTGATTTCGACCATTTCCGTGTTATTGGATGGGCTCGTTTTTCGCATCGACTTTTTTTCGTGATATCGGAAATTTTCGTGTTTATCGGAACGTCTGCTCTCCTCGTTTCAAAGTGTCTATTCCTTTTGACTTAAACTAATGTTTTTTCGGATCCGATATTTCTGTCGATACTGTAATTCTGTTGATACGATAATTCTGCTGATTCTATAGTTTTTTTTTATTAAAGATCCTTTTTATCTTATGAATATGCATTGCACAACTTTATTTAATAATATTAAAATGGTATGAAAGGAACAAAACGATTTAAAAAACCCAAAACTGACCCAAATGGTCTAACACATTTTTCGCGTTGTCCGTGAAAAAGTGCGAACGAATGGACGTATTTTTTCCCGGAATACGCGATAGCGGTCATACGATGCGCATTTTCGTCCGTGATTTTGTACGGATCATCAATAAAACACTTTTTGTGTCTCGACGTTATGTTGGCCGGACATTAGCAGCGTCTGACGTCTCCTAATCACACACACACGCCGCTAGCGGACGCAGCTCACTCTGTACGTCAGTACTAGCGGTTTGACGGTCTTTAAAAAATGCGTTTGTTTGCCTCTTGCGTTGCACCCGTATGCTGCCCAGCACTGGATGTGCTGCTAGCACGGCCGTGATTTAGTGCTGCTAAACGCACGTTCATACTGCGTTAGTCTGACCCTAGCCTAAAAACCAGAATAAAAGGTTTTAAAACAGAAAAAAAGCTGAACAAAATTATCAGAAACGAAAAAAAAAAAAAATGATATAAAACGAAAAAAATAATGTAGCGCTCACTCCCGGAGGAGCCGCTGATTTGAAACCTCGGGTCAGTCTCCCCACACTAGGGAATAAATATAAAATCCACAACAGTGCTGGAGTATAAGTTTTATAGTTTACTGAATAAACTGGCATATAAAGAATAACACGGTATATGTATATATCTTTACAGTAGTTCGTAATGCGAGAAACGCGCAACGGAAAAGGGAGAAAAAGGAATTTTAACCCCTTCGTGGTTGGAGTGTGAGTCCCGTACAGGTTGTGTCCCAAGATGTGTACGTGTATGCGTGTATTGGTACCCGGGTACAAGTTTCAACTGGCCAGTGAAGGATTTCAATGTGTCTTCGACTAGTCACGTTGGGGCCCTGTAGGTTTTGACAAAACTGCAGCGTGCTTTAATATTTTACTGTGGCCGGGAAGGCCTCTCACCCATCCGCCAGATACTCTGCGCTCCGCTCGACCCAGGACGTCTTTCCGCTCGATTTGGTTTGGGACTCTGTGCCACCGGATCCGCTGTCTTGCTTGTCTGTGTCTGCCACAAGATGTCCAGCTCACCGCCTGCACTCCCGTTAGATCGCCTGCGGTCTCCTAACTCGGGGTCCTCCAGCTTACTCTGTATCTGTGTAAGGTTACTAGCGGTGGATCACTAGGTCTTTTAAAAGTAAAGGGGAAACCGATCTCCAGCTCCGCTAGGCCGCACCTGCGCTCCGGCCTGGTCGCTATCGTTATCTCCTTCACGTGCGTCTTGCTCTCTTCACTCCTCTGCACGCTCTGCCGGTTCTCTCCACGAGGCTGCGGATGTAAGTCTCTCTTTTCCCACCCACTTCCTGTTCCCGCCCGCAAGCATGCTGGAAAATGTAGTCCCAATGTCCAGTGTCTTACATTGCCCTTGTCTCCCTCTTCGTGGCCAAAAATAAGCACTACAACAGTGTTTTAAAACCAGCGCTACAATAATAATAAAAAAAATTAATGCAGCATTTGAATCCACACACTGCGGGGAACAAGCGCCTCTCTGCAATATAATTAATGCAGCATATGAATCCACACACACCGCTGGGAAGTGCCTCCCTGCGGTAAAATTAATGCAGTATATGAATACGCACACTGCTGGGAAGCGCCTCTCTGCGGTATAATTAATGCAGCATATGAATCCACACACTGCTGGGAAGCACCTCTCTGCAGTATAATTAATGCAGCATATGAATCCGCACACTGCTGGGAAGCGCCTCTCTGGGGTATAATTAATGCAGCATATGAATCCGCACACTGCTGGGAAGTGCCTCTCTGCGGTATAATTAATGCAGCATATGAATCCATACACTGCTGGGAAGCGCCTCTCTGCAGTATAATAATGCAGCATATGAATCCACACACTGCTGGCAAGCACCTCTCTGCAGTATAATTAATGCAGCATATGAATCCGCACACTGCAGGGAAGTGCCTAATGGGTATAGGGGCAGTGTCTCTCTCTCCTGGGTATAGGGGCAGTGTCTCTTTCTCCTGGGTATAGGGGCAGTGTCTCTTTCTCCTGGGTATAGGGGCAGTGTCTGTGATGGAACCGTTCTCTTCCGCCTGTCCTGACTCTCCAGATACCCCCTTGCCAAGATCAGCCCGGCCTCTGCGTTGCTTGGAGCTCAGTGCCTTGAGCAGCCTGATCTGCAGCTCCAGATCTGCTTGATCTGAAAATCTGCCTTGGGGCCTCTTTGCATTTCCAGAAGGCCGCTCTGTGCCTTCTGAGGTTGAGTGTAGTGTAGCCTAGTTGAAGGAGACATCAGGCGAGCTGTATGTTCCAACAAGATTCTCTCTTTATGGAAGATTTCACCGGATATTTATACAAAATACAGCAATGCACATTCAAACTTTCCACCCATCCCAACAGTTCAGATTGGTTACGCAATTTACACTAAACTAAATTAAAATAAAACCAATGTAAAATATATTTAAATATATTTAAAATATATATATGTAGCGCTCACTCCCGGAGGAGCCGCTGAATTTAACCTCGGGTTAGTCTCTCCGCACTAGGAAATAAATATACACCAGCACTGTTGTGGATTTTCTAAATTATATACTTTACTGGTCTCAATAAAGCGGCATATATAATGTAAGCACGGTATATACAAAACAGGATTTCGTAATGCGAGAAACGAGCAGCGGTACAATAAAAGTTTAACCCCTTCGTTTTTGGAGTGTAAGTCCCGTGCAGGTTATGTCCCAAAAGGTGTGTGTGTGTGTGTGTGTGAGCTCAGGTACCCGGGTACTATATTCGACTGGCCAGTAAAGGGATTTAGTAAATCTTCGACTAGTCACGTTGGGGCCCTGTAGATTAAGCAATACTGCAGCGTGCTTCAATAAAATTTGACTGTGGCCTGGAAGGCCTCTCACCCATCCGCCAGACAATCTGCTCCGCTGCCCGATCAAGGATGTCTCTCCGCTGAATTATACTGGAACTCTGTGCCACCGGATCCACTTCTCCTGCTTGTCTGTCTTGTACAACAAGATCTACGGCCTACCGCCTGCACTCCCAGTGGATCATCGCGGTCTCCTTACTCGGGGTCCAATCTGGAACTCTGTGCAAAACCTCTCAGCGGTGGATTACTAGGTCTCTGGCAAGTCACTGTATCGATCCCCAGCATCGGCAAGGCAGCGCCTGCTCTCCGGCCTGGTAACAATCGCTCACAGTCTCACGTGAGTCTTACTCTGTTCACCGCTCGGCTCACACTGGCTCTCCTTCGACGAGGCTGCGGATGTCCTTTCCTCTTTCCCCACCCACTTCCTGTCTCCGCTGCAAAGCATGATGGAAAACGTAGTCCCATTGTGTCCAGTATACTTTACATTGCGTTTGTCTCCCTCTGGTGGCCAAACCTGAGCAATACAGCAACAGTGTTTTTAAACAGCGCTACACTCTCCCCCTCCTAGAACTCTTACATAACATTAGGCAATGTATACAGGTTCAGCAGCAAACATACAATGGGTCAGATATACGTCCTCAAGTTGACTCATGCTCCTGACCTGACCTAAACGGCTCTGGTCCACCTTCAACACTCTCCTCTACCCACCTGCACCTCCCCCCTCAGCTGCCTTCAGTGCTCAAGACCTGGCAGACTACTTCCTCAGTAAAACTCTATCAGAAGCAACATCCCAACACAAGATAGTTATCTGCCACATCCACTCCCAGAGGTCCCCTCTGTCACACTCTGCCGCTTCCTCCCAGCCACTGAGGAGGAAGTCAATTCCTTATTGTCCTCCTCACATCTCACCACTGCCCGCTCGACCCCATTCCCTCACATCTAATTCCTCCCCTCTCCTCCTCCCTCACCCCTGCTCTCACACACATCTTCAACCTATCTCTCTCCACTGGCTCCTTTCCATCCGCCTTCAAACACGCGCTAGTTATCCCTTTACTAAAGAAACCATCCCTCGATCCCAACTCTCCATCCAACTACCGCCCTGTATCCCTGCTTCCCTTTACCTCTAAGCGCTTAGAAAAACTAGTCTTCAACCGCCTCTCCCTCTTCCTTCGATCTGGCTTCCGTCCCCTACACTCAACTGAAACTGCCCTCAAAGTCACCAACGACCTCCTAACTGCTAAAAAACACAGCCACTATTCTATTCTCATCCTGCTTGACCTCTCGGCTGCTTTTGACACTGTTGACCACCCCCTCCTTCTACAGACCCTCAACTCTCTGGGTCTCAGTGACACTGCACTTGCTTGGGTTGACTCCTATTTATCCAACAGGTCCTTCTGTGTGTCCTTTGCTGGTAACTCCTCCTCTTCATTGCCTCTATCTGTTGGTGTACCTCAAGGCTCTGTCCTTGGTCCTCTGCTCTTTTCCATCTACACCTCCTCCCTGGGCAAAATCATCAACAGCTTTGGCTTTAATTACCACCTCTACGCTGATGACACTCAGATCTACCTCTCTACCCTTGATCTCTCTCCCCCTGTCCTTTCAAAAGTCAGTGACTGTTTATCTGGCATCTCCTCCTGGATGGCCTCCCACCACCTAAAGATCAACATGTCAAAGAAAGAGCTCCTACTTATTCCTCCCTCCAATGCCTCCCCACCTCCTGACTTCTCTATCACGGTGGAGGGTATCACCATCTCCCCATCAAACCAAGTTCGCTGTCTTGGAGTTACAGTTGACTCTGCTCTTTCCTTCATCCCCCACATCAAGTCTCTTTCCTCCTCCTGTCGATACCAACTGCGTAATATTTCCAGAATTCGGCCATTTCTTACCGCTGTCACCACAAAACAACTCATACACGCCCTGGTAATCTCCCGACTCGACTATTGCAATAATCTCTTATCTGGCCTCCCTCTCCCCCCTACAATCCATCCTGAATGCCTCCGCCAGGCTAATTCACCTCACCCGCCGCTCTGTCTCTGCCGCTCCCCTCTGCGAGTCCCTTCACTGGCTCCCCATCCACTGCAGAATTAAGTTCAAAATCCTTATCCTTACCTACAAAACCCTCACTAACTCAGCTCCCCACTACCTGTCCTCACTAATCACCAAATACACCCCGGCCCGCTCCCTAAGGTCAAACAGTGACCTGCGCCTAGCTTCTCCCCGCATCACCTCTTCCCATGATAGACTGCAGGATTTCTCACGCGCAGCCCCCACTCTCTGGAACGCTCTCCCTCGTACTGTCAGACTTTCCCCTAACTTCTCTTCCTTCAAACGCTCCCTGAAAACATTCCTATTTAGGGAAGCCTACCACCCAACTCACTGACGCAACCATCAATCACTCTCACCTTACAGTCCTCTCCTCCTGTTTCCAACCCCAACCCTCCCAGATTGTGAGTTCCTACGGGAATAGGGCCCTCATCTCCTCCTGTACTGTTTGTCAAATGTTGTTCAATGTATTGTAACCCTGTCTTTACTGTGCTTATTGTACAGCGCTGCGGAATATGCTGGCGCTTTATAAAGAATAATAATAATAGTAGCTGTCTCTCTCCTGGGTATAGGGGCTGTGAGTGTGTGTGTCTCTGTCTCTCCTGATACAGAGGCAGGCAGTGGCTCTCTCCTGGGTGGGAGTGGCTTAGTGGTCAGGTGGGGCATAGGGGCGGTGTCTCTCCTGGGTATAGGGGCAGCGTCTCTCTCCTGGGTATAGGGGCAGTGTCTCTCTCCTGGGTATAGGGGCAGTGTCTGTCCTGGGTATAGGGGCAGTGTCTGTCCTGGGTATAGGGGCAGTGTCTCTCCTGGGTATAGGGGCAGTGTCTCTCCTGGGTATAGGGGCAGTGTCTCTCCTGGGTATAGGGGCAGTGTCTGTCCTGGGTATAGGGGCAGTGTCTGTCCTGGGTATAGGGGCAGTTTCTGTCCTGGGTATAGGGGCTGTGTCTCTCCTGGGTATAGGGGCTGTGTATGTCCTGGGTATAGGGGCTGTGTATGTCCTGGGTATAGGGGCTGTGTATGTCCTGGGTATAGGGGCTGTGTATGTCCTGGGTATAGGGGCAGCGTCTCTCCTGGGTATAGGGGATGTGTGAAGGAACCGTTCCCTTCCGTCTGTCCTGGCTCTCCAGACACCCCTTCGTTGAGGTCAGCCCGGCTACTGGGAGCGCTGTCCTCAGCGCCTCGAGCAGCTTGACCCGCCTGCTTCTGTTCCTCTGCCCTGGAGCCGTTAGGAATCTCCAGAAGGCCGCTCGGTACCTTCTGAGGGTGAGTGTGGAGTGTAGCGTAGTTTGTAATAAAGACACCAGGCGCGGCTGTATGCTTTAAAACAGGATCCTCTCTCTCTCTGAGAGTTCCTCACTTTTTAATGAACCAAACGCCACCATTTATGCTGAAGTCCAACAGTCATAATTTGCATACCCATACTAATTACATTAAGTCAGTTATTTACAATAAACATTTTTTAGCCTTTCAGCTCACACAACATTTATATATCCATTGTTCTAACACATCAGATTAAACATACACTATCAGAGATCCCTTGAATTAAACATGCAGCTAGATAATGGGAAAAGCCCTGGTGCATAAATTACACAGCAGTAAAGCTTGTTTACTGTTTACACAAAAACACATTTACCTACAGGAATATAAGTATTTTTAAAACCAAAGCTACACCATTTTACACTAAACTAAATTAAACTAAAACCAAACGATGTAAAATATATTTAAAAACACACGATATAAATGAACATAAAGTCTCTTGGGGTTTGAAGCATGGAGCGTTACATCAGCTCCATGACATATGTCCCCCCTTCCAGAACGGCAGGGCAAACTTAGATCCCAAACGGATCTCTTGCCACTGACGAGACTTCTCACCTTGTCCTTTTTTCTGCGCCATCCTCAAAGTTCCAGGGTGCTGGCGCACAAGCATCACCAGTGGGGTCCGACGGTCGCCACAGGGTATGCCTGGGTGTGGGTCCATAGTCTGTCGGGAGGAGGCGAGCCCCTGGGTTTCTCCACTTGTCCATGTGGGCTGGCCCGCTGTCCGAGGGGTGCCCTATACTCTGGGGCCCGGCGTGTCGCTGGTGTAATCCTTTGTTGGTGTCCCCTCCTGGGGAAGTGTCTCGCTGTTGGGGAGAGGTACCGCCTGTACCTTCTCCCAGGGTATCAATAACCCGGGGGGAACGTGTCCCAACTGCATGTGCCCCTGGTGCTCTGGCCAGCCGTTGAGGGGAATAGGTGAGGCAAGAGGCCTCCAGCCTAAAGGGTTGGGAGGATGGGCAGAGGTTGGAAATGCTCTGCCCTGTAGCCAGCGTTTCTGCTGGGGGGGTGGATGCTGGGGAAGTGCCTCCTTGCGGGAGAATGGCGCCCTCCATTCTCAGGGGAGCCATTGGTTCGGAGGGTAGCACCTTCTTGAAAAACTTGCCTGGATCCTCTGGGCACAAGTTGGGTGGTGGGCAGAGGCCAGCGGCACTCTGCCCCGTTGCCAGCTCTTCTGCTGGGGGGACGGGTGTAATATACGGGAAACAGTTTACCTCCAGTCGGGGTAGGGTCGTCGGCTGCGGGGCCGGCAGCCCCTGGGAGTCCTCACCGAAATCTTCTGTTCGGACCGAAAAAGGTGGGCAGAGGCCAGCGGCGCTCTGCCCTGTTGCCAGCGCTTCCGCTGGAGGGGTAGATGCTGGGGACGTGTCTCCGGGCGGGAGAATGGTGTCCTCCATTCTCGGTGGGGTCATTCGTTGCTGGGCCGGCAGCCTGTGGAGATCCTTGCTCGGGTCATCTTGGTGCAACTTGGGGAGTGGGCAGAGGCCAGCGGCGCTCTGCCCCGTGGCCAGCTCTTCTGCTGGGTGGGGGTCTCCTTGTGAGAGGAGGGCATCCTCCATAATGAAGGAGGTCAGGGGCTGTGTGGAAACAAGCCCCGGGGGATCCTCGGGGGGATCCGGGGAAACAAGCAAGGGCTGTGGGCAAAGCAGCCCGGGTAGATCATCCATCTGCGCCTCGGGGCAGGATGGGGTGGGTGGGCAGAGGCCAGCGGCGCTCTGCCCCGTTGCCAGCGCTTCTGCTGGGTAATGGTCGCTTTGCGGGAGGATGGCTTCTTCTATCTCCAGGGGGAATCAAAGGTTGCGGGCAAACCAGCCCGGGGGGCACATCTGTCTGCTCCTCATGGCAGACTGTGGGGGGGGTGTAGCTTGCTTGACGGAAATTCCAGGCAAGCTGTAAATCTCCTCCCAAGTATCGCTGGGGAGTGCGGGTTCCTCCCATGAAGCTCCAGACAAGCTGTAAGTCACCATAAAAGGATCGCTGGGTGGTGTAGATTCCCTGGACGAAGCTCCAGGCGGGCTGTCAACCTCCACCCAGGGCTCTACGGGGTAGGTTTCAGGGGTGGGGTATTCTGTCCATGTCGCTTGGAGCTCGGCCAACCGCAGCTGGTGTTGGCGCTCCTTATCTCGCTCCTCATCTTCTTGGAGGTCCATCATCAGTTGTACAACTGTGGCTTCGGAGGGGGTGGTGCCGCATATCTCTAATATTGCTCGAGCTTTCTTTCGGAGGTGATCTTCAGTGGCCGGAGTCGGGGTTCTTACCATTCGCTGGTCCATCCTTGTAAGCTCCTTGACCAGGGCTTTCTTGTTTTTGGTGCCGGCGATTCCTCCACGGCACTCTAATATGTATCTCAGCGTGTCCCTCTTGTAGTTGGCATAGCTGGCCATTCTGCGTTTCTTCTGGGGTTGGAGAGCTTATCCTCACCGCTTGCCACCAGTGTGAAGGAACCGTTCCCTTCCGTCTGTCCTGGCTCTCCAGACACCCCTTCGTTGCGGTCAGCCTGGCTACTGGGAGCGCTGTCCTCAGCGCCTCGAGCAGCTTGACCTGCCTGCTTCTGTTCCTCTGCCCTGGATCCATTAGGAATCTCCAGAAGGCCGCTCTCTGCCTTCTGAGGGTGAGTGTGGAGTGTAGCGTAGTTTGTAATAAAGACACCAGGCGCGGCTGTATGCTTTAAAACAGGATCCTCTCTCTCTGAGCTCTGAGAGTTCTCTCACTTTTTAATGAACCAAACGCCACCATTTATGCTGAAGTCCAACAGTCATAATTTGCATACCCATACTAATTACATTATGTCAGTTATTTACAATAAACATTCTTTAGCCTTTCAGCTCACACAACATTTGTATATCCATTGTTCTAACACATCAGATTAAACACACACTATCAGAGATCCCTTGAATTAAACATGCAGCTAGATAATGGGAAAAGCCCTGATGCATAAATTACACAGCAGTAAAGCTTGTTTACTGTATACACAAAAACACATTTACCTACAGGAATATAAGTATTTTTAAAACCAAAGCTATGTCATTTCACTAAACTAAAACCAAACTATGTAAAATATATTTAAAAACACACGATATAAATGAACATAAAGTCTCTTGGGGTTTGAAGCATGGAGCGTTACATCAGCTCCATGACAGGCTGTGTCTCTCTCTTCTGGGTATAGGGGCAGTGCGTGTGTCTCTCCTGGGTATAGGGGCAGTGTGTGTGTGTCTCTCCTGGGTATAGGGGCAGTGTGTGTGTGTCTCTCCTGGGTATAGGGGCAGTGTGTGTGTGTCTCTCCTGGGTATAGGGGCAGTGTGTGTGTGTCTCTCCTGGGTATAGGGGCAGTGTGTGTGTCTCTCCTGGGTATAGGGGCAGTGTGTGTGTGTCTCTCCTGGGTATAGGGGCAGTGTGTGTGTGTCTCTCCTGGGTATAGGGGCAGTGTGTGTGGTCTCTCCTGGGTATAGGGGCAGTGTGTGTGTCTCCTGGGTATAGGGGCAGTGTGTGTGTGTCTCTCCTGGGTATAGGGGCAGTGTGTGTGTCTCCTGGGTATAGGGGCAGTGTGTGTCTCTCCTGGGTATAGGGGCAGTGTGTGTCTCTCCGGGTATAGGGGCAGTGTGTCGTCTCCTGGGTATAGGGGCAGTGTGTGTCTCCTGGGTATAGGGGCAGTGTGTGTGTCTCTCCTGGGTATAGGGGCAGTGTGTGTGTCTCCTGGGTATAGGGGCAGTGTGTCTGTCTCCTGGGTATAGGGGCAGTGTGTGTCTGTCTCCTGGGTATAGGGGCAGTGTGTCTGTCTCCTGGATATAGGGGCAGTGTGTGTGTCTCTCCTGGATATAGGGGCAGTGTGTGTGTGTCTATCCTGGGTATTGGGGCAGTGTGTGTGTGTCTCTCCTGGGTATAGGGGCAGTGTGTGTGTGTCTCTCCTGGGTATAGGGGCAGTGTGTGTGTGTCTCTCCTGGGTATAGGGGCAGTGTGTGTGTGTCTCTCCTGGGTATAGGGGCAGTGTGTGTGTGTCTCTCCTGGGTATAGGGGCAGTGTGTGTGTGTCTCTCCTGGGTATAGGGGCAGTGTGTCTGTCTCCTGGGTATAGGGGCAGTGTGTGTCTGTCTCCTGGGTATAGGGGCAGTGTGTGTGTCTCTCCTGGGTATAGGGCAGTGTGGTGTGTCTCTCCTGGGATAGGGGCAGTGTGTGTGTCTCTCCTGGGTATAGGGGCAGTGTGTGTCTCTCCTGGGTATAGGGGCAGTGTGTGTGTGTCTCTCCTGGGTATAGGGGCAGTGTGTCTGTCTCCTGGGTATAGGGGCAGTGTGTGTCTGTCTCCTGGGTATAGGGGCAGTGTGTTGTGTCTCTCCTGGGTATAGGGGCAGTGTGTGTGTCTCTCCTGGGTATAGGGGCAGTGTGTGTGTCTCCGGGGTATAGGGGCAGTGTGTGTCTCTCCTGGGTATAGGGGCAGTGTGTGTGTGTCTCTCCTGGGTATAGGGGCAGTGTGTGTGTGTCTCTCCTGGGTATAGGGGCTGTGTGTGTCTCTCCTGGGTATAGGGGCTGTGTGTGTGTCTCCTGGGTATAGGGGCTGTGTGTGTGTCTCCGGGGTATAGGGGCAGTGTGTGTCTCTCCTGGGTATAGGGGCAGTGTGTGTGTGTCTCTCCTGGGTATAGGGGCAGTGTGTGTGTCTCCTGGGTATAGGGGCAGTGTGTGTGTCTCCTGGGTATAGGGGCAGTGTGTGTGTCTCTCCTGGGTATAGGGGCAGTGTGTGTGTCTCTCCTGGGTATAGGGGCAGTGTGTGTGTCTCCTGGGTATAGGGCAGTGTGTGTGTCTCCTGGGTATAGGGGCAGTGTGTGTCTCTCCTGGGTATAGGGGCAGTGTGTGTGTCTTCTGGGTATAGGGGCAGTGTGTGTGTCTCTCCTGGTATAGGGGCAGTGTGTGTGTCTCCTGGGTATAGGGGCAGTGTGTGTCTCTCCTGGGTATAGGGGCAGTGTGTGTGTCTTTCCTGGGTATAGGGGCAGTGTGTGTGTCTTTCCTGGGTATAGGGGCAGTGTGTGTGTCTCTCCTGGGTATAGGGGCAGTGTGTGTGTCTCTCCTGGGTATAGGGGCAGTGTGTGTCTCTCCTGGGTATAGGGGCAGTGTGTGTGTCTCCTGGGTATAGGGGCAGTGTGTGTGTCTCTCCTGGGTATAGGGGCAGTGTGTGTGTCTCTCCTGGGTATAGGGGCAGTGTGTGTGTCTCTCCTGGGTATAGGGGCAGTGTGTGTGTCTCTCCTGGGTATAGGGGCAGTGTGTGTCTCCTGGGTATAGGGGCAGTGTGTGTCTCTCCTGGGTATAGGGGCAGTGTGTCTCTCCTGGGTATAGGGGCAGTGTGTGTCTCTCCTGGGTATAGGGGCAGTGTGTGTGTCTCCTGGGTATAGGGGCAGTGTGTGTGTCCTCTCCTGGGTATAGGGGCAGTGTGTGTGGTCTCTCCTGGGTATAGGGGCAGTGTGTGTGTCTCTCCTGGGTATAGGGGCAGTGTGTCTGTCTCCTGGGTATAGGGGCAGTGTGGTGTCTCTCCTGGGTATAGGGGCAGTGTGTCTGTCTCCTGGGTATAGGGGCAGTGTGTGTCTCTCCTGGGTATAGGGGCAGTGTGTGTGTCTCTCCTGGGTATAGGGGCAGTGTGTCTGTCTCTCCTGGGTATAGGGGCAGTGTGTCTGTCTCCTGGGTATAGGGGCAGTGTGTGTCTCTCCTGGGTATAGGGGCAGTGTGTGTGTGTCTCTCCTGGGTATAGGGCAGTGTGTCGGTCTCCTGGGTATAGGGGCAGTGTGTCGGTCTCCTGGGTATAGGGGCAGTGTGTGTCTCCTGGGTATAGGGGCAGTGTGTGTGTCTTTCCTGGGTATAGGGGCAGTGTGTGTGTCTCTCCTGGGTATAGGGGCAGTGTGTGTGTCTCTCCTGGGTATAGGGGCAGTGTGTGTGTCTCTCCTGGGTATAGGGGCAGTGTGTGTGTCTCCTGGGTATAGGGGCAGTGTGTGTGTCTCTCCTGGGTATAGGGGCAGTGTGTGTGTGTCTCCTGGGTATAGGGGCAGTGTGTGTGTCTCCTGGGTATAGGGGCTGTGTGTGTGTGTCTCCTGGGTATAGGGGCAGTGTGTGTGTGTCTCCTGGGTATAGGGGCTGTGTGTGTGTGTGTGTCTCCTGGGTATAGGGGCAGTGTGTGTCTCTCCTGGGTATAGGGGCTGTGTGTGTGTCTCCTGGGTATAGGGGCAGTGTGTGTCTCTCCTGGGTATAGGGGCTGTGTGTGTGTCTCCTGGGTATAGGGGCTGTGTGTGTGTCTCCTGGGTATAGGGGCTGTGTGTGTGTCTCCTGGGTATAGGGGCAGTGTGTGTGTCTCTCCTGGGTATAGGGGCTGTGTGTGTGTGTCTCCTGGGTATAGGGGCTGTGTGTGTGTGTCTCCTGGGTATAGGGGCAGTGTGTGTCTCTCCTGGGTATAGGGGCTGTGTGTGTGTCTCCTGGGTATAGGGGCAGTGTGTGTCTCTCCTGGGTATAGGGGCTGTGTGTGTGTGTCTCCTGGGTATAGGGGCAGTGTGTGTCTCTCTCCTGGGTATAGGGGCAGTGTGTGTCTCTCCTGGGTATAGGGGCTGTGTGTGTGTCTCCTGGGTATAGGGGCTGTGTGTGTGTCTCCTGGGTATAGGGGCAGTGTGTGTCTCTCCTGGGTATAGGGGCTGTGTGTGTCTCTCCTGGGTATAGGGGCAGTGTGTGTGTCTCCTGGGTATAGGGGCTGTGTGTGTGTCTCCTGGGTATAGGGGCTGTGTGTGTGTCTCCTGATATAGAGGCAGGCAGTGGCTCGCTCCTGGGTGGGCGTGGCTTAGTGGTCAGGTGGGGCAGTCTGGTTGGGGGAGGGGCGGTCTCTGTGAGGTGGGGCTGGGCTTGGCTTTCATTGTGAGTTGTGGATGTGAAGCTCTGGGTGTGGAGCTGTGTCTGCTGGGGACAGGTAGGTCTATATAGGTATATTGTATGTATGTGTGAAATGCAGTGCGCCCACACGGCCTGTGCACCCCCTGTGTATACTGTAATGTGTGTATAATGTGTGTATACTGTATGTACTGTAATGTGTGTATACTGTATGTACTGTAATGTGTGTACTGTATGTACTGTAATGTGTGTATACTGTATGTACTGTAATGTGTGTATACTGTATGTACTGTAATGTGTGTATACTGTACTGTAATGTGTGTACTGTATGTACTGTAATGTGTGTATACTGTATGTACTGTAATGTGTGTATACTGTATGTACTGTAATGTGTGTATACTGTAATGTGTGTATACTGTACTGTAATGTGTGTACTGTATGTACTGTAATGTGTGTGTGTGTGGGCCATACGTTGCGTATGGGGGGGGGACACACCGGGCATGCGCTGCATATGGGGGGGGACACCCAGGGCATGCGCTGCATATGGGGGGGACGACACACAGGGCGTGTGCTGCGTAGGGGGGGACGACACACAGGGCGTGTGCTGCGTAGGGGGGGGACACACAGGGCGTGTGCTGCGTAGGGGGGGGACGACACACAGGGCGTGTGCTGCGTAGGGGGGGACGACACACAGGGCGTGCGCTGCGTAGGGGGGGACGACACACAGGGCGTGCGCTGCGTATTGGGGGACACACAGGGTGTGTGCTGCGTATTGGGGGACACACAGGGTGTGTGCTGCGTAGGGGGGGACACACAGGGCGTGCGCTGCGTAGGGGGGGACGACACACAGGGCGTGCGCTGCGTATTGGGGGACACACAGGGTGTGTGCTGCGTATTGGGGGACACACAGGGTGTGTGCTGCGTAGGGGGGACACACAGGGCGTGCGCTGCGTAGGGGGGACGACACACAGGGCATGCGCTGCGTATTGGGGGACACACAGGGTGTGTGCTGCGTAGGGGGGGACACACAGGGCGTGCGCTGCGTAGGGGGGGACACACAGGGCGTGCGCTGCGTAGGGAGGGACACACATGGCGTGCGCTGCGTAGGGGGGACACAGGGCGTGCGCTGCGTAGGGGGGGACACAGGGCGTGCGCTGCATAGGGGGGGACACACAGGGCGTGCGCTGCGTATGGGGGGACACACAGGGCGTGTGCTGCGTATGGGGGGACACACAGGGCGTGCGCTGCGTATGGGGGGACACACAGGGCGTGCGCTGCGTATGGGGGGACACACAGGGCGTGCGCTGCGTATGGGGGGACACACAGGGCGTGCGCTAGGTATGGGGGGACACACAGGGCGTGCGCTTGTGTTTCTTGAACTCAGGTCCTATTTGCTGCGAGAGAAATCTCAATGTATCCGCCGCTAGAACCCCTCATAAATAAATCCATATACTGTATGGGGGGGGGGGCACAGCCTGTGAGGTCTGCAGGTCTGGATACATTGTGTCATTATAGAGTGTCCTGTGTGATATCTGTGTTTACAAGCTGCTATTTCCCGTCCCCCTCACCTTTTAGAATTGCTGTGCTCGGTATCCCCCCCCCCATTCCCTCTGGTTCCAGCCCCCCCCCCATTCCCTCTGTGCCCAGCCCCCCCCATTCCCTCTGGTTCCAGCCCCCCCCATTCCCTCTGTGCCCTCTGGTTCCAGCCCCCCCCATTCCCTCTGTGCCCTCTGGTTCCAGCCCCCCCCATTCCCTCTGTGCCCTCTGGTTCCAGCCCCCCCCATTCCCTCTGTGCCCTCTGGTTCCAGCCCCCCCCCCCATTCCCTCTGTGCCCTCTGGTTCCAGCCCCCCCCCCCCCATTCCTCTGTGCCCTCTGGTTCCAGCCCCCCCCATTCCCTCTGTGCCTCTGGTTCCAGCCCCTCCCCGTCGTGTTGCCCCTGTTCGCGTCGGTCCCTCCCCGCCTGTTGCCCATGTTCGCGTCGGTCCCTTCCCGCCGTGTTGCCCCTGTTCGCGTCGGTCCCTCCCCGCCGTGTTGCCCCTGTGCTCGTCGGTCCCTCCCCCCGTGTTGACCCTATACTCTGCTCACCACACATTAATATCTCCCTCTTTAGGACAGATTGCGGCCTCTGGATTCATCCGGTGATAAGGAGGTGGCACCGGACACAACCCGCTACGCCTACATGGCACAGTGACCCAGCGCACAATATGGGCACAGCAGGCATCACTCTTCTCCTATCAGGGATTCTGGTGGTTGGTGAGTACTTGCACTGGGGCCACACACTGGATCCCCTGTGTCCCGGCTGAGTGAGGGAGGCTCCTGGGGGCCACACTGGATTCCCTGTGTCCCGGCTGAGTGAGGGAGGCTCCTGGGGGCCACACTGGATTCCCTGTGTCCCGGCTGAGTGAGGGAGGCTCCTGGGGGCCACACACTGGATTCCCTGTGTTTGAATGTTTATGGCAGGAAGGGGTTAATGCATTCCTGCATTAGTTTCAAATCTATGGAAAATGTTAATGTGTTTCAATCCTGGCAGTGAGTGGGTTACTGAGAGGAATGCTCTGCGGGGGCTCTGGCAGTGTGAGGGTTACAGGGAGGGATGCTCTGCGGGGGCTCTGGCAGTGTGAGGGTTACAGAGAGGGATACTCTGGGAGGTTTCTGGCAATGTGAGGGTTACAGGGAGGAATGCTCTGCGGGGGCTCTGGCAGTGTGAGGGTTACAGGGAGGGATGCTCTGGGAGGTTTCTGGCAGTGTGAGGGTTACAGGGAGGGATGCTCTGCGGGGGCTCTGGCACCGTGAGGGTTACAGGGAGGGATGCTCTGCGGGGGGCTCTGGCAGCGTGAGGGTTACAGGGAGGGATGCTCTGGGAGGTTTCTGGCAGTGTGAGGGTTACAGGGAGGGATGCTCTGGGATGTTTCTGGCAGCATGAGGGTTACAGGGAGGGATGCTCTGCGGGGGCTCTGGCAGCGTGAGGGTTACAGGGAGGGATGCTCTGGGAGCTTTCTGGCAGCGTGAGGGTTACAGGGAGGGATGCTCTGCGGGGGCTCTGGCACCGTGAGGGTTACAGGGAGGGATGCTCTGCGGGGGGCTCTGGCAGCGTGAGGGTTACAGGGAGGGATGCTCTGGGAGGTTTCTGGCAGTGTGAGGGTTACAGGGAGGGATGCTCTGGGAGGTTTCTGGCAGTGTGAGGGTTACAGGGAGGGATGCTCTGGGAGGTTTCTGGCAGCGTGAGGGTTACAGGGAGGGATGCTCTGCGGGGGGCTCTGGCAGTGTGAGGGTTACAGGGAGGGATGCTCTGGGAGGTTTCTGGCAGTGTGAGGGTACAGGGAGGGATGCTCTGGGAGGTTTCTGGCAGTGTGAGGGTTACAGGGAGGGATGCTCTGGGATGGCAGTGTGAGGGTTACAGGGAGGGATGCTCTGGGAGGTTTCTGGCAGCGTGAGGGTTACAGGGAGGGATGCTCTGGGAGCTTTCTGGCAGTGTGAGGGTTAATGCTCGCTCTCGGATGACTCTCAGGTGAGTCACAGTTTGTCTCTCAGGTCAGACAGAGCTCCAGGTGTTGCTGATTCACCTTTCACCCGTCTGGAGAGTGGAGGGGTCTCAGCGCGTGCCCCCCCCGGAGTGTACCCTGCATGTACTGCCCCAGTGACTGCACAGAGAGAGCATCATGGGACATGTAGTCTGGTAACATGCGGATGCTAGAGTTCACTATCGCTGGTCCTGTGCACAGTGTTGCACGAGCATCGTGCGTGAATATGGCGTTGCCATGGTAACTGCACATCGGGTCTGCAGAGCTTGTTCGATCACGTGACTGGGGTTTGGATGTAGGTGATGATCGTATTGTATGAGTAAGAGGTGCCACGTCCCCCCCCCCCGTGTGTTTCCCCCCCCCCCCATATGCTATGTGTGCCGAGACCAGCACCGCGGCCCTGCGGAATGTGGGGCTCAGTTCATAAAATGACACCTAAAATGCGTTGGCGTGGGGCGGCATGGCAGCATTTGGTGCCCCCTGCAGACTTGCCATGGTGCTGGGCCGGTGCATAATGGAACGCCTGTACCCAGTCTGTCCGGGTGCCACCAGCGGAGCGCACTGACCCTTCACCCACAATCTGTGTCAACTGGTGAATCCTTTCCTGTGCCGCGCCGGTGCCCAAAGTGAAATCCATCGTGACGCCCCCTCCTGACCCACAGGGTGAATTCATACCCCACGGAGAGCGCCGCACCAATAGCTGCCCATCCGTAGAGAGTACCCAGGGGTCTCTGCCCGTCTCTAGGCTGGCTGCCTAGGCTTTGTGCTTGTCACTAGAGAGCACCTTGTGGTCTTCTGGGGGTCTTTGCTTGTCTCTGCGTGGGGCCTCTCTCGGGGTCTCTGGCATCTGTGTGTGTTTTGTGGGGGGGGCTGTCTCTGGGGCCTCTATACCCATCTCTTTGTGCGGGCCTGTCGGGGGGGGGGGGGTCCTGCGCTTCGTGAATCTGGTTTTGTAGATTTGGTGTACAGAGTACCTCGCTCGTGTCACCCCCCCCCCATGTGCCCCTCGCTCACATCCCCCCCCATGTGCCCCTCGCTCACATCCCCCATGTGCCCCTCGCTCACATCCCATGTGCCCCTCGCTCACATCCCCCCCACGCGCCCCTCGCTCACATCCCCCCTGCGCCCCTCGCGTGCGTCCCCCCAGCGCGCCTCACTCGCGTCCCCCCCGCACACTTCGCTCTCGTGTCCCCCCCCCCCAGCGCACCTCGCTCGTGTCCCCCTGCGCACTTCGCTCGCATCCACACATTCTGCGTTTTAATGCTTGTGTTTAACGAGTAATTAAGGTGATAATCTGACGCCGCGCGGTGTAGTGTCTGGGAGCGCCCTGTGTGTGCCAGGGCCTGAGTGGGTCCTGAGCATGAGGAGTCTGCGGCAGGTGATGCTCATTACACGGTGCTGCTGGTGTGGCGACTAATAACCCCTGGCAGACCCGCACAGTGTATGTGTGTTGTATTTACTGCGTGTGTTTTGGGGGAGTGATGTATTTACCCCACACGACGTGTGATTCTGTGTCGGGGCGGCTGTATTTACCGTACACGTTGCGTGATTCTGTGTCGGGGGGCTTTATTTACCTTACACGTTGCGTGTTTCTGTGTCGGGCTTTATTTACTTTACACGTTGCGTGTTTCTGTGTCGGGCTTTATTTACTTTACACGTTGCGTGTTTCTGTGTCGGGGGGGCTGTATTTACCTTACACGTTGCGTGTTTCTGTGTCGGGGGCTGTATTTACCTTACACGTTGTGTGTTTCTGTGTCGGGGGGCTGTATTTACCTTACACGTTGCGTGTTTCTGTGTCGGGGGGTTGTATTTACCTCACACGTTGCGTGTTTGTGTCGGGGGCTGTATTTACCTCACGCATTGCGTGTTTCTGGGTCGGGGCTGTGTTTACCTCACACGACGTGTGATTCTGTGTGGGGGGGCTGTATTTACCTTACACGTTGCGTGTTTCTGCATCGGGGGGGCTTTATTTACCTTACACGTCGCGTGTTTCTGTGTCGGGCTTTATTTACCTTACACGTTGCGTGTTTCTGTGTCGGGGGGCTGTATTTACCTTACACGTTGCGTGTTTCTGTGTCGGGGGCTGTATTTACCTTACACGTTGTGTGTTTCTGTGTCGGGGGGGCTGTATTTACCTTACACGTCGCGTGTTTCTGTGTCGGGCTTTATTTACCTTACACGTTGCGTGTTTCTGTGTCGGGGGGCTGTATTTACCTTACACGTTGCGTGTTTCTGTGTCGGGGGGGCTGTATTTATCTTGCACGTTGCATGTTTCTGTGTCGGGGGGTTGTATTTATCTTGCACGTTGCATGTTTCTGTGTCGGGGGGTTGTATTTACCTTACACGTTGCGTGTTTCTGTGTCGGGGGGTTGTAATTACCTCACATGTTGTGTGTTTGTGTCGGGGGCTGTATTTACCTTACACGTTTTGTATTTACCTGTATTTTTCTGTGTCGGGGGGGTTGTATTTACCTCAGACGTTGCATGATTCTGTGTCGGGGGCTGTATTTACCTCACGCATTGCGTGTTTCTGGGTCGGGGCTGTGTTTACCTCACACGTTGTGTGATTCTGTGTCGGGGCTGCATTTACCTTACACGTTGCGTGTTTCTGTGTCGGGGGGGCTGTATTTACCTTACACGTTGCGTGTTTCTGTGTCGGGGGGTTGTATTTACCTCAGACGTTGCGTGATTCTGTGTCGGGGGGGTTGTAATTACCTCACACGTTGCGTGTTTGTGTCGGGGGCTGTATTTACCTCACGCATTGCGTGTTTCTGGGTCGGGGCTGTGTTTACCTCACATGTTGCGTGATTCTGTGTCGGGGGGTTGTGTTTACCTCACTCGTTGCGTGTTTCTGGGTCAGGGGGTTGTATTTACCTCACTCGTTGCGTGTTTCTGGGTCGGGGCTGTGTTTACCTCACATGTTGCGTGTTTCTGGGTCGGGGGGTTGTATTTACCTCACTCGTTGCGTGTTTCTGGGTCGGGGGTTGTATTTACCTCACACGTTGCGTGTTTCTGGGTCGGGGGTTGTATTTACCTCACACGTTGCGGGTTTCTGGGTCGGGGGGTTGTATTTACCTCACACGTTGCGTGTTTCTGGGTCGGGGGTTGTATTTACCTCACACGTTGCGTGTTTTGGGTCGGGGGTTGTATTTACCTCACACGTTGCGGGTTTCTGGGTCGGGGGTTGTATTTACCTCACACGTTGCGGGTTTCTGGGTCGGGGGGTTGTATTTACCTCACACGTTGCGTGTTTCTGGGTCGGGGGGTTGTATTTACCTCACACGTTGCGTGTTTCTGGGTCGGGGGGTTGTATTTACCCACAAGTTGCATGTTTTTTGGCTCTGCGTGTTATGTACCAGGCCCTGTGTTGATCTTTCTGTGTTACGTGCCGCAGTTCCTCTTGGTGGATCAGGCGGGCACCAGGACGAAGTGAATGTGACCCCCTCTGTTCTTTGTCCTGTCAGTAGGGGGCCGCTTCATACTCACCTGATGGGCTCTCGCATTGTTTTCCCACCTGACACATTCAGGATCTTTGATTGGACCATGGATTAATATGCCAATGCTGTGCCACCACACAGCACCAAGATGGCGGTGCCCAGCAGGGAAGTGTGTGTTCTGTGTGAATTTGGTCGCTCCCAGCATCCCGTGGGGGGCTGTATACCACGGCTGTCATGCAGGCGGAGGAATGTGACCCTCTCCATGCCCGGTACGATATAAGGTGTGTCCACATGGAGGGGGGCGTGCCTCCTGAGCGCCCCCCCCCCCCGTGGCGCTGCTAGGACGCTGCTAGGATGCGGGTGTGAACGGAACCTGCGTGTCTTATAGTGATTTTAGCCTTTTATCCTTCCGGTCCATTAGACGCCTTGAGCTCTACCAGCTGGTGTGAGGTAAAACGCCAGCACTACATGACAAATATAGCGCGAGTCGCACAAAGGTAGCGCCTGACAACCACCAACAGATCACCTTGTCCGTGTACAAGATTCATTACGCACTAGGGAACCGCTAAGGCCCTGTTCACACCTAGACGTTTTAAAGTGCGTTCCTGTGCGCTTTAAATTGCATGGATGGGGAAATCCTATGCTTTTCAATGGGACCCGTACACATGGGGCGTTTTAAAGCGCGCAGGACCACGCTTTAAAACGTCCCGCGCCCAAAGAAGTCCGGGAGCTTCTTTTGGTGTGCATAGCAGCGCGTTCGCGGCCATAGACATAGCCATGAATGCGCTGAAATGCACGTCCGCACAGTTTTTCGTATGTGCGAACGCGCGTAAAAACCACGTGTTTTGCACACGTTTGAAGAACGTGCAGGTGTGAACCCGGCCTTAGTCCCGGGCTGGGAACCAGCGTTAATGCTTCAGGAAACGTGAGAAGATGCATTGTATGGTTAAAAATAAAAAGCGTTCCAGTGCAAAAAAGCCTTGTGGTTTTTTTTCTTTTTAAAAAAATAAATAAATCGGAACCCCAAATTTCGCCTGAAAAATCCAGAAAAATATCTGATTGTAAAAATTCAATAAATAGGCTTTTTGCTGCGGATTAAAAAAATAAATGGTTGAATATATAAGGAATAAAAACGATAATATTTTTTACATTGAATCCTATGTGCTTCGCACACGGCAGGTTTTCCTAAACAATGCATCTTCTCACGTTTCCCTGAAGCACGCCGGCTTAACCACACATTGCATCTTTTACACGTTTCCATGAAGCACGCCGGTTTAACCACACAATGCATGTTTTACACGTTTCCATGATGCACGCCGCCGGTTTAACCACACATTGCATCTTTTACACGTTTCCATGAAGCACGCCGGTTTAACCATACAATGCATCTTCTCACGTTTCCATGAAGCACGCCGGTTTAACCACACAATGCATCTTTTACACGTTTCCATGAAGCACGCCGGTTTAACCACACAATGCATGTTTTACACGTTTCCATGATGCACGCCGCCGGTTTAACCACATAATGCATCTTTTACACGTTTCCATGAAGAACGCTGGTTTAACCATACAATGCATCTTTTACACGTTTCCATGAAGCACACCGGCTTAACCACACAATGCATCTTTTACACGTTTCCCTGAAGAACGCCGGCTTAACCACACAATGCATCTTCTCACGTTTCCCTGAAGCATGCCGGTTTAACCACATAATGCATGTTTTACACGTTTCCATGAAGCACGCCGCCGGCTTAACCACACAATGCATCTTTTACACGTTTCCATGAAGCACGCCGGTTTAACCACACATTGCATCTTTTACACGTTTCCATGATGCACGCCGCCGGTTTAACCACACATTGCATCTTTTACACGTTTCCATGAAGCACGCCGGTTTAACCATACAATGCATCTTCTCACGTTTCCATGAAGCACGCCGGTTTAACCACACAATGCATCTTTTACACGTTTCCATGAAGCACGCCGGTTTAACCACACAATGCATGTTTTACACGTTTCCATGATGCACGCCGCCGGTTTAACCACATAATGCATCTTTTACACGTTTCCATGAAGCACGCCGGTTTAACCACACAATGCATCTTTTACACGTTTCCATGAAGAAAGCTGGTTTAACCACACAATGCATCTTTTACACGTTTCCATGAAGCACACGGCTTAACGATACAATGCATCTTTTACACGTTTCCATGAAGCACGCTGGTTTAACGATACAATGCATCTTTTACACGTTTCCATGAAGCACGCCGGCTTAACCACACAATGCATCTTTTACACGTTTCCATGAAGCACGCCGGCTTAACCACACAATGCATCTTTTACACGTTTCCATGAAGCACGCCGGTTTAACCACACAATGCATCTTTTACACGTTTCCATGAAGCACGCCGGCTTAACCAGACAATGCATCTTTTACACGTTTCCATGAAGCACGCCGCCGGTTTAACCACACAATGCATCTTTTACACGTTTCCATGAAGCACGCCGCCGGTTTAACCACATAATGCATGTTTTACACGTTTCCATGAAGCACGCCGCCGGTTTAACACATAATGCATCTTTTACACGTTTCCATGAAGCACGCCGGTTTAACCACACAATGCATCTTTTACACGTTTCATGAAGAACGCTGGTTTAACTGCATCTTTTACACGTTTCCATGAAGCACGCGGCTTAACCATACAATGCATCTTTTACACGTTTCCATGAAGCACGCTGGTTTAACGATACAATGCATCTTTTACACGTTTCCATGAAGCACGCCGGCTTAACCACACAATGCATCTTTTACACGTTTCCATGAAGAACGCTGGTTTAACCATACAATGCATCTTTTACACGTTTCCATGAAGCACGCCGCCGGTTTAACCACACAATGCATCTTTTACACGTTTCCATGAAGCACGCCGCCGGTTTAACCACATAATGCATCTTTTACACGTTTCCATGAAGAACGCTGGTTTAACCATACAATGCATCTTTTACACGTTTCCATGAAGCACGCCGGCTTAACCACACAATGCATCTTTTACACGTTTCCATGAAGCACGCCGGCTTAACCACACAATGCATCTTTTACACGTTTCCATGAAGCACGTCGCCGGTTTAGGCTAGGGTCAGACTGAGGCAGTGCGAACGCGCGTTCTGGCGCACTTAATCACGGCCGCACTAGCAGCAGATGCCGGGCAATGACGGCCAATATACGAAGTACGGTCGCACAAAAGTCCGGCTGCGCAACGCAAGTGGAAAATGAACGCATTTTTTCGAGAACGTTAAACCACTAGTACTGACGTACAGAGTGCGCTGCGTCCGCTAGAGGCGTGTGTGCGTGAATTGGAGACATCAGACGCTGCTAATGTCCGGCCAACATAACGTCCAGATGCAAGAAGTGTTTTATTGATGATCCGTACAAAATCACGGATGAAACTGCGCATCGTATGACCGCTATCGCGTATTCCGTGAAAAAATACGTCCATTCTTCGAATGCACATTTTCACGGACAACGTGAAAAATGCGTTAGTCTGACCCTAGCCTTAACCACACAATGCATCTTTTACACGTTTCCATGAAGCACGCCGCCGGTTTAACCACATAATGCATCTTTTACACGTTTCCATGAAGCACGCGGCTTAACCACACAATGCATCTTTTACACGTTTCCATGAAGCACGCCGGCTTAACCATACAATGCATCTTTTACATGTTTCCATGAAGCACGCCGGCTTAACCACACAATGCATCTTTTACACGTTTCCATGAAGAATGCTGGTTTAACCATACAATGCATCTTTTACACGTTTCCATGAAGCACGCCGGCTTAACCACACAATGCATCTTTTACACGTTTCCATGAAGAACGCTGGTTTAACCATACAATGCATCTTTTACACGTTTCCATGAAGCACGCCGGCTTAACCATACAATGCATCTTTTACACGTTTCCATGAAGCACGCCGGTTTAACCACACAATGCATCTTTTACACGTTTCCATTAAGCACGCCGCCGGTTTAACCACATAATGCATGTTTTACACGTTTCCATGAAGCACGCCGCCGGTTTAACCACATAATGCATCTTTTACACGTTTCCATGAAGAACGCTGGTTTAACCATACAATGCATCTTTTACACGTTTCCATGAAGCACGCCGGTTTAACCACACAATGCATCTTTTACACGTTTCCATGAAGCACGCCGCCGGTTTAACCACATAATGCATCTTTTACACGTTTCCTTGAAGAACGCCGGCTAAGGCTAGGGTCAGACGAGCGTGATTTCTACGGACTGTACGTCCGTGCACACGGACGGACGTACGTTAGTACGGAAGACACAGTAGTGGCCACACAGTCCGTTTATTCACTGATGTATATTTTGACGGATGTAGGAGGGAAAATAAATTAAAAGGCAAAACCATTTTGTCCGTGAAAAATGCTGGACGTATAAATGCAGTCCGTCTGACCACGTTCCATCACTCACACACAAAGCTTTGCGGACGCAGCGCACTTTGTGCGGCCGTTCTAGCGGTTGTACGTTCTTGCCTGCCTTGCGTCTGTGGGCCGCGGCCGTTGTGCGTCCGCAGTTCAGTGCGGACGTACTTCATGTGTCAGGCTCCAATGGGCTTCCTGTCATGCTGTCACGGACGTACTTTTAGGCGCAATCACGGACGTGAACACTACGCTCATCTGACGGCAGCCTTAACCACACAATGCATCTTTTACACGTTTCCCTGAAGAACGCCGGTTTAACCATACAATGCATGTTTTAGGCTAGGGTCAGACGAGCGCAGTGCGAACGCGCGTGCAGGCGCACTTAATCACGGCCGTAGTAGCAGCAAGTGCCAGGCAATGACGGCCAATATACGAAGTACGGTCGCACAAAAGTCCGGCTGCGCAACGCAAGTGGAAAACGAACGCATTTTGTCGAACGTAAAACCTCTAGTACGGTTGTACAGAGTGCGCTGCGTCCGCTAGAGGCGTGTGTGCGTGAATTGGAGATGTCAGACACTGCTAATGTCCGGCCAACATAACGTCCAGATGCACAAAGTGTTTTATTGATGATCCGTACAAAATCACGGATGCAAATGCGCATCGTATGACCGCTATCGCGTACTCCGTGAAAAAATGCGTCCATTCGTTCGAACGCACTTTTTCACAGACAACGCGAAAATGCGTTCGTCTGACCCTAGCCTTACACGTTTCCATGAAGCACGCCGGCTTAACCACACAATGCATCTTTTACACGTTTCCATGAAGCACGCCGGCTTAACCACACAATGCATCTTTTACACGTTTCCATGAAGCACGCCGGTTTAACCACACAATGTATCTTTTACACGTTTCCATGAAGCACGCCGGTTTAACCACACAATGCATCTTTTACACGTTTCCATGAAGCACGCCGGTTTAACCACACAATGCATCTTTTACACGTTTCCATGGAGCACGCGGCTTAAACATACAATGCATCTTTTACACGTTTCCATGAAGCACGCGGCTTAACCATACAATGCATCTTTTACACGTTTCCCTGAAGAACGCTGGTTTAACGATACAATGCATCTTTTACACGTTTCCATGAAGCACGCCGCCGGTTAACCATACAATGCATCTTTTACACGTTCCATGAAGCACGCCGCGGTTTTAACCACACAATGCATCTTTTACACGTTTCCATGAAGCACGCCGGCTTAACCATACAATGCATCTTTTACACGTTTCCCTGAAGAACGCTGGTTTAACGATACAATGCATCTTTTACACGTTTCCATGAAGCACGCCGCCGGTTTAACCATACAATGCATCTTTTACACGTTTCCATGAAGCACGCCGCCGGTTTAACCACACAATGCATCTTTTACACGTTTCCATGAAGCACGCCGCCGGTTTAACCACACAATGCATCTTTTACACGTTTCCATGAAGCACGCCGCCGGTTTAACCATACAATGCATCTTTTACACGTTTCCATGAAGCACGCCGCCGGTTTAACCACACAATGCATGTTTTACACGTTTCCATGAAGCACGCCGGCTTAACCATACAATGCATCTTTTACACGTTTCCATGAAGCACGCCGGCTTAACCATACAATGCATCTTTTACACGTTTCCATGAAGCACGCCGCCGGTTTAACCACACAATGCATCTTTTACACGTTTCCATGAAGCACGCCGGCTTAACCACACAATGGATCTTTTACACGTTTCCATGAAGCACGCCGGCTTAACCACACAATGCATCTTTTACACGTTTCCCTGAAGAACGCTGGTTTAACGATACAATGCATCTTTTACACGTTTCCATGAAGCACGCCGCCGGTTTAACCACACAATGCATGTTTTACACGTTTCCATGAAGCACGCCGGCTTAACCACACAATGCATCTTTTACACGTTTCCATGAAGCACGCCGGCTTAACCATACAATGCATCTTTTACACGTTTCCATGAAGCACGCCGCCGGTTTAACCACACAATGCATCTTTTACACGTTTCCATGAAGCACGCCGGCTTAACCACACAATGCATCTTTTACACGTTTCCATGAAGCACGCCGCCGGTTTAACCACACAATGCATCTTTTACACGTTTCCATGAAGCACGCCGCCGGTTTAACCACATAATGCATGTTTTACACGTTTCCATGAAGCACGCCGGCTTAACCACACAATGCATCTTTTACACGTTTCCATGAAGCACGCCGCCGGTTTAACCACACAATGCATCTTTTACACGTTTCCATGAAGCACGCCGCCGGTTTAACCACATAATGCATGTTTTACACGTTTTCATGAAGCACGCCGCCGGTTTAACCATACAATGCATCTTTTACACGTTTCCATGAAGCACGCCGGCTTAACCACACAATGCATCTTTTACACGTTTCCATGAAGCACGCCGGTTTAACCATACAATGCATCTTTTACACGTTTCCATGAAGCACGCCGGTTTAACCATACAATGCATGTTTTACACGTTTCCATGAAGCACGCCGGCTTAACCATACAATGCATCTTTTACACGTTTCCATGAAGCACGCCGGCTTAACCATACAATGCATGTTTTACACGTTTCCATGAAGCACGCCAGTTTAACCACATAATGCATTTGTTACACGTTTCCATGAAGCACACCGCCGGTTTAAACGTACAATGCATCTTCTCATGTAAACTACATCCAGCGAGCCGAGCGAACCCCTGCGCTGCATTCCTTACAATCGCCTGTTAACTGCCTGTTAATTTTGGGCCAGTATTTTTGAAGGGGTTTTTTTTCCCCCTTTTTTCTTCCTTTTCCGTCAGTTAACACCAGGGTTGAGCAGTAGGTAAAGTTTTGTGATTAAAAATTAGCGCCGGGACCAAACGATCTGTTGGTTAGAATAGTGAAAGTGCTCTGTAGCGCTGCCCGTGTTAAGTATAGGATGCGGTAAGTACAGTAAGCGCGAGCTCCGAAGCGTTAATTAGCAAGCGCTAAGTGTTTTTTGCCGTTTGTAGCGAGAGGCAAACGATCTGTTGGTCTGGCGCTAACGTGAAAACATGCTATCGCCAGGGTTAGCTCACACCATGTGAATAGGGCCCCTTGTGTTTATGTTTTGTGGAGAAACCGGCAAAGGGCAATTCCATGAACATGGGGTCTAAAATATAAAAATTAACAGCAGATTTTGGCTTTGTTTGTCTGTGGAAGTTCTATACATTTTGAATAGTGAAAAATAATTCTGATTTCTTTTATAGTTCATCACATTATGGGACTTTAAACTATTAGGTTTCACTCCGATAAAAAAGAGAAATGCGCAGCTTTTACTTATTTGCATATAATGCCATGAAATTATCTCTTTCACAAAATGAATACTCGTTACTCCTCCCAAATAAATAACAATATGATGTTACGGTGATATTTCACACATCAAGTCAGTTCTTTACATGTTTGAGGCCAAATAAAAACATACAATAATGAAGGTGATTCCGTTACCAAAAAAGATACAAAAGCTTTATCACTCCTTCAGAGTTTTAATTATGTACTGTGACGTTGAGGTTCCTAAATGTGAGCTCAATACCAAAAGGAGGGCAGGGGGGGGGTCTAAGTTATTTCTCCACCTCAGAATTTGTGGTAACGGAATCACCGTTTGCTGGTAACGGAATCACAACTTTATCTTCAGTTCTCATACCTGACCACTATCTTGCCCAGCTGATAAAAGAAGATTCAGACCTCAAAGAGATAATGTGTATCAGTGATGTTGCAGCATCAGAGTTTAACCGGGAGCTTCTTCTTTTATATAGGGTTATTCAGAGAGAGGTGAGAAGCAGGAGAATGACTGAAGAATGGAAAATTCTAGGTCAAAATAGCCAAACCAGAAAAAATTCTCCCATTCATCTCACTTTCCAAATCTGCTATTTTGACCTAGAATTTTCCATTCTCCAGCCATTCTTCTGCTTTTCACCGCTCTCTGAATAACCCCGATAATCTTGCATTCCTACAAGAAGAGATTGTATCAAAGTTTCTTGGCATTTCTTTGCCACAAGTCATGAAAAGGGTGTGGTTGAAGGAATTGGTGGTAAAATCAAAAGAACTTTATGGAGAGCTTGTCTTGGAGGAACTGGAATGAATGACACCAAAGCGTTTTATCAAGTTACCACCAAAAGCGTCCAGGATATTAAGATCATTTTGGTCAGGAAGGAGCAGATTGATGAAAAGCGTGACCTGTTAAATGAAAGATGAAAAGGGGGATTCTTCTTTGCCACAAACACTTTCAGGTCTATTCAAGAAAGGTGAAAAGCAGGAGAATGACTGGAGAAGTGAAAATTTTAGGTCAAAATAGTCAAACCAGAAAAATTCTCCCATTTATCTCACTTTCCAAATCGGCTATTTGGTCTAGATTGTTCATTCTCCTGCCAATTTTCCTGCTTTTCTTCTCTCTCTGAATAGCTCTGATTATAAGCCGGTAGGAAGAGCATATATAATAATAATATAGCTGCGGTTTTCCCCAAGACACATTTTAGGTAGAACTGCAAACGGGAACTCCAAGTAAGTACTCTTTATAAATTTGTTGTGGCGTGGGGATTCCGTCACTGTGGCGTGGTGATTCCGTCACTGTGGCGTGGTGATTCCGTCACTGTGGCGTGGTGATTCCGTCACTGTGGCGTGGGGATTCCGTCACTGTGGCGTGGGGATTCCGTCACTGTGGCGTGGTGATTCTGTCACTGTGGCGTGGTGATTCTGTCACTGTGGCGTGGTGATTCCGTCACTGTGGCGTGGTGATTCCGTCACTGTGGCGTGGTGATTCCGTCACTGTGGCGTGGGGATTCCGTCACTGTGGCGTGGTGATTCCGTCACTGTGGCGTGGGGATTCTGTCACTGTGGCGTGTTTGTTATAATTAATGTAGCGTTTAACTGTAAATAGGTGATTCCGTTACTCTGGAATTACCCAAAGCGATCTGATTGGCTGTCTCTGAGCGCTGGGTTTATTTGCGATGTCAGGATCAGCAGGAAACAATGAGGCTCATTGGAGGAAAGTGAGTGATGTCCGGTTATCCCGGCACTGCCTGTGGATCACAGCCGATGTTGGGGCAGAGTTTCAGACATGGCTCAGGTTCATCATTTACCACATCGGTGATCACTGCACGTTGTGACATTACCAGCTACCGGCACACGCTGCTCCCCAGTTACTTGGTATCAGTACGCGTTGCCCTGCGGCCTCTGAATCTCCCGGGTTTAGCTGGATCCTCACATTAACCCCCGCAGTGCAGTGTCCACTGTGAAGCCGCGTTTAACCTGTGGCCTATTTGGTAATCACCGAAGCACCGCAGAGATTTTTTTATTTATTTTTTTTGTCCCACGCCACCTCTCCCGGCCTCGCTGTGTATCGGCGCGGGGGGCTTCTCTCCCGGCCTCGCTGTGTATCGGCGCGGGGGGCTTCTCTCCCGGCCTCGCTGTGTATCGGCGCGGGGGGCTTCTCTCCCGGCCTCGCTGTGTATCGGCGCAGGGGGCTTCTCTCACGGCCTCGCTGTGTATCGGCGCGGGGGGGCTTCTCTCCCGCCTCGCTGTGTATCGGCGCGGGGGGCTTCTCTCCCGGCCTCGCTGTGTATCGGCGCGGGGGGCTTCTCTCACGGCCTCGCTGTGTATCGGCGCGGGGGGCTTCTCTCCCGGCCTCGCTGTGTATCGGCGCGGGGGGCTTCTCTCCCGGCCTCGCTGTGTATCGGCGCGGGGGGCTTCTCGCTCGATTCTCGCGCACTGGTCTTCGCGGCCTGGGCTTTGGTAAATCCCAGCGCCTGCTCTGTGCTGCGCCTGGCTTACAGGTAGCGGCCCCAGAGCGCGCGGTGAGTGACGGAGCCCGGGCGGCCGGTTACTCACAGATTGAGGTCTGACCAGACGGGCGCAGCCGGTGTCCTTGCCGCGGTTTTATTTATTTTGCCATAAACTCAGAGCGTGTAAAATCGATGCGTCCTGCTGAGACCATGAATATTTAATGCGACCTAATGCGCCGCGGAGCCGCGTTTACTCACCTTCCTGCACGCTTAACCCTGCGCCTGCCGCTGCGCCTGTAACATGAGCGCTGCCATGAATACATGTACCGTGCTACCTGCGCCCAGCACTCCCTGCACCCCCAAAACACACTGCATCCATCCCCTGCACCCCCAAAACATGCTGCATCCATCCCCAGCACTCCCTGCACCCCCAAAACACGCTGCATCCATCCACAGCACTCCCTACACCCCCAAAACACACTGCATCCATCCGCAGCACTCCCTGCACCCCCAAAACACACTGCATCCATCCGCAGCACTCCCTGCACCCCCAAAACACGCTGCATCCATCACAGCACTCCCTACACCCCCAAAACACACTGCATCCATCCGCAGCACTCCCTGCACCCCCAAAACACGCTGCATCCATCCACAGCACTCCCTACACCCCCAAAACACACTGCATCCATCCGCAGCACTCCCTGCACCCCCAAAACACGCTGCATCCATCCCCAACACCCCCTGCACCCCCAAAACACGCTGCATCCATCTGCAGCACTCCCTGCACCCCCAAAACACGCTGCATCCATCCCCAGCACTCCCTGCACCCCCAAAACACGCTGCATCCATCCCCAGCACTCCCTGCACCCCCAAAACACACTGCATCCATCCCCAGCACCCCCTGCACCCCCAAAACACACTGCATCCATCCCCAGCACTCCCTGCACCCCCAAAACACACTGCATCCATCTGCAGCACTCCCTGCACCCCCAAAACATACTGCATCCACCCGCAGCACTCCCTGCACCCCCAAAACACACTGCATCCATCCCCAGCACCCCCTGCACCCCCAAAACACACTGCATCCATCCCCAGCACTCCCTGCACCCCCAAAACACACTGCATCCATCTGCAGCACTCCCTGCACCCCCAAAACACACTGCATCCATCCGCAGCACCCCCAAAACACACTGCATCCATCCCCTGCACCCCCAAAACACACTGCATCCATCCCCAGCACTCCCTGCACCCCCAAAACACACTGCATCCATCTGCAGCACTCCCTGCACCCCCAAAACACACTGCATCCATCGCAGCACCCCCAAAACACACTGCATCCATCCCCAGCACCCCCTGCACCCCCAAAACACACTGCATCCATCCCCAGCACTCCCTGCACCCCCAAAACACACTGCATCCATCCGCAGCACCCCCAAAACACACTGCATCCATCCCCAGCACTCTCTGTGCAAGTTCCAGGTGTTGTGTGGGATCTGGTTCCTCGGCGAGATCTGGCCAAGCAGTCATTTCTCCCCATTTGACGTAAAATCTATTTAATAATTATTTAGGCAGAAGGACCTTCTCTTCTCTTTAGTTTTTTATATATATATATGTGGGGTTTTGTTTCAGCCGATTTAATGTTATAACGTATTTATTAAGAACATACTTTGTTTTTGCACCGAAAAGCTCATAATGTGTATAAACCCTCATACTATGACTCCATGGAACCGACGAGGAACCCACACGGCACCCCCAATGCCCCCCCCCCCCAGCCATCTCTCCTCCTCGGCTGAGTGGGGATTGTTCCTGCGGCTGCTCCTTTGGGATGGAGCGATGAGGCGGTGGCGCAGCTCACAGAGTGTCAACGCGTCCCTGGAGATTTGTCTCTTGACCTTGGACAACGTTATCATCTTCTCCACTAACAAACAGCCTCCCCCTGTGAAACAAACCCACTTATCCGCCCCCCCCCCCGTGCGTTTATTTCCTCTGACCCCCCTCAGGTTTAACCTCCCCCCATCCCCCCGTGCGTTTATTTCCTCTGACCCCCCCCTCAGGTTTAACCTCCCCCCATCCCCCCGTGTGTTTATTTCCTCTGACCCCCCCCCATCCCCCCGTGCGTTTATTTCCTCTGACCCCCCCTCGTGTTTAACCCCCCATCCCCTGTGCGTTTATTTCCTCTGACCCCCCCTCGTGTTTAACCCCCCATCCCCTGTGCGTTTATTTCCTCTGACCCCCCCTCGTGTTTAACCCCCCCATCCCCTCTGTGCGTTTATTTCCTCTGCCCCCCCCCTCGTGTTTAACCCCCCATCCCCTGTGCGTTTATTTCCTCTGACCCCCCCCTCGTGTTTAATCCCCCCCATCCCCCTGTACATTTATTTTTGCTGACTCCCCTAGCGCTTACCCCCACCCAGTGTTTGTTTTCTGCCCCCCCCCGTGCGTTTACCCCCCCCCCACCCTGTATGTTTATTTTTGCTGACCCCCCCCCCTTGCATGAACCCACCCCCGCTCTGTGGTTTGATTTTTTTTTCTCTGAACCCTCCCAGCGTTTGTTTTCTCTGACCCCCCCCCTGCTCCCCTCCCCCCCCCATGTTTATTTTATCCTTTTGATTTCATATCCCAGAACATTCCGGCGCGTGGGGCTCTCTGTACCTGCTGTAACCTTCCCCTAATCCCCCCCCCCTTCTCTCCATATGCCCCACCCGCTGCGTCAGGGGGTATTTTTATTCCATGGACCACACGGCGCCCCGGGATCTGCTACAAATGCCGGCGATCTCGTGCAGAAAACGGGAAATAATGTAAATCCAGAGAAAGGGAATAAACCCTGTAGCCCCCCCCCCCTTCCCCTGCCAATCCTGCACCGGTGAGGCTCTCCGTGAGAGACGGGACTGGGGGTTATTCACTAAGCAGCGCTCTCTCATTCAGCGACGGGTTTGGTTTGAATTTCAGGGATCTTCATGGTGAATTCATTATTTTGTGAATTGTCACCGCGGTTTTGGTTCTCTATAGTTTTGCACGTAGTTCCCCGGTGCTTCAGTTTCCAGAGTTTGTTTCTATGGAGACCGGCGTGGTAAAACCCCCACGGTACATTCTCTGGTGCTACGAACACCGGCAGAACACACTGCATGGGGAATAGTCGATTTACCACCGTGATAGAATAGCTGTGGCACGGTGGTTTGGTGTTGTGTTGGATTTTGCCTCTGTGAATGGCCGGAGTTGTAACTGTAACCAGTCAGTGAATCTCCTCTCTGTTTTTAGCCGCCCCGGCTGATACGTTTGTCCTTTAGTGTCACGGTAACTGCTGCCAGAAATAGTACAGAGCCGTCACCGGGGAGGAACGGATCATTACCAGGAGGCCGCGGGGAGTCAAGATGAGCACAACAAGCCGAGACTCAAATACCCTGAGCCTCAGGCAGCCGCCCCCCCCCCTCAACCTGGAGTATTAACTACGTGCGGAGGAGCAACAGGATGTGTGCCCCGCCCCTTTCTGCTCCAGGAGCGGGAACCATGTGGCCCTCACTCGCTGGACCTCCTGGCTCCAGATCTGGCCCCGCCCCCTCTCGCAGCGCCCTCTGCAGGATCCGGCCACCGTGACTCGGTTTACCTACCAAGGAAAGTGAGGTGCACTCAGCGTGCGGCGGCGGCGTGTGGCGGCGGGCGATTTCCCTGGAAATATGTGAAACATTCTAAATGAAGAAAAAAACAATAAAATGGATGAATTCCTGAGATGATCATGCAGTGTCCGTATATTAAGCTGTGTCTGTGACCTGGTCATTAACAGGACTGTGCAAAGATCTCAAAGTGATAAGTTTATCCCAGAATGATGATTACCAGAGCAGGATGGGGGGGGGGTATAATACCGGTGTGTCTGTCTCTGCACCTCCTTTTTCAGGCATTCGTTCCTCAGGCTCCTCATCATTAATCGCTGTTTCTCCCCTCTCACAGGTGTATCCTGGGCCCAGCGGGAGGTGATCGTCCAGCAGGGGCCCCTGTACCGCACCATCGGCTCCCACATCACTATCTGGTGTAAGGTGCGCGGTTACCAGGGGCCCAGCCAGCAGCACTTCAGGTGGTCTGTGTACCTGCCGTCAGCTCCGGAGAGGGAAGTCCAGGTGGTGAGCACAGAGGAGGACTCCTCCTTCTCCTACGCCATCTATAGCCAGCGCGTGCGCGACCAGGACATCTACGCTGAGCGACTATCTGGAGACCATAGCCTCTTACACATTCGCCAGCTCCAGGAGCGAGACACCGGAGAGTATGAGTGCCACACGCCCAACACCGACACCTCCTACTTCGGGAGCTACAGCGCCAAGATGAACCTCACTGGTAAGAGACGGCAGAGGAAGCGGACGCTGCTGACACGCGGGGCAGCCACAAAAGGCTGTGTAGCTGTGATCTGATCCCCCACATGGTGCTGATTGGTGGGGACACAACTGGAGGGCTGTTAGTCCAGTGGCTACATGTGGAGCTGTCAGGGCCCAAAGTTATGCCATCCTAACTGTGACGGATGCAGCAACTCCGAGTAGATCCGCCATTAATTCGTTCCTTTCCCCCGAGATAATATTCCCAATCACGTGCCGCAACTCTGTGTAGGGTGAATCTGGATGGAATGTTGTTGCTTAGAATGTTGTTGTTGATGGCTTAGTGTGAAAGTGTCCGGCGGCTGGTGGAGTGTACCTGGGTTACAGTTCCATAGGAGCGGCTGCGCTCCCCGTGGGTGGTAGGATATTGGGGTTCCTGATGGAACCACCGGGCGGGCTCCTATTTTCTTAAGGACAAACCACCCAAAAAGTGGCATGTTAAAGTGAAAGACAGCTGGATCGCTTGGGGCAAAGTCAGGCAAGGATATGTGAGATCTCGGCTGGCGGCCGGCTTGATCCGCGTATGTCACGGGTAGGGGAAATACAATTATGGACATGATTTGGATACATTATATAAAAATTATAACGTAAATAAGAGTAAAGCGAATATATACAACATATAAAGAAGTGGCCGCCATTCCGTCACACTAACCCTCCCCCAAAACCATCCTCAGCATATCACGCTACCTTCGATTGGGTGGCACCTGCAGAGTGTATGTCGCCTTGGTCTTTATGCCCCGGTACAGGAAGCCCCATTTGGCACCACATTAACCACACCTCAAAACGAATACAAAACAGGTAAAAAACTGTGTGCTTAACTCTTACTGGCTGAAGTCCAGCACTATCCATGACAGGGGGGTCCAGGATCATTGCTATGGGATGGAGGGGTTCAGGCTGGTAGCTGGAGAGATGGAGGGGTTGAGGATGCAGGGGGGAGTTGCTGGGGTTGAGGATGCGGGAGTTATTGGGGCTGGAGAGGTTGAGGATGCAGGCGGGAGTTGTTGGGGCTGGAGAGATGGAGGGGTTGAGGATGCAGGGGGGAGTTGTTGGGGCTGGAGAGATGGAGGGGTTCAGGATGCAGGGGGGAGTTGTTGGGGCTGGAGAGATGGAGGGGTTCAGGATGCAGGCGGGAGTTGTTGGGGCTGGAGAGATGGAGGGGTTCAGGATGCAGGCGGGAGTTGTTGGGGCTGGAGAGATGGAGGGGTTGAGGATGCAGGGGGGAGTTGTTGGGGCTGGAGAGATGGAGGGGTTCAGGATGCAGGCGGGAGTTGTTGGGGCTGGAGAGATGGAGGGGTTGAGGATGCAGGGGGGAGTTGTTGGGGCTGGAGAGATGGAGGGGTTGAGGATGCAGGGGGGAGTTATTGGGGCTGGAGAGATGGAGGGGTTGAGGATGCAGGGGGGAGTTATTGGGGCTGGAGAGATGGAGGGGTTGAGGATGCAGGGGGGAGTTGTGGGGCTGGAGAGATGGAGGGGTTCAGGATGCAGGGGGAGGGGAATCCATGCACATTGGTGGGGTGGGCCTCTTTCTGGGGTGCACTCTGGTTACCCGGTTCGATCTGACCACCCCTCCCATTCCTTCCCGTTTGCTCCTCGGCACGTTAATAGTTACTAATGGCTAATAATAGTCACCAGGACATACTTGAAAAGGAGAGAAATCTCAATGTATCCTTCCTGGTAAAATCCTTTTATAAATAAATAAAATAGTTAATGGCTTCTTATCGGGAACGCTTTCCTCTCGGCAGCAGGACAGAGGATCTCGGGGGACTCCAGACTGATGTGTGACCGGGGGGGTGCAGACAGCTGGAGCGCATGAGAAGCCCCTCTACTTAATGCTGAGGAAATGGAAATAATCTCCTTTATTTGCCCATCCTGACACGTAGAACCAGCTGGGGTCGCGGTGGACCTGAAGAGGGGGGTCACCTCTGTAGCTTTACCCTGGCTGATATTGGGGTTCATTGTTAGATGCCGGTAACTGGCTCCATTCTGGCGCGCTGCCCGGGCATCTTCCTGGGGCCCCACTCTCTGGTTCTCGTGGTGGCAGCAGGTTCAGGGGTCACGGGAAGTCCTGGGGCTGCTTTACAAGGTCGGATACCCTGATATGTGCCACCCGGTCAGGTGCCATGAATCTCGATAACGTTGTGCTGCTTCCCGGGGGCCCCAGGTGACCGGCTGCCGGGAGAGGTGCATTGTGGGAGTGCCGGCATTACTCCTCGGATGTCGGGAAGTTGTGTTTGAACAGATAATCGTTATTCCAGACCTTTTTTTTTTCCATTTATTCCTCCTGGTTCCGGTAATGTTGGCATTCTGGCCCCGCCGGCGCCCGCCGCGTTTATCCCCTCACCGGCGGTTTTAACGCTTCGTTTCAGTGCGGTTTGTTTGGGTTTTATTTCTCTGCTGCTTGCGGTGGTTTGGCTTTGTTTCGGTGATTCCTGGTGGAGTTTGCCGTGTGGCTGCACCGGGCCCCCTGGGCCTGGTTCCCTGTACTTGTGGAGGGGCGTGTTTCCCTCTGGCAGGTTGAGGGTTAATCCATTTGCCTCCTGTGCAGCTGGTCTCTCTGGCAGATGGAGGGTGTAGCCGGTGCTGCTCCCAGCTGCCCCGGGCTGTCTGATGGTTTGGTGGGGGCTGCATTGTGACGCATTGGGGACTCTCAGCCCACCTGTCACTAACCCTTCATTAAATTAGTTCCCCCTCCCCCCCCCAGCAGGCGTCCGTGATCCTGACCTCCTGCCGGCCCCCCCCCCCTCCCCTCCACCGGCCCTGACGGAGGGGCTGGGATTTAAAGCGGCAGACACTGTGTATTTCATTCACCCCATGGGGGGGGGGTATAGTGGTGCTGTGGCTCCTGTCTGGACGGCGTTTTGGTCACATTCCGGTATAACACACTTCACTCGGTGACCAGGCGGTGGCCGTACAGTAAATTTTCGGTAATTTCAGGGGTCACATGGTTCCGGGATTGGGAATTTCATCCATTCTCTGCTGCCAGAATTTACCCCAAATCCTTTGTGTATTTCCTATGCGCAGGCGGTTAATTTCTCCTTTCTGTCTCTAACACGGGTGTTTAACCTCCCCTTTGTCCCTCGTGCCGGTGTTTAACCTCCCCTTTGTCCCTCGTGCCAGTGTTTAACCTCCCCTTTTGGCTTCCGGTGCCGGTGTTTAACCTCCCCTTTTTGGCTTCCGGTGCCGGTGTTTAACCTCCCCTTTTTGGCTTCCGGTGCCGGTGTTTAACCTCCCCTTTTGGGTGCCGGTGTTTAACCTCCCCTTTGTTTCCGCAGTGATCCCAGACACCCTGGTGGTCTCGGCCACCGCTGACGTCGTGCAGAAGGTGGAGGGGGGTTCTCTGCAGCTGGTCTGTATGGTGTCCCGGCATTCTGTCCAGCACACCCACCTCTCGGTGTCCTGGTTCCGAAGGTCTGGAGAGCAGACGGAAGAGATCGTGTCCCTGGCGCGGGACTTCACTGTGCAGCCCGGCCCCGCCTACTCCCAGCGCCACTCGGTGGGCGACGTCCGGCTCGACAAGCTGGGCAACAATACCTTTCAACTTACCATGTACAACCTGCAGCCGTCTGACCAGGGCGAGTTCTACTGCCAAGGCGCCGAGTGGATCGAGGATCCCGACCAATCGTGGTTTGCTATGACTCAGAAACGCTCGGAGGGCACACTGGTCACCGTGCAGCCCACAGGTAAGAGCGCGTGCCATGTGTTAGCGCATGCATTCCCCACGACACTCTGCCCAACCAAGAAGCCACTCAGCCCCATGTGAGCCGCCGGCACGTGCCGTGCTTGTGTTCCCGCTTCGTGATGTAACGGGGGAGCGGCTTGAGTGTGTGGGGAGTACCCCGCTTTAATGCAGTTTTGCCTGATCAGCGCGCTGAGTGGATACGCCGGGCCGGCACTCTGCGGTCACATTACTCTGTGTCTCTGCCCGGTCAGAGGCGTCGGGCCGGTAATAACTTCTCACATTGTGCTGATCAACCCGATTCACCGACCAGCGGCTCTGCATTATTTAACATGTTACTCCTCTCCTTCCCGTGATCAGCCTCAGCGAGCGCATTACAGCGCGTTGTGACGCATTACTCTGCGCTTAAAGGTGTCCAGGGGAAATCCTGTGTGTGAGGGCGGCGTGTCCAGCTGACACCGGGAAAAGGGCAACAGCAATGGCAAGAACAGTGGCTACTGGGGGGGGGGGAGCTCAGGGGCGACTGCAAACGACCGTGTAACCCCAGCTCCCGCTACCTTTGTGCCCCCACCCTCCTTGGCACCCTTGCCCACGCTGTGCAGGGCCTCTGTGCTTGTTGGCAGGAGGCCAGCTTCCATACCTCTCCAAGAGATTGTTGACCAAGGTGTCAAAGCCAGTCCTCGAGGACAATGGGCATAAGTGGGCACCTATCTTGAGAAACTATTTGTATTTTAGGCGTTAGTCTGTGTCAGCAAGAACAATACATCTACATTGTATCTCTATCGGTTTGTCCTTAGATTGATTTCATGTTGTCTATTTGCTAATCCCGTCTAGTGTAACTGATCAGGTTCCTGCGTCTCCTGAAGGATTGTGTCATGTCCCCCCCCCCTGCTCTCCATATAACTGCTCCTCATTTCTGTGACAGAACACGCTGTCACTGTACGACTTGGAGGGGGCTGTGCGCTGGCCTCCTGCCCAAAAACTATGGCCCGTGAAAGAGACTATTGGGGGAACTGGTGGACCTTTGAAATAGGGATGCACCGATACCACTTTTTTAAGACCGAGTACGAGTACCAATACTTTTTAAAAAGTACTCACCGATACAGAGTACCGAAACTTTTATTTTATGTCATGTGACCGCTTTTCAATAAGAACAGACCTCATATAAAAATCCCCCCAAGATATACTGTTGTGTTCAAAATGATTCAACCCCCAATGCTGTAAAGGGTTTTAGGGAATTTAGTGACATTTGTAATTGTATTCAGAATGAAATCCTACAAGGACTTTTTAAAGAACCATATGCAACTAAAATGACATCAATTGGTTTTGTAATACAGTAGTAAATGTTTCTTTTGTGAATTCTTCATTGACACAATTATTCAACCCCTTAAAGACTACCACTCTGAAGAACAGAGGTTCATTCAAGTGTTTTCAATCAGGTATTGAAAACACCTGTGGATGTCACGGAGCAGCAATAAAGCATAATAAGCACCAATTAGGCAGCTTTAAAATGACTGTGATACTCAGCTCCTTCTAGACATTTACTGGTGTGGTTACAAACATGGTGAAGTCAAGAGAATGGTCCAGGAAGACAAGAGAAGAGGTGATTACTCTTCACAGGAAGGGCAATGGCTATAAGAAGATTGCAAAGATGTTAAACATACCAAGAGAGACCATAGGAAGCATCATTGGCAAATTCAAGGCAAAGGGCACTGTTGAAACGCTACCTGGTCGTGGCAGAAAGAAGATGCTGACTTCGACTGCTGTGCGCTACCTGAAGCGTAGAGTGGAGAAAAGTCCCCGTGTGACTGCTGAGGAACTGAGAAAAGATTTGTCAGATGTGGGTACTGAAGTTTCAGCTCAGACAATACGGCGCACACTGCGTAATGAAGGCCTCCATGCCAGAACTCCCAGGCGCACCCCCTTGCTGTCTCCAAAGAATAAGAAGAGTCGACTGCAGTATGCCAAAAGTCATGTGGACAAACCACAGAAGTTTTGGGATAGTGTTCTGTGGACTGATGAAACAAAATTAGAACTGTTTGGGCCCATGGATCAACGCTATGTTTGGAGGAGGAAGAACAAGGCCTATGAAGAAAAAAACACCTTGCCTACTGTGAAGCATGGCGGGGGGTCAATCATGCTTTGGGGCTGTTTTGCTTCTGCAGGTACAGGGAAGCTTCAGCGTGTGCAAGGTACCATGAATCTCTTCAGTACCAGGAGATATTGGATGACAATGTGATGCAGTCCGTCACAAACCTGAGGCTTGGGAGACGTTGGACCTTTCAACAGGACAATGATCCCAAGCATACCTCCAAGTCCACTAGAGCATGGTTGCAGATTAAAGGCTGGAACATTTTGGAGTGGCCATCGCAGTCACCTGACTTAAATCCGATTGAGAACCTCTGGTGGGACTTAAAGAAAGCAGTTGCAGTGCGCAAGCCTAAGAATGTGACTGAACTGGAGGCTTTTGCCCATGACGAATGGGCGAAGATACCCGTAGATGGCTGCAAGACACTTGTGTCAAGCTATGCTTCACGTTTAAAAGCTGTTATAACTGTAAAAGGATGTTGTACTAAGTACTAAGATTGAATGTCACTTGGGGGTTGAATAAAACTGATAATGATGTGAGCACAGAAAAGACATTTGTGGTTATTTCATTATAAATGTTATGTTATATTTGTCTGACCTACACGTGCCTCTTTGATTTAATTGTAAGCAAGATGACTGAATGATCAAAATCAATGTCAAACTGGCCAAAACACTCAATTTCAGTGGGGGTTGAATAATTTTGAACACAACTGTATATACAGAATACCCCCCAGCTCACATGGAGATTGCCCCCCCCAGCTGGCTCTGACGGATTTCCCCCCCCCCCAGCTGGCTCTGACGGATTTTGCCCCCCCCCCAGCTGGCTCTGACGGATTTTGCCCCCCCCCCCCCAGCTGGCTCTGACGGATTTTGCCCCCCCCCCCCAGCTGGCTCTGACGGATTTTGCCCCCCCCCCAGCTGGCTCTGACGGATTTTGCCCCCCCCCCAGCTGGCTCTGACGGATTTTGCCCCCCAGCTGGCTCTGACGGATTTTGCCCCCCAGCTGGCTCTGACGGATTTTGCCCCCATCGAACGCTGGGGAAGCTGGCCGCGTGCATGAAAAGCACGCGGCCAGCGTTCCCCTCCGGCGGCTGCAATACTCACCTGCTTCCGAAGGTCCGGTCGCGCTGCTGTGGCGCGATCATGTGGCCGCCAGCGCTTCTGTGGCGCTGCCTCCAGCAGCCTCTCCATTGTTGTGTAGTTATCTGATCTGTGCAGTTATCTGCTTGATTGTATTCTATTTCTATTCTATTCTGACCAAGCTTGAAGTCACAACTCATGATTTTGGGTACCAGGAATCTTCTGCCCGCTGTGCCAAGGAAAGGCTCCAGGTCTACAGCTTCGGCTTGTTCCTGGGGGTGCTAGCCAGGCTCTCTACAGGCACCGGGCCTTAAGCCGCGGCTAAGGTACTAGAGAAAGGTGTGAGAGTCACGAGGAGAAACTGGGTGTCCAGCGAGGAAGCGGCATTTGACAGATGTGACCCTGTCCAGGCACAGAGATCTGTTACATATATATATATAACATACATACAGTTGTGTTCAAAATTATTCAACCCCCACTGAAATTGAGTGTTTTGGCCAGTTTGACATTGATTTTGATCATTCAGTCATCTTGCTTCCAATTAAATCAAAGAGGCACGTGTAGGTCAGACAAATATAACATAACATTTATAATGAAATAACCACAAATGTCTTTTCTGTGCTCACATCATTATCAGTTTTATTCAACCCCCAAGTGACATTCAATCTTAGTACTTAGTACAACATCCTTTTACAGTTATAACAGCTTTTAAACGTGAAGCATAGCTTGACACAAGTGTCTTGCAGCCATCTACGGGTATCTTCGCCCATTCGTCATGGGCAAAAGCCTCCAGTTCAGTCACATTCTTAGGCTTGCGCACTGCAACTGCTTTCTTTAAGTCCCACCAGAGGTTCTCAATCGAATTTAAGTCAGGTGACTGCGATGGCCACTCCAAAATGTTCCAGCCTTTAATCTGCAACCATGCTCTAGTGGACTTGGAGGTATGCTTGGGATCATTGTCCTGTTGAAAGGTCCAACGTCTCCCAAGCCTCAGGTTTGTGACGGACTGCATCACATTGTCATCCAATATCTCCTGGTACTGAAGAGAATTCATGGTACCTTGCACACGCTGAAGCTTCCCTGTACCTGCAGAAGCAAAACAGCCCCAAAGCATGATTGACCCCCCGCCATGCTTCACAGTAGGCAAGGTGTTCTTTTCTTCATAGGCCTTGTTCTTCCTCCTCCAAACATAGCGTTGATCCATGGGCCCAAACAGTTCTAATTTTGTTTCATCAGTCCACAGAACACTATCCCAAAACTTCTGTGGTTTGTCCACATGACTTTTGGCATACTGCAGTCGACTCTTCTTATTCTTTGGAGACAGCAAGGGGTGCGCCTGGGAGTTCTGGCATGGAGGCCTTCATTACGCAGTGTGCGCCGTATTGTCTGAGCTGAAACTTCAGTACCCACATCTGACAAATCTTTTCTCAGTTCCTCAGCAGTCACACGGGGACTTTTCTCCACTCTACGCTTCAGGTAGCGCACAGCAGTCGAAGTCAGCATCTTCTTTCTGCCACGACCAGGTAGCGTTTCAACAGTGCCCTTTGCCTTGAATTTGCGAATGATGCTTCCTATGGTCTCTCTTGGTATGTTTAACATCTTTGCAATCTTCTTATAGCCATTGCCCTTCCTGTGAAGAGTAATCACCTCTTCTCTTGTCTTCCTGGACCATTCTCTTGACTTCACCATGTTTGTAACCACACCAGTAAATGTCTAGAAGGAGCTGAGTATCACAGTCATTTTAAAGCTGCCTAATTGGTGCTTATTATGCTTTATTGCTGCTCCGTGACATCCACAGGTGTTTTTAATACCTGATTGAAAACACTTGAATGAACCTCTGTTCTTCAGAGTGGTAGTCTTTAAGGGGTTGAATAATTGTGTCAATGAAGAATTCACAAAAGAAACATTTACTACTGTATTACAAAACCAATTGATGTCATTTTAGTTGCATATGGTTCTTTAAAAAGTCCTTGTAGGATTTCATTCTGAATACAATTACAAATGTACACTAAATTCCCTAAAACCCTTTACAGCATTGGGGGTTGAATAATTTTGAACACAACTGTACATACATACATACATACATACAAAAACAAATATATTTAAAAGGTCCACCAGTTCCCCCAATAGTCTCTTTCACGGGCCATAGTTTTTGGGCAGGAGGCCAGCGCACAGCCCCCTCCAAGTCGCACAGTGACAGCGTGTACTGTCACAATTTCCATTAAAGCATATATTCATTTCCCTGCATTAAGCTGTGTTTGGGGAGAGATACACAGAATATACTGCGCTCCCTCAGGTTCTGGCTGAGGGCTGTGAGAAGGAAAGCTGCTGCAGATCAGCTTGGATGGAGAGAAGGGACGGACACTGTAACAGGTTCAGGTCTGGTCCACAAGCCGCTGACCAGTACACCCCAGTTGCTGTTACAGACTGCATTGTAGCTAGGTGGGAAGTGCTGCAGAGGGGAGCAGGTGGGGTGGGAAGTGCTGCAGGAGGGGTGGGAAGTGCTGCAGAGGGTGAGCAGGAGGGGTGGGAAGTGCTGCAGAGGGGGAGCAGGAGGGGTGGGAAGTGCTGCAGGAGGGGTGGGAAGTGCTGCAGAGGGGGAGCAGGAGGGGTGGGACATGTCACAGACGGGTGGGACGCCCGGTAACCTGACGTGTCATTCAGTTTTTCTGGTGTTTCGATGGGCAACAGGCAGCTTGGCAGGCTGGTGGTGGTGGGTGCAGTGCGGGGTCTCCGTTCTGTGCTTGATGTGTTATGTTTTTTGTTCTTTTTAGATAAAGAATTCAATGTGCGCCTGGACACAGATCGCCGCACGTACAGCGCCGGGGAGACAGCCGAGCTCCGCTGTATCATCGAGGCCCAGAATACCGCCGAGCGCATGTTCTCAGTGTCCTGGGCCTTCAACAGCTCCCTAATTGCCAGCCTGAGCCCCAGCGGCGTGCTCGCTATGACCGGGGAGTACGCCCAGCGGGAGAGCCGGGGGGAGATACGCGTGGGCAAAGAAAGCGACAGCGTCTTCTCTCTGAAAATCTTGCGCCTGCGCCAGGAGGACAGCGGCAAATATAACTGCAGAGTGACGGAGCGCGAGCGGGCGGCATCGGGGGAGCTGACTGACCGGGAGAGCAAGAGGCCCAAAAACATTCCCATCACAGTGCTGCCACAGCGTGAGTACCCCCAATCTATGCAGCCCTGGCTCCTTGGTGCAGTGGGCACCAAAACCTGCCAAACTCCTCCCCATCACCGTGCAGTCACTGTGTGAGCAACCCCAATCTATTCAGCCCCCGACCCCTATGTGCAGGGGGGGACCAAAAACATCCGCAGGACTGTGCTGCTGCCATACCTACACTACTGCTAAATGTGTTGCATCCCTCCTCTTTGCCTCCCTTGGCACTGCATCCTTGCTGCACGTCTCTGCTACTCTGCACTCCCTTTAGACTCCTCCCGTCGTGCGGTGCCCCTTGTTCCCTGTTTGAGGTGTGACCCACCTCTTGTGTCCCTCTGAGGCCCGTTGCCCCCTGTGCTCATCATTTGCATATAATTCCAAAATTTTCCTACCTTTTTTGTGACGGAAAGTTTGGATTTTACATTTGGACTCGGAGGCGAGTATTTGTATCGACCTTCTTTATTGCACCTACAGCACCAAAGAATGTATAGATAAAAAACTTCAGTAACTATCCCCAGCCGGGGGAGCCCCTCCTCCCCAGTCCATTAGCCCCTCCTCCCGAGTCCATTAGCCCCCCTCCTCCCCAGTCCATTAGCCCCCTTCTCCCCAGTCCATTAGCCCCCTTCTCCCCAGTCCATTAGCCCCCTTCTCCCCAGTCCATTAGCCCCCTTCTCCCCAGTCCATTAGCCCCCTTCTCCCCAGTCCATTAGCCCCCCCTCTTCCCCAGTCCATTAGCCCCCCTCCTCCCCAGTCCATTAGCCCCCTCCTCCCCAGTCCATTAGCCCCCTTCTCCCCAGTCCATTAGCCCCCTTCTCCCCAGTCCATTAGCCCCCCTCCTCTCCAGTCCATTAGCCCCCCTCCTCCCCAGTCCATTAGCCCCCTTCTCCCCAGTCCATTAGCCCCCTTCTCCCCAGTCCATTAGCCCCCTTCTCCCCAGTCCATTAGCCCCCTCCTCCCCAGTCCATTAGCCCCCCTCCTCCCCAGTCCATTAGCCCCCTCCTCCCCAGTCCATTAGCCCCCTTCTCCCCAGTCCATTAGCCCCCCTCCTCCCCAGTCCATTAGCCCCCCTCCTCCCCAGTCCATTAGCCCCCTCCTCCCCAGTCCATTAGCCCCCCTCCTCCCCAGTCCATTAGCCCCCTCCTCCCCAGTCCATTAGCCCCCTCCTCCCCAGTCCATTAGCCCCCTCCTCCCCAGTCCATTAGCCCCCTCCTCCCCAGTCCATTAGCCCCCCTCCTCCCCAGTCCATTAGCCCCCTCCTCCCCAGTCCATTAGCCCCCTCCTCCCCAGTCCATTAGCCCCCTCCTCCCCAGTCCATTAACCCCCCCTCCTCCCCAGTCCATTAACCCCTCCTCCCCAGTCCATTAACCCCCCCTCCTCCCCAGTCCATTAGCCAGCCCCCCTCCTCCCCAGTCCATTAGCCAGCCCCCCTCCTCCCCAGTCCATTAGCCCGCCCCCCTCCTCCCCAGTCCATTAGCCGCCCCCCTCCTCCCCAGTCCATTAGCCCCCCCCCCTCCTCCCCAGTCCATATAAGGCCAGTGCAGGGGCGACAAATCCTCTTTCCTTGAGGCGATCAACAGCTAAGAAACGGGAAAACGCCCAACGGAGGCAACAAAATTCCAGAGGCAGAACCACCATCACAAGGCTGCAAAGGAAGCCCAGAACACGAGTGAAACATTAGAACACAGAAAGCAATAGGGATCCCATCGATCAAAGCTTTCAAATGAAAAGGGGTTAATAATATAATCCAATGGGGCCCATCCTGGAGATTTCACAGATCTAGAGGCCAATAAATGTATGGCAGATACCACAAAGTAAGTGTATATTTCACAAGAAAAAGATACGGCAATGTCAAACCTAGATATACAGATTATTGAAATAATACAGAAAGCAAACAGACCTCCATGAGGGAAATACTCGCCTCCGAGTCCTTATTAAAATCCAAACTTTCCTTCACAATGTTAGGAAAAGTTGGGAATTTCAACACGGCAGCTCGGAGGCTCATATTTGCGAGTTTAACACAACAAGGCCCGAGATCTAGGAGTGACTGGTTTAAAGTAAAATGTGCGGAAGGTGGATTCCCTAGAGACCAATCCGTCGCCTTCATAAGGTCCTCGAGACGGCAACCTGAGTTAAAAGCCTTAGAAGCCCAAGCCCCTCTCATCCAGTGAGCTCCAAATTGTGAAATGCTAATAGTCGAAGAACTAAAGTCAACAAGCCCATCTAGCCAGAGTGGTGGAACCTACAGGTGCATGAAAGAGGGAAACCAACATCGACCAGAGATAAAACATACGAGCCTCATAGGATTTGATAGAGTCTTGCATCTCCAGGAAAAGCTGGGCAGAGCACTGAGCGAATGGATAACTTGGTACATCTAGAAACATCGAAGTGCTCTCCGTCTGGGGGAAAGGACGAATCTGAAAGTCCAGAGCCTGAACATCACAAACTCGTTTACACGATATTAAACTGAACAAGACCAACGGCTTGAGAGACAAGTGTTACCGTGATAAATCCTCATCATCCGACCAAGACCTAATGAAACAGAACCAGTGAAACATCATCCCACGTCGAGGAGTATCTGGGTGCAGGAGGACGTACAATCAAATACACTTGAGTAAGCGACAGATCAAGGGGTGACTGCCTAGAGAGGCGCCCTCAAAACCAATATGACCTGCTGATATCACCGAGCGGTAAACCTTAATCGTTTGGAGGGCCAAACCAGAATCTAATAAGGACGAAAGGAAATCCAAGACTGCATTTACAGGGGCTGTAAGGGAATCGTGATTCCATCCCAAACACCAGTGGTGCCATTGGCCCCAGGCAGATTGATATGCTCCTCGTGTGCCCGGGGGACCATGACTGCTCAATAACTTGGCAGCCCTGTCCAAAACGCCTGCGGTTTGCAAGAAGAGCCAGAAACCAACCATGCCAGTAACATCAGTTCCCTATTACCAATGGATGAGGAAGACCCTCTGAGTGCAACAGGAGGTCTGGTAGATGGGGTGGCATGTGTGGAATATCCAGAGTCGGCTCCTCCAGAGCAGGATACCTCGGTTGGGATTGCCAGAACGGGGTTTGTAGGACGATCTCCTCCTCTTGCTCTCGTTGAGTGGACAAAACTCTGGAAATATCCGAAACGGAGGGAAGGTGTAATTCCTGCCCTGGGGCCAAAGAAGCCGGAGGGCAGCTGAGGCCAATGCACCTGGATCCAGACACCAGCTGAAAAACTCCGGAAACGGAGTCGTGATGCAAACAGGTCCACTTGCAGAGGACCCCTCTGTTTGATGACGATGTTGAAGATAGAGGGAAGGAGACACCAGTCTCCGCTGTCTTCTAGATGACTTGAATATCAGGCCCCCATGTAATTGGCCAGTCCCTGTATGAACTGGGCCACCACAAAGATGTTTTTGTGGAGGCAGTATTCCCACAGGTTGCGCGCCATGTCAGACAGAGGCAGCGAGCGAGGACCTCCCAGGGCATAGATGTAGCGTACTGCCGAGAGATTGTCCATGTGGAGAAGAAAGGCATTGATGAGACGCTGAACTGGCAAAACATCGAATGGCGAAGAACGCTGCCAGAAGTTCCAGGACATTGATATGAGAGTCTAATTCCTGAGGTGCCCATAGCAACAGTTCACGGCAAGCCCCCCCCAGCCTCTTTGGCTGACATCCGACTTGATCATTAAGGTTGCAGAAGGCTCCATCACCAGACAAGAATTGCACATGGACCAGTCCGTGAGCCACTGTGACGGACCCCCTGGCACCCAGACTGTGCGCCTCCGTCAGACTCTAGCTTTCTCCCAGCTGGAACCCGAAATCCAGGAACCCCAGCCCAAACCTCGCTGAGTTACCAGGAGGAACCAGTAACCTTTAGGGCAGGAAAACGAACTCCCAAAATAATCTGGGTATAGTGTTTGAGGTTTTTTAGGTATACATTCTTTGCTGCTGTAGGTGCAATAAAAAGGATGATGCAAATACTCGCCTCCGAGCTCCTATGTTGAAATTCATGTGTTTCCTTTTATCTGAATGTATTTACCCATAATGCATTGTGTGTGACTGTCATCGTCCTGTTGCACCCCAGGAACGTCTCTCACCGTGACGGTGACGGCTAACTCCACGCCGGTGCTGGAAGGCTCCCGCATCTTCTTGACTTGCTCAGTGGCCTCCCTGTCTGGCCCTCACAGCCGAATCTCAGCCTCCTGGTACCTGCTGGACAGACAGAACCGCCAGAGGGAGGTGATCCGGCAGGACCGCGATGGCGTCACCTGGGCGAGCGAGCTGTACCGCGAGAGGTCCACCTCTGGAGAGCTGAGGATGGTGCGCACCGGCTCGGATATTTTCACCCTGGAGATTGAGAGCAGCCAGAGGTCGGACTCGGGGGCGTATGAATGCCGAGTGGCAGAGTGGGTGTCGGCGCCGGATGGAGAGTGGCAAACCCTGGGCGAGAGGACCGCCAAGACCAATGTGGATGTTACACCACTTGGTGAGTAAAGGAATGGGTGGAGGGGGGCGGTGCTGGGGTTAGGTGGGCAGAGCGGGGGCAGTGCAGGGGTTGGATGGGTGTAGTGGGGGGGCATGGATGTACCTGGTGGTACGGGGTCGGCACGGGGGGGGGGCAGGTAATCGATGCAGGGTATGGTTTGCTTTCACGGTGAATCCGGTGCTGGCGTATTAGAAACTGGAAAAAGCAGCTGTGCCGGAGGGGATTGGTGACGGCACAGGGTTTGTATAAACAGCGGATACCTCGGGGGAGGGGGGGGGGTCTGAACGTTACAGTACAGAGAGCGGACCGCACTCACTGCCCAGTGTAGCCGCAGGTTTGGGAGGCAGGGTGGCCGCTCGCTTGGCTCTCCTTGTACCCCTCCTCTTAATGAAGCCTAAGGCTGGGGTCAGACGAGCGCAGTGTTAACGTCCGTGTTGCCGCACATAAGTACGTCCGTGATAGCATACAATTGTGTTAAATGGAGCCCCACACACGAAGTACGTCCGCACAGAAGTGCGGACGCATGACGGACGCTGCAAACGGACGCAGGTTAGGCAAGAACGTAATACTGCTAGAACGGACGTGCGGAGTGCGCCACGTCCACAACGTCCGTGTAGCTTTGTGTGTGAGTGATGGAGCATGGTCAGACGGACTGCATTTATACGTCCAGCATTTTTGACGGACAGAATGTTTTTTCATTGTAATTTATTTTCCCCTCCTACATCCGTCAAAAATAACTTCAGTGAAAAAACGGACTGTGTGACCCTACTGCCGTCATCCGTACTGAACGATGTCCGTACTGCACGGACGTACAGTCCGTAGAAATCACGCTCGTCTGACCCTAGCCTTAAGCAGCCTCATGGTGCCGGCGAGCTGGCCGGGAGAGGGGACTGTGCCCGGGTTTTGTGCCGTGGGGGTGGGGTGCTGCACCCAGGCTCTGTGCCAAGGGCACACACAGGGTATCTCCCGCAGCGGCTGGGTAAGTTGCCAGGCCTCAGTATTGCCTGTGGTTGCTGTTGATGGTGTTGATGCCACCCAGCGCCCCCTGTGACCTATTGATTTGCCGTCACTGATTCCTGTGTTTGTCTCCAGAGTCTGGATTCGCCGTCACTGCCATTTCCCGGACGCCCGGCGTCACTTTTTACGACTCATTTGACCTGCAGTGCATCCTAAAACCCCACTACCCACCTCGCGTGGGCATCACCATCACCTGGCGCTTCCAGCCGGCGGCAGGAGGAGACGCCCAGGACCTGGTGACCTTTAGCCGGGCTGGTGGAGTCCAGTGGGGAGACAAAGCTGGGAATTTCCGTGGCCGCAGCATCGTGGAAAAGACGGATTCCAGTCACAATGTGCGTCTGAGTGTGAGCCGCGCCAGCGAGTCAGAGGCCGGCAAGTACCAGTGCGTGGCAGAGCTGTATCGGAGGGAGTACAATGGCAGCTGGACCCGGCTAGCTGAGCGTACCTCCAACCTCCTGGAGATTCGAGTGCAGCGCCCAGGTAAGCAGAGCATGGTGTCCCCCCTACTGTGCCAAGCTGTGCTGCGCAGGGATCTGGCTGCGGGGCTGGGTGTGGGCTCCACTAAACCGGTATATCTGGATTACTTTGAGGGCGAGGAGGCACAGACGCTGCCGGTGACCGTGCTTCCGCTCAATCTATCACCACGTTAATATGCATCTGTTACACGGCGCGGCCTCCCTGCGGCAACTGCACGGCGCGCGCACCGATTGTATATACCGCACCGCAATGCGCACCGGCTGTATGTACTGCACCGCACCGGCTGTATGTACCGCACCGCCTGTATATACCGCACCGCATTGCGCACCGGCTGTATGTACTGCACCGCACCGGCTGTATGTACCGCACCACGCACCGGCTGTATGTACCGCACCGGCTGTATGTACCGCACCGGCTGTATGTACCGCCCCGGCTGTATGTACCGCCCCGCGCCCCGGCTGTATGTACCGCCCCGCGCCCCGGCTGTATGTACCGCACCGCGCCCCGGCTGTATGTACCGCACCGCGCCCCGGCTGTATGTACCGAGCGACATTAGGCCCTGTTCACACCAAATGCAGAGCAGATCTGCTGAGGTTTCTGCACACGCACTCTAGTCTTTAGATGCGTTTTAGACCCGTTCCAGAGCGTTGTGTTTTTCTTTTGAGCAAGCTAACAATGTTATGAGGTCATTTCCTTTTACCTCTGACCTTTCCTTAGCCGTTGTGATTATTTCCTGCTTCCTCTGACCTTTCCTTAGCTGTTGTGATTATTTCCTGCTTCCTCTGACCTTTCCTTAGCTGTTGTGATTATTTCCTGCTTCCTCTGACCTTTCCTTAGCCGTTGTGATTATTTCCTGCTTCCTCTGACCTTTCCTTAGCCGTTGTGATTATTTCCTGCTTCCTCTGACTTTCCTTATGTTGTGAATGTTTCCTGCTTCCTCTGACCTTTCCTTAGCCGTGTGATTATTTCCTGCTTCCTCTGACCTTTCCTTCCGTTGTGATTATTTCCTGCTTCCTCTGACCTTTCCTTAGCTGTTGTGATTGTTTCCTGCTTCCTCTGACCTTTCCTTAGCCGTTGTGATTATTTCCTGCTTCCTCTGACCTTTCCTTAGCCGTTGTGATTATTTCCTGCTTCCTCTGACCTTTCCTTAGCCGTTGTGATTATTTCCTGCTTCCTCTGACCTTTCCTTAGCCGTTGTGATTATTTCCTGCTTCCTCTGACCTTTCGTTAGCCGTTGTGATTATTTCCTGCTTCCTCTGACCTTTCCTTAGCCGTTGTGATTATTTCCTGCTTCCTCTGACCTTTCGTTAGCCGTTGTGATTATTTCCTGCTTCCTCTGACCTTTCCTTAGCTGTTGTGATTATTTCCTGCTTCCTCTGACCTTTCCTTAGCCGTTGTGATTATTTCCTGCTTCCTCTGACCTTTCCTTAGCTGTTGTGATTATTTCCTGCTTCCTCTGACCTTTCCTTAGCCGTTGTGATTATTTCCTGCTTCCTCTGACCTTTCCTTAGCCGTTGTGATTATTTCCTGCTTCCTCTGACCTTTCCTTAGCTGTTGTGATTGTTTCCTGCTTCCTCTGACCTTTCCTTAGCCGTTGTGATTATTTCCTGCTTCCTCTGACCTTTCCTTAGCCGTTGTGATTATTTCCTGCTTCCTCTGACCTTTCCTTAGCCGTTGTGATTATTTCCTGCTTCCTCTGACATTTCCTTAGCCGTTGTGATTGTTTCCTGCTTCCTCTGACCTTTCCTTAGCCGTTGTGATTGTTTCCTGCTTCCTCTGACCTTTCCTTAGCTGTTGTGATTGTTTCCTGCTTCCTCTGACCTTGTCACACCTTATTAGACGTGGTTTTTGGCTGCACCCACTGATGAGTGAAAGATCTTTCCACCATGGTTCCTTTGCTCTCCAGATCACAAGGTCACCTTTTTCCACAGACAGGAAGTGACCAAGGAAGATTAGGTCATGACAGGTGACCATAGGGTTTTTTCCTTTATGGTTAGTTTTTCGCGTTGCGTTTTTGACACATTTTTTGACGCGTTCTAGAGCAGGTAAAATAAGGTCTTGCTGCAGTCTTTTCACCTGCTCTGGATCTGATCGCTGGACTGTGAACTGGACGAATACATTGGACGCAGGTTTAATACGCTCTGCGACTCCTCTGCTCTGCGACTCCTCTGCTCTGCGACTCCTCTGCTCTGCGACTCCTCTGCTCTGCGACTCCTCTGCTCTGCGACTCCTCTGCTCTGCGACTCCTCTGCTCTGCGACTCCTCTGCTCTGCGACTCCTCTGCTCTGCGACTCCTCTGCTCTGCGACTCCTCTGCGACTCCTCTGCTCTGCGACTCCTCTGCTCTGCGACTCCTCTGCTCTGCGACTCCTCTGCTCTGCGACTCCTCTGCTCTGCGACTCCTCTGCTCTGCGACTCCTCTGCGACTCCTCTGCTCTGCGACTCCTCTGCTCTGCAACTCCTCTGCTCTGCGCTTGCTGTGAACAAGGCCTAACGCAACGCAGACTCCTCTGCTCTATACAGCTCTGCGACCTCTAAACTCTGCGCACGGCTGCTTCTATCTGCGACTCCTAACTCTGCGCACGGCTGTAAAAGCGCGAACTATAATCTGCCGCACGGCTGTATATACAGCGACACTAACACTGCGCACCGGCTGTATATACAGCGACACTATAACACTCTGCGCACCGGCTGTATATACAGCGACACTATAACACTCTGCGCACCGGCTGTATCAGCGACCATCTCTTTCTCGCTCCCCAGCTGTATTCTCGTCTCCCACTCTTTTCTCGCTCTCCCCATCTCTTTTCTCGCTCTCCCCATCTCTTTTCTCTCGCTCTCCCCATCTCTTTTCTCGCTCTCTCCATCTCTTTTCTCTCTCTCTCGCTCTCCCCATCTCTTTTCTCGCTCTCCCCATCTCTTTTCTCGCTCTCCCCATCTCTTTTCTCGCTCTCCCCATCTCTTTTCTCTCTCTCTCGCTCTCCCATCTCTTTCTCGCTCTCTCCATTCTTTCTCTCTCTCGTGCTCTCGCCCATCTCTTTTCTCGCTCTCTCCATCTCTTTCGCTCTTCCCATCTCTTTTCTCGCTCTCCCTCTCTTTTTCTCGCTCTCCCATCTCTTTTCTCGCTCTCCCCATCTCTTTTCTCTCTCTCTCGCTCTCCCCATCTCTTTTCTCGCTCTCCCCATCTCTTTTCTCGCTCTCCCCATCTCTTTTCTCGCTCTCCCCATCTCTTTTCTCGCTCTCCCCATCTCTTTTCTCGCTCTCCCCATCTCTTTTCTCGCTCTCTCGCTCTGCCGTTTCTTTTCTCGTTGTCTGCGCGCTCCCCTCCCCCTCCCCTTGGGGTAATAACTCTCTAATATCTGTAATAATCTTTCTCTCTCTTTATGCCCTGAAGTCTCATTTATATTTATTAGATCTGTGCCACCGCGCCCCCTCCCCCTCCTCCCCCTGCTGGGGTCGGTGCTGGAGGATGGGAGGGGGCAGAATAACCCGCACCGCGTCTGCAATCATCCCTTTATTATGTAGATTGGGAATGAGATTCTGCGGCGGCGGCTCCACGACATTACATTGTGATATGTACCCCCCACACTCAAAACGGGGTCACCCCGGGGCGAGTCTGAACCTCCCCCCCGCTGTATTAACCCATACCGGCCCCCCCGCCGTGTGTACCCTTTCGGCCCCCCCGCCGTGTGTACCCTTTCGGCCCCCCCGCCGTGTGTACCCTTTCGGCCCCCCCGCCGTGTGTACCCTTTCGGCCCCCCCGCCGTGTGTACCCTTTCGGCCCCCCGCCGTGTGTACCCTTTCGGCCCCCCCGCCGTGTGTACCCTTTCGGCCCCCCGCCGTGTGTACCCTTTCGGCCCCCCGCCGTGTGTACCCTTTCGGCCCCCCGCCGTGTGTACCCTTTCGGCCCCCCCGCCGTGTGTACCCTTTCGCCCCCCCCCCCGCCGTGTGTACCCTTTCGCCCCCCCCCCCGCCGTGTGTACCCTTTCGGCCCCCCCGCCGTGTGTACCCTTTCGCCCCCCCGCCGTGTGTACCCGTACCCCCCCTGTATTAACCTGTACCCCCCCTCGCTGTATTAACCCGTACCCCCCCGTATTAACCCGTACCCCCCCCCCGTATTAACCCGTACCCCCCCCCCGTATTAACCCGTACCACACCCCGCTGGGAGGCAGTTCTTTGCATGCTTTGTGTTTGGGCGCAGTGTTCTCCCCGTGGGTTAATATCAGACTCCGTGACTAATCTGCGTCTCATGTCTCACCACGCAGCGCGCACATCACAGCTCCCACGCGGTTGGCTTTTCATCCCGTGCAGAGCCTGGGGCAGCAATGACATCAGACGCAGAGTGTGTGTGATGTCATTCTCCCAAACCTTGTGACTTCTCTGTGACTTCCAGCCGCACCCAGGTCAGATCCGTCCAAACCTCGGCCGGCGGGGCCCCACTGACTTCTCTATCACCACCCTGGCAGAGTCTGCACCCGCGGCATTAATCCACTGTCTGCCAGCGCTTGCAGGGTTACTGCCGGTGGATCCCGGTGCCCTCCAGTCCACGCGGGGTTACTGCCGGTGGATCCCGGTGCCCTCCAGTCCACGCGGGGTTACTGCCGGTGGATCCCGGTGCCCTCCAGTCCACGCGGGGTTACTGCCGGTGGATCCCGGGGCCCCTCCAGTCCACGCGGGGTTGCTGCCGGTGGATCCCGGGGCCCCTCCAGTCCACGCGGGGTTGCTGCCGGTGGATCCCGGGGCCCCTCCAGTCCACGCGGGGTTGCTGCCGGTGGATCCCGGGGCCCTCCAGTCCACGCGGGGTTGCTGCCGGTGGATCCCGGGGCCCTCCAGTCCACGCGGGGTTACTGCCGGTGGATCCCGGGGCCCCTCCAGTCCACGCGGGGTTACTGCCGGTGGATCCCGGGGCCCTCCAGTCCACGCGGGGTTGCTGCCGGTGGATCCCGGGGCCCTCTCAGTCCACGCGGGGTTGCTGCCGGTGGATCCCGGGGCCCCTCCAGTCCACGCGGGGTTGCTGCCGGTGGATCCCGGGGCCTGCTGGGGCCTCGTTGTTGGGCACATTTTTCCCTTCGTCCCACATGTTGAACGCCCACTCAATCCAGTCTTTTGGTGCTCTGTGCATACGATTTCCATGACAACCTGCATCTTCTTGGCAACAGTTGCTAAGGAGGGGGGTGATGGGAGTCTGTGGGTACCGGCACCAAACGGGAGCTGTGAAAGTAGGGCAGGAGATGCCGCATCTTATGCTAATCATCCTGTGGGTGGAAAGCAGAGGTAACTTGGCACTAGTCTGCAGAGCTGACGATCAGAGAAGGCATGTCTTTGCTTTAACCCATTGTAAACATTGTGGCGTCAGTCTGAGCGTCCCCCGACGTGACCTGCCGGTGTCTGGTTATCTTTCCTCCCTGCCTGGAGCCCCTGTGACCTTATACGTCACTCAGGGTTATAGCGGCACTGCAAGGGTTAAAGGGACACTCTGCGCATTGTGATCACGTGCCCTGAGGGTCCTCGTACCTCCGGGGACCCCAGAAGATCCGATCGGGGGCTGGGCTGAGCTTCAGGCTCTGACCAGGAAAATTTAACCAGTTTGGGTCCCACCTGCCCCTCCCCCAGCCGCTGGGTTGGATGGACGCCTGATTGAGGGTCCGCGACATGCTGCGGCTTACGGGCAGCATGTCACGTTTGGAGATCGGTGCCGCGTTGGAGGGAGGGACGGGCAGAGCTGGGGGTTTAGAGGGGGGGGTCTGACTGGAGGGGGGGATTTAAAGGGCCCTGATCGTTTTAACCTGCAGCCGCCAAAGGGCCCAGGACCCCTAACCTGAATCCTGAGACCCCCCCTGGACCTGCAGGGTGTGTGTATCTGGGTATCCGTGTCGCCCTGTGTTTCTCTGTACTGTATCGTGGAATGTAAATGTCCGCGTCTCGATGCCCACATGTGCCCCCCCCCCCGCGCGTGCCGAACGCACACCCGGCCGCCGCTGCTTGTTAAATGTCCGCGTCTCTCGATGCCCGCATGCCCCCCCCCCCGCGGTGCCGAACGCACACCCGGCCGCCGCTGCTTGTTAAATGTCCGCGTCTCTCGATGCTCGCATGCCCCCCCCCTCCGGTGCCGAACGCACCCGGCCGCCGCTGCGTGTTAAATGTCCGCGCGCTGGTCTGACTCCGTGTGGTTTCTCTCTCCTCAGTCTCCCGCTTGCAGGTCAGCAAGGTGAAGCGCGCGCTGGGCGTGCTGGAGGGCTCTCCGGTGTCTCTCTCCTGCTCCGTGCGTGCTCAGACCAGCCCAGACTCCCGCTTCTCCGTGCTTTGGTTCGCACACAGTCCTGCCGGCGCTGACGGGAAGCTGATTGTACGCAGCGCGGCGGGCGCAGACCTCGGCACATTCACCGAGGAGGCAGATCTAAAGAGCCGGTTACAGCTGGAGGTGCCCTCAGCCGGGCAATACACACTCACCTTACTGGCGGCTCGACCACAGGACTCCGGCAGCTACTACTGCCACGTACAGGAATGGCTGATGGACCCAAACCAGGCCTGGTATATACTGGCCGAGGACGCATCCGGCATGACGGAGCTCAGCGTAAAAATGCCAGGTAAGAGGTGCCAGCCAGCTGATTAGCAGCGAGATGGGGGGACGGAGGGCTGGCGGGGCCTTAAAATGGATGATGTGGAAAAGTGGCACCGGCAGAGCTGCCGAGTGGCTGGTGGGGAAAGGTGGAGGTGCCGTAGAGTGGCATGGGGGGGGCTGTAGAGGGGCTCATGGGGAAGATGGTGGGGCCATAAGAGGGGGTGAGATGACTGGGCGGGGGCAGCATGTCTATACAGTGGTGGGGTGTTAAGGTGGGGCGCGAGAAGGCGGGGCCATAATGTAAGAGAGGGGGGAGATGGCAAGGCTGGGGGGTAAGGCAGCAGGTCAATTCAGTGGTGGGGTCTTAAAGTGGGGGGCGAGAAGGCGGGGCCATAATGTAAGAGAGGGGGGAGAGGGCAGGCTGTAAAGTGTGTGGGGTAAGAGGTGATGGGGCTTGGGGGGGGTCAGAGAATATCCAGATGGTGGCATGGCTAGTGGTCCTGATGTCCTTTTAACCCTCGCCCCCCCCGTTTCAGACATTAGTCTGCAGTTGGACCAGCTCCCGCGGAATATCTCCGTCACGGAAGGTGAGAGTTTTACCGTGACGTGCCACTTGCTGAATCGCACCCTGCCGGAGTCTCGTTTTTCCATTGAGTGGCTGGTCTGGCGTGCCGGGGAGCCGGAGAGGAAGACGGTCACCAGGATGACACTCGATGCTGTCACCGTCCCTCTATCGGAGGAGGAGGAAGGCGTCAGCCTGGTCCTGGACGTACCAACACGTTTGCAGCTGTCACAGCCGTCACCCGGGCTGTACACGCTCACCTTGCACAGGGCTGTGGAGCAGGACAGCGGTGCCTACAGCTGCCAGGTCCAGGAGTGGCTGCAGGATGGCGGGCGGCAATGGTACAAGAGAGCCGAGGACCGATCAGCTGCCACCTACGTCAGTGTGCGGAGACCAGGCGAGTGCGGCTGCCCTGCGTAGGGGGCGGAGCTCAGTGACTTCTGATTGTGTGACGAGATGAATGTCGGTGATTTCAGTCCCTCTCCCCCCCCCTCCTCTCTCTTCCCCCTCCTCTCTCTTCCCCCTCCTCTCTCTTTCCTCCTCCTCTCTCTTTCCCCCTCCTCTCTCTTTCCCCCTCCTCTCTCTTTCCCCCCTCCTCTCTCTTTCCCCCTCCTCTCTTTCCCCCTCCTCTCTTTCCCCCTCCTCTTTCCCCTCCTCTCTTTCCCCCTCCTCTCTTTCCCCCTCCTCTCTTTCCCCCTCCTCTCTTTCCCCCTCCTCTCTTTCCCCCTCCTCTCTTTCCCCTCCTCTCTCTTTCCCCCTCCTCTCTTTCCCCTCCTCTCTCTTTCCCCCTCCTCTCTCTTTCCCCCTCCTCTCTCTTTCCCCCTCCTCTCTCTTTCCCCTCCTCTCTCTTTCCCCCTCCTCTCTCTTTCCCCCTCTCTCTCTTCCCCTCCTCCTCTCTCTTTCCCCTCCTCTCTCTTCCCCTCCTCTCTCTTCCCCCTCCTCTCTTTCCCCCTCCTCTCTCTTCCCCTCCTCTCTCTTCCCCCCTCCTTCTCTTCCCCCCCTCCTCTCTCTTTCCCCCTCCTCTCTTCTCTTTTCCCCCTCCTCTCTCTCTTTCCCCCTCCTCTCTCTCTTCCCCCCCTCCTCTCTCTCTTCCCCCCCTCCTCTCTCTCTTCCCCCTCCTCTCTCTCTTCCCCCTCCTCTCTCTCTTCCCCCCCCTCTCTCTTCCCCTCCTCTCTCTTCCCCCTCCTCTCTCTTCCCCTCCTCTCTTTCCCCCTCCTCTCTCTTCCCCTCCTCTCTCTTCCCCCCTCCTCTCTCTTCCCCCTCCTCTCTTCCCCTCCTCTCTTCCCCCCTCCTCTCTCTTTCCCCCTCCTCCTCTCTCTCTTTCCCCTTCCTCCTCCTCTCTTCTCCCCCCCTCCTCCTCTCCTCTTCCCCCCCTCCTCCTCTCTCTTCCCCCCCTCTCCTCCTCTCTCTCTTCCCCCCCTCCTCTCTTCTTTCCCCCCCCTCCTCTCTCTCTTCCCCCCCTCCTCTCTCTCTTCCCCCCCTCCTCTCTCTCTTCCCCCCCCTCCTCTCTCTCTTCCCCCCCTCCTCTCTCTCTTCCCCCCCTTCTCTCTCTTCCCTGTTACCAGGAGGAACCGGTAACATTGAGGGCAGACACACTAACTCCCAAAATAATAAAGATTTACTCCAAATCACTAGGCAAGACCAGTGTTCAGAGTAACAGCAGCAGAACTCACTCTTAACTGATATATCTGTGTGTGTGAGTAAAGGGACACCCCCCCTTCATGAATGAAACACAGATAAAATCAACAGATCCAATAACAGAAGAGACCTTCAAACAATGGACAGTTTACACAGTCACTGACAACCCTTACCTTAATTCCCCCCCCCCCTCAGTCTACATGTTGGAAAACCTGTCCACAATAAGTGAGTTGTGCCCACCACCATTACATAGTTACATAGTTACATAGTTATATAGTTACATAGTTACATAGTTATATAGGCTGAAAAAAGACATGCGTCCATCGGGTTCAGCCTCTCCCACATAACCTACTGCTGTTGATCCAAAAGAAGGCAAAAAACCCAGTCTGAATGCTTGCCAATATGCAACATACTGGGAAAAATTCCTTCTTGACCCCAGATGGCGTCAGATTTCTCCTTGGATCAAGAAGCTTTTACCCACATATTAAATATTATAACCCTTAATATTCTGTGTCTGCAGGAAGTCATCCAGTCGTTTTTTAAAAGTCTGTACAGACTCTGACCCAACCACCTCAACAGGCAGAGAATTCCACAGCATTATTGTTCTCACCGTAAAATAACCCTTCCTATGCTTTAAGATAAATTTTCTTTCTTCCAGTCTAAATGGATGACCCCTTGTCCTATGTATAGTCCTGTTAATGAATAGGTTATCAGACAATGGTTTATAATGGCCCCGTATATATTTATATAAGGTTATCAGATCCCCTCTAAGGCGCCTTTTCTCTAAACTAAACAGGTTTAAGCTTGTTAGTCTTTCTCATAACTTAACCCTTCCATCCCCTTATTAATTTAGTTGCCCGTCTCTGCACTTTTTCTAGCGATATAATATCTTTTTTTAAGACCGGTGCCCAAAATCACACGGCATATTCAAGGTGCGGCCTGACCATTGATTTATACAGAGGCAAAATTATGTTTTCATCCCGTGAGTGAACTCCCCTTTTAATGCATGCCAGTACTTTGCTGGCCTTGGCGGCTGCTGTTTGACATTGCACATTGTTACTTAGTTTGAAGTCTATGATTATTCCCAAGACACAGCTCAACGTAAATTGTGGAATTTTCTTATTTCATGACAGAAAGTTAGAATTTCAAGAAGGACTCGGAGGCGAGTATTTGCATTTCTCTTTTCTTTATTCCTCTCAGCAGCATTAGAGGTATTTAACAGGTTAAATATAAAAAAGAAAAAATGGTCTTCCCCACAACAAGAAATGTACCATGTCATGTCCCAACAGCCCCCCCCCCCCCCGTGTAGTGCACATAGTCCCTTTCCGGAAGTAGGCTCCTCCTCTTTTTTGCAGGTAACGAGGTCGAGATCAACAAATGAGACATTCCAACAGGGAAAACGAAGACTTTTCATGCCGTCTGAGGAATCCGAGAGTCAACCAAACGGTGGGAAGGAGCACTCACGAGGCTGGGGAAAAACCAGAAACACGGCGCCGTGGTTAGAAACAAAACCGCAACTAAGTGCAAAATCACATTGAATAAAAGAGCACAGTGCGCGGAATCGGGTCATAAATTTCTTTAATCAGGAAAATGAAAACAAAGCAAGCGCGACAATAACAACGCTAGCATAGAATGGTATAGCAATAACACAAGGTGAACGAGTCGGTAAACAATATGAACAGTCTGTCACAGTATACAGAAAAGAGGTCGAGGGAGGGAAATACTCGCCTCCGAGTCCTTCTTAAAATTCAAACTTTCCGTTATGAAATAGGAAGATTTTGTAATTTCAATACAGGACTCGGAGGCGAGTATTTGCTAGTTTAAAGCTGATCTATAACTGAGGACGTCCAGTGAGGCAGCGGATGAACATAACAGATGTGCTGTCGATTCCCTGGATCAATCTGCTGACAGCATGATATCCTCCAAACGACAACCAGCCGCCAAAGCGGACAAAACCATGGCACTATGCACCGAGTGCGCCCCAAAACAGGAGGTATCCACACCAGCTAAATTCAATAACCATCGCACCCAGTGTGCCAGAGTTGGTGATGATACTGGAGCATGCGTGGATCGAAACGATCTAAACAAAGGGGACACAACACCTTGCCTGAAGTCAGATGTGCGAGACTCCTAGGACCGGAGACACCGCACTGGACACAGAAGAGGACGGTCAGGGAAAACCGGATAGAAGACGGAAGAAATATTGGTCTTAGTCCTACGAGATATGTCAAAATAGACGCCATCCTGTCTAAAATATCTGGAAGGGTAATCCAAGGCCCTAACATCACCTACACGCTTGCAGGAGAGCAAGCCGAACAAAACCACAAGCTTGGCTGACAATTGCTGTAAGGACAAAGCTGTATTATCACGCCAGCGTTCCAAGAACCTTAGCACAATGGAAACCTTCCAAGTGGACGAGTACCGAGGGAGAGGAGGTCTAACCAAGCGGGCAGCTCGCAACAATCTACAGAAAAGCGGGTGTTGACCGATAGCAACGCCAACATGTCCCGCCGAGACAGCTGAACGATAGACGTTCGATAAGCTACTCCGGAATCAAAAATAGTGGTCAGAAAATCAAGGACGAAATTCAGAGAAGCCGAAAAGGGATCCAGGTGTTTGTCCCATACACCCAGTAGCCCATCTGGTCCAGGCAGATCTATATTACGCCTCTTGTGCTTGGGGCCCAGGCCTGTGACAGCAACTCTTCAGTTTGTCTCGAAATTCCTTGGCCTTGCCAGGTGAACCTGAAATCAACCACACCAATAGAGTCAACTTGTCGTGAAGAAGTAGTGGATGAGGCAGATTTGCCGAGTTCCTGAGGAGATCTGGATGACTCTGGAGCATCCTGGGAATATCTATCACTAGCTCCAATAAAGAGAGGAACCAAGGTTGACTGGGCCAATTGGGGGTTATCACCACAATCGTCGCCATCTGCAATCTCACTGTCGATATCGTCCTCGGGTTGAGGGCGAATGGAGGAAACGCATAATGGCGGTTGGACGACCAATCCTGTAGAAAAGCGTCTGTGTCCAGAGCATCTGGGTCCGGCCTCCAACTGAAAATGCTGGGAGTTGAGCGTTCAGTCTGGAGGCAAACAGGTCCCAGTGGAACGGACCCCACAGGGATTGAAGATCCCGAAACGGTGAAGACTGGAGCTTCCAATCCCCTGCATCCAAGATGTGCCTGGAGAATTTTTTGCGGTGTTTGTGGTGGAGTTGCCGCTGTTGGCTCATAAAGTGAGGGAGGATGGAGGGAGCTGTCCTCCGACGCGTTTTCCCGGGTAGGAGAGCGGCTTCGATAGTGACATCTTGTGTGCGAGGGCGTCACAGGAAGAAACCGCGCGATAAGGAAATGGTGTTGCGTCCCTGAGGTAAAGGGGGCGGGCCAAGCCTGTATCGCGGGAGTGAATGGGGGCTCCGCGGCAGCGCAGCAAAGGGAATAAACACCGTGCAGAGGACTGAAAAAACTATTTATGCAGATAAAACGGTTTAAAATCTCTGGGAGGGCAAAGACCTGCAGAAAACCGTGATCGGAGGTGCCAGCGCGCGTCTCACAGGAGCGCCAAACTATCAGCGGGAAAAGTCTGCGTCCAAACAAGACAAATTTAAACAGAAATAAGTTTAATAAAGTTTTTTCTGAGAGAGTTGTAAAATGATACTTATCTTGCCGAGAGGAGCAGCAAAAAAAGAGGAGGAGCCTCCTTCGGGAAGGGACTATGTGCACTGCACAGGGGGGAACTGCTAGGACATGGTATATTCCCTGTTGTGGGGAAGACAGTTTTATTTTTTCATATTTAACATGTTAAATACCTCTAATGCTGCTGAGAGGAATAAAGCAAGAGCAATGCAAATACTCGCCTCCGAGTCCTGGATCCCCAGGCAAACCCCAGCTTAGCCCATAGCCAGTAGGAAAGAGGCGAGTCCCCAGGCTCCTCCAGCTGCCCCAGTGATGGCTGAGTCTGTCACAGGGTGGTTGAAACGTGGCCCTCGCTGTGGGAAGGGGGGGGGGTTGGACGTGGTCCTCGCCGTGGGGGGTTGATCGTGGCCCTCGCCCCCAGTAAAGCTGGATCCTTCTTGCAGACTCTTATGTAAAAATGCTCTGCTGTGACCAGGGAGCTGCTGAGCCTCTGTGGATACAACTCAGGGCATTGAGGGGTTAATCCTCTAGGACCGAGCTTTAAGGAGCCAGACAGACGTGAGCAGACCTCGCGCGCGCGCAGCCTTATAAAAGGAGAATAAGGGGCTGCAGCACGGCGATTGTGTTAAACCATTCGTTGTTGCACCCTGCTGGATTGCACGGCCCTCATAATGATAATAATAATAGTTTATTAAGCACCAACACATTCCGCAGCGCTGTACAAGGTGTAATGGGTAAAGACAGGACAATTCTACAATATATACAGGAGGCAGGTCAGTATTGCTGCCAGCAGATACAGGAGGAGACGGGTTAGTATTGCTGCCAGCAGATACAGGAGGACGTGAGGACCCTATTCATGTGGGAATTTACAATCTAGATGGGTGAGGGGATTAGAAACAGGAGGAGGGATGTGCTCATGGTGATGTGCTGGCTGAGAGTGATTGTCCCTGCTGCTGATTTAATTCGTGCCGTTCCTCCTATCTCACCACAGATCCAGCACTAGGACTCGATGTGGCGCCCCTCAATGTCTCGGTGATGGAAGGCGGCCGTTTTGAGTTGGACTGCATCATCTCTTCACGTTCACGGCCAGATTCCCAGCTTGCGGTGACGTGGACGCTCCAAAGCAGGGCTCGTACGGCTGAACCGGAAATGGTACTGACCACAGACCGGTCTGGAGTGTGGTCCCCCCTTGCTCCACGCTGGGACGGACGTCTGCAGCAGCTCCAGTTGTCTCCCACCCTTTATAGACTGAGGGTTCCCCAAGTGGGTCCAGGGGATTCTGGGAATTACTCATGTTCTGTACAGGAATGGCTGCCGGGGCCGCGGGGAGATTGGTATCTTTTAGCGCAAGAAGAAGCCGTCACAGGGCTGGTCAGCGTGAAGACCAAGGGTGAGTAATCTCCTAATCTGCAAACCAAAATCTCCTCTGCTTAGAAAAACCTTGCCATGTCCTCCCTCCGTCATCCTCCTCTTTCCTCCTCCTCTGCGTCCTCTTTCCTCCTCCTCTGCGTCCTCTTTCCTCCTCCTCTGCGTCCTCTTTCCTCCTCCTCTGCGTCCTCTTTCCTCCTCCTCTGCGCCCTCTTTCCTCCTCCTCTGCGTCCTCTTTCCTCCTCCTCCTCCTGTGTCCTCTTTCCTCCTCCTCCTGCGCCCTCTTTCCTCCTCCTCTGCGCCCTCTTTCCTCCTCCTCCTCTGCGTCCTCTTTCCTCCTCCTCCTCTGCGTCCTCTTTCCTCCTCCTCCTCTGCGTCCTCTTTCCTCCTCCTCCTCTGCGTCCTCTTTCCTCCTCCTCCTCTGCGTCCTCTTTCCTCCTCCTCTGCGTCCTCTTTCTCCTCCTCCTCTGCGTCCTCTTTCCTCCTCCTCTCTGCGTCCTCTTTCCTCCTCCTCCTCTGCGTCCTCTTTCCTCCTCCTCCTCTGCGTCCTCTTTCCTCCTCCTCCTCTGCGTCCTTTTCCTCCTCCTCTGCGTCCTCTTTCCTCCTCCTCCTCTGCGTCCTCTTTCCTCCTCCTGCGCCCTCTTTCCTCCTCCCGCGCTCTTTCCTCCTCCTGCCACTCCACGCCCAGCCACTCCTGTGCCTCCACGCCCAGCCACTCCTGGGCCTCCACGCCCAGCCACTCCTGTTCCTCCACGCCCAGCCACTCCTGTGCCTCCACGCCCCGCCACTCCTGTGCCTCCACGCCCAGCCACTCCTGTGCCTCCACGCCCAGCCAGTCCTGTGCCTCCACGCCCAGCCACTCCTGTGCCTCCACGCCCAGCCACTCCTGTGCCTCCACGCCCAGCCACTCCTGTGCCTCACGCCCAGCCACTCCTGTGCCTCCACGCCCAGCCACTCCTGTGCCTCCACGCCCAGCCACTCCTGTGCCTCCACGCCCAGCCACTCTGTTCCTCCACGCCCAGCCACTCCTGTGCCTCCACGCCCAGCCACTCCTGTTCCTCCACGCCCAGCCACTCCTGTGCCTCCACGCCCAGCCACTCCTGTGCCTCCACGCCCAGCCACTCCTGTGCCTCCACGCCCAGCCACTCCTGTGCCTCCACGCCCAGCCACTCCTGTGCCTCCACGCCCAGCCACTCCTGTGCCTCCACGCCCAGCCACTCCTGTTCCTCCACGCCCAGCCACTCCTGTTCCTCCACGCCCAGCCACTCCTGTTCCTCCACGCCCAGCCACTCCTGTGCCTCCACGCCCAGCCACTCCTGTGCCTCCACGCCCAGCCACTCCTGTGCCTCCACGCCCAGCCACTCCTGTGCCTCCTCGCCCAGCCACTCCTGTGCCTCCTCGCCCAGCCACTCCTGTGCCTCCACGCCCCGCCACTCCTGTGCCTCCACGCCCAGCCACTCCTGTGCCTCCACGCCCAGCCACTCCTGTGCCTCCACGCCCCGCCACTCCTGTGCCTCCACGCCCAGCCACTCCTGTGCCTCCTCGCCCAGCCACTCCTGTGCCTCCTCGCCCAGCCACTCCTGTGCCTCCTCGCCCAGCCACTCCTGTGCCTCCTCGCCCAGCCACTCCTGTGCCTCCTCGCCCAGCCACTCCTGTGCCTCCACGCCCCGCCACTCCTGTGCCTCCTCGCCCCGCCACTCCTGTGCCTCCACGCCCCGCCACTCCTGTGCCTCCTCACCCCTCTCCGCGTCCTGACCTTGTGCTCATTCTGTGGTCTCTTCTGCACAGAGTCCTCGCTCCAGTCGGTGATCTGCTCTAATGATGCACTCTTCTACCTGGTCTTCTTCTACCCGTTCCCCATATTCGGCATTCTCATCATAACCATCCTGCTGGTGAGATTCCGCAGCCGGCCGACGGGTAAGACTGGCGAGGGGAAGAATGGGGTGCCGCTGCTGTGGATTAAGGAGCCACACCTGAACTACTCCCCCACCTGCCTGGAGCCTCCGGTGCTGAGCATTCACCCCGGGACCATCGACTAGACGGCGGCGGCCGCTGCTTCTTCGTGCCGTGGATCCCGCATCGTGCTGCTCCGCCAGCGATAAACACTTAGGGAACTTTCCACACCCCCCCCCCCTGCTGTGTGGCCGACGTGCTGCTGAGGACTCTGGGTAACGGCCGCCAGTATCTGGAACATTCACTGACACTTCCTGTCTGCAGAGCGAGTTAGCCCTGCGCGTATCACGGACATGTTGCATGCGGGGGGGGGGAATATTGGGGTATCTGGACGCCCCCCACTCTGGCAGTGGGGCAGATTAACCCTTCCTGTAGCACAGAGGCGCTTTCTACCGGGAAACGCATTTCACCCACGAGAAGGACCTTCGTGTCTGCGTGGGACCCCCGGACTGAGCGAAACGTGTCAGTCAAGTCTGTAAGCCCCGCCCACTGCGGCTCTGTATATATTTAATGGTTCTGCACTGATATTGTTTCCCGTCTGGTGGAGATTTTATTTTATTGCCCCCTCCCCCGACGCTTGCGTAACGTGTTTTTTTTTTATTCTGGGAAATCCTCCTTTTTTACTTTTTTTTTGCATTGTGTTTATTCGTTGCACTGTGGTATTGTGGGTAACGGCTGCTCGACGTGGCGGGGGCCCGGTCCTTCACCTGGGCGATGCGCCCCAATACCGTCTTCCTTCCTGTGTGACTTAAGTGGGGGTCACCCTCGGCTCAGTCATCATTGTAGTGACGGACCCTGGGGTCACATGATGTGGGGGGCATCGGGGAAATATTAAACTTTCGATGTTATTGTTTGGTTTTAAACGCCCCCCTCCCCCGCTCTGCGTCCACGAAGCTTCGACTTTTATTTCCCCCCCCCCTCTTTAGATTTTTGTCCTCGGGGAGGAAGGGAGGGGCGCGAGGGGGAAGGTGCAGGAGCGTGGGGGGGGGATGAAGGGAGGGGCGTGGGGTGGTAGGGTGTGGGGGGGGGGAGGAAGGGAGGGGCGCGGGGGGAGGGTGCAGGGGCGCATCCACAGCCGCTATTACTCACTGCTTCACCCGAGGCTGAATCGCTGCCCTGAGGGCCCGGCTCAGGACACGCCCCCTGCGCCGCTGACCCCTGATCTGTTGCACTGAGCTCGTTTTTTATGACATTTTGAGAAAAGTAAAGTTTGTGTTTGTTTCCTGTTTGTGGACGTGATTTCTGTGTCCCCCCCCCCTCCCCCGCACACCCCTCCACGATAGAGCGGTGTCAGCGCACACGTGACACGCACCACCTCCCTACAGATTGCTGCGCACCGCCTGAACAGTTCTGATTGGCTGGTTTCGAGACACTGCAGGCTTCACTCTGGTCCAAGAAGGTTTTGGGGATTTCCTTACATATTCCTCTTGCGCTTTTGACGGAGCGTTTTGGGGCTCAGGGACCTGTGCGATGACACTAGGGGTATCCCTGGCATACGTTTATTTTCCACTGCAGGGAAGCCTATCGCAATCCGCAGAATCCACCAAGGGGTTAATGGGCACCCGAATAAAAGACCCATAGAGAGATCCCCCCAGAGTCAGGTGTGGGCTCCTGGTTTTTAGAGGAACCTCCATTTAGCAGGCTTATTGAGCTGATTGTATATGGATTTCTGGAGGGCGCGTCACCTTTCTATACGGTGTTACCGGAGTACGTCAGGTTCCTGTAGATGAGTGAGTTTGTGCCCACTTGAAACGGCCGGCAGATTAACCCTCTCAGCAGATAACGGGGTGAAGCACACAAACTCGCAATCAGTTATCACACACCATTTACATAATCCTTTGGGACAGTGTTTGCCTGACCAGGCTGACTCACAGCTTCTCACACACGCAGCAGATAAACAGACGCGGCATTCTTGCATAATCACACAAACCTCCTGCACAGTAACACGTTGTATAACGGCCGGGAATGGAGAAAGCGAAAACACAAAGGGAATAAAGTCTGTCCTCTCAAGCAGGAGAGCGCCACGACGCGCCCGTGACAGGCTTCACTTAACCTGGGGCAGACTGAGGGGGAGATCAGGTTACCCGGTGTTGGTTTTGGGAGGGCAGAGGGAGCGGGTTACCCAATGGTGGGTTTTGGGTGGGCACGGGAAGACGGTTACCCTAGGGCAGGGTTCAGTGACCGTGGCTCCCTGATGTTTTGGGAACTACATTTCCCTTGTGGCTCAGTCAGCCTAATGGGTGACTGAGCATCTTGGGAGATGTAGTTCCCAAAACATCAGGGAGCCAAGGTTATTGACCCCTGCCCTAGAGTGAGTTTTGGGTATGCGACGGGAGGGTGGGTTACCCTAGGGTGGTTTTATGAGGGGGGGTTACCCCAGGGCAATCAGAGAGTAGGTTACCCCAGAGTGGGTTTTGGGTGGGTTACCCTGAAGAAGCGGGAGCAGGTTCGGGCTGGGACGCAGTTGCGTGTCGGTGCAGGGATTTTCGGTGCGTGTTGTTGTGGTGCAGCGTGTTTTCCGCCGGGCGTTCTATAACCCAGAGAAATAATTAGATATTGAGATGTAACGCGTGGACCGCTGCCTCTCGGGACGCTCCTCCCCCCCTCCCCCCTCTCGCACTGACAATGAAATATTAAAATTCCCCATCAGACGCGGCTCTGTGTGTTTCTGCGCCGCAGTGGGGGGGGTGTATTCTGAGGTTTGCATTAATTATGCAGGAGAAAAGCCTCATAAAGCGCCGAGAATATCCAGGATCGCTCGTAAACACGCCGAGGCGCGGGGGGGAGATCCAGCGGGGGCGCAGTGACACCCCCAAACTGAAAATAAACCTTTCAAACAACGTGCGTCTGCATCCAGGCACCGGCGCTGGATCAGGCATCGGAACAGAATCGGGCATCAGAACAGGATCAGAATCCGTCGTCCGAACAGGGCGGCGCTGCCAGTTTACGCCTCAAAAGTACCCCCCCCCCCCAAGTGTGACCGGGAGGAATCTCTAAATATCACAAGAGTTAACAGGTCCCCCCACGTTCCTGCACTGCCACACCCTGCATCTCCCACCTTCCTGCACTGCCACACCCTGCATCCCTCATACCTCACCTTCCTGCACTGCCACACCCTGCATCCCTCATACCTCACCTTCCTGCACTGCCACACCCTGCATCCCTCATACCTCACCTTCCTGCACTGCCACACCCTGCATCCCTCATACCTCACCTTCCTGCACTGCCGCACCCTGCATCCCTCATACCTCACCTTCCTGCACTGCTGCATCCCTCATACCTCACCTTCCTGCACTGCCACACCCTGCATCCCTCATACCTCACCTTCCTGCACTGCCACACCCTGCATCCCTCATACCTCACCTTCCTGCACTGCCACACCCTGCATCCCTCATACCTCACCTTCCTGCACTGCTGCATCCCTCATACCTCACCTTCCTGCACTGCCACACCCTGCATCCCCACCTTCCTGCACTGCCGCACCCTGCATCCCCCACCTTCCTGCACTGTCGCACCCTGCATCTCCCATACCTCACCTTCCTGCACTGCCGCACCCTGCATCCCTCATACCTCACCTTCCTGCACTGCCACACCCTGCATCCCTCATACCTCACCTTCCTGCACTGCCACACCCTGCATCCCTCATACCTCACCTTCCTGCACTGCTGCATCCCTCATACCTCACCTTCCTGCACTGCCACACCCTGCATCCCCACCTTCCTGCACTGCCGCACCCTGCATCCCCCACCTTCCTGCACTGTCGCACCCTGCATCTCCCATACCTCACCTTCCTGCACTGCCGCACCCTGCATACCTCACCTTCCTGCACTGCCGCACCCTGCATCCCTCATACCTCACCTTCCTGCACTGCCGCACCCTGCATCCCCCATACCTCACCTTCCTGCACTGCCGCACCCTGCATCCCCCATACCTCACCTTCCTGCACTGCCGCACCCTGCATCCCCCATACCTCACCTTCCTGCACTGCCACACCCTGCATCCCCCATACCTCACCTTCCTGCACTGCCACACCCTGCATCCCCCACCTTCCTGCACTGCCGCACCCTGTATCCCTCATACCTTACCTTCCTGCACTGCCACACCCTGCATCCCTCAACCTCACCTTCCTGCACTGCCACACCCTGCATCCCCACCTTCCTGCACTGCCGCACCCTGCATCCCTCATACCTCACCTTCCTGCACTGCCACACCCTGCATCCCCACCTTCCTGCACTGCCGCACCCTGCATCCCTCATACCTCACCTTCCTGCACTGCCACACCCTGCATCCCCACCTTCCTGCACTGCCGCACCCTGCATCCCCCACCTTCCTGCACTACCACACCCTGCATCTCCCATACCTCACCTTCCTGCACTGCCGCACCCTGCATACCTCACCTTCCTGCACTGCCGCACCCTGCATCCCTCATACCTCACCTTCCTGCACTGCCGCACCCTGCATCCCCCATACCTCACCTTCCTGCACTGCCGCACCCTGCATCCCCCATACCTCACCTTCCTGCACTGCCACACCCTGCATCCCCCATACCTCACCTTCCTGCAGCACAACACCCTGCATCCCCCTCATACCCTGCATGTCTCTGTGCCTCCACATAGAGGGTATTTGTGAGCGGAGCGCGACCCCCAGGGGGGACCTTTTAATGTACAATCACATGCTGAGCAGAGCGCGGCTCTGGATGATTCTGGAGCAGATTTTGGGAGCCACACGTTCACCATATTACAGCATTTTACAATGATTCATAAAGCGCCACCATACGCAGTGGCACAGGTTTTATCTGATGCTTTCCATGCCCTGCGATTTCATTTAACCCTTTACAGAGCAGCCTACACAGCCTCATTATCTGATTCCCAGAGCACCGGCCGCGGTATAAATAGCATTATTACCCCCCCCCCCGCTCATTGCACGGCATTGTGGGGGAATAGACTGGCAGGAGACACAAGGCAGGTTTTAACTGTGTCAGTGCCAGGTTGTGACCCTTGACTGTGACGTCCAAGGGGAACGTGGGGCCCTCGGGCAGGTCAGGAGCCTGGAACGTGTCCGGGATACAGACTCCCAGCGGGTGAAGGGTTCATACTCTAAGTGATATAGGCCTTCAAGGTTCTGTTCTTTCATGGTTCTCTTCCTACCTGTCCCACCGATCGTTTAGGGTCTCATTTGCTGGAAGTACCTCCTCCCGGCAGCCTGTCTCTGTTGGGGTTCAGTACTGGGCCCTCTTTTCAATCTACACGGCCTCTCTAGGAAAAGTGATCAGCTCCTTTGGATTCCAGCCCCACCTGTACACCGAGACACTCAATTATACCCCTGATCTCTCTCCGGCTCTCCTGGATCGAGTCACTGACTGGCTCTGCCGTCTCACATTGGATCGAGTCACTGACTGTCTCTCTGCCGTCTCACATTGGATCGAGTCGCTGACTGTCTCTCTGCCGTCTCACATTGGATCGAGTCACTGACTGTCTCTCTTGCCGTCTCACATTGGATCGAGTCACTGACTGTCTCTCTGCCGTCTCACATTGGATCGAGTCACTGACTGTCTCTTTGCCATCTCACATTGGATCGAGTCACTGACTGTCTCTCTGCCGTCTCACATTGGATCGAGTCACTGACTGTCTCTTTGCCATCTCACATTGGATCGAGTCACTGACTGTCTCTGCCGTCTCACATTGGATCGAGTCACTGACTGTCTCTCTGCCGTCTCACATTGGATCGAGTCACTGACTGTCTCTCTGCCGTCTCACATTGGATCGAGTCACTGACTGTCTCTCTGCCGTCTCACATTGGATCGAGTCACTGACTGTCTCTCTGCCGTCTCACATTGGATCGAGTCACTGACTGTCTCTCTGCCGTCTCACATTGGATCGAGTCACTGACTGTCTCTCTGCCGTCTCACATTGGATCGAGTCACTGTCTCTCTGCCGTCTCACATTGGATCGAGTCACTGTCTCTGCCGTCTCACATTGGATCGAGTCACTGACTGTCTCTCTGCCGTCTCACATTGGATCGAGTCACTGACTGTCTCTCTGCCGTCTCACATTGGATCGAGTCACTGACTGTCTCTCTGCCGTCTCACATTGGATCGAGTCACTGACTGTCTCTCTGCCGTCTCACATTGGATCGAGTCACTGACTGTCTCTCTGCCGTCTCACATTGGATCGAGTCACTGACTGTCTCTCTCCGTCTCACATTGGATCGAGTCACTGTCTCTCTGCCGTCTCACATTGGATCGAGTCACTGTCTCTCTGCCGTCTCACATTGGATCGAGTCACTGACTGTCTCTCTGCCGTCTCACATTGGATCGAGTCACTGACTGTCTCTCTGCCGTCTCACATTGGATCGAGTCACTGTCTCTCTGCCGTCTCACATTGGATCGAGTCACTGTCTCTGCTGTCTCACATTGGATCGAGTCACTGTCTCTCTGCTGTCTCACATTGGATCGTGTCACTGACTGTCTCTCTGCCGTCTCACATTGGATCGAGTCACTGTCTCTCTGCGTCTCACATTGGATCGTGTCTCTGAACTGTCTCTCTGCCGTCTCACATTGGATCGAGTCACTGTCTCTCTGCCGTCTCACATTGGATCGAGTCACTGTCTCTGCCGTCTCACATTGGATCGAGTCACTGTCTCTGCCGTCTCACATTGGATCGAGTCACTGACTGTCTCTGCTGTCTCACATTGGATCGAGTCACTGTCTCTCTGCCGTCTCACATTGGATCGAGTCACTGTCTCTCTGCTGTCTCACATTGGATCGTGTCACTGACTGTCTCTCTACATTGGATGTCTTCCTGCTTGCTTAAACTCAATCTTAAACTGAAATTCTCGTCATTCCTCCCTCCAAGAAGATCCCATTACCACCTCTCTCTCTACCAGTAAATGGACGCTCATTAGCCCAACACCCCAAGCTCGCTGCCGCGGTGTCACTCTCGATTCTGACCTAACATTCTCTTCCCACATCCAGACCGTGACCAAATCCTGTTACTTTCAACTCAAAAACTTTGCCCGTGTCCGCCCCTTTCTGACACAAGATAATGTGAAGGTGCTGGTTCATGCTCTTATCATTTCACGACTTGACTACTGCAACTCTCTCCTTATTGGACCCAACTCCCGTATCGCCCCTGTGCAATCTGTAATGAATGCAGGGGCCAGGCTTATTTTTCTCACTAAATGCACCTCGCGTACCTCCCCCCTCTGCCAGTCCCTCCATTGGCTTCCTGTACCTCCCCCCCCCTCCGCCGGTCCATCCATTGCTTTCCTGTACCCCCCCCCTCCGCCGGTCCCTCCATTGGCTTCCTGTACCCCCCCCCTCCGCCGGTCCCTCCATTGGCTTCCTGTACCCCCCACCCCTCTGCTGGTCCCTCCATTGGCTTCCTGTACCTCCCCACTCTGCCGCCCCTCCTTTGGTTTCCTGCACCTCCCCCTCTGCCGGTCCCTCCATTTGGCTTCCTGTACATTTCAGGATACAGTTTTTAAGATACTAATGCTCACTTTCAAATCACTCAATAACTCAACCCCCCCCTCCCTACATGTCTTTGTTACTCCACAAGCACGTCCCATCTACCCATCTAGACAACTCAGTTCAGCAGGTGATCTCCACCTGTCATCGTTCTACACGTGCATGGCCAACTCTGGCCTCCAAGACTTCTCAAGGGCAGCACCAGTCTTGTGGAATGACTTGCCTCGTCCTATCAAACTCTCCCCTGACCTTCAGGCCTTCAAGAAATCCCTCAAAACCCATCTCTTCAGATTATTGTACCACATCACTGATGCAACTCATCCCTCTGCTCACCCACTCACACATGATTGAAGCCGCTTGTATGGCCCCACCATTCCCAAACCACTGGCACTAATGATCCTGCCGTCTAGTGAAATTCCTCTTGTCTTCCTCAAACCCCAAGAGCAGGGCCCTCTACACCTCTTCTTTCCATCCTATGTCCGTTTATATGTATCTCAATCCCTTTGGTTATGGTAAAGTGCTGCAGAAACTGTTGGCGCTATATAAATGATGACGATAATAATAATAATACAGCGCAGATACCGCGGGGGGGGGGGATGCGCCATGTGCAACAGAATATGTCAAGAGTTAACGTGACACCTCGGCCAATCCAAAACCAGACATTATCCGTTTGCTGCCCCTGAGCCGGTGATCATATTAAACCGAGAACCCAGAACTGCCAGCCGCTGGCACCGCATCCCGCGCCGAGACCAATCACTGGGGAAACCCACAAGCAGGATACCTGTGTGCAAGCAGGGACCTCACAGACTACAGGGGAAGCACCAGACGTGTGCGTGAGAATGCCAGGGTGACCCGTGTCAATGACAAGCGTGCAAACCATGTGGAGGACACCTGTGTGATCAATGTATGTAACCCACATGAAGGGCACATGTAACCCGTGTGCTCAGTGCTGTGCACATACTGCAGGGTGTTCTCCGCGTCGTGTTTCGCTCCTCCAGCTGCTGATCCATCCTTTGTGTTACCTCTTTGTTGGTTTAATCTGAATATAAAAGGACTCTGCACCAGCTGGCGAGGCGCTGGATGGGTGCGGCGCTGGAGCCAGGAAGCGGCACAGGAGCCAGGCCAGGCTGTGCGGGGACTGCGTATCGACCGCAAAGGGTCACCACCTGGACACCTGCAGATGCAGGGAATCCTCTGGTTCCAAACCCCCGTCCAACAGCGCAGTGACCTTCCACATGGAAAGGGGCTCTGAGACCCTGACCACAAATCTACCCACCCATGTCTACATGCACTGACACATGCACCCTCCTCCCAACATCTGTCCAACGGGGCTCCCTGTTACGTTCACAGTAGCGCTCAGTGACCCGCGATGTGGATCCTTTTGGACCGACCTCTGTACTTCTCGATTTGCAAGCAGACAGGACTGCCAGCCCCAGCACTCCCAGCCAGGGAGGTCAGACAGAACACAAACACTAAATACCACACAGTAGCAAATGATTTCAAGACCAAGCGTCTACTGAGCAAAAACAAGTTAACTATGCACGAACAGAGATTATGCAGAAGTGTCGTACACCATGGGTTAACATAAGCGTGGTCAAATGTACAATCCGAATCGGCAACAGAGAGGGTAGTCGTACATAGGGAATGATGTGCGTTTCGATTTGGACCGATTGGTTTTTTTCACGAATCAGGCCGATTCCGTGCTTTCGACTCGTCAGATGTTCCGAATCTGATCGGCACCAAAATTATTATTATTATCCTTTATTTATAAAGCGCCAGCATATTCCGTAGCGCTGTACAATGAGGAAGCACAAAGCACGGGGGGAGTAGCGCCCACTAGAGAGTAGCGGAGTTGAGATCCTTAAGGACTGATAAATCTGCTTGGCTTTTACACACTGCTTGGTATATACAGACTTCTATGCTCGAGGCATGGATAATGAGCAAACCACTGAGTTGCTACTAAGCACTAAAGGTTTCGAGACCGATAGAGCATGTTCAGAAACACAGATATGTCAGACAGTTGGTGAATTGCGCGGACTGCAGGGCAGTCAAGAAAGGTGCCGCTTTAATGTTTTCTGATAATCTGGAGCAGGTCAATGGTACTGTATGATATTCAGAGGCAATACCTACACATCGGGGTCTATCGTTGGTACAGTATCGAGTATATTCAGCGAGGAGTGCACACTGAACATGAGCCGCGTACAAACCGTACCTTTCGATCGCAGTTGTTACAGAAATGTGTGGCAAGGAAACATGAGCCCTTGGTTGGGTATAGGAAGGAACCTAATGCGGCCACAGACGATACCCACAAACGAGAAGGGACAACACCCCAGTAACATGTGAACAGCCCAGCGGTAAACATGGGGTTACACCACACAGGCGATCGGAATCAAGCAGCAATTAGAATGGTCAAAACAAGCCAGGTCAAAAAGCAGGAGCAGGGATTGTATCCAGAAACGGGTTAGCAACAATGAATCAATACACAGGATAAGTAGCGATGCGGGAACAGAACTCCACGACAGGGCGACGAGGCAACTCCTCGCGCCCTGTTTAAAACCCAGTGGCTCCTTGTGACCATGCTAGGCCCGTCCCCTCGAACGCCGGTTGGCCATTCCCCAGTGCTGGCAATCGGCCAGCTCTTGGCACAGGACCTTGCCCAGACCCACCAGGCAGCACAACAGGGGCTGAGGATATGACAGAAACCCCCTGACGGTCGGACTCCGAACGACCACCAGGCGCAGAATGATGGGCCACATGGAATTGGTGAACCAGACGAGGCGCATGGACTTCGCAGGCCGGGAGCCAAGAACGATCCTCAGGCCCATAACCCTCCCAGTCTACCAGGTACTGAAGGACACCACGGACCACACGGGACCTCAAGATGGCACAGACCTCGTACTCCTCCTCACTAGGGATGAGCTGTTCAGTTCGGAGTTCGGCCCGAACTTTGGTTGTTCGAAAGTTCGTGAATTTCGAACTTTTTGGGTTGTTCTGTTCGAGTTCGAAAAAAAAAAAAGACATTTTGAAAAAAGTATAGAAAATGCTTAAAAAAATACTAAAAAAATCTAGAAATAAAGAGACTCTTTACTGCTGAATATTATAAGCACCGGTTTATTAGATATTGAATTAAAAACTAATGTGTACGTGGAAAGATTCTCAACTCTAAATGACCTCTGTTCACAAACAGGCATAACACCAGGTGTTTTTAGTCTGGTCTAATCAATTTGATACATTGTACACTATACTGAGGTACTGAGGGGGTGGGGTAGTGTCTGCTTCTGATTGAGATTTGAGAATTAATTTCCCTCCTAAAACTTCCTAATATGCTGCATTTAACTGGTGTTTGAAAAAAATACAAAATTTCCTCATTGCCCGCTTTTAACATTTAAAGCCATGTTATTTTTCACCTCGGGATTAAACATTCACAGGGTTATTCAGAGAGCGGTGAAAAGCAGGAGAATACCTGGAGAAGTGAAAATTCTAGGTCAAAATAGCCAAACCAGAAAAATTCTCCCATTTAACTCACTTTCCAAATCAGCTATTTGGTCTAGATTGTTCTCTTCTCCTGCCAGTTCTCCTGGCTTTCACCTCTCTCTCAGGGTTGTTCAGAGAAAGGTGAAAAACAGGAGAATGGCAGGAAAAGAGAACAATCTGGACCAAATAGCCGATTTGGAAAGTGACATAAGGCTAGGGTCAGACTAACGCATTTTTCGCAGCGACCGTCAAAAAGTGCGTCCGAACGCATTGCCGTATTTTTTCACGGAATGCGCGAAAACGGTCATACGATGCGCATTTTTGTGCGTGATTTTTTACGGATCCAAACCAGGAAACTTTGGGTGTCTGGACGTTATGTTGGCCGGACATGAGCAAGGTCTGACGTCTCCAAATCACGCACACACACCGCTAGTGGACGCAGCGCACTCTGTACGTCTGTATTAGCGGTTCTGCGTTCTCGAAAAAATGCGTTCCTTTTCCACTTGCGTTGCGCAGCCGGACTTTCGTGCGACCGTACTTCGTATATTGGCCGTCATTGCCCGTCATTTGCTGCTAGTGCGGCCCTGATTAAGTGCGCCTAAACGCATGTTAACAGTTCGCTAGTCTGACCCTAGCCTAAATGGGAGAATTTTTCTGGTTTGGCTATTTTGACCTAGAATTTTCCATTCTCCAGTCATTCTCCTGCTCTTCACCGCTCTCTGAATAACTCTGACAAGGTTATTCAGAGAAAGGTGAAACTCAGGAGAATGACTGAAGAGAAAATTCTAGGTCAAAATAGCCAAACCAGAAAAATTCTCACATTTATCTCACTTTCCAAATCGGCTATTTGGTCTAGAATTTTCCATTCTCCAGTCATTCTCCTGCTTTTCACCGCCAAAAAATCAGTAAACTTTTTCTGCGTGTCCTAAAATGTCTTTTCATACAGGCTGCCGCCCCAAGCAGTTGTTTATGGATAGATTAAAGGAAAAGCATTTACCGTCATTTTTTTGTTTTTAAATGTTTCTATACATCCTAGAAATCCGCCACTTCACGGGCAGGTTATGAGGACCTCCTAGGCACGATATTTGAAGGAATTTTTCGTTTTTATTTTTAACCCTTATTTCATGGAAAACTCACTGTCCCTTTAAAAACTTTTTGTCCTTGTTTCCTGTCCCCCAGGGCACTACCCGGACCCCCATACACCTTTTATGACAAATATCTAGCATATATGCCCTCTTGGAGGACACTCTAAAAACCGAATTTTCAGCCCCATTGACTTGCACTGCACCGGTGTATATGGTTGGGGACAAGGTATGGCTGTCGACCCGTAACATCAAATTGTTGGTGCCATCCATGAAGATGGCTCCCAGGTTTATTGGCCCTTATAAGGTGCTAATACGAATAAACCCTGTTTCATATGCTTTGGCATTACCCTCATATTTATGTATTTACAACGTATTCTATGTTAGCCTCTTGAAACCCCTTACCTGCCATAGGTATACCAGAGTCACTGCTCCGCCTATCAAGTCCCAGGGTGAGGAGTAGGGATGAGCCGAACACCCCCCCCGAGTTCGGTTCAGACCCGAACCCGAACTTTCGAAATGTTCGGATCCGAACCCGAACTCGAACTCAATACAAGTCAATGGGGCTGAAAATTCGATTTTTAGAGTGCCCTCCAAGAGGGCATATATGCAAGATATTTGCCATAAAAGGTGTATGGGGGTCCGGGTAGTGCCCTGGGGGACAGGAAACAAGGACAAAAGTAAAAAAAAAAAGTTTTTAAAGGGACAGTGAGTTTTCCATGAAATAAGGGTTAAAAATAAAAACGAAAAATTCCTTCAAATATCGTGCCTAGGAGGTCCCCATAACCTGCCCGTGAAGTGGCGGATTTCTAGGATGTATAGAAACACTTAAAAACAAAAAAAATGACATTTCAAACGACTGTAAATGCTTTTCCTTTAATCTATCCATAAACAACTGCTTGGGGCGGCAGCCTGTATGAAAAGACATTTTAGGACGCGCAGAAAAAGTTTAGTGTTTTTTTGGGCTAAATTATTGTGAAACTTATGCAGGCTTTGGATGAAAGTAACAATAAGTGCTTTAAAATTGGTCCTTTAGCGTCCCCAACAGTGCCGTCACACAGTAACCCCTCTGAGGATATGAATCTGATACAGGTGTCAGTGGCAGTGCACCCAAATATTGTGCCTTTGGTGCCAGGCCTGCAAGTACTATCATACAGTAACCCCTCTGTAGTATTGTGGAAGAATGCAGGGGTGGACCATGCGGTCCTATATTGAAAAGATATGAATCTGGTAAAGGCGTCAGTGCACCCAGATATTGTGCTTTTGGTGCCAGGCCAGCAAGTGCCATCATACAGTAACCCCTCTGTTACATAGTTATATAGGCTGAAAAAAGACATGCGTCCATCTGGTTCAGCCTCTCCCACATAACCTACTGCTGTTGATCCAAAAGAAGGCAAAAAACCCAGTCTGAAATATGCAACATACCGGGAAAAAATTCCTTCTTGACCCCAGAATGGCGTCAGATTTCTCCTTGGATCAAGAAGCTTTTACCCACATATTAAATATTATAACCCTTAATATTCTGTGTCTGCAGGAAGTCATCCAGTCGATTTTTAAAAGTCTGTACAGACTCTGACCCAACCACCTCAACAGGCAGAGAATTCCACAGCTTTATTGTTCTCACCGTAAAATAACCCTTCCTATGCTTTAAGCTAAATTTCCTTTCTTCCAGTCTAAATGGATGACCCCTTGTCCTATGTATAGACCTGTTAATGAATAGGTTATCAGACAATGGTTGATAATGGCCCCGTATATATTTATATAAGGTTATCAGATCCCCTCTAAGGCGCCGTTTCTCTAAACTAAACAGGTTTAAGCTTGTTAGTCTTTCCTCATAACTTAACCCTTCCATCCCCCTTATTAATTTAGTCGCCCGTCTCTGCACTTTTTCTAGCGCTATAATATCTTTTTTTAAGACAGGTGCCCAAAATCACACGGCATATTCAAGGTGCGGCCTGACCATTGATTTATACAGAGGCAAAATTATGTTTTCATCCCGTGAGTGAACTCCCCTTTTAATGCATGCCAGTACTTTGCTGGCCTTGGCGGCTGCTGTTTGACATTGCACATTGTTACTTAGTTTGAAGTCTATGATAATTCCCAAATCCTTCTCCTGCTTGGATTTCCCTAACTCCGTACCATTTAGGGTATAAGTTATTTGTGTGTTCTTCACTCCAAAGTGCATAACTTTGCATTTATCTAGATTAAATTTCATCTATCTAAATCCCTCTGCAGCGAAGTAACATCCTGCTCACATTGTTTTACTTTTCCTAGTTTTGTGTAATCTGCAAACACTGATACATGACTTTCAATGCCTATCTCAAGGTCATTTATAAATAAATTGAATAGTATTGGTCCTATAACAGACCCCTGAGGAACACCGCTTACCACTGGTGTCCATCTTGAAAATGTACCATTTATGACCACTCTCTGTACCCTATCTTTTAGCCAGTTTTCTATCCAAGAACAAGTATTTTCATCTAGACCAATTTTTCTTAATTTAAATAGTAACCTTTTGTGTGGAAACTGTGTCGAAAGCTTTGGCAAAATCTAAGTAAATCACATCCACTGCGACCCCCTGATCTATACTTCTACTTACTTCCTCATAGAACGTAATTAGGTTAGTCTGACATGATCTGTGTTTCATGAAACCATGCTGATTTTTGCCAATTACATTATACCTCCCAATAAATTCCTGAATATTATCCCGTAGTAACCCCTCAAATACTTTCCCAGCCACAGATGTTAAGCTCACAGGTCTATAATTCCCAGGCACAAATTTTAAACCTTTCTTAAATATAGGGACCACGTCAGCTTTTCTCCAATCCTCTGGTACTATTCCTGAAAGAAAAGAATCTTGAAAGATTAAGATCTGTGGTATTGTGGAAGAGTGCAGGGGTGGACCATGCGGTCCTATATTAAAAATATATGAATCTGGTAAAGGCGTCAGTGCACCCAGATATTGTGCTTTTGGTGCCAGGCCAGCAAGTGCCATCATACAGTAACCCCTTTGTGGTATTGTGGAAGAGTGCAGGGTTGGACCCTGCTTTTCAAAAAATTTAAATGATATAAATGTGGCACAGGTGTCAGTGCAGCCAAATATTGTGGGAAGGTGGAATTCTCTTTGAATTTCTGCCAGGCGAACACTTGGTGGGAATGACCGTCTGAAGTGGCTGCAGACTTTTCTGGCCTGGCTGAGAAGCTCTGCCAGCCCTGGGTACCTGGTTAGGAAATGCTGTACCACCAGATTTAGGATGTGTGCTAGGCATGGTACATGCGTCAACTTACCCAGGCGTAGGGTGGAGAGAAGGTTGCTGCCATTATCACAGACGACCATTCCCAGCTGAAGCTGGCGTGGTGTTAACCATCTCTGCACCTGGCCCTGCAGAGCTGACAGAATTTCTGGCCCGGTGTGGCTCCTGTCCCCTAAACAAACCAGCTCAAGCACAGTATCACATCTTTTTGCTTGAGCCATTGCGTAGCCCCTGTCAGGCGTCGGTTTAACTGCCACTTCGCCAGAGACACAGAAGGAGGAGGAAGAGGGAGAGGTGGTGGTGGAGCAGACAAACCTCATACAAGCAGCTTTCTGGAGGCGTGGTGGATGAACAAGCTCCAGCACAGAGCCCCCTCTTGGATCCCTCCCAGCTGCAATCAGAGTTACCCAGTGTGCCGTGAAGGAAATGTAACGCCCCTGTCCATGCTTGCTGGACCACGTGTCTAAAGTCACATGCACCTTGCTGCTGACTGCCTTTCCCAATGACTCAATAACATTGTCTTCCATGTGCTGGTATAGTGCTGGAATGACCTTCCGTGAAAAGTAATGGCATTTTGGAACCTGCCACTGTGGTACAGCACATTCTGCAAATTCACGGAAGGGAGCAGAGTCCACCAGCTGGAAAGGCAGCAGCTGCAATGCGAGTAATTTTGCTAAACTGGCATTTAGACGCTGTGCTTGGGGATGGTTGGGACTATATTTTTTCTTACGCTGCAGCAGCTGGGGCAACGTAATCTGACTGCGTAAATCTTCAGCTGATGGGATGCTGTCACATTGTGAGGAAGGACCTGGTACATCCATTACTGTAGCATCATCCCTGTAAGTGGAGGTTGTAGGCAATGACATGGCAGGACATACAGTGGGGGTAGAGACAGATGAGGAGGACCTACGCAAAGTTTTGCGCCAACGGGATGCGTGGCAGGAGGACATATGTCGCCTCAAGCACGTGGTACCCAAGCGTCCGGTGTCTTTCCCATGTTTGAGCCTCATCTGACATAGATTACAAATAGCAACGGTGGGGTCTGCTGCACATTTCTTAAAGAACTCCCAGACAGCAGAGTTCCTGGATGTGTGCTTTGAGACAACAGCGCTCTGCACCTAAGCAGCTCTGACATCTGATGCCTTGGACTGGCTAGTGCTACGGTTGGTCATAGAGGATGTTGTGCCTCATGTTTGTTGTGCCTCCTCCTCACTTGACTCATCTGTTCGATCAGGCACCCAGGTGGAGTCAGTGACCTCATCATCATTGTCATCACCCCCTATCTCCTCGTCACTGGAGCCAACTTTGCAGTATGCTGCAGCTGCTGGGACAACATGTGTGCCAGTTATTTGTGTGTCATCACTGGCACCCCCTTCCTCTAGGTTGATTATACTCCCTTCCTCAACCTCAGAGATTGAAGCACTGTAGTTGCTGCGCATCCTCAAGCAGCATGTCACTGTCATTGTAGTCACACAATTCAGCTGACTCCTCCGTGTGTGATAGTGAGGCTACGGCAGGAGTAGCTGTGGACATGGAGGCTGCATTAGATGTTTTGGCAGCTGAGGTTGACTGTAAAGCCTGGCTGGGAGAGGACTCGGAGGATGAGGGTGGCCTGGTTAGCCAATCCACCAAATCCTCTGTTTGTTGCTGCTGCTTAAGACGGCCAGCACCAGTTAGAAAGGAAAAGCGTGCCCCTGCAGAGGATGCACCACTTCCACGACGACCAGAGGCACAGCCTCCCGACACAGAGGCTGCTTGCCCTCTTATCTGTGTCTGGGAGCGTCTGCCTGTCCTTTTTGGTCTTTCTGACATGGCGAGTGATATATAGATTAAATATATACAGAACTCTGATTCAACTCTGGTATAAAGATTAAAGATTTCCAGAATTCTGGTATAATTCAGTGAGACACCCTGATATCTGGCAGCCAGTGACAAGACACAGATTACAATTCCCAGAAATTTATAAATCAGTGAGACCCCCTGATGGGTGCCAGTGACAAGACACAAATTACAATTCGCAGAAATCTGCTACAAGTCAGTGAGACCCCCTGATAGCTGGCAACCGTGACAAGACACAGATTACAATTCCCAGAAATCTGCTAGAAGTATGTGGGACCCCCTGATAGCTGGCAGTGAGAAGACACAGATTACAAGTCTCAGAAACCTCCTATAAATCAGTGAGACCACTGATGGGTGGCAGTGACAAGACACAGATTACCTCAATTCCCAAATATTTTGTAGAAAATTACTGACGCCCCAAAATTCTGGGTGGCAGTGACAAGACACAGATTACCTTAATTCCCAAATATTTTGTAGAAATTACTGACCCCCCCCCAAAATAGTTGCTGGTGGCAGTGAGAACACACAGATTACCACAATTCCCAGATATTTTGTAGAAATTACTGAACCCCAAAATACTGGGTGGCAGTAACAAGACACAGATTACCTCAATTCCCAAATATTTTGTAGAAATTACTGACCCCCCAAAATAGTTGGTGGCAGTGAGAACACACAGATTAGAACAATTCCCAGATATTTTGTAGAAATAAGACCCCCCCAATAGCTGGTGGCAGACTGGCAGTGAGAACACACACTAACACAAGAACAGCTGAAGCGCTGTGTGAAGCCTTATATAGTGTGCTGCGGGATTTAGCTCTGTGAGCCCATGATTGGGCAAATTTTGCCCAATCAGGACTCTGAGCCGCGATTCGCATAGTCTTGAACCTGTCTTGCACCTGACCTGTGGTCAGGTGCAAGGCTGTAGCCAATTACAAGCTTCAGGCCAGTGGAAAAGTGGATTGTGGTCCATTGTGGGCGAACACGCAGAAATGTTCGTAGTATGCGAACAGGCGATGTTCGAATCGAACTCCGAACCGATCAGCTCATCCCTAGACACAGGTAGGTCGGTAATGAAGTCCATAGAGAGGTGGGACCAAGGTCTCTCACGCACCGGGAACAATAGACCTATAGGTAAGGACCGGGTATTTTTGCTTCTACAGCACACTTCACATGTGGCTATGTAGTCCTTAATATCCCTTTGCATACTTGCCCACCCGAACTGTTTTTCAATAGAGGCTAGAGTCTTAGTTATCCCCATATGCCCATAAGGCTTGGAGTCATGGTATATCATCATTATCTGTGTTCTTTCCTCCTCAGGTACAAAGACCTTACCAAGAGATTTCTCAAGAGGAGCAACACCTTGCACAGCTTGGATTCTCTCCAACAACGGAGACGACACAGTCAGCACTGTAGTACCCAAAATCCTTTCCTGAGGAATGATGGGACTGTGGTTGAATGTATGCTGTTCATATGACTCGATTGCCTGGATAAGGCATCAGCCTTTGTGTTTTTTGACCCAGGACGGTATGTCAACAGAAAATTTAAACTGGACAGGAACAAGGACCACCTGGCCTGCCTGGAATTCAAACGATTTGCGTCTCCCATGTAAATAAGATTCTTATGTCTATCTTATATCTTTAGTACCTTCAAGCAAATAGCGCCATTCCTTGAGGGCTGCTAGTAACTCTGTTCCCTTGTTCATAATTTCTCTCGGCAGGTGTCCTTTTCCTGGAGAAAAACCCACAAGGGTTTACAGGTCCCTCCGGACTCTCTCTTTGAGACAGAACTGCACCAATTCCTATCTCGGATGCATCAACCTCAAGTTGAAATGGCAAGCCTGGTTCTGGATGCCGTAGGATAGGCGCCGTGACGAATGCCTGCTTGAGTGACTGAAATGCTTGCATAGCTTGGTCACTCCAGACCTGATTTTGGGCACCCTTCTTGGTCATGGCAGTGATCGGAGAGACAACGGAAGAGAAACCCTTAATGAACCTCCTATAGTAGTTGGTAAAACCAAGGAATCTCTGTATAGCTTTTAAGCCCTGAGGTAGTGACCATTCTTTGATGGCAGACAACTTTTTTGGGTCCATCTCAAACCCTTCAGGTGTTATGATGTAACCCAGGAAATGGACTGAAGTTATGTCGAACAGACATTTCTCTAACTTGCAGTATAACTTATTCTCCAACAACCTTTGCAACACGGTCCACACCTGGACATGGTGTGTCTCAACATCTGGAGAAAAAATCAGGATACCATCGAGATACACAATTACGAAGACTTGCAAAAAGTCCCTCAGGACATCATTTATAAAGTCTTGGAAGACGGCTGGCACATTGCACAGGCCAAATGGCATAACCAGATATTCATAATGGCCGCTCCTGGTATTAAAAGCGGTTTTCCATTCATGGTCTTGTTTGACCCTTACCAAGTGCACCACGAAGGTCCAATTTGGTGTAAATCTTGGCACCTCTCAAACGGTCAAATAACTCGGATATAAGTGGGATGGGATAGGCATTACGTATAGTGATTCTGTTTAACCCTCTATAATCAATGCAAGGTCTTAAATCCCCTTCCTTTTTAGATACGAAAAAGAATCCTGCTCCCGCAGGAGAGTAAGAACGACGAATAAAGCCTTTTTAGCGAGGTTCTCCTTAATGTACTCCTCGATGATACTGTTCTCTTTTTGTGACAGCAGATAGACATGACCCCCTAGGAGGCATGGTGCCAGGCAACAGGTCTATAGCACAATCATATGGCCTATGTGGTGGTAGGATCTCAGATTTCCCTTTGTCAAACACCTCCTTAAGATCTTTATACCACTTAGGAACCTCTGTGGAGAGGGGAGGAGCAGTGGCTACGTTGAGACTGCTCACCACATTACTCATACCCAGACATTTAGACCAACACTTAGATCCCCAGGATGCCAACTCTCCTATAGACCAGTTGACAATCTGATTGTGCTTAACCAACCAAGGATACCCCAACACGATGGGTACCGTGGGTGATTTGATAATTTGAAACTTGATTTTTTATTTATGCAGGACCCCAGTACAAAAAGAGACAGGCACAGTATCGTGTGTACAATGAGGTCTTAACAGTTTCCTGCCATCAATACTTTCGATAAGGAGAGGCACTCTTTCCACCAGAGGCACTTGTTGAATAGCAGCAAAACCAGAGTCTATCAGTGCTTCTGTGTTCAACCTTATTTTCTCCCAGGCTATGGACACAGGCACCACAACACGAGATCTTTTCTTTCTCTTTTTACTAGACACAAGAGACACAGTAGTAGTACCCAGAACCTGTCTCTCAAGGGAATCTAGGCTTGCTTGTTTCCCGACACATTAGATCTTTTTGGTTGCTTGGGGCATTGTAAACGGAAATGCCCTCTGTCAGCACAATAGAGGCATAGCCCCTCTCGGAGGCGATATTGTCTCTCCTCTCCTGTTATACCAGAGCGACCTAGTATCATAGGCTCTGTTTCGGTGGGTACAGGCCTGGGAGGGGAGACAGCATAAGTAGACCTAGGAATAGAACAGGCCCCCTGAGATGGTTTATGAGCCTTTCTACGACCAGACCTCCTGTCACGCATCTGATCATCGAGAGCAATACAATAATCCACCAGATCCTCTAGCTCCTCAGGTAATACCATAGGTGCTAGTTCAGGCATTATATTCTCTGAAATGCCTTCGAGAATTGCAGTAACAAGCACATCATTCGGCCAAGACAGTCTCCTGCTACTGTTTTAAACTCTATTGCATATTCTGCAACTCGGTGGTTGCCCTGGGATATACGCCATAGTGCCCTAGCTGCCCCTGCTGCCCTTCTAGCGGGGTCAAACGTGCATCATCGTAAGCCAGCCATAAACTCAGCATAGTTATAAACAACAGGTTTCTGTAGCTCCCACAGGGGGGTTGCCCACAGCAGAGCTTTCTCGGTTAGGTGGTTAATTATGTAACCCACCTTAGCTCTGTGGGACACTACTGGGATTCAAGTCAAACATAATCTCGATTTGGGTTATAAACCCTCTCCATGAACCCGAACTCCCATTAAAGCACGTAGGAGTCATTAAACTGACATGAGCTACACCAATAGCAACCATAGAGGACACAGATACAGCTTGAGAGGACAAGCCCACCACAGGAGAAGGAGGCGGAGAGGCCAGACCCAATTGTTTCATGACTAGGCCCAAAGCCTGAACAATTTGATCCATACGATGATCTTACTCTTCTTCTTTAGTCATGATGTCACCCAGCTTAGACATTAATACAGATAAATCTGTCAGATCCATATCGGGCCCTGTCGTGATGTTACGGGGGGAGTAGCGCCCACTAGAGAGTAGCGCAGTGTAATTTTCATCATAATTTTCGTCAGGCACACTTTTTCCTTACTAGAAACAAAATTGTAACAAGACGAAAATGATGTGTGCCTGACGAAAATCATGGCGAAAATAAGTTGCCATTTTCTTCAATGAAACGATTCACAACGAAAATGTCAAGCTGAGCAGCATCGGACATTCACTCTCCTCCTGTCCGGCTGCTTCTTTTCATGCCGATGTGATGCAGTAGGGGCCCAGTTTGGGCGAACACCAGTGTGCCCGCCGCCGGTTTCCCTCCGATGTTGTTTGCAATTACAGGCAGCCAGCGGCGCACTCTGAAAGTTCCGCGGTGGCACCTGCGCCGCCCCCTTACGTGACTTGTCACGCGAGGGGCAGCACCAGTGCAACATGCACGCTGCAGGTGCCAATGCGGCACTTTCAGATTGCGCCACTGGCTGCCTGTAATTGCAAACAACATCAGAGGGAAACCGGTGGCGGGTTCACTCTGTCTCCCCAAACCATCCAGCAAAGGTGAGAGCTGGGGCAAATACACCCATGAGAGCTGGGGGGGCAAATATACCCATGAGTGTTGGGGGCAAATATACCCATGAGTGCTGGGGGCAAATATACCAATGTGAGCTGGGGGGCAAATATACCAATGTGAGCTAAGGGGGCAAATATACTAATGTGAGATGGGGCAAATATACCCATGAATGTTGGGGGGCAAATATACCCATGAGTGCTGGGGGCAAATATACCAATGTGAGCTGGGGGGCAAATATACCAATGTGAGCTGGGGGCAAATATACTAATGTGAGATGGGGGCAAATATACCCATGAGAGCTGTTGTTTGTGAGACTTGGTTTTATTTAATTTTAAGTTAAATAAATAAATGTTTATATCAAAATCTGTGACCTATTGTGTACACTGTATTGTTTGTCCAACATTAAATAAGTTATTGTATGTTTGTATGCTCCAGGGGCTGGAGTCCATTCCTGGAGACTATGAAAAAAGGGAGTAAGTGAACTTCAAGAGCCATTAAAGTCTATGGAGTTAGAAGTTCACTTACTCCAGGCATGTAATCCAGCCCCAGGAGTATAAAATGAGTTTGCAAATGCTGCAGAAATGCTTAAATAATGAATTACACATTAAATAAACACATTCGATATTAGTCAACTAAAATGAATAATAATTCTGACGACTAAAATACGACGAAAATTAAGACTAATATTAAATTTGCTGTCCAAGTTAACACTGGAGTAGCGGAGTTGAGATCCTCAAGGACTGATAAATCTGCTTGGCATTTACACACTGCTTGGTATATACAGATTTATATGCTCGAGACAGTGATAATGAGCAAACCACTGAGTTGCTACTAAGCCCTAAAGGTTTTGAGACCGATAGAGCATGTTCAGAAACACAGATATGTCAGACAGTTTGTGATTTGCGTGGACTTCAAGGCAGTCAGGAAATATGCTGTTTTAAAGTTTTCTGATAATCTGGAGCAGGTCAACGGTACTGTATGATATTCAGAGGCAATACATACACCTCGGGGTCTATCGTTGGTACAGTATCAAGTATATTCAGCGAGGATTGAACACTGAACATGAGCCGCGTACAAACAGTACCTTCCGATCGCAGTTGTTACAGAAATGTGTGGCAGGAAAACATGAGCCCTTGGTTGGGTATAGGAACCTAATGTGGCCACAGACGATACCCACAAACGAAAAGGGACAACACCCCAGTAACGTGTCAACAGCCCGGCGGCAAACATGGGGTTACACCACCAAAACACCACACATTCGATCGTAATCAAGCAGCAATAGAATGGTCAAAAACAAGCCGGGTCAAAAAGCAGGAGATGGGATCATATCCAGAAACGAGTTGGCACTTGGCATCAATGAATCAATACACAAGATAAGTAGCGATGCGGGAACAGAACTCCACGACAGGGCGACGAGGCAACTCCTTGCGCCCTGTTTTAAACCCAGTGGCTCCTCGTGACCATGATAGGCCCGTCCCCTCGAACGCCACTCAGCCATTCCCCAGTGCTGGCAATCGGCCAACTCTTGGCACAGGACCTTGCCCAGACCCCCCAGGCAGCACAGCAGGGGCTGAGGATATGGCACTGACAGGCCCCACATCGTACTGCCCGACAGACTCCACATCATACTGCCCGACAGACTCCACATCGTACTGCCCGACAGACTCCACATCGTACTGCCCGACAGACTCCACGTCGTACTGCCCAACAGACTCCACGTCATACTGCCCGACAGACTCCACATCATACTGCCCGACAGACTCCACATCGTACTGCCCGACAGACTCCACGTCGTACTGCCCAACAGACTCCACGTCATACTGCCCGACAGACTCCACATCGTACTGCCCGACAGACTCCACGTCGTACTGCCCGACAGGCCCCACGTCGTACTGCCCGACAGGCCCCACATCGTACTGCCCGACAGACTCCACGTCGTACTGCCCGACAGACTCCACGTCGTACTGCCCGACAGACTCCACGTCGTACTGCCCGACAGGCTTCACGTCGTACTGCCCGACAGGCTTCACGTCGTACTGCTCGACAGACACCACATCGTACTGCCCGACAGACTCCACATCGTACTGCCCGACAGACTCCACATCGTACTGCCCGACAGGCCCCACATCATACTGCCTGACAGACACCACAGCGTACTGCCCGACAGACTCCACATCGTACTGCCCGACAGGCCCCACATCATACTGCCCGACAGGCCCCACAGCGTACTGCCCGACAGGCCCCACATCATACTGCCCGACAGGCCCCACAGCGTACTGCCCGACAGGCCCCACATCGTACTGCCCGACAGGCCCCACATCATACTGCCCGACAGGCCCCACAGTGTACTGCCCGACAGACTCCACATCGTACTGCCCAACAGGCCCCACAGCGTACTGCCCGACAGACTCCACATCGTACTGCCCGACAGGCCCCACATCGTACTGCCCGACAGGCCCCACATCATACTGGCTGAATGACATTGAAACTAGGGATGAGCTGTTCGGTTCGATCGGTTCGGAGTTCGATTCGAACATTGGCCATTTGAAAGTTCGTGAACTTCAAACTTTTTGGGACGTTTGCCAAAAGTTCGAAAAAAAAAACATTTTGAAAAAAGTATAAAAAATGCTTAAAAAATACAAAAATATCTAGAAATAAAGAGACTCTTTACTGCAGAATATTATAAGCAATGGTTTATTAGATATTGAATTAAAACGGGAATATTTTTAACATTGAAGCCTATGGGATAAAACATTCTTTTTACTAAAACATCAGGCAGACACGGCCCTCTAATCAGGCACTGTAGAAGCAGCCTGCCCGGGCCTCCCAAGGATCCCCCAAGGAGCTACGACTGTGCGGGCTAGCCGCCCGGGTCCATGTGGCAGAGACAGGCAGCGCAGGGAGGGAGCCACTGCACCTGTGGCCACGGCAGACACCCCCCCCACAACCAGGATCCAGGGAGCCCCCACTGGCCACCAGGCTAAGGTAAGACCAGTTCTAAATTTCTAAAAAAAAAATAATCTGAGGACATTTTTAAATGTCCCCGGGAACATAAAATAAAACCTTTTTTTTTCTTTCTCTACCTGGCTGAATGTATTTAATTATATATATTAGATGCATTCAGCCAGGTAGAGGGGGGTGGCATGTGGGCTGCGCGGGGTCTCAAGCAGTGGTTTGGTTTTTTTGTGTGTATATTTTTAGCAAATTTATAGGGGAAGGTAAGGGCAGGTATGATATATACATATATATATAGATAAGATATATAACTATATTCTTATAAATATATATATCCAGACTTGTATTACACACACATTTTGGCAACTAATTGCCCCCCCCCCCCATTTGGCTGATCCCTCCAGAAGAAATGTTGAACCCGATAGAGCAGAGAATATATATATTATTCTCTGCGCTGTCGGGTTCAACATTTCTTCTGGAGGGATCAGCCAAATGGGGGGGCGCATTTAGTTGAGATTGTCCACATGCCACCCCCCCATGTGCGTATGTGTATATATGGTCTGAGGTCTGTGGGTGGGTGTATATATATATCTGCATGTTGATATATACGTATATATAGGTCTGCGTGTTGATATATACGTATATGTCTGTGTGTGGTATCAATGCATCCCTACTCTATACACAGCGCTCCGTGTCACTATAATATATATGATATGGGGTTACCTTTTTTTATATTTTTATACTATTCCTATTAAATTAACAGTAATTTTTGATGTATTTTATTGAGTAGAAACTTTTTTTTGCCTATATAACATGTGTTTGTGAAAATAAAACGGTTTTGTGTGTACATTTTAATTTAGTTAGTGGATTCCTGTCCAGTGCGGTGAGAAGCAAACGTAATGCAGTGTAGACACGCTGCGAGGCGGAGCGGAGTGAACTCAAGCCTGCAAAATGTTTGCTTCTCTCCGCTTCGCTACACTGTGCGTCGCTACACGCTCAGTGTGTCGCAGCCTTTATTCGCGCATCGCTAGCTTACTGAATCAGTTTGTATACTTGTTACTGACCCTGCTTGTTCTGAGGACCCGATCTGTTGCCGACTTTGCCTGCCATTTGACTATTCTCTCTGTGTATTACCTGCCTGTTCTGTTTGCTTCCTGTTGCTACTGGTGTGCGCAGATTCTCACCATATACAGTAGCGCAGTACAAGTGCCTAAACATTGCTGACCTGGTTTTGTTATAGCTGCTGATGTAACTGAATAGATCGGGGATCTCTTCTGCATTACCAAAACCTCCACCACTGCACTCTTCCACAATACCACAGAGGGGTTACGGTGTGAAGGCACTTGCTGCCACCAAAAGGCAAAATATTTGGGTGCACTGATGCCTGTACCAGATTCATATCATTTTAATATTTGACCGCAGGGTCCAACTGTGCACTCTTCCACAATACCACAGAGGGGTTACTTACGGTGTGAAGGCACTTGCTGCCACCAAAGGCACAATATTTGGGTGCACTGCCACTGATGCCTGTACCAGATTCATATCATTTTAATATTGGACCGCAGGGTCCAACCCTGCACTCTTCCACAATACCACAGAGGGGTTACTTACGGTGTGAAGGCACTTGCTGCCAAAGGCACAATATTTGGGTGCACTGCCACTGATGCCTGTACCAGATTCATATCATTTTAATATTTGACCGCAGGGTCCAACCCTGCACTCTTCCACAATACCACAGAGGGGTTACTTACGGTGTGAAGGCACTTGCTGCCACCAAAGGCACAATATTTGGGTGCACTGCCACTGATGCCTGTACCAGATTCATATCATTTTAATATTTGACCGCAGGGTCCAACCCTGCACTCTTCCACAATACCACAGAGGGGTTACTTACGGTGTGAAGGCACTTGCTGCCAAAGGCACAATATTTGGGTGCACTGCCACTGATGCCTGTACCAGATTCATATCATTTTAATATTTGACCGCAGGGTCCAACCCTGCACTCTTCCACAATACCACAGAGGGGTTACTTACGGTGGGAAGGCACTTGCTGCCACCAAAGGCACAATATTTGGGTGCACTGCCACTGATGCCTGTACCAGATTCATATCATTTTAATATTTGACCGCAGGGTCCAACCCTGCACTCTTCCACAATACCACAGAGAGGTTACTTACGGTGTGAAGGCACTTGCTGCCACCAAAGGCACAATATTTGGGTGCACTGCCACTGATGCCTGTACCAGATTCATATCATTTTAATATTGGACCGCATAGGTCACATCCTGAATGTTTTTTCTGGCACTTCCTGCATTCGTCCAATGAGCCACTTCTGTAACACAGTCTATGCCGGCAACTGTAACCTCCAGACGGCAGACATATGGCACATCTGCGGGGGCAAAAAAAGTATGTGAACCCTTAAGAAATGACTGTAATTATGCCTAAATTTGTCTTAATTACATTAACGACAAACACAGCGGCTTATCCACAGCTGTCACTAACACGGAGACGGTAAGTGCCGAGGAAATCTGGTGAAATCTGGTGAAATCCGGGGAAAGGGAATCTCTTATTCTAATAGAAGCGAAAGATCGATATAAAAATGTGTCTAAATAATAAAAGATCCTTCAGTTTTTTTAAAAAATCTGTTGTTAGAAAATATTAAAAAAGGTCTTTTAAGAAAAAAAAGTTTTTTTGCTGAAAATAAAAAGAATAAACGCTCTTTAAATAAGATTTTCTGTTTATTTCACTGAATCCTGTGAGATTCCTTTGTTTAAACCTGTCGGAAATCAGATGTTTGGTAAAAACCTTTGCTGCTCTGTGAATAGAGGAATCGTGGCATATTTTTTGTGCCGCCGAGTTGCCTCGTTATTTTGCTGTCGATTCTCCTGGATTTGGTGAATTGACAGCTCAGTTAAAAGAGGAATTGCCTGGAGTGACCGACACGGTGACATTCGCAGGTTAGTGAATAACCCCTTATGTTTCGCACTTTGTTGCCCCCCCCCTTCTCATACGCTGACGCCCATTTATCGTAGCTCCATGTGAGCGGCTGCCGGCGAGCTTCATCCAGGGGTCGCTAGGTGCTGCTTATGATTCTTTCTGTCTTTTTTCCGTTGCGGTTTCTATATGGTCACATCTGACTTTCCTATTCTCAGACGCAGACACACGGACAGACAGACGGATCCCGCAGCTCCGCCTGGATCTATTCATTGTGTAAGAGCGCCCACTAGTGTGTGTGTGTGTGAAACACATCCCAGACCCCACTTAAAGGGCCAGTACTACCATAAAATGTATTTATAAAGGATTTTACCAGGACGGACACATTGAGATTTCTCTGGTTTCAGTATGTCCTGGATTCAAGAACATTAAAATGTTACAGAAACACAAAGTAATAAAATGCAAGATATTAAAAACAACACAAATGACACGTTCTTATTGTGTTTATTTGTTGCTGATATGTTACATGTTTTGTTTTTCTCTTGTATGTTTAGAAAATATTTTCCTCTATATGTGTCACTGGGTGCATCCATTGTGTGATATTTTCCTCTATGTGTCACTGGGCGCATCCATTGTGTGATATTTTCCTCTATGTGTGTCACTGGGTGCATTCATTGTGTGATATTTTCCTCCATATGTGTCACTGGGTGCATCCATTGTGTGATATTTTCCTCTATGTGTCACTGGGCGCATCCATTGTGTGATATTTTCCTCTATGTATCACTGGGCGCATCCATTGTGTGATATTTTCCTCTATATGTGTCACTGGGTGCATCCATTGTGTGATATTTCCCTCTATATGTGTCACTGGGCGCATCCATTGTGTGATATTTTCCTCTTTATGTGTCACTGGGCGCATCCATTGTGTGATATTTTCCTCTATATGTGTCACTGGGTCAATCCATTGTGTGAGCTTGGAGGCTGGCTGAGTTGCCTGCTCGGCCGTCCTCCAGGCTCAGGCGAGTCCCCGGCTCAGCTGGGCCTCTAGGCCCAGGCCAAGCTGGGGGCTCGCCTGAGCCTGGCCGAGCAAGCAGGAGGGGGGTGTTATACTCAACTACATCGGCCTCGAGTCCTCCACCAGTTGCACACATACTCACCTACATCGGCCCGGAGCTCCTCCAGTGATGGTAGTCCTGCATCCAGTGTCTTCTCTCTGTTGGTCGCCGGCATGACGTCACGGAAGCCTTTGACCCTGGGTCAAAGGCTTTTGTGACGTCATACTGGCAACCGACAAAGCGGGCACTGGATGCAGGACTGCCATCGCTGGAGGAGCTCCGGGCCGATGTAGGTGAGTATGTGTAGGCAACATCCTCCTACTTCGGCCCTGTGCTCCAGCGGTGACCGTCCTCTGGCTGTCGCAGGCTGCTCGGCCGGCCTTTGGGATCAGGTGAGTCCCCGGCCCCCAGGCCCTCATATCTGATTTTCGGTTTCGGTATCGGTTTTTGGCCGGTATCGGTATCGGTTTTCATTTTGGTGCATCCCTAATATTTTCCTCTATATGTGTCACTGGGCGCATCCATTGTGTGATATTTGCTCTATATGTGTCACTGGTAGGGATGAGCCGAATACCCCCGTGTTCGGTTCACATTCAAACAATTTCAAAAGTTCGAGTTAGAACTCAATGCAAGTCAATGGGACTCAAAGTTAGATTTTTAGAGTTTCCCTCCAAGAGGGCATATATGCTAGATATTTGCCATAAAAGGTGTATGGGGTCCGGGTAGTGCCCTGGGGGACAGGAAACAAGGACAAAAAGTAGAAAAAAAAATGTTTTTAAAGGGACAGTGAGTTTTCCATGAAATAAGGGTTAAAAATAAAAACGAAAAATTCCTTCAAATATCGTGCCTAGGAGGTCCCCATAACCTGCCCGTGAAGTGGCGGATTTCTAGGATGTATAGAAACATTTAAAAATGAGCATTAACGTTTGCTGCGGCGATCACCGCATATTTGTAACGATTCCCCAGGACAGACCTGGTAGGATCCCTGGTAACAGACCTCTAACCCTCTGATCCTTAGGATGGTCGGGACCACTAAACCTAACCTCTAGCAGCCACACAGGCCGGGGAGACAGCACCAACAATATACACCCCAGACTGAGATCAATATACTGTATGTTTATTGTGCTCTAGTATATGGCAGGATGGAAGCGCACCAGCAGTAACAAGCAGCAGATATACCAGACAGGGGCACAGAGCGAGAGTAGTCATTATAACAAAACCGGGCAATGTTTAGGCACTTGTACTGCGCTACTGTATATGGTGAGAATCGGCGCACACCAGTAGCAACAGGAGGCAAACAGAACAGGCAGGGAGTACACAGAGACAATAGTGAAATGGCAGGCAAAGCAACAGATCGGGTCCTCAGAACAAGCAGGGTCAGTAACAAGTAGACATGTGCACACCAAGACATTTCCTTTAGAATGAATGGATTCGTCTTAAAACACAATTTATTCAGTTCTATCGTATGAAAACGAATTTTGTTCAACCGTAAACCGGCAGATACATTAAAAGCTGCAAATTACAAAGCAAACATTTAAGGCACTTGCTGTGAGTGATGTGAGTCAGCTGTAATACCCTGCACTATTACCTGATCACCCTCACAGCACTCAGACACAATATTAAATCAGATATATTGCAGTGGCTCCTCTGAGCTGAGATTGGCTGCTTGTTACATTATTATCCCTCAGCACAATGTGTCAGGCAAAGCTGTTACACTAACATTATTTACTAGCTTTATGGAAACTGAGCTGTGATTGGCTGCTTGTTACATTATTATCCCTCAGCACAATGTGTCAGGCAAAGCTGTTACACTAACATTATTTACTAGCTTTATGGAAACTGAGCTGTGATTGGCTGCTTGTTACATTATTATCCCTCAGCACAATGTGTCAGGCAAAGCTGTTACACTAACATTATTTACTAGCTTTATGGAAACTGAGCTGTGATTGGCTGCTTGTTACATTATTATCCCTCAGCACAATGTGTCAGGCAAAGCTGTTACACTAACATTATTTACTAGCTTTATGGAAACTGAGCTGTGATTGGCTGCTTGTTACATTATTATCCCTCAGCACAATGTGTCAGGCAAAGCTGTTACACTAACATTATTTACTAGCTTTATGGAAACTGAGCTGTGATTGGCTGCTTGTTACATTATTATCTCTCAGCACAATGTGTCAGGAAAAACTGTTACACTAACATTATTTACTAGCTTTATGGAAACTGAGCTGTGATTGGCTGCTTGTTACATTATTATCCCTCAGCACAATGTGTCAGGCAAAGCTGTTACACTAACATTATTTACTAGCTTTATGGAAACTGAGCTGTGATTGGCTGCTTGTTACATTATTATCTCTCAGCACAATGTGTCAGGAAAAACTGTTACACTAACATTATTTACTAGCTTTATGAAAACTGAGCTGTGATTGGCTGCTTGTTACATTATTATCCCTCAGCACAATGTGTCAGGCAAAGCTGTTACACTAACATTATTTACTAGCTTTATGGAAACTGAGCTGTGATGAGCTGCTTGTTACATTATTATCTTCAGCACAATGTGTCAGGCAAAGCTGTTACACTAACATTATTTACTAGCTTTATGGAAACTGAGCTGTGATTGGCTGCTTGTTACATTATTATCCCTCAGCACAATGTGTCAGGCAAAGCTGTTACACTAACATTATTTACTAGCTTTATGGAAACTGAGCTGTGATTGGCTGCTTGTTACATTATTATCTCTCAGCACAATGTGTCAGGCAAAGCTGTTACACTAACATTATTTACTAGCTTTATGGAAACTGAGCTGTGATTGGCTGCTTGTTACATTATTATCCTCAGCACAATGTGTCAGGCAAAGCTGTTACACTAACATTATTTACTAGCTTTATGGAAACTGAGCTGTGATTGGCTGCTTGTTACATTATTATCTCTCAGCACAATGTGTCAGGCAAAGCTGTTACACGAACATTATTTACTAGCTTTATGGAAACTGAGCTGTGATTGGCTGCTTGTTACATTATTATCCTCAGCACAATGTGTCAGGCAAAGCTGTTACACTAACATTATTTACTAGCTTTATGGAAACTGAGCTGTGATTGGCTGCTTGTTACATTATTATCTCTCAGCACAATGTGTCAGGCAAAGCTGTTACACTAACATTATTTACTAGCTTTATGGAAACTGAGCTGTGATTGGCTGCTTGTTACATTATTATCCCTCAGCACAATGTGTCAGGCAAAGCTGTTACACGAACATTATTTACTAGCTTTATGGAAACTGAGCTGTGATGAGAAGCAGTTACTGTAACAGCTGAGCCTGACACATTGTGCTGAGAGTAATACAAGCAGCCCAAATCAGCGCTAAGAGGATCCAATGGATTTAAAGCGCTCGATTAAAAAAAAAACAAAGCCATACATCTCCTCTAAGCTTTCTGTCCTATTTAAGGTAATGTTTTGGTTTTCCTCTCCCCCTGTATTAAATCATCCTATGTAAATCCCCCTCCCTTAATGTAGGAGGATGTTCTATACAGAGATGGGCATCAATTAATGCAGGATGTAAAGGTGATGCCCCCCCCCCCGAAAAAAAAAGGATGCTGTGCTGTCCAGGGGGTGATATAGCAGTGATAATTTATTATTAAGTAAGATGATTATTACTGTGGCCAAGTTGGGAAGGTAGCAGCAGCACTCAGTGTCTGCCCAATCAGCAGGGATTTGGGGAGATATTAGCACTCAGAGCCAAGTCACTACTGATGGGGCAGAGACAGACACTGAGTGCAGCGATCTTAAAAGAGGAACTGAGCCACAGTAATAATCATTAATCATCTTACCTAAATAAATATCTAATTTATCAATGTTATCACAGTGACTCCGAGCGCTGGATCAGTTACACTTTCACAGGCTCTGAGAGATACAGTAACTGATCCATGGCTCAGAGCCTCCTGCCACACTATCCTTATTACTATAGGTAGATATAATTTCCCTCCTGCATTAGTGTGATTATTACTATAGGTAGATATAATTTGCCTCCTGCATTACTATGATTATTACTATAGGTAGATATAATTTGCCTCCTGCCACACTATGATTATTACTATAGGTAGATATAATTTGTCTCCTGCATTACTATGATTATTACTATAGGTAGATATAATTTGCCTCCTGCATTACTGTGATTATTACTATAGGTAGATATAATTTGCCTCCTGCAATACTATGATTATTACTATAGGTAGATATAATTTGCCTCCTGCATTAGTATGATTATTACTATAGGTAGATATAATTTGCCTCCTGCATTAGTGTGATTATTACTATAGGTAGATATAATTTCCCTCCTGCATTAGTGTGATTATTACTATAGGTAGATATAATTTGCCTCCTGCATTAGTATGATTATTACTATAGGTAGATATAATTTGCCTCCTGCATTAGTATGATTATTACTATAGGTAGATATAATTTGCCTCCTGCATTACTGTGATTATTACTATAGGTAGATATAATTTGCCTCCTGCAATACTCTGATTATTACTATAGGTAGATATAATTTGCCTCCTGCATTAGTGTGATTATTACTATAGGTAGATATAATTTGCCTCCTGCATTAGTGTGATTATTACTATAGGTAGATATAATTTCCCTCCTGCATTAGTATGATTATTACTATAGGTAGATATAATTTGCCTCCTGCATTAGTATGATTATTACTATAGGTAGATATAATTTGCCTCCTGCATTACTATGATTATTACTATAGGTAGATATAATTTGCCTCCTGCATTACTATGATTATTACTATAGTAGATATAATTTGCCTCCTGCATTAGTATGATTATTACTATAGGTAGATATAATTTGCCTCCTGCCATTAGTATGATTATTACTATAGGTAGATATAATTTGCCTCCTGCATTACTATGATTATTACTATAGGTAGATATAATTTGCCTCCTGCATTACTATGATTATTACTATAGGTAGATATAATTTGCCTCCTGCATTAGTATGATTATTACTATAGGTAGATATAATTTGCCTCCTGCATTAGTATGATTATTACTATAGGTAGATATAATTTGCCTCCTGCATTACTATGATTATTACTATAGGTAGATATAATTTGCCTCCTGCATTAGTATGATTATTACTATAGGTAGATATAATTTGCTTCCTGCATTAGTATGATTATTACTATAGGTAGATATAATTTGCCTCCTGCATTAGTATGATTATTACTATAGGTAGATATAATTTCCCTCCTGCAATACTATGATTATTACTATAGGTAGATATAATTTGCTTCCTGCATTAGTATGATTATTACTATAGGCAGGGGTCAAAATTTCCACTCGCCTGCTCGCATTTGGCGAGTGGAAATTAAGGGTGGGCGAGTGGAGATGCACACGCAGGCAGCACGATAAAGTATATCGTTCTGCCTGCGCTGCGTATTCCAGTGGCAGCCGTTTTTTTTGGGGAAAAAAAAAAATTGCAGGGAAGTAGGGTGAAAATTGCAGGGGAGTGGGAGGGGGGTGAATTGCCGGGGAGTGGGAGGGGGTGAAAATTGCAGGGGAGTGGGAGGGGTGAAAATTGCAGGGGAGTGGGGGGGGGGTGAATTGCAGGGGAGTGGGAGGGGGATGAAAATTGCAGGGGAGTGGGAGGGGTGAAAATTGCAGGGGAGTGGGAGGGGTGAAAATTGCAGGGGAGTAGGAGGGGGATGAAAATTGCAGGGGAGTGGGAGAAATGAATTGCAGGGGAGGGGGAGAAATGAATTGCAGGGGAGGGGGAGAAATGAATTGCAGGGGGGAGGAATGAATTACAGGGGGAGAGAGAAATGAATTACAGGGGGAGAGAGAAATGAATTAAAGGGGGAGAGAGAAATGAATTAAAGGGGGCCCTTGGCAGAACTAACCTATCCCGTGAGGGGTCATAATTGGTGAAATGGTGGTGTAGGCGTTTGAGGTTCAGCAAAATTAAATATATCTATTTATAAAGAAAGATGAGTGATACGGAAGGGGCAAAAAAAGAAAGGGGGATGGAAGTATCACACACGAATTTTAATGGATTCATCTGTATTAGCATCCAAGGGGGAAAACTGACTCTGGGGTCTTCTAACTTCTTATGATAATCTGGCATACGAACAATTAAAAGAGAGTATTCGGTTCCCCTTGATATATCGGATGCATAAACCCAAAATTAATTTGGTCCTAAAAACTGTTTTAGAGGAGTCTGTACTTAATGGAAGATATTATTTGGATCTGATGTCTAGGTATATATGTATCTGGCGTCTGATGTCTGGGTATACATGTATCTGGCGTCTGATGTCTGGATATACATGTATCTGGCATCTGATGTCTGGATATACATGTATCTGGCGTCTGATGTCTGGATATACATGTATCTGGCATCTGATGTCTGGATATACATGTATCTGGCGTCTGATGTCTAGGTATATATGTATCTGGCGTCTGATGTCTGGGTATACATGTATCTGGCGTCTGATGTCTGGGTATACATGTATCTGGTGTCTGATGTCTGGATATACATGTATCTGGCGTCTGATGTCTAGGTATATATGTATCTGGCGTCTGATGTCTGGGTATACATGTATCTGGCGTCTGATGTCTGGGTATACATGTATCTGGCGTCTGATGTCTGGGTATACATGTATCTGGCGTCTAATGTCTGGATATGCATGTATCTGGCATCTGATGTCTGGATATACATGTATCTGGCGTCTGATGTCTAGGTATATATGTATCTGGCGTCTGATGTCTGGGTATACATGTATCTGGCGTCTGATGTCTGGGTATACATGTATCTGGCGTCTGATGTCTGGGTATATATGTATCTGGCGTCTAATGTCTGGGTATACATGTATCTGGCGTCTGATGTCTGGGTATACATGTATCTGGCGTCTGATGTCTGGGTATACATGTATCTGGCGTCTGATGTCTGGGTATACATGTATCTGGCGTCTGATGTCTGGGTATACATGTATCTGGAGTCTCGGTCTGGTTAAAGTTATTAATTTTTGTAACTTTATTCTGAATAAAACCTTTAACAGTGTAATTTCATAAAATAATTTAAGAGGGTGTGTTTAGGGGCGGAGTTCAGAGCAGGGTAGGTGCGGCAACTGGTGGCGAGTAACTTTTAAGGTCTGGCTAGTAGCTTGGGACTTGAAATTTTGATCCCTGCTATAGGTAGATATAATTTGCCTCCTGCAATACTATGATTATTACTATAGGTAGATATAATTTGCCAATTAAACAAAGTAGATCTCCAGCCGGAGCACCTACTAGATTGAGAACATTAATATTTAGGAGAAAGTGATTGAACACTCAATTTTGTAGACGGAAAAATATTCTTCTCTACTATGAGGAGGAACATCTCCCATATGATTGTGGTACTAATAAAAATTAACCTTTATTTAATTATTTAAAAAATGTGCATTTGCACCAAACAAGTAACAAAGAATTATTCAGCAAGCTGCATGTGGTTTGTCATATGAGGGTTGTAGCTCCCTAATAATCCAGTACCAGGACATTCATCATCCACAACATTCAAATCATATATAGACAGGACACATTAACAGAATGATGCCGTGGATGGTTAATTTTCCAGTTTATGTTATATGTATGGGGAACCAAACAGCAGCAAGGAACAATTCATTGTGAACACACTTGGATTAATTTAAGCGTATAGATATCCAGGTAAATAATGAAAATTCTAGCTGGTGCACAGAAACATTGGTAGAAATCAATACTTCCCTCAAAATTTTTTTTCCCCAACTTATCACACTCTGGGCAGCAAAACATGGAGAAATAATGAAAATTCTAAATAGTGCTCAGGACATTAGTAGAAATCAGTTCTTCCCGCAATTATTTTCAACTTTACACACACTGGGCTACAAATACCCCATCAATAGTGACCACCACAATATAATCAGTAATTACCAGCCATACAGGCTCAACTAAATTAGTTGTAAACTGGCAGCTTGATTCCTGTCTTAACTGACATAAAGACCAACAATTTCCTTGTCACCGCTGCCACCAATGTCACAGGACGCCGTTGCTTCCCGTCTGTCCTGGCTCTCCAGACACCCCCTTACCAGGATCAGCCCGGCTTCTGAGTTACTCGGAACTCAGTGCCTCGAGCAGCCTGATCCACAGCTCCAGACCTGCTTGTTCTGCCTCGAGCAGCCTGATCCACAGCTCCAGACCCGCTTGTTCTGCCTCGAGCAGCCTGATCCGCAGCTCCAGACCCGCTTGTTCTGCCTCGAGCAGCCTGATCCGCAGCTCCAGACCCGCTTGTTCTGCCTCGAGCAGCCTGATCCGCAGCTCCAGACCCGCTTGTTCTGCCTCGAGCAGCCTGATCCGCAGCTCCAGACCCGCTTGTTCTGAACGCCTGCCTTGGAGCCTCTTTGCATTTCCAGAATGCCGCTCTGTGCCTTCTGAGAGTGATTATAGCTGTAGCGTAGCTGAGACACCAGGCAGGCTGTATGTTCATTACAGGATACACACTGGCCATTTCACATGACCTGCTTTTATTTGGTTCAGAATCAGATAACAGTTAACATTCCCCCCCCCAGACATTACGGCACCGCCATTCAGCAGTTCCCCATCAGGTCCTCTCAGAGTGCAAGCTCTTGAGCAGGGGCTTCTCTGGTACTGTTCTATGTGTTTAACTTGTATGTATATTGGTTATCCTGTCTTTCCCATTGTACAGCGCTACGGTACATGGTGGTGCTTTATAATTAACTGTACCCCCAGTCATACAGAGCACAGGTCCTTGTTTCGGGAGGAATCCAGGGGAGCAGTGGTGATCCATGGGGCATCGTTTGATAGCTCGGGTCCCTAGGGGGTCACAGTCCAAAAAGCGCCCAGATCTGGGGGTAGGGGCACGAATGGCAGCATATAGTAGATATCCCCCTTGGATGCCGCATGGTCAGGGCTGCGTGAGCTCCTGGGGTCAAGAAAGGCTCAGCAAAGTGGGTTCCTATGACGGAATGGAGATGTTGTTCCGCCTGCGGGTGTGCTCTATCTGCGTGACCCCGTCGCTTACCGCTGGCCCGACTACCGAGTGGCGCGCACTCGGCGTCTCGTGCGGCCTGGCGTGACCCCGGGGAGGGGTTAGCGGGCGGTGGAGGGGACCCCTGCCTAGAACCAGCCCGACCACTGAGCCATACGGCACTCAGCGTCCCGAGCAGCTGGTTCACTGACCTTGCGGGTGTGGGGCGTTCGTGGAGATCGGATCTGCCAGCCGCGGAGGAATCTTCGTATCTTATGCGGGAAACGTTTCGGATCTTCTGCGGGAAACGTTTCCGATCCAGGTGCGGGTAAATCTTCGGATCTCAGTGGAGGACTCTTCGGATCGGGGACAGATGAAGCTTCGGATCTTGCGGGATCGGCGAGGGATTCGGATCTTACCGCAATCCCTCGCAATACCGAAGCGCGGTACACGGCCGCGCCCTTCGGATCGGATCTCTCGATCTGGGAACCAAATCACCTTCCGCTGCGCCTCTGCCCTGATGCTCGATGCAGGCACAGAGCGCTCGGTTTGGTTCGGATCTGGGACACCGCACCCTGAGACCTCGAGGGATTCTCAGAACGAAAAGTACGGCGGAGAAAAAGACACATCAGTCAAAGCTGGATGCACTGGAAAATCTGCCTTTATTTTTCACAACACACGCATTTATCACTTTACACACTTATGAATACAATGGGGATCCCTGCCCGCCCACACAAGACCCATTGGCCCTCGCTGGCAGGAGGCACCCTGGCCCCGATTCGTATTGGCCGTTACGAATCGGGGAGTTGCCGATTCGGCCATTTTACGATCCGAGTATTCTGATCTGAACCACGAGGTGATCAGAAAATGGCGGCGGGCGTGGCAGACAAAGGGAAAATACATTACGCAATAAACCAACGGGGACACTTTATTACACCACACAATAATCACATCTAAATAAGTACTTGTAAAACTAGGTGCGTGCCACCACACCCAAGTGTCCATAGCCACCACTGTCCCTGCACCGCCCCTGGCTGAGGGTGCTGGGCCATCCGTGACAGTTCCCAATGGAGCTCCCTCCTGAAAATCACCACAATGGTAGCTCGCCTGAGGATCACCCCATGTTTGAAAAATCACCCCACTGGAGGAGTTAGTTTTCGGGGCGCAGACGTTTAAAGCTTCTACAGATGCTCCATTACAGGCAATGAGGTGCATTCCAGGAATGGGATTGGTTGGCCCTTCTAGCTCCTTGGATGGTGATTGGCTGGGGTTTCAAACCCAACTCATGCTTTCAATCCCAGGTTAACCCTGGTGTCGGATAACACAGTGAGTATAAGGGACAGGCTTACAGGCATTTTGATTACGTGCTGATAGGGGGGGGGAGACACAAAAACCACCACTTTATAACAGACAAATAGCTTAACTGAGGGGAATAGGGATGTGCACCGATTTTTTTTTCGATTCGATTCGATTTTTCGAATTTTGAAACTTTTCGATTCGGTTCGTTTCGACTGCTTTCTGTTTCGATTCGGTTCGGCTCGATTCGGTTTTCGGGTACATTTATTTTTCGGAATATCGACCATTTTTCGTATTTTCGAGTAACTTTACTAGGTTTCTGTATCGACTTTTCGGAAAATTTTCGTTTTTTCGGAATTGTACATGGTTTTCGGCATATCGCCCATTTTCCGTTTTTCGGAACTTTTCGTTTTTCGGAACTTTTCGTTTTTCGGAATTGTACATGGTTTTCGGCATATCGCCAATTTTTCGTTTTTTCGGAACTTTTCGTTTTTCGGAACTTTTCGTTTTTCGGAATTGTACATGGTTTTCGGCATATCGCCAATTTTTCGTTTTTTCGGAACTTTTCATTTTTCGGAACGTCTGTTCTCGTTTCAAAGCTGTCTAACTCTATTCGTTTTGATGAAAACTACTATGGTTTACTTTTTTAATACTACTTTATATATTTTTTATTATAAATTTTTGGTTTGTTTTTCGGATCCGATAATTCATTATGTCGATACGATAATTCTGGCGATTCTATCGTGTTTTTTTAATTAACCCTTTCGCTGCTGAGGCTTTTCCCGCCTCTGTGCTGAGCTAATTTTTACCGGTTTTGCTCATCATGTTTAAACGTGTTTTGAAGCTTATTTTAGTATATGACCCAGACATATTATATATCGTTCTTTCCGTCAGACTCGGCAGATTCATAATATGTCATTATTATATGTATACGTTATGTCATGTCTGTATATTATAACAAAAAATGCAATAAAATATGATTCTTCAATAATTTACAATGTGTAAAGTGTTTTTTTTCACATTTTAACATGCGAGCAATTGCGGTTATATTTTGTATGGGGTGCGCTTGTTAAAAAAATTAGAGATGGGGTCTCGTTACAATTTTTTTTGGGGAAAATTACAAAATTTTTAACAAACGCACCGCATACAAAAATCGTTAGTGCAGCATCATTGTTCACATTATAATTGAAATGGGAACAATATTGCTGCATTAACAAACCAGAAAAAAGAAAAAAAAATTGTTTATTTTTTTTTTATAAATTTTTTAAAATATTTTTTTTATTTAAAAATTTTTTACAAACGTTTTTCACATTCGTGTTTGGTATCGTTGGAACGGCCATGCTCTGGCCGATCCAACAATACCAAACTTTAACCCCTAGCTGCCACGGATCGGGAGATAGGGGGTTCCAAAATGAACCCCTATCTCCACCATTGGTGGCAGCTAGGGGTTAACTCCAGGACTGGCGTCATCGTGCTATGCACGATGACGCCAGTCCTCAGGGGGAGTTCCCGGAAGCTTGGCCGACATCCGACATCCTCATGGATATGCCCCAGCTCCTCATGGATATTGCCCCAGCACCTCGTGGATTTGCCCCAGCTCCTCGTGGATTTGCCCCAGCTCCTCGTGGATATTCCCCAGCTCACACATGGATTTGCCCCAGCTCCTCGTGGACATGCCCCAGCTCCTCGTGGACATGCCCCAGCTCCTCGTGGACATGCCCCAGCTCACACATGGATTTGCCCCAGCTCCTCGTGGATATGCCCCAGCTCCTCGTGGACATGCCCCAGCTCCTTGTGGACATGCCCCAGCTCCTCGTGGACATGCCCCAGCTCCTCATGGATATGCCCCAGCTCCTCATGGATTTGCCCCAGCACATGGAATGCCCCAGCACCTCATGATAATGGCCCCAGCTCACCTCCGCTGCCTTTTTCGCTCCCTCAGAGCGTCCGGCGGCGCGGAGCTTGGGCGCTCGCCAGGGGGAGCCACGTGTCCAGCTGCGATTGGCTGGTGACGTGTTTCCTCCAGGCGAGCGCCGAAGCTGCATGCTTCGGACGCTCGCAGGGAGCGAAAAACGCGGCGGAGGGTGAGACACCCGCCCTTAGGGTGACGGTGTCACCCTAAAGGCGGGTGTCACCTGGTGCGGGCCGCACCCCCCGCCCCCATGTTACGACGCCACTGGTATATACATTTAACGGCCACACACCCACGGACTTACTCTATCCAAACAAAGTTCAGAATGATGTGAAACATTGGGACTTTTTGGATAGATCGATTTTCGAATAAAAATGGTCGAAATCTAATGCAAAAGTCCTGATGTTTCACATCGGGATGTCAGATATTAATAGGCTTGTGCACCGATTTTTTTTTCGGTTCGATTTGTTCTGATGTTTAAAATTTTCGATTGCGTACATTTTTTGGAATATCGACCATTTTCCGTGTTTTCGGGTCACTTTGCTCGTTTTTTGTATCGACTTTTCGTGATTTCGGAAATTTTCTTTTTTTTCGGAACGTCTGTTCTCCTCGTTTCAAAGTGTCTAACTCTATTCGTTTTGATGTAAAGTACTATGGTTTACTTTTTTATACTTTATATATTTTTTTATAATAAATTTTTGATTTGTTTTTCGGATCCGATAATTCATTCTGTCGATACGATAATTCTGGCGATTCTATCGTGTTTTTTTTTTTTATTAAATAAAGATCCTTTTTTTCTTATGAATATACATTTCACAACTTTATTTATTTAATCACATTAAAAAAATGGTATGAAAGCCAAGGAACAAAAAAAAAAGAACAAAACGATTTAAAAAACGCTAAACTGACCCGAATGGTCTGACTTTAAAAATAAAAACCAGAACAAAAATATTTTAGAACGGAAAAATAGTTGATCAAAATGATCTGAAATGAAAAAAAATAATAAAATAAAATGATTTAAAACAGACAAAAATATAAATGAACCCTTTCGCTGCTGAGGCATTTCACGGCTTCCCTTCACGCCTGTGTGCGGCACTGCGGTCTGCTGCTGAGCTAATTTTTAACAGTTTCGCTCCTCTTGTTTAAACGCGTTTTTTGAAGCCTTCTTTTATAATATGACCCAGACATGTTATATATCGTTCTTTCCGGCAGACTCGGCAGATGATTCATAATATATCATTATCATATGTATGCGTCATGTCCTGTCTGTATATTATAACAAAAAATGCAATAAAATTAGAATTTTCAATGTTTGTTTTACAAGGTGTAAAGTATTTTTTCACATTTTAACATGCGAGTGTTTGCGGTTATATTTTATGAGTTGCGTTTGTTAAAAAAATTGAAAAGGGGACTTGTTATATTTTTTTTGGGTGACAATTACACTATTTTTAACAAACGCACCCCATACAAAAATCCTTAGTGCAGCATCATTGTTAACATTATAATTGAAATGGCAACAATATTGCTGCATTAACAAAACAAAACAAAAACCTGTATTTTTTTTTTTTTATTTAAATTTTTTAACATTGTCATGTTTGGTATTGTTGGAAAGGCCATGCTCTGGTCGATCCAAAGATACCAAACATTAACCAACCGATAGCTGCTGCGGATCGGGAGATAGGGGTTCCAATGAACCCCCTATCTCCACCATTGGTCACAGTTAGGGGTTAACTCCAGAACTGACGTCATTGTGACGAGGTCTTGGGACTGTCGGCAGCTGCCGTTCCCCCACGCTGTTGTCTTCCTGCAAAGACGTGACCATGTTGGCGGCAGCGTCTTATCGGGCAGCGGTGGGAGAGAGAGAGCTCATAGCTGGGAGGAGGTGTTTGCGTGAAGCTGCAAACAGGGACAAATAAACTAGACCTGAGCCGCACTAAGGATCTTTGGGTTGTGTCGGAGAAGACTTCACGCAGTGCTGCCATCAATATTTTTTGATAAATTCTTGGTTATACAATGAATGTGACTGTGGACAAAAATCCGTGTTGTTGTGACATCGCCTAAGCTTAACAAAACCATCTCACGTCGGTAATCAAATCTCAAGGCAGTACAACAAGGTTGTGTTAGTGTGTGACATTTTTTGGCCAGGCAGGAAATGTAGAATGTACACAGTCACATTCATGGCCACAAATATGTTGACAAATTTATGACAAAGGGTCCATAGAAATGTCAATAAATTTATGTACATATAATTTTAACAGTGTGGAAACCAAGCAATACATATTAACTTATTAAGTAAGGAAAAGCAACGCACACAAACAGGAAAATATATAGAAAAAATAGAAAATTTATTTACAACATATTAACATAGGGAAGGGAACATGCCAAGGATGGCAAACTGCCCAACAAGGAAGTTACTGGCATTTGAGGAGATGTTGGAGCTGGTCCGCATCTTGGACTGCAAAGATTATGATTGCTGTATGGGCCCTTACGGCAGGAAGAATAACACCCGCAAGGATCGTATCCTTGAAAAGCTACGCACCACCATCCTGGAGCTGTTCGGGAAGGACTGGACGAAGGACCATCTCTGAAAACGCTGGTCCGACCTCAAGGCACGCGAGCAGGAGCAGCTGAGGCACATTCTGGAGGAGGCTGCCATTGGTCTCACTGCTGCTCCAGGAGGTCTGCGGCATTGGTTATGTGCTCCCGCAGTTCCTGGAGCAGTTCTTGTAGAGAGTTGACGGCGGTAGCTGCCAGGCGAAGCTCACCGATCGCCTCCCATCGGCGTCTGGCTTCTCCTTCTATATATCCAATAAATGAAAGAAGGAAAATACAGTAAGTAAAGCAGGTTTCTATTTTTGACTGAAAGTCTTGAAAAAATATAACAGTAGTATATACCAGAGCTGGCGGCCTCCTGAGTCTCCGACTCCTCTGACTCCTCCCCCACCACCACCGTCTGCATATCCAGTGCTATATGTAAGAAATTAAAGAAATAAAAAATACAGTAAACAACAAAACTGATTTATTTTTGAACAAAAGTCGATACAAAATACAACAGTAAAAAAAAAAACCTGGACTGGCGGCCTCCTGCTGCTCTGGCTGACTCTCATCCTCCTCTTCCTCCTGCTCCTCCTCTTCCTCCTCTTCCTCCTCCTGCTCCTCTTGTGCTATACATAAAAAAAATAAATTAAAATACAGTAAACAAAAAATGTTTCTGTTTTTGACCAAAAGTCGTTGCTAAATAAAACAGTATATACCAGCGCTGGTGGACGCCCGTGGCTCCCCCTCCTCCTCCGCTGGGGCACTGGTCCCTGCCCGGGCAGATTCGGCGGCCTTCTTCCTGTCTTCTGCCAAATCCAAAAAATATAACACGTAAATAATGCAGACTGGAAAAAATGGTATATCTATACAATATATTGCCGAAAGTATTGCGACACCCCTCCACTACCCCACTACCAGCTTGACCCACCACTACTCCCATCTCATAGGTCTAAAGTCACAAAATATTTATTTATTTCCTCTGCACAGACATATATTACCGTTCATTTATATATTTTTTTCAGAAGTAAACATTACGTTTATTCAATAAAAACTATTATTAGTGTTGTGTGCGTACAAAACACATTGTGTGACTGCTTTTAGTTATTTTATAGATGCCTCAGCCTCAGATTCACTTTCAGTTTCTGCTAATAATAAAACTGGATATTGCAGAAACAACAACAGAAATCCACCATTTTGTTTTGAAATTTGCATCTAAAGCATTCAATGACACTGCTGCAGCAGCTGCTGAGGATGTATTGAAGGCAGCTCTGTTTGGATGCACTTTCAGAAGAACTACATGTCCCATCCTATCACTTAGCAAAGACGCAGAGCTTTTTATTGATGCGCAGGTGGGAGTCAATATTGGGCAAGCTGCGGGTCATCTCGTATGCATCACCCAATCACAACAACTCCCCCCCCAGCACACTACAGACTATACACACAGTGCCAAAAGAAATCCAGCATTGTAACTTCATCTACATACATCAAATGTCACAATTTTCACGAATACGTAAAATCACAAAAAAAAAAAGCTATGGCAAAAATGCATGTATGACGAATTGTGAAAACGCAAAGCTATACACAATCACATTGCATGAAAAAAGGACTAGATAAATCAGCGTATTTCTGTGCACATTAGCACATGCAAGCACATTATTATTATTATACAGGATTTATATAGCGCCAACAGTTTGCGCAGCGCTTTACAATATAACATGACACTTACGTTTCGCTATGACGCGGCGGATGCGTTTCAGCTGCTCCTGCTCGCGTACTTTCAAATCAGGCCAGCGTTTCCGTAGCTGGTCCTTCGTCCGGTCCTTCCCAAACTTCTCCAAAATGGTGGCGCGTAGCTTGTCCAGTATACGATCCTTCCTGGCGTTATTCTTGCTGCGGTAAGGTCCGTTCCGGCAATCGTAATCTTTTCTATCAAAGATGCGGACCAGCTCGAGCATCTCCTCAAACGCCATATTTTGGGCCCGTTTTTTCCTGGGTGCAGGTGGTTCAATTTCATCATAAGATGAAGACGAGGTCTCCTCTCTGGCAGCGGCCATTATCAAGAATAATAAAAACAAAATTTTGTTCAAAAAGTTGTCAATAAAACTGGCTCAATAAAGTTACGACATGTGCGCGCGCGCGCGCGCATGCACGACCCGCGGACGAATCGGATCTGACCAAAATACGAAAATTCCTATCGGATCTTTGGAAACAATAAAAAAATTTACAGAATCAGCGATATAACCGATACTAGTTAAATATACGATGTTCAGAATTACCGAAATGGTACCGAAATCCCGAATGGAACTGAAATCATGAATAGAGGGAAAATAAATTTCGATTTGACACATTTCAAGTCCATTCGAAAATTCCGAAAATTTTTCGATTTGGCAAATTTTTCGTTTTTTTCGGAAAGTCTGTTCTCGTTTCAAAGCAATAGATTTCGATTTGACACGTTTCAAGTCCATTCGAAAATTCCGAAAAATTTTCGATTTGGTAAATTTTTTGTTTTTTCGGAAAGTCTATTCTCGTTTCAAAGCAATAGATTTCGATTTGACACATTTCAAGTCCATTCGAAATTCTGAAAATTTTTCGATTCGGTTCGGAAAACAGTTCGGATTCGACTTTTTCGGATCTAAAAAATTTCGGATTTTCGGCCGAATCGAAAGACCCGAATCGGGAAATTTCGTGAAAATTCCGAAATCCCGAAACGCACATCCCTAGGGAATAGCAGAGGAGCGAGGGATTAATACAGTCCAGTCTCTGAGCAAGGGGTTCCGTGACAACGATACATTTAAAACCACACAATATAAATGAACATAATGTCTTCCCCAAAGCAGCGGTCTATGTCTTTTGGGGTTTTCGCCATGGAAATAAAAGTCTTGAGGTTTGACACGGGGAGCGCTGCGTCAGTTCCATGACATATCTCCCCTCCCCAAAGGAGTCCGATGGCCCCGGTTGGACCCCAATGGGTCGACTGTGGGTTGTTGGGAAAAGAAAGTGGGATCAAGGCTCCAGGGCTGTTTGCCGGGATAATCCATCTGCGTTTACGTTTTTAGGGCCTGGCCGGTACTGGATTGTAAAGTTGTATGGTTGTAGGGCCAGGCTCCAGCGGAGCAATCGGCCGTTTTCCCCAGCCACTCTGTTGAGCCAGATCAGGGGGTTGTGGTCGGTCATCACTGTGAACGATCGCCCTTAGACATATGGCTGAAATTTCTTTAGGGCCCAAACCAAGGCCAGACACTCTTTTTCGATGGCCGCGTATCCCACTTCGCGAGGTAGGAGCTTTCGGCTGATGTACGCCACCGGGTGCTCTCCTCCGTCGTCTCCCACTTGGCTTAGCACAGCTCCCAGTCCAAACATGGACGCATCTGTGTGGATGACAAAACGCTTGCTGTGATCTGGTGCTGCTAGGATGGGGGCTTGGGTTAGTGCCGCTTTGAGCTGCTTAAAGGCGGCCTCACACTCCGGGGACCACAGGACTTGGCGAGGGAGGGTCTTTTTGGTCAGGTCTGTTAAGGGTTTGGCAAGGTCACTGTAATGGGGCACGAATTTGCGGTAGTACCCCGCTGTCCCTAAGAAGGCAAGGACTTGGGTCTTGGTCTGGGGGGGGGTCGGCCAATCTAGGATGGCCTCAATCTTAGCGGGCTCTGGTTTTTGTTTCCCGCACCCCACCCTGTGCCCTAGGTACTGCACCTCGGACATCCTGATCCTACATTTGTCTGGCTTCAGGGTCAAGTTGGCAGCCCGTATCCGATCCAACACTACCCCCGGGTGGTGGAGGTGTTCCTCCCAGGTCTGGCTGTATATTGCAATGTCATCCAGGTATGCACAGGCAAAGTCTTGTAGACCATCGAGGAGGTGATCTATCAAGCGCTGGAAGGTAGCCGGAGCATTCTTCCTCCCGAACGGCATTACCCTAAACTGGTATAGGCCGAACGGGGTGATGAAGGCCGACTTCGGGACTGCCTCCTTCTCCAGGGGGATCTGCCAGTAGCCCTTGCATAGATCTATGGTGGTCACAAAATGCCCCTGGGATATTCTGTCTAGCAGTTCATCTACGCGGGGCATGGGGTAGGCGTCGGTAGTGGTGTGGTCGTTCAACCACCTATAATCGACACAGAAACGGGTGGTGCCATCACCACCGGGGAGGCCCGCGGGCTGGCAGAGGGGTTGATCACCCCCAGTTCGAGCATCTCCCTGATCTTGGCCTACATCCCTTCCCGTACGGCCTCAGGGAGTCGTTAGGCGGGTTGCCTTAAGGGTTTCTGCCCGGGGGTTTCCACCTTGTGTACTGCCTTATGAGTGTACCCCGGAATAGTTGAAAACATCTCCAGTCTGTCCTGGAGTACCTTCCGGACTTGTGCCCTTTCCCGGGAGCCCAACCCCTCTCCTAACTGGATGTCTTCCACCCCCCCATTGGGATTATGTGTTCCGGGAAGCTCTAGCAGGGGAATAGGTTCGACTTCCTCTGTAGCAGGAGCACATATGGCAGCCACAGCCTCAGCCCGTTCATGGTACGCCTTGATCATGTTCACATGGAACGTCCGCCGGATCCTTGTGTCGGCACAACTGACAACCACGTGTCACGGTTCCCGGATCCCACCACGCAGCCCTTAAAGCCCAACACTCCACAGAGCCAAAAAGCTACCAACAGAGTAGCCGTAGAACAATCCCTAACTGTCTGGTCCTTAGAATTGGGCAGGTATAAGTATTCTAGCTAGACAGAAAGGGTTAATCAAAGACAATGTCGTAATACAAAACCAGGTCAGCAACACGGGGGTAGTCAGACGAGCCAGAGTCAGGAATACAGAGAATAGAATAGTCAAATGGAATAGCCGGGTCAATATCAGTGCAGTAGCGTAGTACAAGGAAAATAGTCTAGGGTAACGGAAGGCAGAATGGTCAGAAAACAAGGAGAGGTCAATAACAGGTTAAATCATGAGAGAATACAGGTACAGGGAGCTCAGGTATGGATAACCATGATCTGGCACTGCTGAGAAGGAACTGTGGGTTTTTAAAGACCTTCACCAGACCGCGCCCCCCTCTCAAGCCGCGCCTCATGCAGCCACCTCCCTGCCTGTCTCTATTTAAACCAGGTGTTGGTCAGCGAGCAGCATCAGACATGCTGCCTTCAAGCACGCTGGAGAGGCTGGAAGCCCCCAACGTTACACCACGTAGGTGTTATCGCCCAACCGGTCTACCACCTGGTAGGGGGCCCTGCCAGGCCGCCTGCATTTTGTTTCGCCTTTGTGGTTTCAATACCAAGACCTGCTGGCCGACACAAAGGGAGCGACTCCTGGCGGACTGGTCATAACAGGCCTTCTGCTGGGTCTGGGCTGCCTGCATGTTCAACTGAACTAGGTCTGTCGGTTCTCTCAGGTCCGACAGTACTCTCGTACATTGGCATGGAACCGGGGCCAGAAGAAGGAGCGGGATAACCGCTTTGTGGTTTTGGATGTCCCCAGGTGACCGGCGAGGGGAATGTCATGAGCCAGCCTCAGGAGCCCTAGTCGGTGTTTCTGGGGTACGATTAGCTGCTTGTGGGGCCCCCGTGGTGTCTAAGCCCCCTCCCTCATTATAGCGATACAGGAGGCCCCCTTCCCACTCTATCCGGTCTCCCTCTACCCCCTCGGCATCCTTCCCTGACCGGTCTAGGTAGCCCTCTAGCGTGGGGTCACTCAGGGTCTGCTGTCTTAGGTCAGTAGGGGAATCCCATGTCATGGGAGGGTCAGGTCGAGGTATCAAGGAAGCTTGTGGTCTTACCTGGGTCCCCGCAGGAGTGGCGTCGGTTGGTCTCTGGCTCTGCTGCCGGGTAGTTACAGGAAAGGCGGCCTCGGAGGTATAGGAGGAGGTCAAGTGACCCAAATCGGTCCTAAGAGCACTTCGGCGGGTAGTCCTTGCAACAAGCCCACTTGAACGTCTCGTTGCCCAGTGCCCCAATTGAGGTGGACGCGTGCAGCGGATAGCTGTAGCACCCTGCCTCCAGCTACACGGACCGCAATGGTCTGGCCGGTCCGGGCGGTTTGGGTAGCTAGGTGGGGTTGGATGAGGGTGATGGTGGCTCCCGAGTCCCGGAGTACCTCGGCTGCCTGCCCATTCACCCAGACAGCCTGTCGGTGATGTTGTCGGTTGTCCCCAGCTGCAGCTTGGACAGGATCGGCCTCATATAGTTGTTCCCACTCTGCTTGGATGTCCCGGGGCTGCGTCTTGTTTAGGTAGCAGTGGGCTGCTGGTAAAGGTGGAGGAGTTGGTCTTCTGGGGGAACAGTTGGGACAATTCCGGCCCAGGCTGGTTGCAAGTGTAGCACCGGGATCCTGATGTTGAGCTGGCTTGGGGTTGTTTTCGTAGCGCTGGCCATCATGGTGGGGTTGCCACACGGTGGGGTGGCAGGCTGAGCCAAGGTAATGGCTGTCGGGCACCTCCGCTGGTTCTCCGTGAGTCTACGTACTCGTCCGCCTGGGTGGCGGCTTGCTGCACTGTACTGTTTTTTTTGTCCTGTACCCAGTCCTAAATTGGTGAGGTGGTGTGATCCAGAAATTGTTCGAGTAATATCAGCTGTGTGACCTCCTCGGCGGTATCAGCCTGGCTCCCTTGGAACCAGCCCTTAAAGGTCCCGCTGTAGTCGGTGGGCCCACTCAACATGAGTGGTGTTGGCTTGCTTGCGGAAGTTTCTGAATTTTGTGCGACTGGCCTCTGGGGTGATGGCAAACCTGGCTAGTAGGGTTTGATTCACCTGGGAATAATCTGTAGCGTCATGGTCTGAGACAGTCCGATATGCCTCGGCAGCCCACCGGCCAGCTTGCTGGCTAAGATGCCTGCCCAGGCTGAGCGTGGTACCTCGTGCACCTTGCATAAACGCTCAAAGTCTTGCAGGAAGCCTTCAATCTCCTCCTCTGATTCGTTAAAAGTCTTAAATACCTGAAACAGTATATTCTTGGGGCGGGCAGGTTCTCGGTGTGGAGGCTCCATCTGCCTGGCCTCCACTTGACGCTCGATCATCTGAAGCTCGTGTTGCCGCTCACGCTCCCTCTCCTGGCGATCCAGCTCTTTTTCTTTCTGGGCATCCTGCTGCTTAATGTCCTTTATGGCTTGTTGTATAGAAGCTTCTGATGGATCGGCCCCATACAGGGCAATGCGTTCCCGGACCCTCTGCTGGAACAGGTCCTCAGCTGACCGGGGTCTAGTGTCGCCGTTCCTTTGGTCCATTTCGGTCAATTCGCTAATTAGGGCATCCTTGCCCTTGGATCCGGCGGTCTGTCCTCGGCTCTCCAGCAGGTCTCTCAGGGTGTCCCGCTTGCAGGCTACGTAGTTGTCCATCTCGGGGTGCTTTGGTATTGGAGAGCCTCTATCCACACCGCTGCCAGCCAATGTGATGGGACGCCGTCTCTTCCCTACCTGAATAGACTGCTACCCCCAGCAGCTCCCTCATCCTATAACCTCCGATCCAGGACCAGCACCTTACTTGCAATACCACAATACAAAAAGAACAGTGGCTCGATCCTCATTTTCCTACAGAGCACCACAATTATGGAATAACCTCCCAGACACCATCAAATCTTCCCCCAGTCTAAAGTCCCATATTAACATACCTCAATAAGGAATGCACCTGTAAACATGTAACATAGTGACTATATTTCCTACATATTTATTTTTCTGTTAATCTGTATATTTGGTTTTGTGTTAATATCTTGCATTTTACTATTTTGTATTTCTGTAACCAATCAATGTTCTTGAATCCAGGACATACTTGAAAACGAGAGAAATCTCAATGTATCCTTCCTGGTAAAATCCTTTATAAATAAATAAAATAAATAAACATTGACATACAAATGGGCTCAACGCAGCGTTTCTCTGCCACTCACTTGGCAGTTTCCTCAGGAGCTCCATAATTGCTGAATAATTGTTTGGTACAAATGCACATTTTTTAAATAATTAAATAAAGGTTAATTTTTATTAGTACCACAATCATAAGGAAGATATTCTTCTCTACTATGAGGAGGAACGTTTTTCCAGATAAAATTTGCCTCCTGCAAATCTACCTATAGTAATAATTAGGGATGGGCTGGCGGTTCGATCCGAACAGGAGTTCGAATCGAACATTGCCCGTTCGGCGAACATCGAACATTTCCGCATGTTCGCCCATAATGCACCACAAATGGACCACAATGCACTTTTCCACTGGCCTGAAGCTCGTAATTGGCTACAGCCTTGCACCTGACCACAGGTCCGGTGCAAGACTATGCCAATCAGGGCTCAGAGTCCTGATTGGGCAAATTTTGCCCAATCACGGGCTCACAGAGCTAAGTCCCTCAGCACCCTATATAAGGCTTCCCACAGCCCCAGCACGTTTTGTTTTGAGGAGTGAGAGGAGATTGTTCTTTCAGTGTGTCTCACAGACGTCTAGCATATTTCTGTGAATTGTAATCTGTGCCTTCTCACTGCCAGCTATTGGGGTCTCACAGACTTCTAGAAGATATCTGGTGTGACGGAAAAATTCTCTTCCGCCTGCCCTGACTCTCCAGATACCCCCTTGCCAAGATCAGCCGGCCTCTGAGTTGCTTGGAGCTCAGTGCCTCGAGCAGCCTGATCTGCAGCTCCAGATCTGCTTGATCTGAACCTCTGCCTTGGAGCCTCTTTGCATTTCCAGAAGGCCGATCTGTGACTTCTGAGGTTGAGTGTAGTGTAGCGTAGTTGAAGGAGACACCAGACGAGCTGTATGTTCCAACAGGATTCTCCCTTTATGGAAGATTTCACTGGATATTTATACAAAATACAGCAATGCACATTCAAACTTCCCACCCATCCCAACAGTTCTGATTGGTGGGTTCCAAGACCACTGCAGGTTTCCTTCAGGTCCTCTTCAGTTATAATTTGCATACCAAATGGTGAGCATGTACCTAAAGTCTCTAATTACATTATGTCAGTTAGATATTTACAATCAATATTCTTTAGCCTTTAGCTCACACAACATTTACATAATCTATTGTTCTAACACATCGGATTAAAGACAAACACTATCTCAGATTTCTTGAATCAAACATGCAGCCAGATAAGGGGAAAAGCCCTGTTGCATAAATTACACAGTAATAAAGCTTGTTTACTGGCTACACAAAAAAACATTTACCTACAGGAATATAAGTATATTTAAAACTAAAGCTACGCAATTTACACTACATTTAAACTAAAACCAGGCAATGTAAAATATATTTAAAATCACGCGATATAAATGAACATAAAGTCTTTCCCAAGGCAATTGTCTGTCTTTTGGCGTTTTCGCCATTGGAAATAAAAGTCTTGGGGTTTGACGCGGGGAGCACTATGTCAGTTCCATGACACAACATACAGAGGATTTGCAGGATTGGCTAACCAGGCCATCCTCATCCTCCGAGTCCTCTGCCAGCCAGGGTTGTAGTGGTTTACATTCCACCTCAGCTGCCAAAACATCTAATTCCGCCTCCATATTCACAGCTACTCCTGCCGTAGCCTCACCATCATACACGGAGGAGTCAGCTGAATTGTTTGACTACAGTGACAGTGACATGCTGCTTGAGGATGCACAGCAACTCCAGTGCTCTGATTCAAACTCTGAGGTTGAGGAAGGGAGTATAATCAGCCTAGAGGGAGGGTGTGCCAGTGACACAAAGAATTGGCACTAATGTTTCCCCAGCAGCAGCAGCATATTGCGAGGTTGGCTCCAGTGCCGAAGAGATAGGGGGTGATGACAATGATGATGAGGTCACTGACTCCACCTGGGTGCCTGATCGAACAGAGTCAAGTGAGGAGGAGGAGGAGGAGGCACAACAAACACGAGGCAGAACATCCTCTATGAGCAACCGTAGCCAGTCCAAGGCATTAGATGTCAGAGCTGCTCAGGTGCAGAGCGCTGTTGTCTCGCAGCACACGTCCAGGATCTCTGCTGTCTGGCAGTTCTTCATGACATGTGCAGCAGACTGCAGCGTTGCTATTTGCTATGTCGGAAGAGGATCAAGCGTGGGAAAGACATCAGACACTTGGGTAAAACGTGCTTGAGGCGACATATGACCACTGTTACGTCCTCAGCCCCCGCTGTGCCCCCTGGGGGGTCTGGGCAAGAAGGGGGGGGGGTCGCTGGCTGGTCAGGTGCCAGCACTTATTGCTGGCAGATTGGCATCTGAGGGGGCGGGGTCAGGTGTGGTTACCAGGAGCCACAGGCTTTAAAACAGGGCTCTAGGAATGCCTCATTGCCCTGTTGTGGAGTTATTCACGCACCACTACTTCCTAATAATATATATTTGACTTTCCGTTATCGACCCTGCTTTGTATGTGATCCCTTCTCCTGTTGTTGACCTGGCTTGGCTTTAGACTACTCTCTTTCTATTGTGTTTTTTACATTTTATGATTTGTTTTAGTGATTTAACCCCCTGCTGTCTGCTAGGTTAATCACTCACAGTTTTGGGTTCTAACCCCTCACGTTTAGGGACATTGTTTGCAACCCTTCGGGGTCCCTTTATCCAGGTTCCTACTTAGGTTCATGGTTTTGCTAAAACCACAATTACATACTATTGTTTTTTTCTGATTTTATGTTATTTCTGTATCTGACTGCCCTGCACCTTGTATACTTCACGGACTGTCATTCCACGTTTACCATTTCTGAGCGTGTCCTAGGTAACCTGTTGGTCTTGAAACCTTCAGAGCCTAGAGGCAATTCAGTTAACCCTTGTGTCTCCTTGTTACAGTCTAAGTTATAAACCTTTTGTATTATTCAAGCAGATACGTCTGCCCTCAAGAATCCCAACTTCGCTACTCCTGGGTAAGCGATACAGCTCCTGTTACATTACAACAGGGCCAAATGGATCTGACAGGATTATCTGAAGTTATGTCCAAATTAGGTGACTTGATTAATAAACAGGAGATACAACTCCAAAGACAGGAAAAGCAAGATCGTAGACTAGAGGAGCAGGATCATAGAATGGATCAATTTGCTCAAGCTTTGGGCCTACTCCTGAATCAAGCGAAGGCGTTAGGTCAGGCGTCACCTCCCTCCACTCCTGCAGTTGATGGGGCTCCACAAACTGTATCTGTCTCTTCTATGATCGCTACTGAAGTATCTCGTGTGAGTTTAAAGACACCTACGTGTTTCAGTGGAAATTCTGGTTCATGCAGAGGGTTCATAACCCAAATCGATATCATGTTTGAGTTAAATCCAGGTATGTGTCCTACAGATAGAGCTAAGGTGGGTTATGTGATCAACCACCTGACTGAGAAAGCTCTACTGTGGGCAACCCCTTTATGGGAATTAAAGAAACCAGTGATTTATAATTATGCTGCGTTTATGAATGACTTGAGACGTACATTTGATCCTGCTCGAAGGGCTACAGGGGCAGCTAGAGCCTCGTGGCGTATTTCCAAGGGCAACCGCCGAGTTGCTGACTATGCCATAGAATTCAAGACCATAGCAGCAGAATTACAGTGGCAAAATGAAGTGCTTGTTACGGCGTTTCTCGCAGGCCTGTCCTGTCCGGGAATGTTATGAATGAATTAGCACCATTGTCTTTACCTGAAGACTTTGACTATTGTATTGCTCTTGATGATCAGATACGAGACAGAAGGTCTGGTCGTACCAAGTCACATAAACAGCCTCACGGTACATGTTCTATTCCCAGGTCTGTTCATGCTGTTTCTCCTCCCAGACCCATACCTGCTGAACCAGAGCCTATGCAAGTAGGTCGTTCTAGCTTATCTGAGGAGGAGAGACAATTTCGGCTTAGAGAAGGCCTCTGTTTCTACTGTGCAGACAAAAGACATTTTTGTTCACAATGCCCCAAGAGACCTAAGAGGTCTAACGTGTCACAAGCGAGCATGGTATCCCCTGAAAGGCTGGTTCTAGGTACCACTGTGGTGTCTCTCATATCTAATAAGAAAAAGAAAAAATCTTGTGTGGTAATGCCTGTAACCATTGGTTGGGAAAAGGTCAAATTTGACACTGAGGCATTACTGGATTCTGGGTCTGCAGGAAATTTTCTAGACTCTGGGTTTGCTGCCATTCACCAAGTGCCTCTGGTTGAGAGAGAGGTACATAGAAACATAGAAACATAGAAAAATGTCGGCAGATAAGAACCTTTCGGCCCATCTAGTCTGCCCAATTACATGGATACTTTACCTGGATTTATCTTTTGTTTAGGATAGCCTTATGCCTATCCCATGCCTGCTTAAATTCAATTACTGTTTTGGCCTCTACCACTTCTACTGGAAGACTGTTCCATGTATCCACCACCCTCTCAGTAAAATAATGCTTCCTGATGTTACTTTTAAACCTTTGCCCCTCTAATCTAAGACTATGTCCTCTTGTTTTGCTACTTTGTTTCCTTTTAAATATACTCCCTTCCTCTACCTTGTGGATTCCCTTTACGTATTTAAATGTTTCTATCATATCTCCTCTGTCTCGTCTTTTTTCCAAGCTGTACATGTTAAGATCATTAAGCCTTTCCTGGTAACTTTTCTCCTTCAAGCCGTACACCATTTTAGTAGCCCTTCTCTGAACTCTCTCTAAGATGTCTATATCCTTCTGGAGATACGGTCTCCAGTACTGCACACAGTACTCCAAGTGAGGTCTCACCAGTGCTCTGTACAGTGGCATGAGCACTTCCCTTTTCCTACTGCTAATACAGGCTCTCCCTACACAACCAAGCATTCTGCCAGCATTTCCTGCTGCTCTATTACATTGACTACTTACCTTTAGATCCTCTGCAATAATATCCCCTAAATCACTTTCCTCAGATGTATCAAATATTCTATATTCAGCCCTTGGGTTTTTACGTCCCAGGTGCATTATCTTGCACTTATCCACATTAAAACTCAATTGCCACAACTCCCACCATTTTTTTAGTTTACCTAAATCATTTGTCATTTGGCTGATCCCTCCAGGAACGTCAACCCTGTTGCAAATCTTTGTGTCATCAGCAAAAAGACATACTTTTCCATTAATACCTTCTGCAATATCACTAATAAAAATATTAAATAGAATGGGTCCAAGTACTGACCCCTGAGGTACCCCACTGGTAACAAGACCTTGCGCCGAATAAACTCCATTTACCACAACCCTCTGTTGTCTGTCACTCAGCCACTGCCTAATCCATTCAACAATATTGGAATCCAAGCTCAAAGATTGCAATTTATTGATAAGCCTTCTATGCGGAACAGTATCAAAAGCCTTACTGAAATCTAAATAAGCAATGTCTACTGCACCACCTGTGTCTATTATTTCTGTTACCCAATCAAAAAAATCAATAATATTAGTTTGGCATGATCTCCCTGAGGTAAACCCATGTTGTTTCTGATCCTGTAATCTATGTGTTTTTAGATGTTCAACAATCCTTTCCTTTAACATGGTTTCCATTAATTTCCCCACTACTGACGTAAGACTAACTGGCCTATAGTTCCCAGATTCCTCCCTACTACCCTTCTTGTGAATGGGCACAACATTTGCTAATTTCCAGTCTTCTGGGACGACTCCCGTTAACAAGGATTGGTTAAATAAACTTCTCATTGAGAGTATTGATGGCAGAAGGTTGGCAAGACCTCATGTCACGCATCAAACTGTCCCTGTATCTTTTAGCACTTGTGTACTGCATAAAGAGAAAATACAGTTATTATTATTATTATTCTTTATTTATAAAGCGCCAGCATATTCCGCAGCGCTGTACAATAAGCACAGTATAGACAGGGTTACAATACATTGAACAACATTTGACAAACAGTACAGGAGGAGATGAGGCCCTATTCCTGTAGGAACTCACAATCTGGGAGGGTTGGGGTTGGAAACAGGAGGAGAGGACTGTAAGGTGAGAGTGATTGATGATTGCGTCAGTGAGTTGGGTGGTCGGCTTCCCTAAATAGGAATGTTTTAAGGGCGCGTTTGAAGGAAGAGAAGTTAGGGGAAAGTCTGACAGTACGAGGGAGAGCGTTCCAGAGAGTGGGGGCTGCGCGTGAGAAATCCTGCAGTGTATCATGGGAAGAGGTGATGCGGGGAGAAGCTAGGCGCAGGTCACTGTTTGACCTTAGGGAGCGGGCTGGGGTGTATTTGGTGATTAGTGAGGACAGGTAGTGGGGAGCTGAGTTAGTGAGGGTTTTGTAGGTAAGGATAAGGATTTTGAACTTAATTTGCTCTCCCTCGTACTGTCAGACTTTCCCCTAACTTCTCTTCCTTCAAACGCTCCCTTAAAACATTCCTATTTAGGGAAGCCGACCCCCCAACTCACTGACGCAATCATCAATCACTCTCACCTTACAGTCCTCTCCTCCTGTTTCCAACCCCAACCCTCCCAGATTGTGAGTTCCTACGGGAATAGGGCCCTCATCTCCTCCTGTACTGTTTGTCAAATGTTGTTCAATGTATTGTAACCCTGTCTGTACTGTGCTTATTGTACAGCGCTGCAGAATATGCTGGCGCTTTATAAATAAAGAATAATAATATTGTTTGCAACCCTTCGGGGTCCCTTTATCCAGGTTCCTACTTAGGTTCATGGTTTTGCTAAAACCACAATTACATACTATTGTTTTTTTCTGATTTTATGTTATTTCTGTATCTGACTGCCCTGCACCTTGTATACTTCATGGACTGTCATTCCACGTTTACCGTTTCTGAGCGTGTCCTCGGTAACCTGTTGGTCTTGAAACCTTCAGCGCCTAGAGGCAATTCAATTAACCCTTGTGTCTCCTTGTTACAGTCTAAGTTATAAACCTTTTGTATTATTCAAGCAGATTATTATTATTCTTTATTTATAAAGCGCCAGCATATTCCGCAGCGCTGTACAATAAGCACAGTATAGACAGGGTTACAATACATTGAACAACATTTGACAAAGAGTACAGGAGGAGATGGCCGGTAAGAAATGGCCGAATTCTGGAAATATTACGCAGTTGGCATCGGCAGGAGGAGGAAAGAGACTTGATGTGGGGGATGAAGGAAAGAGCAGAGTCAAGTGTAACTCCAAGACAGCGAACTTGGTTTGATGGGGAGATGGTGATACCCTCCACCGTGATAGAGAAGTCAGGAGGTGGGGAGGCATTGGAGGGAGGAATAAGTAGGAGTTCAGTCTTTGACATGTTGATCTTTAGGTGGTGGGAGGCCATCCAGGAGGAGATGCCAGATAAACAGTCACTGACTTTTGAAAGGACGGGGGAGAGAGATCAGGGGTAGAGAGGTAGATCTGAGTGTCATCAGCGTAGAGGTGGTAATTAAAGCCAAAGCTGTTGATGATTTTGCCCAGGGAGGAGGTGTAGATGGAAAAGAGCAGAGGACCAAGGACAGAGCCTTGAGGTACACCAACAGATAGAGGCAATGAGGAGGAGGAGTTACCAGCAAAGGACACACAGAAGGATCTGTTGGATAAATAGGAGTCGACCCAAGCGAGTGCAGTGTCACCGAGACCCAGAGAGTTGAGGGTCTGTAGAAGGAGGGGGTGGTCAACAGTGTCAAAAGCAGCCGAGAGGTCGAGCAGGATGAGAATAGAATAGTGGCCGTGTTTTTTAGCAGTTAGGAGGTCGTTGGTGACTTTGGTGAGGGCAGTTTCAGTTGAGTGTAGGGGACGGAAGCCAGATTGCAGGGGGTCAAGTAGGGAATTGGAGGACAGGAAGAGGGAGAGGCAGTTGAAGACTATTTTTTCTAAGAGCTTTGATGTGAAGGGAAGCAGGGATACAGGGCGGTAGTTGGATGGAGAGCTGGGATCGAGGGATGGTTTCTTTAGTAAAGGGGTAACTAGCGCGTGTTTGAAGGCGGATGGAAAGGAGCCAGTGGAGAGAGATAGGTTGAAGATGTGTGTGAGAGCAGGGGTGATACTTCTGCCCTCAAGGATCCCAACTTCGCTACTCCTGGGTAAGCGATACAGCTACCGTTACAACCACCTGCCACGCATCCCGTTGGCACAACACTTTGCATAGGTCCTCCTCCTCATCTGTCTCTTCCCCCACTATATGTCCTGCCAGGTCATTGCCTACAACCTCCACTGACAGGGATGATGCTACAGTAATGGGTGTACCAAGTCCTTCCTCTGAATCTGCCAGCATCCCATCAGCTGCAGAATCATTTATGCAGTCAGATTTCATTGCCCCAGCTGCTGCAGCGGAAGAAAAAAAATATTGTTCCAACCATCCACTCACGTCGTCTAAATACCAGCTTGGCAAAATTACTCGCATTACAGCTGCTGCCTTTCCAGCTGGTGGACTCTGCTTCCTTCCGTGAATTTGCCGAATGTGCTGTACCACAGTGGCAGGTTCCAAAACGCCATTTCTTTTCACGGAAGGCCATTCCAGCACTATACCAGCACGTGGAAGACAATGTTATGGAGTCTTTGGGAAAGACAGTCAGCAGCAAGGTGCACATTACTTTAGACATGTTGTTGTGGAAATTTTATTATGTGGACATTATATTCTAGGATGTGTGTGTTTTTATAAGTTGTCATCTGTCTCCCTGTGTTGGATTAGAATGGAGAAACGCTCTAGCAGAGTGTACTTGGTTTTAAATCCAAACCAGCGGCAAAACCGTCAGTATGAAAACCTTCTTTTGGGTTTAGAGACATACCTGCTTTTAAGACATTTAACCCTTGTCTGTACACTGGTACCATGTACTGACAATAACTGAATGTCTCCGCAGATATATGTCGCAAATCCATAAGAACAAGTAGACTGATCTTCACTTAATGCTGATCAGATTTGATCAGTATTGAATGGGGTCCATACTGACAGTGATGGGGGATGGTTGGACAGGCATGGCTTACATGACTCAGGGATGGGTCATGTAAGGGGGCTGGTCGGTCATCCCAGTCCACTCCCCTGTCCTTTTGATCTGTAAATGTAATTACTGGTCTAACTGATTCCAGATTGTAAAGCCAGTTAGCCACTGGGCGTTGTCCTATGGTGTATTAAATTAAGCGGACCAGGGGCACACAGCCCACTCGGCCAGAGGATTTCCAACTTGAAGCAGCGTGTCTGTCTGATTCTTCCTGGGATAGAGAAGTACTTCGTGCCTTATACAGAAAGAACTGAATATAGCGTGTTTTTTTTATAGCGACGGATTTGTTTTTACTGGGCGTACTTTAATACTGAAGTGTACCTTTTTAGTGCACCAGGACTTTGTGCGCAAAGACCAAACTTTCCATAACAACATGGTCCAGCAAGCATGGACAGGGCCGTTACATTTCCTTCACGGCACACTGGGTAACTCTGCTTGCAGCTGGGAGGGATCCAGGACGGGGCTCTGTGCTGGAGCTTGCTCATCCACCACGCCTCCAGAAAGCTGCTTATATGAGGTCTGTCTGCTCCACCACCTCTTCCTTCAGTGTCTCTGGCGAAGTGGCAGTTAAACCGACGCCTGGCAGGGGCTACGCAATGGCTCAAGCAAAAAGATGCCATACTGTGTTTGAGCTGGTTTGTTTAGGGGACAGAAGCCACACCGGGCCAGAAATTCTGTCAGCTCTGCAGGAGCAGGTGCAGAGATGGTTAACACCACGCCAGCTTGAGCCGGGAATGGTCGTCTGTGATAAAGGCAGCAACCTTCTCTCCGCCCTACGCCTGCAGAAAAGTCTGCAGCCACTTCAGATGGTCATTCCCAGCAAGTGTTCGCCTGGCAGAAATTCAAAGAGAAATCCACCTTCCCACAAACCGTCTGATCTGTGACATGCCCACCAGGTGGAACTCGACATTAGCAATGCTGCAGCGTCTGCACAAGCAGCAGAGGGCCATCAACGAGTACCTGTGTGAGTATGGCACAAGGACAGGTTCAGGTCAACTTGGTTCCCCCCCGCAGTGGCTGATGATCAAGGATGCATGCACTGTACTGTCACCATTTGAGGAGGCAACGAGGATGGTGAGCAGGGACAGTGCATGCATCAGTGGCACAATACCTTTAGTTTTCCTGCTGGAGCACACTCTGCAGGGAATTATAGGTGTGGCACTAGAGGCAGAGCAGTGGGAGGAAGAGAGGAGGACTTCCCTAGCTCTCAAGGCCCCAGTCTTTACGCAGACAGCATTCCTGCAGGTCCTCAGATCAGACAGGAGGAATATTTAAGTAGAGGGGGCATTGAAGGTGGGGATTCTTCAAGGGAGGCTTTTGTGTCCCCAGAAACCCAAAGACTAGTACGTGGCTGGGAGGAGGTAGTGCACGATACGGTCATCCTCAGCGACCAGGAACACTCTGAAGCTAATGCCACCTCCAACCTACGCTGCATGGGCTCCCTTATCCTGCAAGGCCTGCTAAAGGAAGCCAGGATTCGTGCTATCAAGGAGAGGGATCATTACTGGTTGGCAACCCTTCTTGATCCACGATACAAGGGTAAAGTTCTAGAGCTCATCCTGCCCTCACAGAGGGAGGACAGGATGAAACAACTTGAGGACGCTCTAAAGCGACACTTGTGTAACACCTTTCCAGGCACTGGTAGGTTACCAAGTGATGACATAGGTGCTTCTGAGGCTGCTGTTTATCAGAGGAAGAGTGGTGAAGGGGGCCACTTGACCGAAGCCTTTTAAAATTTTTAGTCCACGACGCCCAGGGACGTCAAATGTAGGCACCCATTGCCAGCGTCTTCACCGTATGGTGCAGGACTACCTAGGGGCAAGTGCAGACCTGGATACCTTTCCAGCAGATGATCCACCGGCTTACTGGGTGTTGAGATTGGATCACTGGCCAGAATTTAGCCAATATGTCAGCTACTAGGTTGCCCTTCATCTAGTGTGCTTTCTGAAAGGACGTTCAGTGCCGCTGGAGGTTTTGTCAGACAAAAGAGTGCGTCTGTCCACCGACTCTGTAGACCGGCTGACATTTATAAAAATGAATTAGTCCTGGATCAGCAGCTATCAATCCCCTGATACTGATGTAACTGAATAGATCGGGTATGTCTTCTGCATTCCCAAAACCTCCAGCACTGAACTCTTCCACAATACCTCAGTGGGGTTACGGTGTGAAGGCACTAGCAGGCACCAAAGGCCCAGTATTTGGGTGCATTGACGCGTGTACCAGATTCATATCATTTTAATATTTGACGGCAGGGTCCACCTCTGCACTCTTCCACAATACCTCAGAGGGGTTACGGTGTGAAGGCACTTGCTGCCACCAAGGGCCCAATTTTAAAGCACCTATTGTTACTTTTATCTGAAGCCTGCATAACTTTCACCATAATTTAGCCAAACAATCATTAAACTTGTTCTGCGTGTCCTAAAACGTGTCCTCTTTTCATACAGGCTGCCTCAAGCAGTTGTTTAATCTATCCCTAAAGGAAAACCATTTACGGTTATTTGAAGGAATTTTTCGTTTTTATTCTTAACCCTTATTTAATGGAAAACTCACTGTTCCTTTAAAAACATCGTTTTTTTTTATTTTTTGTCCTTGTTTCCTGTCCCTCAGGGCACTACCCGGACCCCCATACACCTTTTATGGTAAATATCTTGCATATATGCCCTCTTGGAGGGCACTCTAAAAATCAAACTTTTGAGTCCCATTGACTTGCATTGAGTTCGGTTCGTGTTCGAACTCGTGAAATTGTTCGAGTTCGAAAGCAAACCAAACACGGGGGTGTTCGGCTCATCCCTATTCGAGAGGGACGGGAGTTGAAAGAGATGGGACAGTAGATTGGTGGTTCGAGAGGGGCGAGGCGGTAGAATCGAGAGGGGCGGGACGGTAGGTGAGAGAGGGGCGGGACGGTAGGTGAGAGATGGGCGGGACGGTAGGTGAGAGACGGGCGGGACGGTAGGTGAGAGAGGGGCAGGACGGTAGGTGAGAGAGGGGCGGGACGGTGAGAGATGGGTGGGACGGTAGGTGAGAGGGGCGGGACAGTAGGTGAGAGAGGGGTGGGACGGTAGGTGAGAGAGGGGCGGGACGGTAGGTGAGAGATGGGCGGGACGGTAGGTGAGAGGGGCGGGACGGTAGGTGAGAGATGGGCGGGACGGTAGGTGAGAGAGGGACGGTAGGTGAGAGAGGGGCGGGACGGTAGGTGAGAGATGGGCGGGACGGTAGGTGAGAGAGGGGCGGGACGGTAGGTGAGAGAGGGGCGGACGGTAGGTGAGAGAGGGGCGGGACGGTAGGTGAGAGAATGGGCGGGACGGTGAGAGGGGCGGGACGGTAGGGAGAGGGGCGGGACGGTAGGTGAGAGAGGGGCGGGATGGTGAGAGATGGGGCGGGACAGTAGGTGAGAGAGGGGCGGGACGGTAGGTGAGAGAGGGGCGGGACGGTAGGTGAGAGATGGGCGGGACGGTAGGTGAGAGAGGGGCGGGATGGTAGGTGAGAGATGGGCGGGACGGTAGGTGAGATGGCGGAACGGTAGGTGAGAGAGGGCGGGACGGTAGGTGAGAGAGGGGTGGGACAGTAGGTGAGAGATGGGCGGGACGGTAGGTGAGAGAGGGGGGGACGGTAGGTGAGAGAGGGGCGGGACGGTAGGTGAGATGGGCGGGACGGTAGGTGAGAGAGGGCGGGACGGTAGGTGAGGGCGGACGGTAGGTGAGAGATGGGCGGGACGGTAGGTGAGGGGCGGGACGGTAGGTGAGGGGCGGGACGGTGAGAGAGGGGCGGGATGGTAGGTGAGGGGCGGGAAGGTAGGTGAGGGGCGGGACGGTAGGTGAGGGGTGGGACGGTAGGTGAGAGAGGGGCGGGACGGTAGGTGAGAGAGGGGCGGGACGGTAGGTGAGAGATGGGCGGGACGGTAGGTGAGAGAGGGGCGGGACGGTAGGTGAGAGATGGGCAGGACGGTAGGTGAGAGAGGGGCGGGACGGTAGGTGAGAGATGGGCGGGACGGTAGGTGAGAGAGGGGCGGACGGTAGGTGAGGGGTGGGATGGTAGGTGAGAGAGGGGGGGACGGTAGGTGAGAGAGGGGTGGGACGGTAGGTGAGAGATGGGCGGGACGGTAGGTGAGAGATGGGCGGGACGGTAGGTGAGAGAGGGGCGGGACGGTAGGTGAGAGATGGGCGGAACGGTAGGTGAGAGAGGGGCGGGACGGTAGTGAGATGGGCGGGATGGTAGGCGAGAGAGGGGCGGGACGGTAGGTGAGAGAGGGCGGGACGGTGAGAGATGGGTGGGAGGGAAGGTGAGAGAGGGGCAGGACAGTAGGTGAGAGAGGGGCGGGACAGTAGGTGAGAGAGGGCGGGACGGTAGGTGAGAGAGGGGTGGGACGGTAGGTGAGAGAGGGGTGGGACGGTGAGAGAGGGGCGGGACGGTAGGTGAGAGAGGGGCGGGACGGTAGGTGAGAGAGGGCGGGACGGTAGGTGAGGGGTAGGACGGTAGGTGAGAGAGGGGCGGGATGGTAGGTGAGAGATGGGCGGGACGGTAGGTGAGAGAGGGGCGGGACGGTAGGTGAGATGGGGGACGGTAGGTGAGAGAGGGGCGGGACGGTAGGTGAGAGGGCGGACGGTGAGAGATGGGTGGGACGGTAGGTGAGAGAGGGGCGGGACAGTAGGTGAGAGAGGGGCGGGACGGTAGGTGAGAGAGGGGTGGGACGGTAGGTGACAGGGGGCGGGACGGTAGTGAGAGAGGGGGGGACAGTAGGTGAAGAGAGGGACGGTAGGTGAGAGAGGGGCGGGACGGTAGGTGAGATGGGCGGGACGGTAGGTGAGAGAGGGGCGGGACGGTAGGTGAGAGAGGGGCGGGACGGTAGGTGAGAGAGGGGCGGGACGGTAGGTGAGAGAGGGCGGGACGGTAGGTGAGAGAGGGGCGGGACGGTAGGTGAGGGGCGGGACGGTAGGTGAGGGGTGGGACGGTAGGTGAGAGAGGGCGGGACGGTAGGTGAGAGATGGGCGGGACGGTAGGTGAGAGAGGGGCGGGACGGTGAGAGATGGGCGGGACGGTAGATTAGAGAGGGGCGGGACGGTAGGTGAGAGAGGGGCGGGACGGTAGGTGAGAGGGGGCGGGATGGTAGGTGAGATGGGCGGGACGGTAGGTGAGAGAGGTGGGACGGTAGGTGAGAGAGGGCGGGACGGTGAGAGATGGGTGGGACGGTAGGTGAGAGAGGGGCGGGACGGTAGGTGAGAGAGGGGCGGGACGGTAGGTGAGAGAGGGGACGGTAGGTGAGAGAGCGGGACGGTGTTGAGAGAGGGGTGGGACGGTGAGAGATGGGTGGGACGGTAGGTGAGAGAGGGGCGGGAGTCGGGACAGTAGGTGAGAGAGGGGCGGACGGTAGTGAGAGAGGGGTGGGACGGTGGGTGGGAAGGTGAGAGAGCGGGACGGTGAGAGATGGGTGGGACGGTAGGTGAGAGAGAGGGGCGGACGGTAGGTGAGGGGGTAGGGCGGTAGGTGAGAGAGACGGGACGGTGAGAGATGGGTGGGACTGTAGGTGAGAGAGGGGCGGGACGGTGAGAGATGGGTGGGGTAGGTGAGAGAAGGGGGGACAGTAGGTGAAGAGGGGGCGGGATGGTAGGTGAGAGAGGGTGGACGGTAGGTGAGAGAGGGGTGGGACGGTGAGAGGGGGGGACGGTGAAGATGGGTGGGACGGTAGGTGAGAGAGGGTGGGACGGTAGGTGAGAGAGGGGGAAGGTGAGAGAGGGGGGACGGTGAGAGATGGTGGACGGAGGTGAGAGAGGGCGGGACGGTGGAGAGAGGGTGGGACGGTAGGTGAGAGAGGGGTGGGACGGTGAGAGAGGGGGGACGGTGAGAGATGGGTTGGACGGTAGGTGAGAGAGGCGGGACGGTAGGTGAGAGAGGGGCGGAGAGGTGAGGATAGGACGGTAGGTGAGAGAGGGGGGACGGTGAGAGATGGTGGGACTGTAGGTGGAGAGAAGTGTTAGTGAGAGGGGACGGAGGGTGATGAGTGGGACGGTAGTGAGAGAGGGGGGACGGTGAGGGGTGGTGGACTGTTGAGGGGGGGGACGGTTGAGAGATGGGTGGGACGGTAGGAGAGAGGGGGGACGGTGAGAGATGGGTGGGATAGGTGAGAGAGGGGCGGACGGTGAGAGATGGGTGGGACGGTAGGTGAGAGAGGGCGGGACGGTGAGAGAGGGGGGACGGTAGTGTGAGAGAGGGGGGACGGTAGGTGAGGGGTAGGGGTAGGTGAAGAGGGCGGACGGTAGGTGAGAGAGGGGCGGACGGTAGGTGAGGGGTAGGACGG
>CM019064.1:2112984-2400000 GCA_009667805.1 Leptobrachium leishanense
AAAGTCTGTACAGACTCTGACCCAACCACCTCAACAGGCAGAGAATTCCACAGCTTTATTGTTCTCACCGTAAAATAACCCTTCCTATGCTTTAAGCTAAATTTTCTTTCTTCAAGTCTAAGTGGATGACCCCTTGTCCTATGTATAGTCCTGTTAATGAATAGGTTATCAGACAATGGTTGATAATGGCCCCTTATATATTTATATAAGGTTATCAGATCCCCTCTAAGGCGCCGTTTCTCTAAACTAAACAGGTTTAAGCTTGTTAGTCTTTCCTCATAACTTAACGCTTCCATTCCCCTTATTAATTTAGTTGCCCGTCTCTGCACTTTTTCTAACGCTATAATATCTTATTTTAAGGCAGGTGCCCAAAATTGCACGGCATATTCAAGGTGCGGCCTGACCATTGATTTATACAGAGGCAAAATTATGTTTTCATCCCGTAAGTGAACTCCCCTTTTAATGCCAATACTTTGCTGGCCTTGGCGGCTGCTGTTTGACATTGCACATTGTTACTTAGTTTGAAGTCTATGATAATTCCCAAATCCTTCTCCTGCTTGGATTTCCCTAACTCCATACCATTTAGGGTATAAATTACTTGTGTGTTCTTCACTCCAAAGTGCATAACTTTGCATTTATCTAGATTAAATCTCATCTGCCATTTAAGTGCCCAGTCCCCCAATCTATCTAAATCCCTCTGCAGCGAAGTAACATCCTGCTCACATTGTATTACTTTTCCTAGTTTTGTGTCATCTGCAAACACTGATACATAATTTTCAATGCCTATCTCAAGGTCATTTATAAATAAATTGAATAGTATTGGTCCTATAACAGACCCCTGAGGGACACCGCATACCACTGGTGTCCATCTTGAAAATGTACCATTTATGACCACTCTCTGTACCCTATCTTTTAGCCAGTTTTCTATACAAGAACAAGTATTTTCATCTAGACCAATTTTTCTTAATTTAAATAGTAACCTTTTGTGTGGAAACTGTGTCGAAAGCTTTGGCAAAATCTAAGTAATTCACATCCACTGCGACCCCCTGATCTATACTTCTACTTACTTCCTCATAGAACGTAATTAGGTTAGTCTGACATGATCTGTGTTTCATGAAACCATGCTGATTTTTGCCAATTACATTATACCTCCCTATAAATTCCTGAATATTATCCCTTAGTAACCCCTCAAATACTTTCCCAGCCACAGATGTTAAGCTCACAGGTCTATAATTCCCAGGCACAAATTTTAAACCTTTCTTAAATATAGGCACCACGTCAGCTTTTCTCCAATCCTCTGGCACTATTCCTGAAAGGAAAGAATCTTGAAAGATTAAGAACAGAGGTTTACATATTTCAACACATAGCTCTCTCAGTACTCGCGGGTGAATTCCATCTGGCCCTGGGGCTTTATTCACGTTCACATTGTTTAATTTCTGCAAAACCTTGTCCTGAGTCAACCAGTCACTTTGTATTAGTAAGTTTTTATTAATGAATTGCATGTCTCCTGTTATAGGTTTCTCTTTGATAAATACTGAAGAAAAATAATCATTTAAAATTTCTGCCTTATCCTGATCTTCCGTTAATAATAACCCTGACTCAGATTTTAGTGAACCTACATTTTCACTCTTGGGTTTTTTAGAATTTATGTACCTAAAGAATCTTTTAGGGTTGGTCTTGCAATCTTTGGCTATTTCTTTTTCATTTTCTAGTTTAGCCCATCTAATCGCATTTTTACATGCTTTATTGGCTGCCCTATATGCTTTATAGGATTCCTCAGATTTATCAAATTTAAAAGCTTTAAATGCCTTCTTTTTATTTTTCATTTCCTTAGTTACCTTCCTACTAAGCCACATTGGTTTCAGTCTGTTTCTTTTATATTTATTAACCAGTGGAATATATTGTGACGTGTACTTTTCTAGTGTTAGTTTAAAGATATTCCACTTATCCTCAGTGTTTTTCCCGTGAAAGAGTTTCTGCCAGTCAATGACATTGAGAGCTTCCTTTATTTTAATAAAGTTGGCCTTTTTAAAATTATATGTTTTAGCTGCCCCTTATGAATGTGTTTTTTTGAGTTAATTTCAAAAGTCACCATATTATGGTCACTGTTTCCCAACTGTTCCTTTACATTAATATTTGAGAAAAGATCCACATTATTTGTTATAACCAGGTCCAGACAGTTATCCTCTCTAGTTGGTGTTTCTACCAGTTGTGACATGAAGGTATCATTTAAAATGTTCAGAAACCGGATTCCCTTTGCTGAATTACTAGTCCCACTATCCCAATTAATGTCCGGGTAATTAAAATTTCCAATAATTAAAGTGCTACCATGATGTGCAGCCTTCCTAATTTGCTCTATTAGGTGGTTTATAGCATATGCCAACCAATAGTTGACTTCCCTGTTTATTCCCCAACGAAATATTTACCCATAAGGATTCCACATTTCCCTCATCACTTACCAGTTGTGTAATATTAGGCTTTAAATCCTGATTTACATATAAACACACTCCACCCCCTTTCTTATGTTTCCTATCCTTTCTAAACAATGTATAACCGTTTAAGTTTACAGCCCAGTCATGCGTTTCGCCCCACCATGTTTCTGTTATTCCTATAATGTCGTATTGCTTAGTGTATGCTATTACCTCTAGTTCCCCCATCTTGTTATTGAGGCTCCTTGCATTAGCAAGCATACATTTAATGTTGTCTCTACCCACACATGCTGAATGCGACTTTACATTACATGCCTCCACTGTTCTGACATTACCCATCCCCCCGGCACCACCCCCTTAGTCTGAACTGAAACCCTTCCACTATCTGCTCTGTCTCCATTTTGTAAGATACTGTATCCCTCCCCCCTTCCCCTTGTTAGAACAATAGATTATGTAAATGTTGTGTGAGCTAAAGGCTAAAGAATGTTTATTGTAAATATCTGACATAATGTAGTTAGCATTTTAGTAGGACGATGTGCGTCATTTATGCAAATTATGGCTGTTGGATTTCAGCATAAGTAGTGGAGTTTTTGTTCATCAAAGCTCTGAGAGAGAGAGAGAATCCTGTTGGAACATACAGCCGCGTCTGGTGTCTCCTTCAAACTACACTACACTACACACTCAACCTCAGAAGGCACAGAGCGGCCTTCTGGGAATTCCTAATGGCTCCAGGGCAGAGAAACAGAAGCAGGCGGGTCAAGCTGCTCGAGGCGCTGAAGACAGCGCTCCCAGTAGCCGGGCTGACCGCAAAGAAGGGGTGTCTGGAGAGTCAGGACAGGCGGAAGAGAACGGTTCCATCACATATGCCCTCTTGGAGGGCACTCTAAAAATCGAATTTTGAGTCCCATTGACTTGTATTGCGTTTGAGTTCGAATTTGAACTTTTGAAAAGTTCGAGTTCGAATGCGAACCGAATTCGGGGGTGTTCGGCTCATCCCTAGTTGAGATCAGGGCTCTGTGGGGGCCATCACTTCCAGTACTTCTTGTTCTTCTTTACGCTGAAGATAGTTCTTAATGACTTTGGCTGTATGTTTGGGGTTGTTGTCCTGCTGCAGAATAAATTTGGGGCCAATCATACGCCTCCCTGATGGTATTGCATGATGGATAAGTATCTGCCTGTATTTCTCAGCATTGAACACCATTAATCCTGACCAAATCTCCAACTCCATTTGCAGAAATGCAGCCCCAAACGTTCAAGGAACCTCCACCATGCTTCACTGTTGCCTGCAGACACTCATTATTGTACCGCTCTCCAGCCCTTCCACGAACAAACTGCCTTCTGCTACAGCCAAATATTTCACATTTTGACTCATCAGTCCAGAGCACCTGCTGCCATTGTTCTGCACCCCAGTTCCTATGTTTTCGTGCTTACTTTAGTCGCTTGGCCTTGTTCCCACGTCGGAGGTATGTCCTTTTGGCTGCAACTCTTCCATGAAGACCACTTCTGGCCAGACTTCTCCGGACAGTAGATGGGTGTACCTGGGTCCCACTGGTTTCTGTCAGTTCTGAGCTGATGGCACTGCTGGACATCTTTCGATTTCGAAGGGCAATAAGCTTGATGTGTCTTTCATCTGCTGCACTAAGTTTCCTTGGCCGACCACTGCATCTACGATCCTCAACGTTGTCCGTTTCTTTGTGCTTCTTCAAAAGAGCTTGAACAGCACATCTTGAAACCCCAGTCTGCTTTGAAATCCTTGTCTGGGAGAGACCTTGTTGATGCAGTATAACTACCTTGTGTCTTGTTGCTGTGCTCAATCTTGCCATGACATGAAACGGTCTTTCACAACCTCACCTTGGTAGCAGAGTTTGGCTGTTTCTCACCCAGTTTTAAGCCTCCTACACAGCTGTTTCTGTTTCAGTTCATGACTGGGTTTCAACCTACGTGTGACATTGATGATCATTAGCACCTGTTTGGTATAATTGGTTGATCATACACCTGACTATAATCCTACAAAATCCCTGACTTTGTGCAAGTGGACCTATGAGAATTGATGCTGGTTTGACGGCAAAAGGTGGTAACACCAAATATTGATTTGATTTAGATTTTTCTTTTGTTCACTCACTTTGCATGTTGAAAATTGACAAAAATAAACAATCATTATTTATATTTCTGAAAGCATTCTTTGTTTACAGCATTTTTTAACACCTGCCTAAACCTTTTGCACAGTACTGTATGTGTATATATACAGAATCTGACAGCCGTGAGTACACCTATATATACAGTATATATATAATTAGGTAGGCCGTGTTAGTCCAGATGCCAAAATCACAAGTATAGCAGTCTGTAGTGATACCTTTTTTAATTGGACTAACGTTACATTTAAAATACAAGCTTTTGAGAGTGTTCCTCTCTTCTTCAGGTCTGGAAGCTATACTGAGCAAAATAATAGAAATAAACATTAAGACATTAATCGGGCACACGGGTGGGGGTGTTAGATGTTGTAAATCGCCAAATGGCATGGTCAGAGTGGGAAAAGAAAAAAAGGGGGGAAAAAAAGCTATTGAGGGATCTCGGGTCCATAAGACAACAGTGATAACATCATGACCACTTCAAAGGGAAAGTGAAAAAATAAATAAAAAACACAAATCAGTTAAGTCTGAAGAAGACACAGAAGAAGAATAAAAAACAAAAAAGGAAAAAGAAAACCAAACCCCAACCAGAATTCTGAATATTATGTGACGTTATGAAAATCGGTTAAAAAAACAGAATCTACATTAAGTCCTTTTTTTATAGTTTTGAAATATGTGATCATTTTCATTTCATATGTTTTGCGTTCACGGTGGTCTTTAAAATGTCCTTTGCGGATTTTAATGTTTTGGATGGAGTGGCCTATTAGATTGAAGTGATGTTCCTCTGGGGTACAATATGTATTTTCCTGGTGGTTCTTGATGGAGTGTCTGTGTTGGTTCATCCTGAGATTTAGTTTAAGGCTGCATTCACCAATATAGCAGCCCTTATCACATGCCGTGCACTGGATCATGTATATCACATTGGCAGACCTGCAGAGGTACGAGCCCTTGATGTTGTGTGTGGTGTTGTTGTGCCGTGCAGTGCTGCTGTTACATATGTGTTGGCACATTTTGCATCAAGATTTGTTGCAGTGTTTGGTCCCGTTCTGTATGTCATCCTGTTCCTGAGTGAGTTTGCTGCAGACCAGTTTTTGCCCCAGGTTGGGGGGTTTGAATGCTAGTAAGGGGGGCTGTGGGAATATTTCTTTGAATACAGGGTCCTCTGTGACCAGTAGATGCAGATCTTTGATAATTTTGCGAATTCCCTCTAGAGTTGGGTTGTAGGAATCAACTAGAGGGATCCGTGTGGTGATTTTCTTTTCTTTGTAAAGCAACAGCTTTATAGCAACAGCGCGGTGTTTTCAGGGCAGATTTTTTTTTTTTTGAGACTGTCCTTTCCTTATAGCCCTTCTTCAGACTTCACTGATTTGTGTTTTTTATTTATTTTCTTTTTTTCACTTTCCCTTTGAAGTGGTCGTGATCTTAGCACGGTTGTCGTATGGGCTCGAGATCCCACAAAGTTTTTTTTTTCCCCTTTTTTCTTTCCCCACTCTGACCATGCCATTTGGCGATTTACAACATCTAACACCCCCACCCGTGTGCCCGATTAATGTCTTAGGGCCACATTACAATCTAGGTGCTAACGTTAATGTTCACCTGCGTGAGCCTTAACATTTGCTGCGGTGTTTCTCGCAGATTACAATCCAAACGCAAACGGGAAAAGTAACCTGTTTGCATTTGGTATCTTGTGGTTTTCAGCGTGAGGTTACTGTACTTTGTGCTCCCTATTCTTAACATGAGGAGCGCAAAGTGTTAATCAGCACTGGATTACAAAGTCCTAACGCTGATTAACGTCCGGCTCTGGTTAGTGGAAAGTTAATCACAGCCAGGACTTTGTGTTAACGGATTCCGCTTCTGCACAATCCATTAACACCATCCAAAAAAAGAAAATAAAGGATCAGATACTCACCTCCTATCCCGCGGCGAGGACCGCGGCTCCAACCGCCTCCTCTGTCCGGAGGGAGTAGGAGAGACTGGGGGAAAAAGTTCCTCAGTCTCCCCCTGCGGATCACTACGCCGACCGGCCGGCTCTCAAGAGACAAGATCCGACAGGTCATGTGACCGTCGGCGACTGGCTCAATGGAGCGCCGCCGTGAGCATCCAGGGGCGCAGTGCACAGTAACAATGCAGGCAGCTTTTTAAGCGCCTGCATTGTATTTCCAAGCTAAAACAGGGGCGGTAGGGAGAAAACTGTGGGTGCAGTTTTTTCTGCCTTCCGCCCCCGTTTTAGTGTGGAGATTGTAATTTAGCCCTTAATGTTTAATTCTATTATTTTGCTCAGTATAGATTCCAGACCTGAAGAAGAGAGGATCACTCTCGAAAGCTTGTATTTTAAATCTAACGTTTGTCCAATTAAAAAGGTATCACTACAGACTGCTATACTCGTGTTTTATATATATAAATATATATATATATATATATATATACACATACATACATACACACAGAATCTGACAGAAGGGAATACACCCCTATATCAGGGACGTTCAGTCAGGGTTGGCAGGGGAGGCGGAGCCATTCCAGTAAATTAATGTGGTCATTGTGCTGTAATGACATGTGTGATGTGTATATTTAAACTGTAAATAAAATGTTATTTATAGAAAAAAGTTCTCATACTCACCTGCTCCACGCTCCCTCGCTGTGCTTGCTTCTTTCTGTCTTCCGCTTTTTTTTCTCCTGCACTTTCAGTTTGCCGGCTGCTGTGTGTGTTTGTGATTCACTACACAGACAACAGGGGCAGCACTGAGCCAGCCTAGCCTACGCAATTTGCGCAGCTGAATGCTACACTAATTGCGAAGCTCAAGCTGGTTCTACGCTCTTCAGTGCCTCCAGAGGCAATGAGAGCAACTGAAAGCTTGAGCCAATGGGAAAGCTCCATTGGTCTCAAGCACTTCTTTTTTTAAAAAAAAAACACCCCCCATGGGAGGCAGAGCTCCCCATGGATTGATTGACACAAGACAGTCATGTGACTGTCTTCACCAGTCGTGGGGGGGCCGGCAGAGCTCAGCAATCAGCATGTGTGTAATAGTGCCCTCTATTAGTCAATATTGTAAGTGCATGCTCTTAGCTGTAAATAAAATGCGAACTTTACTTTATAAATAGTAAAACTCTGTTCTCCTATATAACAATCAAATGTGTAAATTGCGACTGCGTAACCCTGTGTATATCTGGCTCTGATACTAGCCAGTGTCTCACCAGCCACTGACCTCACAGCACATCACTGCCGTATATACACAGTATCTGACAGAAGTGAATACATCCCTATATACACAGTCAGGGTTATCCAAAGAGATTCGAATTGCTTGAGAAAGGTAACCGAACGCTGAAATTCAGCGTTCGGTTACCTTTCCTGGCCATTCGGCTATCCAGAGAGCAGGCAATTCGCCAAATCCTGGCGAATTGCCTGCACATACGGTGCCTGTTCGGTGCCTGTTCGAGGGCAGTGAAATCCCCATAGAGACGCAATGCTTCGGCTATTCAGAGAACACAAACCAGCAGTGAAAGGTTCCCCTAATGCCCTGCCATTCGGTGGTTTCATTCGGCAAATTTATTCAGGAGAATCCCATAGGCTTCAATGTTAAAAATATTCCCGTTTTAATTCAATATCTAATAAACCGTTTATTATAATATTCTGCAGCAAAAAGTCTCTTTATTTATAGATTTTTTAGGATACTTTAAGCATTTTTCTGAATTTTTTTAAAAAAAAATAAAAGTCCGATTTTCTTTTTTTTTTTTTTCAGTTTACTTATTTTTTTTGTAACAGCCTCTTTATTATCATTCCCTGGACCTCCTGTGAAAATTTCAGACATTTTCGCTCAGTAGTTTCTATGCAAACAGCGTTTCATTTTCCCACATTCATACAAATGGTTTTTCTAATTTATTCACTGCCTCCTCTACCTCACAGCTGCTTCGGCTCTGTGTGATTCGGCTCATGTTCGACTCCTGTTCGGCTCCTGTTCGGCTTTTTCGAAGGTTAATCCAGATGTTTTTGCTTGTTTTCAGCGTGCATTCGGTTAGTTTTCGTCAGGTTTCCTGCAGCTTTTCCCTGCAATTCGGGGGCCCTGTGCTGTTTGCTGAATACACCGCAGGGTCACCGAAATGCAGTCGGCAAAAGGAACCGAATTGAAGAGAACGAAAAGTCACCGAACGTGCGGTGACTTTTCGAATCTCTTTGGATAACCCTGAGTATCTGACAGAAGTGAATACATCCCTATATACACACAGTATCTGACAGAAGTGAATACATCCCTATATAATCACTCAACTACAACTGCCCTATTAAAAGTCTGCAATGATATCCAAGCTGGGATGGAACAAGGAAACCTAACTGGAGCCATCTTCCTTGATTTTGCCAAGGCCTTTGACACAGTAGACCATGGCATCTTGTTAGAAAAACTTAAAAACTCTGGCATTGGTGATCGCACGTTAACCTGGTTTCAATCATATGTATCCGACCGATCACAATATGTGTCAATTTCTGGCAGCTCCTCCCTCCCCCTCCCAGTCACGTGCGGTGTACCCCAAGGCTCGATACTTGGCCCTCTGCTATTCACAATATTCATAAATGATCTGCCCAACGTCTGCAAAGCCTCAACTGTACATATGTACACAGACGACACTGTAATCTATTCCAGCAAACCAAATCTCCCGCAGCTGGAGGCCGTGCTGCAAGAACAATTCACAGGGGTAGAAAAGTGGATCAAACACAACAAACTTTTTTTAAATAATGACAAAACTGTAACGATGCTTTTTGGAACAAAACCTAAACTACACAAATTGCAAAATCCCCATCTATGTGTGGGGACAAAATCAAATGACACGCTGACCACAGTCACTTCTCTCAAATATCTAGGTATGTGGTTAGACCCAAATCTATCCTTTGGCCCCACATCGAAAAACTCTCATCTAAACTTTACCCCAAACTAGGCGCCCTGTACAGAAACAAGTCCTGCCTGAGCCCCGCGGTTACAAAGCAGATTGTACAACAAATGCTTATGCCAGCTATTGATTACGGAGATGTAGTGTATGCAGCCGCCCCGCAAACACACCTTCAGAAACTTACTACATTATATAACTCATTCTGCCGCTTTGCATTACAATCAGGGTTATCCAAAGAGATCCGAATTGCTTGTGAAAGGTAACCGAACGCTGAAAATCAGTGTTCGGTTACCTTTCCTGGCCATTCGGCTATCCAGAGGGCAGGCAATTCGCCAAATCCTGGCGAATTGCCTGAACATACGGTGCCTGTTCGGTGCCTGTTCGAGGGCAGTGAAATCCCCATGAAAAAGCACTGCTTCGGCTATTCAGAGAACACAAACCAGCAGTGAAAGGTTCCCCTAATGCCCTGCCATTCGGTGGTTTAATTCGGCAAGTTAATTCAGGAGAATCCCATAGGCTTCAATGTTAAAAATATTCCCGTTTTAATTCAATATCTAATAAACCGTTCAGTATAAAATTCTGCAGCAAAGTTTCTCTTTATTTATAGATTTTTTAGGACACTTTAAGCATTTTTCTGTTTTTTTTATTATTTTTTTAAAAGTCCGATTTTTTTTTATTTATTTTTTCAGTTTACTTATTTTTTTTGTAACAGCCCTCTTTATTATCATTCCCTGGACCTCCTGTGAAAATTTCAGACATTTTCGCTCAGTAGTTTCTTTGCAAACAGCGTTTCATTTTCCCAGATTCATACAAATGGTTTTTCTAATTTATTCACTGCCTCCTCTACGTCACAGCTGCTTCGGCTCTGTGTGATTCGGCTCCTGTTCGGCTCCTGTTCGGCTTCTTCGAAGGTTAATCCAGATGTTTTTGCTTGTTTTCAGCGTGCATTCGGTTAGTTTTCGTCAGGTTTTTTCGGCAGCTTTTCCCTGCAATTCGGGGACCCTGTGCTGTTTGCTGAATACACCGCAGGGTCACCAAAATGCAATCGGCAAAAGGAACCGAATTGAAGAGAACGAAAAGTCACCGAACGTGCGGTGACTTTTCGAATCTCTTTGGATAACCCTGAATGTAACTACATGACCCACCATCGTGACATGTTAAAAGAGCTAAACTGGCCGTCGCTGGAATCCAGACGCACCCTTCACCTTTCCAGCCTGGTGTTTAAGAGCTTTTCTGGGAAGCTACCACCCTACCTGAATAGACTGCTTCCCCCAGCAGCTCCCTCATCCTATAACCTCCGATCCAGGACCAGCACCTTACTTACAATACCACAATACAAAAAGACAGTGGCTCGATCCTCATTTTCCTACAGAGTACCACAAATATGGAATAACCTCCCAGACACCATCAAATCTTCACCCAGTCTTAAGTCACTCGAGCTCCTTACTAACATACCTCAATACAGAATGCACCTGTAAACATGTAACACAGTGACTATATACAGAATGCACCTGTAAACATGTAACACAGTGACTATATACAGAATGCACCTGTAAGCATGTAACATAGTGACTATATACAGAATGCGCCTGTAAACATGTAACATAGTGACTATATACAGAATGCACCTGTAAACATGTAACACAGTGACTATATACAGAATGCACCTGTAAACATGTAACATAGTGACTATATACAGAATGCACCTGTAACCATGTAACACAGTGACTATATACAGAATGCACCTGTAAACATGTAACACAGTGACTATATACAGAATGCACCTGTAAGCATGTAACATAGTGACTATTAACAGAATGCGCCTGTAAACATGTAACATAGTGACTATATACAGAATGCACCTGTAAACATGTAACACAGTGACTATATACAGAATGCACCTGTAAACATGTAACATAGTGACTATATACAGAATGCACCAGTAAACATGTAACACAGTGACTATATACAGAATGCACCTGTAAGCATGTAACATAGTGACTATATACAAAATGCACCTGTAAGCATGTAACATAGTGACTATATACAGAATGCGCCTGTAAACATGTAACATAGTGACTATATACAGAATGCACCTGTAAGCATGTAACATAGTGACTATATACAGAATGCACCTGTAAACATGTAACACAGTGACTATATACAGAATGCACCTGTAAACATGTAACATAGTGACTATATACAGAATGCACCTGTAAACATGTAACACAGTGACTATATACAGAATGCACCTGTAAGCATGTAACATAGTGACTATATACAGAATGACCTGTAAACATGTAACAGTGACTATATACAGAATGCGCCTGTAAGCATGTAACATAGTGACTATATACAGAATGCGCCTGTAAACATGTAACATAGTGACTATATACAGAATGCACCTGTAAACATGTAACATAGTGACTATATACAGAATGACCTGTAAACATGTAACAGTGACTATATACAGAATGCACCTGTAAACATGTAACATAGTGACTATATACAGAATGCGCCTGTAAACATGTAACATAGTGACTATATACAGAATGCACCTGTAAACATGTAACACAGTGACTATATACAGAATGCGCCTGTAAACATGTAACAGTGACTATATACAGAATGCACCTGTAAACATGTAACACAGTGACTATATACAGAATGCGCCTGTAAACATGTAACATAGTGACTATATACAGAATGCACCTGTAAACATGTAACACAGTGACTATATACAGAATGCGCCTGTAAACATGTAACATAGTGACTATATACAGAATGCACCTGTAAACATGTAACATAATGACTATGTTTCTACATATTTATTTTCTGTTAATCTTTATATTTGTGTTTTTTTTTTGTTTTGTTTTTTAATATCTTGCATTGTATTACTTTGTATTTCTGTAACTGTAACAATTCAATGTTCTTGAACACAGGACATACTTGAAAACGAGAGAAATCTCAATGTATCCTTCCTGGTAAAATCCTTTATAAATAAATAAATAAATAAATACATAGTATCTGACAGAAGTGAATACACCCCTATATATACAGAATCTGACAAGTGATTGTACCCCTATATATACAGTATCTGACAAGTGATTGTACCCCTATATATACAGAATCTGACAAGTGATTGTACCCCTATATATACAGTATCTGACAGAAGTGAATACATCCCTATATACACACAGTATCTGACAGAAGTGAATACATTAGACATGTGCACAGCACACAATTTCGTTTTGAACTAATGAATTAATCCTAAAATGCAATTTATTTAGTTGATAAAGAAATTTGTTTTCAGTTCTTTAGTATGAAAACTAATTTCATTCATCTGAAAACCAGTGGATACAATAACTATTGTAGTGGCTCCTCAGAGGGCTGAGATCGCTGCTTGTTACAGTATCTCTCACTCTCAGCACAATGTGGGCCATATTACATAGTTGGTGCAAACTTAACCAGAGCTGTTGTAAACTTCCCAGAGCCATTATAGCTTATGGAGGTTTTCAGTTTACAACAGCTCTGGTTAAGTTAGCACCAACATTGTAATACTGCCCCGTGTCAGGCAAAGCTGTTACAGTAACTGACTGCTGCTCATCACAGCGCTCAGAGTTTCAGTAAAACTAGTAAATAATATTTTTATATATAAGAGGTTAGAACAATATTATTTCCTTGTTTTACTGAAACTCTGAGCGCTGTTACAGTCGGTTACTGTAACAGCTGAGACTGATACATTGTTCTGAGAGATAATATAACAAGCAGCCGATCTCAGCGCTCACAGCCACTGGATTTAAAGGGCTAAAAAGAAAAGGCTCCTCTCTGTATAATGTATAGAACATCCTCCTGAATTAATGTCCCTCTCTGTATAGAACATCCTCCTCAATTTATACCTTTCTCTGTATAATGTATAGAACATCCTCCTGCATTAATTAATGACCCTCTCTGTATAGAACATCCTACTGCATTGGCATGTGGAGGGTGCAGAACTTCGGATGTTGTGCTCTTCATTGCTGGTCTCCTTCACTCATCAATGTAATATCACAAAAAGGACTGAAACTAAAATGTAGTGCATTTTATTTTAGTTTCTTTCGTTTTTGGTACTGAGCAGTTTCGTATCTCTTGAGTCATACGAAAACTAAATTATCCCAAAATTCGGACTAAATCGTTTTAGTACTAAAACGAATGCACATGTCTAGAATACATCCCTATATACACACAGTATCTGACAGAAGTGAATACATCCCTATATACATAGTATCTGACAGAAGTGAATACACCCCTATATACACAGTATCTGACAGAAGTGAATACACCCTATATACACAGTATCTGACAGCAGTGAAGACACCCCTTGTGATGTTTGGGGGCTCACAGAGCACATGCACAATGTCTTTCACAAACAGAACAGCTTTATTCACCCTTTCAGGGCAGGCAAAAAGGCAACTTAATAAGTACACGCTTGGGTTCAGCGAATTTAAAGCAAAGTCCTGATCTTCAGCACAAATAAACAGAAAAATAATGGTGGCTCACCAACGCTTTAAACAGTCCCAAACCTGGGGAATCCTTTCCCCAAAAGGTAGAAGCTTCTCCAGCAATGCACAGCACGTCTCCTGCTTTTGGAACACACACACTTTCCCTTTTCCTTTTCCTTTTCCTTTCCCTTTCCTTTCCCTTTACTCCCACAATCCTGTCTGGGAGTTGCTGGCTTTTAAACCTCTTCCTGGACAGGAAGATTAACCCTGTGGTTGCCCTTAAAGGGACCACAACCCAAATAGCAGTGAAACATATTGTCCATCCAGGACCCAGCCCTGCCGACCTCTACACCCTATATATACAGTATCTGACAAGTGATTACACCCCTATATACACAGTATCTGACAAGTGATTACACCCCGATATATACACAGTATCTGACAAGTGATTACACCCCGATATATACACAGTATCTGACAAGTGATTACACCCCGATATATACACAGTATCTGACAAGTGATTACACCCCGATATATACACAGTATCTGACAGAAGTGATTACACCCCTATATACACAGTATCTGACAGAAGTGAATATACCCCTATATACACAGTATCAGAAAGAACTGAATACAGTTCTATCCTATTATTCTGCTTCCCTAGTAAAGCTGTGAGGCGTGGATGCTTTAGACTATCTAAGTCTGTATTTGACCAGTACTCACACGACGAAAGCTCCGCAGTGTCAACTCAGCAAAACTGACACATAAAAAGATGAATCCAGTTGAAGACTTTAATGATCAGACTGACAATCTTGTAATAGTGTACGGCAATGCAGGTGAAAGACATTAGTTTCTGTCCAGCAGTTAACACAGAATGGCTGCTATGTGACCAGGAAGTAACTTAGAAACAAGAGGGGTGGAAACTAGTTGGATACAGCAAGGCTAAGGAAACCCAGCAGGGACAAAATAGCTATAAAAGATAGTTGCTAGCAGCAAAAGTCAGATTCAACACATAACACAAAAATATACAATAAATCCTAAATCATGGGGCATGACACTCCCCATCTGAAATCTTAAGATTTCAAAATAAACTAACACTAAAACTTTAAATGTCCTCCTGGAAACCCAATGCGGAGACCTGAAAAACAGAGGTAAAACATTCAATGATACAACTTTACAGTTTATAGCCAGTAACTAAGTCAACAGTCTTGAAGGTAGGCCATAGTTCCAGATGCGAGGAGAAAAGTTAACCCATCTTCGTGCTGGGGAAGCCGCACTAGGCCAAAAATTCCACCAACACAATTGTAATCCAACTGGCTGTTTGTGGAAAGGCTTCTGCTGAGATCAGAAACTCTTAACTGACCTTTTCCCTTGGCAGAAGGCGTATCAGTTCGGTGATTGGTCGGAAGAAACTATGTACCACACCTCCTTTTAGTCCCCTTGACCTTCACTTTTCGGATTCTTCCATCGTCACTGGGCATAACCTAAGTGACAAGACCCATTGGCAGGAGTTGGGAATCCACAAACTTCTGAATGGCTTTGCGCTGTAGTGTGACTGCATATTTGTCCTTCTCTGATTCAAAGATCTCTCCTTCCTGGTGCTTGGGTTTGCGCAGCCTCTTCTTCTTGAAGTAAGCATCAGTCAGGTGCTTTGGAACCTTGACACTTGAGATATTGACTTTTGTGGACGTGGCAATAACAAATTTCTGGTGAGCTCTACTCGGGGGCACCCGGTTGATAACCTGTGGTCCTGTTACCAGCAGAAGGCCAGACTGGAGCTGCTTAAGAAAAACCACACACTTCCCCCTGTGGCATCCATTGAGGAGTATAAGTACAGTCCCAGGAGTGATGGAGGAGCGCAGGTTGCGTTTGTGCTGGCTGAAAGGCTTCTTGTCATGGCTTAACAGCTCCTTGGAACATCTTCAGTGGAATAATAGCGAGGCATTTTACGCAGTTTGACTACACGTGTGCCGCCTGTCACGGTTCCCGGATCCCACCACGCAGTACTTAACCCCCAACACTCCACAAAACCCAGAAGCTACCAACAGTGTAGCTGTGAATGATCCCTATCTGTCTGGTCCTTAGAATTGGCCAGGTAAACTAGCTAGACAGAAAAGGGTTAACAATACGGAGAGGAGTCAGCCGAGCCAGAATCAGGAATACAGAGTTCAGAATGGTCAAATGGAATAGCTGGGTCGGTATCAGAGCAGTAGCGGAGTACAAGAAAAATAGTCTAGGGCAACAGAAGGCAGAATGGTCAGAACACAAGCAGAGGTCAATAACAGGTTAAATCAATATAGCAGTCAGGTACAAGGAGCTCAGGTATGGATAACCACGATCTGGCAACTTCTGAAACTATACTGAGGGTTTTTAAAGACCTTCACCAGACCACGCCCCCCACTCAAGCCACACCTCATGCAATCACCTCCCTGCCTGTCTCCATTTAAACCGGGCAGTGGTCAGCGAGCAGCATGAGACTTGCTGTCCTCAAGCACACAGGTAGGGCTGGAAGCCCCCAATGTTACAGTACCCCCTTCTCCACGGGAGGCCACCGGACGTGCAACAGGACGAGCGGCAATACGACCACCAGGGCGATTGGGGTGCGAGGCATGGAACGCCCTGACCAACCTAGAGGCAGACATGTCGGAAGCTGGAATCCAGGACCAGTCTTCCGGGCCATAGCCCACCCAATCGACCAAGTACTGCAGAACACCCCTGCACAGCCTAGAATCCAAAACCCCCCTAACCTCATACTCTGATTCACCATCAACCTGAACAGGTGGAGGAGGAGGAACGACCCGCGTGTACCTGTTACACAACAAAGGTTTCAGTAGGGAGGTGTGAAAGACGTTGTGCAAGCGAAGATGTTTAGGAAGGGCAAGAGCATAAGCCACAGGGTTAACACGGCGAATGATCTTATATGGACCAATAAACCGAGGTGCCATTTTCATAGAAGGCACCCGTAACTTCACGTTCCTAGTAGACAACCAAACTCTATCCCCCACGTTATAGGAGGGAGCTTGTAACCTATGCCTGTCAGCCTTGCGTTTCTGGACAGCAACATTGCGCTCCATATTTACGCGAATCTGTCTCCAAATCTCTTGCAGTTGAGTGAGATGGTCATCGAGAGCCGGGATGGCCTGTTCATTAAACTGAAGCGGTAGAGCCGGAGGGAAAAAACCATAGATAGCAGAAAAAGGAGAGTGGCCAGTGGTCTCGTAACGGCGTTATTACGTGCATACTCAGCCCAGGGCAACAACTCCGACCAATTGTCTTGTTGTTGTGTGGTAAAGCAACGTATGTACTGCTCGAGACCCTGATTTGCCCTCTCTGCTGCCCCATTGGTTTGTGGATGGTATGCTGAAGAGAAGGCCAATCGCACCCCCATCTCCGCACAGAAAACCCTCCAGAAACGAGAGACGAACTGAGCTCCTCTGTCAGAGACTATTTCAGACGGAACCCCATGTATTCCTACAATCTCTCTAGCAAAGACAACCGCCAGTTCTCTGGCTGTAGGAAGCTTAGGTAAAGGGACAAAATGAGCCATTTTGGAGAAGCGGTCTACAACTGTCAGAACCACAGTATGACCTTTGGACTTCGGCAAGTCCACAATAAAATCCATAGATAGATGAGACCAAGGCCTCTTAGGCATGGGTAAAGGCTGCAATAGACCGACAGGCAAGGTTTTACTGGTTTTGCATCTGGCACAGACTTGACAAGCCAAAACAAACAGGCGTACGTCCTGTCGCATGGTGGGCCACCAGAACTGTCTGGAAATACTGGTAAGAGTCTTAGTAATACCAGGATGACCTGCTGGTTTAGAATCATGAAACATTATGAGTAATTCTTGTCTTTCCTTTTCAGGTACAAACAACATATCTGGAGGCTTGTCAGGTGGAGCCCCCACTTGAGCTGCCTGGAGGCGTTCCAGGAAAGGCGAGGAGACAGCAATGACCACCTGGCCTGTCTCGAGTTCAAACGTTTAGCATCCCCGATGTACGTAAGGTTCTTATGATCAGTGATTATCAACAAAGGATCAAGAGTACCTTCCAACAAATGTCTCCACTCTGACAGGGCAGACACAATAGCAAGCAATTCTCTGTTGCCAATATCATAATTGCATTCTGCTGGTGATAATTTTCTTGAAAAGAACCCACAAGGATGTAGTGGTTTCCCTGGAGATTCTCTTTGAGACAGGACAGCCCCAATGCCTATCTCAGAAGCATCAACCTCAAGAATAAACGGAATCCTGGGATCAGGATGCCGTAACACGGGAGCGGAAGTGAAAGCCTGTTTGAGGGCTTCGAATGCTTGTTTAGATTGAGAAGACCAGATCTGGTACTTCAGACCTTTACGTGTCATATTAATGATAGGGGAGGCTATAGCGGAATAATTCTTGATAAATCTCCTATAATAGTTAGAAAACCCCAGAAACCTCTGTATGGCTTTGAGACCTTGAGGAAGAGGCCATTCTGAGATGGCCGTGAGTTTAGAAGGATCCATCTCAAAACCCTCTGGAGTGATAATGTACCCAAGGAATTTCACGGTAGTAATGTCGAATAAACACTTCTCTAGTTTGCAATAAAGACCATTGTCCAGTAATTTAGCTAATACCTGTCTGACATGTGCATGGTGGGTTTTCAGATCGGGAGAGTAAATCAATATATCGTCTAGGTATACTATAACAAAGGTTTGCAAGAAATCTCTGAGCACATCATTAATAAAATCCTGGAATACCGCTGGAGCATTACAAAGACCGAAAGGCATGACCAAGTATTCATAATGCCCACTCCTGGTGTTAAATGCTGTTTTCCACTCATGCCCCTCTTTTATGCGTATCAAATTGTAAGCTCCTCTTAAATCAAGTTTAGTGTATACTGCTGAACCTCTTAACCTGTCGAACAGTTCCGATATGAGAGGGATAGGGTACACGTTCTTAATGGTGATCTTGTTAAGCCCCCTATAATCAATACACGGGCGTAAATCTCCTTTTTTCGACACAAAAAAGAATCCAGCCCCTGCTGGAGAAGAGGAACGTCGGATAAAACCTCTCTCCAAATTCTCCTTGATATACTCCTCCATAATTTGGTTCTCCTTTATGGAAAGAGGATATACTTTGCCTCGAGGAGGCATGGTACCCGGATGAATATCAATAGCACAATCATATGGTCTATGTGGAGGTAGTTTGTCTGCCTCTCTTTTATCAAATACAGCCCTGAGGTCTGCATATTGTTCAGGAACTTCAGTAGACAATGGAGGGGCTGTGGGTGTGTTCAGGGCACCGACATGCTGAATGGGTATTAAACAAGTCCCAAAACATGCAGAACTCCAAGACAGTATCTCTCCTTTAACCCAATCAATAACGGGATTGTGTTCCACCAACCAGGGGAAACCAAGTACAACAGGATTGGAAGGTGAGTGGATAACTTGGAATATGATCTTTTCTTTATGCAAGAGACCAGTAGTAAGAACTACTGTAATCGTATCGTGAGTAATCCTAGGGCAGGATAACGGCCTGCCATCTATGGCTTCAACGGCTAAGGGTGTCTCTCTTACAACCAGAGGTAGAGAAATGGAAGAAGCGTAGTTAACATCAATAAAGTTACCAGCAGCCCCAGAATCCACAAAAGCGGTGTTATGTGTGGTCTTGGTCTCCCAAGCCAAGGATACTGGTAACATAAGTTTAGTGTCTTTGATAGGAGACATGCATGTCACACCCAAGGCCTGTCTCCTCAGCTGCCTTAGGTGCGGTAGTTTTCCGGCTTATCATGCAGCTTAGGGCGAGTAGGACATTGAAATCGTACATGTCCCTCCAAACCACAATACAGGCACAATCCCTCACGAAAACGCCTTGTTCTCTCCTCCTCTGTAAGCCTAGTACGGCCTAGTTGCATAGGCTCTGAGGGAGGAGATAACTCTCTGGGTGGTGCTTGAAAGACAGGGGCCAACCTAGGTAACGGTCTCTTGGGTCTCTCTCTTGGAGTCTTTCTATCCCTTATCTGATTATCCAGATCTATACAGTAATCAATGAGTTCACACAATACCTCAGGTAGTTTACGTGGAGCTAATTCATGCATCAACGACTCTGATAACCCCTCCATAAAAGCCAGAACCAGTGTCTCATTTGTCCAGTTCACATCAGAAATTAAGGTTTTAAATTCTATGGCATAATCAGACACAGTCCTGTTCCCTTGACGTATGCGGAACAAGGATTTGCCGGCTATCGTGGCCTTTCTGGTAGGATTAAATGTACGTTGTAACTCGGCTATGAATTCTTTATAATCCCGTACAATAGGTCTTTCTGCCTCCCATAAAGGAGTCGCCCATGTCAACGCTCTGCCAGACAGATGGTTAATAATAAACCCCACTTTGGCAATGTCAGAGAAAAACATTTGTGGATTTAATTTAAAATGAATATCCACATGGACCAAAAATCCCCGGCACTCAGAGGGAGTACCGTCAAACCTCATAGGAGCGGTCATGTGTACCTGGGATGTCTGAACGACAGGGGGCTCAGGTATAGCAGGCGGGGGTGCAACCCAACCGGTTCCAGGTGTGCAGTACGATTCAGGATAGTTTGTAAGGCAATGGCAAACTGATCCATCCTATGATCCTGCTCATCCTGTCTGGATACAAAGGTAGCCAAGTGCTGTGTTAAATCTGCGGGATCCATATTGGCCAGATCGTAATGTCACGGTTCCCGGATCCCACCACGCAGTACTTAACCCCCAACACTCCACAAAACCCAGAAGCTACCAACAGTGTAGCTGTGAATGATCCCTATCTGTCTGGTCCTTAGAATTGGCCAGGTAAACTAGCTAGACAGAAAAGGGTTAACAATACGGAGAGGAGTCAGCCGAGCCAGAATCAGGAATACAGAGTTCAGAATGGTCAAATGGAATAGCCGGCTCGGTATCAGAGCAGTAGCGGAGTACAAGAAAAATAGTCTAGGGCAACAGAAGGCAGAATGGTCAGAACACAAGCAGAGGTCAATAACAGGTTAAATCAATATAGCAGTCAGGTACAAGGAGCTCAGGTATGGATAACCACGATCTGGCAACTTCTGAAACTATACTGAGGGTTTTTAAAGACCTTCACCAGACCACGCCCCCCACTCAAGCCACACCTCATGCAATCACCTCCCTGCCTGTCTCCATTTAAACCGGGCAGTGGTCAGCGAGCAGCATCAGACTTGCTGTCCTCAAGCACACAGGTAGGGCTGGAAGCCCCCAACGTTACACCGCCATTCTAATCCCTACCGACTGTGTTTGACACAGTAGCTCTAGCCTTCTCTTTTTTCTTCCTTTCAATCTTTGTTTCTGGGGCTTTGTACTTGCACTTGCAGTGGGCTTTCCTTGCAGAACAGGAATATTTCCCAATTCCGCGGATTGGCACTGGATTCCGGCTGGCATGGTGCCAGTTCGCCTTCTTCACAGCCTTGGTTTTCTTCTTCAAGGTGCGCTTTAAAGAGGCAAATCGAGCAGCTGATTGCTGTAAATTGTTAGGTAGCTTTTCTCTAAGCGTACGAAATGGTAAGGGTGATACCCAGCTATTGGCATCATCCTGAGGGAATTCTTTATCCTCTCTTGCCAGTGCTAGTTTGTTGTCATCATTGTCAGAATTGAACAATGTGGCTCCAAAGGTGTTATCCCAGGACTGAAAGACATTTAATTTATCTTGGTCGTCATGCTGCCATTTGTTGCTGTTCAATTTCTCCTTCACTCTGTAATGGTGTGGGCACGGTTCAAGATAGCTGTTGCAACCATTTGGCAAGATAGGTGTTTTGAAGGAAGCAATCTTCATTTCCCTTATACAAACATTGCCTATGATAACCCAACCTAGATCAAGGCGTTGAGCGAATGGAGCATCATGTGGACCATTAATTTGTTGCCGTACCTTATGTACTCTGAGGATATCTCTGCCCAGGAGAATTAGGATATCTGCATTCTTGTCAAGGGCTGGAATTTCGTTAGCTATAGCCTTCAGATGAGGATGGTGTAGGGCAGCTTCTGGTGTAGGGATCTCTTGCTTGTTAGATGGGATCTGGTTGCATTCGAGAAGTGTGGGTAACGGTAATTCCAGATTGCCACCAAGAGAAGCTACAATGAATCTGCTGGCTCTTCTTCCAGAGACCTCTGTAATGCCACAACATGTATCTAAAGTATAAGGGGAAGAGTCTCCTTTTATGTTGAAAAGATCAAAGAGTTCTGTTCTTGCGAGGGACCGATTGCTCTGATTGTCCAGGATGGCGTATACTTTAGCAGACTTTCCTGGGTGATCCTGGTGATATATGTTAACTAAGCATATTTTAGCACAAGACTTGTCGCAAAGATCTTCACCGCATACTGCTGTACAAGAAGAGGACACTATGGTAACTTCCTGATCTGTAGTCTCCCCGCCTTGCACTGACACAGGAGGGGAGTAGGGATGTGCACCGATTTTTTTTTTGATTTTTTTTTCGGTTCGATTCGATTTTTCGCATTTTTTAACTTTTCGATTCGGCTTGTTTCGACCGCTTTCTATTTCGATTCGGTTCGGTTCGATTCGTTTTTCGGGTACATTTATTTTTCGGAATATCGACCATTTTTCGTATTTTCGTATCGCTTTACTTGTTTTTTGTATCGACTTTTCGTGATTTCGGAAATTTTCGTTTTTCGGCATTGTACATGGTTTTCGGAATATCGGCCATTGTTCGTATTTCGTGTCACATTGCTCATTTTTTTTGTATCGGCTTTTCGTGATTTCGGAAATTTTCGTCTGTTCTCCTCGTTTCAAAGCTGTCTAACTCTATTCGTTTTGATGTAAACTACTATGGTTTACTTTTTAATAATACTTTATATATTTTTTTATAATAAATTTTTGGTTTGTTTTTCGGATCCGATAATTCATTCTGTCGATACGATAATTCTGGCTATTCTATCGTGTTTTTTTAATTAACCCTTTCGCTGCTGAGGCTTTTCCCGCCCCTGTGCTGAGCTCATTTTTACCGGTTTTGCTCATCATGTTTAAATGTGTTTTTAAGGCTTATTTTAGTATATGACCCAGACATATTATATATCGTTCTTTCCGTCAGACTCGGCAGATTCATAATATGTCCTTATTATATGTATACGTCATGACCTGTCTGTATATTATTAACACAAAATGCAATAAAATATGATTTTTTCAATAATTTACAATGTGTAAAAGTGTTTTTTTTCACATTTTAACATGCGAGCAATTGCGGTATATTTTGTATGGGGTGCGCTGGTTAAAAAAAATTAGAGATGGGGTCTCGTTACATTTTTTTTTTGGGGGAAATTACACGATTTTTAACAAACGCACCGCATACAAAAATCGTTAGTGCAGCATCATTGTTCACATTATAATTGAAATGGGAAAAATATTGCTGCATTAACAAACCAAAAAAAAAGAAAAAAAACTTGTTTATTTTTTTTTTTATAAATTTTTTTAAAATAATTTTTATTTTTTTTACAAACGTTTTTTCACATTCGTGTTTGGTATCGTTGGAACGGCCATGCTCCGACAATACCAAACTTTAACCCCTAGCTGCCACGGATTGGGAGATAGGGGGTTCATTGGAACCCCCTATCTCCACCATTGGTGGCAGCTAGGGGTTAACTCCAGGACTGGCGTATCGTGCTATGCACGATGACGCCAGTCCTCAGGGGGAGTTCCCGGAAGCTTGGCCGACATCCAAGATGTCAGCCAGCTTTGGGAGAGGATTGTGAGTGACCTGATGCCTTTATGTGCTGAATAATAAGCCTGGATCCGGCCCCCACCTGGGCACAGCAATTGGCCGGAATCCCGGTTGGTGATGATTGCTGCCTGCCTTCTGTGCTAGGGAAGCGCTCGCTCGCTCACCGCTCACAGCGCATCCATAGCACAGGAGGAGCACTTGGCAAGTTGGAAATTGGCATGCGCGCACGAACCACGGACGTAAATGATCCGACTACGACAGAATTATCGTATCTCGACAGAATTATCATATCAACAGAAATATCGGATCAATGGAAAATAATAACATATAGAGTATAGAGAGAGGCAGGCACGCAGGCACTGCAGCGGCAGGCAGGGGCAGTCAGATTTTCTAACGGTCAGGAACTCAGGATCAGGACGCTGGACTAAAACAGTGCTATAGTATATATCCATTCAGTGTGCTGATGGTTATAAAATTTTAATGTATATACCAGTGGCGTCACTAGGGTTGGTGTCACCCGGTGCGGTAACTTATGGTGTCACCCCCCCCCCCGAGTTTTACAGATTTTTTTTAACTACTCTTACTCCTAAATCAGTACTCTCATATAACACTGTATATGCTCATACACACAGCGCACATTACTGTGAGGTTTATTGCTGTGGAGCTCTCTCATATGCTTACACAAATTTTTGCCAACTGCCAGCAAGTACGGTGCCTGTTCGAAGGCAGTGAAAGCACACATGGATATATATTGCCCCCTGCAGCTCTGGATATATTGCCCCCAGCAGCTCTTGATATATTGCCCCCAGCAGCTCACCCATGGATATATATTGCCTCAGCTCACATATGGATATATTGCGCCTCAGCTCACACATGGATATATTGCCCCAGACCAGCTCACACATGGATAATTGGATATATTGCCCCAGACCAGCTCACACATGGATATATTGCCCGAGCTCTCATGGATACTGCCCCCAGCTCCTCTCATGGATACTGCCCCCAGCTCCTCTCATGGATATTGCCCCAGCTCCTCTCATGGATACTGCCCCCAGCTCCTCTCATGGATATACTGCCCCAGCTCCTCTCATGGATATACTGCCCCAGCTCCTCTCATGGATATACTGCCCCAGCTCATGGATACTGCCCCAGCACATGGAATGCCCCAGCAGCTCAAGGATATGCCCCAGCAGCACCTTATGGATATGCCCCAGCACCTCATGGATTTTCCCCAGCACCTCGTGGATATGCCCCAGCTCCTCGTGGATATGCCCCAGCTCACACATGGATATGCTCCAGCTCACACATGGATATGCCCCAGCTCTCATGGATATGCCCCAGCTCAACACATGGATTTGCCCCAGCTCCTCATGGATATGCCCCAGCTCCTCATGGATATGCCCCAGCTCTCGTGGACATGCCCCAGCTCCTCGTGACATGCCCCAGCTCCTCGTGGATATGCCCCAGCTCTCGTGGATATGCCCCAGCACCTCCTGCATATGCCCCAGCTCCTCGTGGATATGCCCCAGCACCTCCTGCATATGCCCCAGCACCTCGTGGATAATGCCCCAGCTCCTCCTGGACATGTCCCAGCTCCTCGTGGATATGCCCCAGCTCCTCGTGGATATGCCCCAGCACCTCGTGGATATGCCCCAGCACCTCGTGGATAATGCCCCAGCTCCTCGTGGACATGCCCCAGCTCCTCGTGGATATGCCCCAGCTCCTCGTGGATATGCCCCAGCTCCTCGTGGATATGCCCCAGCACCTCGTGGATAATGCCCCAGCACCTCGTGGATAATGCCCCAGCTCCGCGTGAATATGCCCCAGCTCCTCGTGGATATGCCCCAGCTCCTCGTGGATATGCCCCAGCTCACACATGGATATGCCCCAGCTCCTCATGGATTTGCCCCAGCACATGGAATGCCCCAGCACCTCATGATAATGGCCCCAGCTCACCTCCGCCGCCTTTTTCGCTCCCTCAGAGCGTCCGGCAGCGCGCAGCTTGGTCGCTCGCCAGGGGGAGCCACGTGACCAGCCGCGATTGGCTGGTGAGTGGTGACGTGTTTCCTCCAGGCGAGCGCCGAAGCTGCATGCTTCGGACGCTCGCAGGGAGCGAAAAATGCGGCGGAGGGTGAGACACCCGCCCTTAGGGTGATGGTGTCACCCTAAAGGCGGGTGTTCACCTGGTGTGGGCCGCACCCCCCGCCCCCACGTAGCGACGCCACTCGTATATACATTTAATGGCCGCACGCCCACGGACTTACTCTATCCAAACAAAGTTCAGAATGATGTGAAACATTGGGACTTTTTGGATAGATTTCGATTTTCGACTATCCAAAAGTTAAAAAAATAAAAATGGTCGAAATCTAATGCAAAAGTCCCGATGTTTCACATCGGGATGTCAGATATTAATAGGCTTGTGCACCGATTTTTTTTTCGGTTCGATTTGGTTCAATTTGTTCTGATGTTTAAAATTTTTCATTCGGCTCGTTTCGACCGATTTCTGTTTCGATTCGGTTTGGTTTGGCTCGTTTTCGTGTACATTTTTTTTTTTGAATATCGACCATTTTTCGTATTTTCGGGTCACTTTGCTGGTTTTTTGTATAGACTTTTCGTGATTTCGGAAATTTTCATTTTTTTCGGAACGTCTGTTCTCCTCGTTTCAAAGTGTATAACTCTATTCGTTTTGACGTAAACTACTACGGTTTACTTTTTTATACTTTATACTAGTTGTAAAGCCTGCCCAGAGGGCAGTCTATTGTGGATAAACTGCCCCTGCTCATGTATACTGCCCCAGCACGTGGATATTGCCCCAGCACGTGGATACTGCCCCAGCACGTGGATACTGCCCCAGAACGTGGATACTGCCCCAGCACGTGGATACTGCCCCAGAACGTGATACTGCCCCAGCAGGTGGATACTGCCCCAGCACGTGGATATTGCCCCAGCACGTGGATATTGCCCCAGCACGTGGATATTGCCGCAGCACGTGGATACTGCCCCAGCACGTGGATACTGCCCCAGCACGTGGATATTGCCCCAGCACGTGGATATTGCCCCAGCACGTGGATATTGCCGCAGCACGTGGATACTGCCCCAGCACGTGGATATTGCCCCAGCACGTGGATATTGCCCCAGCACGTGGATATTGCCCCAGAACGTGGATACTGCCCCAGCACGTGGATACTGCCCCAGCACGTGGATACTGCCCCAGAACGTGGATACTGCCCCAGCAGGTGGATACTGCCCCAGCACGTGGATACTGCCCCAGCACGTGGATATTGCCCTGCTCATGTATACTGCCCCAGCTCGTGGATACTGCCCCTGCTCATGTATACTGCCCCAGCTCGTGGATACTGCCCCAGCACGTGGATATTGCCCCAGCACGTGATACTGCCCCAGCACGTGGATACTTGCCCCAGAACGTGGATACTGCCCCAGCAGGTGGATACTGCCCCAGCACGTGGATATTGCCCCAGCACGTGGATATTGCCCCAGCACGTGGATATTGCCGCAGCACGTGGATACTGCCCCAGCACGTGGATACTGCCCCAGCACGTGGATATTGCCCCAGCACGTGGATATTGCCCCAGCACGTGGATATTGCCGCAGCACGTGGATACTGCCCCAGCACGTGGATATTGCCCCAGCACGTGGATATTGCCCCAGAACGTGGATACTGCCCCAGCACGTGGATACTGCCCCAGCACGTGGATACTGCCCCCAGCACGTGGATACTGCCCAGAACGTGGATACTGCCCCAGCAGGTGGATACTGCCCCAGCACGTGGATACTGCCCCCAGCACGTGGATATTGCCGCAGCACGTGGATACTGCCCCAGCACGTGGATACTGCCCCAGCACGTGGATATTGCCCCAGCACGTGGATATGCCGCAGCACGTGGATACTGCCCCAGCACGTGGATACTGCCCCAGCACGTGGATATTGCCCCAGCACGTGGATACTGCCCCAGCACGTGGATACTGCCCCAGCTCGTGGATACTGCCCCTGCACGTGGATACTGCCCCAGCACGTGGATACTGCCAGCACGTGGATACTGCCCCAGCACGTGATACTGCCCCCCCCCGCTCGTGGATATGGCCCCCCCGCTCGTGGATATGGCCCCCCCGCTCGTGGATATGGCCCCCCCGCTCGTGGATATGGCCCCCCCGCTCGTGGATATGGCCCCCCCGCTCGTGGATATGGCCCCCCCGCTCGTGGATATACCACACCTACATCGGCCCTCCAGCGATGGCGGTCCCGCGTCCCGCTCCAGCGTCCTCTCTCGCTCCGTTGGTCGCCGGGATGACGTCACGAAAGCCTTTGACCCCCCGGGGTCAAAGGCTTTCGTGACGTCATTCCGGCGAACAACGGAGCGAGAGAGGACGCTGGAAGCGGGACCGCCATCGCTGGAGGAGCTAAGGGCCGATGTAGGTGAGTATCTGTAGGCAACATCCCCCTACATTGGCCCGGAGCCTCAGCGGTGGCTGTCGTAGGCTGCTCGGCCGGCCTCCAGGCTTAGGCGAGCCCCCGGCTCGGCTGGGCCTGTAGGCCCAAGCCAAGCCGGGGGCTCGCCTGAGCCTGGAGGCCGGCCGAGCAGCCTGCGACAGCCGGAGGAGGTCACCGCTGGAGCTCAGGGCTAATGTAGGTGAGTAATGTGCTCTCCACACCCACCCTGCTTACTCGGCCGGTATCCAAGCTTAGGCGAGCCCCCGGCTTGGCTTGGGCCTAGAGGCCCTGCCGAGCCGGGGACTCGCCTGAGCATGGAGGCCGGTCGAGTTGCATGCTCGGCCGTCCTCCCAGGCTCAGGGGAGTCCCTGGCTCGGCTGGGCCTCTAGGCCCAAGCCAAGCCGGGGGCTCGCCTGAGCCTGGATGCCGACCAAGCTTAGGCGAGCCCCCGGCTTGGCGTGGGCCTAGAGGCCCAGCCGAGCCGGGGACTCGCCTGAGCCTGGAGGACGCCCGAGCATGCAACTCGACCGGCCTCCATGCTCAGGCGAGTCCCCGGCTCGCAGGGCCTCTAGGCCCAAGCCAAGCCGGGGGCTCGCCTACGCTTGGATACCGCCGAGCAAGCCGGGTGTGTGTGTGTGTGTGTGTAGAGCACATACTCACCTACATCGGCCTCGAGTCCTCCACCGGTTCCACACATACTCACCGACATCGGCCCTTAGCTCCTCCAGCGATGGCGGTCCGCTTGCAGCATCCTCTCTCCGTTGTTCGCCAGGATGACGTCACGAAAGCCTTTGACCCCCCGGGGGTCAAAGGCTTTCGTGACGTCATTCCGGCGAGCAACGGAGAGAGGAATGCTGCAAGCGGGACCGCCATCGCTGGAGGAGCTAAGGGCCGATGTCGGTGAGTATGTGTTAGGCAACATCGGCCCTGAGCTCCAGCGGTGACCTCCTCCGGCCGAGCAGGCTGCTCGGCCGCCTCTACGCTTAGGCGAGTCCCCGGCTCGGCTGGGCCTGTAGGCCCAAGCCAAGCCGGGGGCTCGCCTAAGCCTAGAGGCCCGCCGAGCAGCCAGCGGCAGCCGGAGGAGGTCTCCGTTGGAGCTCGGGGCCGATTTTTTGTTGTGTTTGTTTGGGAACTTCGGCCCCGATCCTCCAGCGGTGACCTCCTCCGGCTGCCGCTGGCTGCTCGGCGGCCTCTAGGCTTAGGCGAGTCCCCGGCTCGGTTTGGCCTACAGGCTCGGTTTCGCCTGAGCATGGAGGCCGTCGGCAGCCGTCACCGCTGGAGCTCAGGGACGCAGTAGGGGTTATGTATGTTTGTGTACCGCGGTGACCTCTTCCGGCCGAGCGGGCTGCTCGGCCGGCCTCTAGACTCAGGCGAGTCCCCGCTCGGTCTGGGCCTGTAGGCCCATGCCGAGCCGGGGGCTCGCCTGAGCCTGGAGGCGGTCGAGCAGCCCGCTCGACCGGAGGAGGTCACCGCTGGAGTTCTGGGCCGAATTTTTCGATTGTGTTATGGGTATTTCGTCCCTGAGCTCCAGCGGGGACCGGCGGCCTGCTCGGCGGACCTCCAGGCTTAGGCGAGTCCCCGGCTCGGCTGGGCCTGTAGGCCCAAACCGAGCTGGGGGCTCGCCCGAGCCTGGAGGCCCGCCGAGCAGGCCGCCGGTCCCCGTTGGAGCTCAGGGACGACGTATGGAGTTATGTATGTTTTTTTTGAACTTCGGCCCCGATCCTCCAGCGCTGAGCGGATGCCGAGCGGCTGCTCAGCCGGCTTCTAGGCTCAGGCGAGTCCCCGGCTCGGCTTGCCTACAGGCCCAGCCGAGCCGGGGACTCGCCTGAGCCTAGAGGCCGGCTGAGCAGCCCGCTCGGCAGCCGGTCACCGCTGGAGGATCGGGGCCGATTTAGGTGAGTATGTTTTGTGAACTTCAGCCCCGAACCTCCAGCGCTGACCGACTGCCGGCGGCCTATTCGGCGGACCTCTAGGCTCAGGCGAGTCCCCGGCTCGGCTGGGCCTGTAGGCCAAACCGAGCCGGGGGCTCCCTTGAGCCTGGAGGCCCGCCGGCAGCCGGAGGACGGTCAGCGCTGGAGGATCGGGGCATCTGGCGGCCGTGTAAACACAGGTAGCTGCGCGCGCGGCTCGTGCCGTTTTTTTTTTTTTTCACGCGGCCGGCACGCGCAGCTACCTGTGTGTTTTAACGGCCGCTTTCAAAAGTCCGTCGCGCATGCGCAGACGGCTTTTGGCGACGGACGTTTTTAGGCTTATTCTATTATAGTATAGATATTTTTTTATAATAAATTTTTGGTATGTTTTTCGGATCCGATAATTCATTCTGTCGATACGATAATTCGGGCGATTCTATCGTGTTTTTTTTTTATTAAATAAAGATCCTTTTTTTCTTATGAATATACATTTCACAACTTTATTTATTTAATCACATTAAAAAAATGGTATGAAAGCCAAGGAACAAAAAAAAAAGAACAAAACGATTTAAAAAAACGCTAAACTGACCCGAATGGTCTGACTTTAAAATAAAAACCAGAACTAAAAGGTTTTAAAACGGAAAAATAGTTGATCAAAATGATCTGAAATGAAAATAAATAAAAATAAAATGATTTAAAAGTTTCAGACAAAAAAATAAATTAACCCTTTCGCTGCTGAGGCATTTCGCGGCTTCCCTTCATGCCTGTGTGCGGCACTGCGGTCTGCTGCTGAGCTAATTTTTAACAGTTTCGCACCTCTTGTTTAAACGCGTTTTGAAGCCTTCTTTTATAATATGACCCAGACATGTTATATATCGTTCTTTCCGGCAGACTCGGCAGATGATTCATAATATATCATTATCATATGTATGCGTCATGTCCTGTCTGTATATTATAACAAAAAATGCAATAAAATTAGAATTTTCAATGTTTGTTTTACAAGGTGTAAAGTGTTTTTTTTCACATTTTAACATGCGAGTGTTTGCGGTTATATTTTATGAGTTGCGTTTGTTAAAAAAAAATTGAAAAGGGGACTTGTTATATTTTTTTTGGTGAAAATTACACTATTTTTAACAAACGCAACCCATACAAAAATCCTTAGTGCAGTATCATCGTTCACATTATAATTGAAATGGCAACAATATTGCTGCATTAACAAAACAAAACAAAAAACCTGTTTATTTTTTTTATATTTTTATTTTTTATAATTTTTAACATTGTCATGTTTGGTATTGTTGGAAAGGCCATGCTCTGGTCGATCCAAAGATACCAAACATTAACCAACCAATAGCTGTCGCGGATCGGGAGATAGGGGTTCCAATGAACCCCCTATCTCCACCATTGGTCGCAGTTAGGGGTTAACTCCAGAACTGACGTCATTGTTACGAGGTCTTGGGACTGTTGGCAGCTGCCGTTCCCCCACGCTGTTGTCTTCCTGCAAAGACGTGACCATGTTGGCGGGCAGCATCTTAGCAGGCAGCGGTGGGAGAGAGAGAGCTCATAGCTGGGAGGAGGTGTTGCGTGAAGCTGCAAACAGGGACAAATAAACTAGACCTGAGCCGCACTAAGGATCTTTGGGTTGTGTTGGAGAAGACTTCACGCAGTGCTGCCATCAATATTTTTTTATAAATTCTTGGTTTTACAATGAATGTGACTGTGGACAAAAATCCGTGTTGTTGTGACATCGCCTAAGCTTAACAAAACCAGGCCACGTCGGTAATCAAATCTCAAGGCAGTACAACAAGGTTGTGTTAGTGTGTGACATTTTTTGGCCAGGCAGGAAGTGTAGAATGTGCACAGTCACATTCATGGCCATAAATATGTTGACAAATTTATGACAAAGGGTCCATAGAAATGTCAATAAATTTATGTACATATAATTTTAACAGTGTGGAAACCAAGCAATACATATTAACTTATTAAGTAAGGAAAAGCAACGCACACAAACAGGAAAATATATAGAAAAAATAGAAAATTTATTTACAACATGGGGAAGAGAAGGGAACATGCCAAGGATGGCAAACTGCCCAACAGGGGCACAAACAACACAAACAAACATACAATGGCGGCCATCTTCCAGTCTAAGCCAGGCGAACATCTTGTTCAGAATATTGGTTCACTTTCACTTGAGAATTACTGGCATTTGAGGAGATGTTGGAGCTGGTCCGCATCTTTGATTACAAAGATTATGACTGCCGTAAGGGCCCTTACGGCAGGAAGAATAATTCTAGAAAGGATCGTATCATTGACAAGCTACGGACCACCATCCTGGAGGTGTTTGGGAAAGACCGGACGAAGGACCAGATCCGAAAACGCTGGTCCGACCTCAAAGCAGGCGAGCAGGAGCAGCTGAGGCACATCCGTATTGAGTATTGAGATTTCGAGAGGAGGCTGCCACTGGTCTGTCTTACTGCCGCTCCAGGATGTCCGCGGTGTTGTTCAGGTGCTCCCGCAGTTCCTGGAGCAGTTCCTGGATATTATCAAGTGTTCTAACTGCCAGGCGTAGCTCGCCAATCGCCTCCCGATTGCTCGGTCTGGCTTCTCCTTCTATATATCCAATAAATGAAAGAAGGAAAATACAGTAAGTAAAGCAGGTTTCTATTTTTGACTGAAAGTCTTGAAAAAATATAACAGTAGTATATACCAGTGCTGGCGGCCTCCTGAGGCTCCAACTCCTCCTCCGACTCCTCCCCCACCACCACCGTCAGCATATCCGGTGCTATATGTAAGAAATTAAAGAAATAAAAAATACAGTAAACAACAAAACTGATTTATTTTTGAACAAAAGTCGATGCAAAATACAACAGTAAAAAAAAAAACCTGGACTGGCGGCCTCCTGCTGCTCCGGCTCCCTCTCTTCATCGCCCTCCTCCTGCTCCTCCTCTTCCTCCTCCTGCTCCTCCTCCTGCTCCTCCTCTTCCTCCTCCTGCTCCTCTTGTGCTATACATAAAAAAATTAAATTAAAATACAGTAAACAAAAAATGTTTCTGTTTTTGACCAAAAGTCGTTGCAAAATGAAACAGTATATACCAGCGCTGGTGGACGCCCGTGGCTCCTCCTCCTCCTCCACTGGGGCACTGGTGCCCGCCGGGGCAGATGCTGCTGCCTTCTTCTTCCTGTCTTCTGCCAAATCCAAAAAACAACACGTAAATAATGCAGACTGGAAAAAATGGTATATCTATACACTATATTGCCGAAAGTATTGCGACACCCCCTCCTCTACCCCACTACCAGAGGCCTGTTCAATACCTCAGCAGCTGCTGAATTGGTGCAGCGCAGCAATTCAGTTTGCTGCAGCAGTGTCGTTGAACCCTTTGGATGCGAATTTTGAATCCAAAATGGCCGATGATTTCTAATGAAAAATTCAGATTGTTTTTCGGATCACTCGGACAAAATATAACAAAGAGAAGCAGTCAGCACAATTCCGTTTTGTACGCACACACCACAAATGATAGTTTTTAATGAATAAACGTTATGTTTACTTCTGAAACAATATATAAATTGAGCTGTAATATATGTCTATGTGCAGGGGGAAATAATAAATAAATATTTTGTGCTTTGGTGAACAGAAACCGCAAAATTAACATTGCTGTATGGAATTATTACCTGCTTCGAGGCGGCGGCCATCTTGCTGTACGGCATTGTTACTGCTTCATGGCGGCGGCCATCTTTAAAACGTCACACTCAGCATCTCCTCGGGTCGCTGCAAGTGCTAGGTTAGCACTGCTGAGCGCTGAGCGGTTGAACGGCGTTCAATGGCAAGTTGCTAACTTAGCACTTGCAGCGGCTGAGGTATTGAACAGGCCTCAGCTTGACCCCCACTACTCCCATCTCATAGTTCTAAAGTCACAAAATATTTATTTATTTCCTCTGCACATAGACATATATTACCGTTCAATTATATATTTTTTTCAGAAGTAAACATTACGTTTATTCAATAAAAACTATTATTTGTGTTGTGTGCGTACAAAACGCATTGTGCGACGGCTTTTAGTTATTTTATAGATGCCTCAGCCTCAGTTTCACTTACAGTTTCTGCGAATAAAACTGGATATTGCAGAAACAACAGAAATCCGCCATTTTGTTTTGAAATTTGCATCTAAAGAGTTCAATAAACACACTGCTGCAGCAAACTGAATAGCTGTGCTGCAACAATTCAGCAGCTGCTGAGGACGTATTGACCGCAGCTCTGTTTGGATGCACTTTCTGAAGAACTACATGTCCCATCCTACCACTTAGCAAAGACGCAGAGATTTTTGTTGATGCGCAGATGGGAGCCAATATTGGGCAAGCTGCGGGTCATCTCGTATGCATCACTCAATCACAACAACCTCCCCCCCAGCACACTACAGTACACACAGTGCCAAAAGAAATCCAGCATTGTAACTTCATCTACATACATCAAATGTCACAATTTTCACGAATATGTAAAATCACAAAAAGGAAGAGCTATGGCAAAAATGCATGTATGACGAGTCGTGAAAACGCGCAGCTATACACCATCACATTGCATGAAAAAGGACTAGATAAATCAACGTATTTCTGTGCACATTAGCACATGCAAGCACATTATTATTATTATACAGGATTTATATAGCACCAACAGTTTGTGCAGCGCTTTACAATATAACATGACACTTACGTTTCGCTATGACGCGACGGATGCGCCTCTGCTGCTCCTGCTCGCGTACTTTCAGATCAGACCAGCGTTTCCGGAGCTGGTCCTTCGTCCGGTCCTTCCCGAACAGCTCCAAAATGGTGGTGCGTAGCTTATCTAAGATACGATCCTTTCTAACGTTCTTCTTACTGCCGTAAGGGCCCTTACAGCAATCGTAATCCTTACGATCAAAGATCCGGACCAGCTCGAGCATCTCCTCAAATGCCATGTTGCTGGTCCATTTCTTCCTGGGTGTCTCGGGGGTGGAAGCAGATGAGGACGAGGAGGTGTCCGAATGGGACTCTCTGTCTCGTCTTTCAGCCATTACTAATACAGTAATTTCAATTTTTTTGGCCTGTCAAAAAATTGTCAAAACTGTCTCAATAAAGTTCCGATATCCGCGCGCGCGCGCATGCGCGACACGCGGTCGGATCGGATCCGACCCGATTCGTGTACGAATTATCGTATCGACAGAATTATCGGATCATTGGAAACAAAAAAAACAAGTGATACGCATTTACTAAATAAATACAAAATTTACAGAATCTGCGATATAACCGATAATAGTTAAATATACGATGTTCAGAATTACCGAAATAGAACCGAAATCCCGAATGGAACCGAAATCATGAATAGAGGGAAAATAAATTTCGATTTGACACATTTGACACACGTTTTCGGAAAATTTTTGTTTTTCGGAAAGTCTGTTCTCGTTTCAAAGCAATAAATTTCGATTTGACACATTTCAAGTTCATTCGAAAATTCCGAAAATATTTCGGAAATTCGGCCGCATCCGAAAACACGAATCGGGAAATTTTGTGAAAATTCCTAAATTCCAAAACCCGAAACGCACATCCCTAAGTAGGACCCGCTGGAATGCTGTCTGCGGAAAGACTGGGGCCTTGAGAGCTAGGGAAGGCCTCCTCTTCCTCCCGCTGCTCTGCCTCTAGAGCTACATCTATAATTCCCTGCAGAGTGTGCTCCAGCAGGAACACTAAAGGAATTGTGTCACTGAAGCATGCACTGTCCCTGCTCACCGTCCTCGTTGCCTCCTCAAATGGTGACAGTACAGTGCATGCATCCTTGATCATTAGCCACTGCGGGGGGGAAAAAAACAAGTTGACCTGAACCTGTCCTTGTGCCATACTCACACAGGTACTCATTTATGGCCCTCTGCTGCTTGTGCAGACGCTGCAGCATTGCTAATGTCGAGTTCCACCTGGTGGGCATGTCACAGATCAGACGGTTTGTGGGAAGGTGGAATTCTCTTTGAATTTCTGCCAGGTGATCGCTTGGTGGGAATGACCGTCTGAAGTGGCTGCAGACTTTTCTGGCATGGATGAGAAGATCTTGCAGCCCTGGGTACTTGGTTAGGAAACGCTGTAAAACCAGATTTAGGACGTGTGCTAGGCATGGTACATGCGTCAATTTACCCTTGCGTAGGGCGGAGAGAAGGTTGCTGCAATTATTGCAGACGTTCATTCCCAGCTGAAGCTGGCGTGGTGTTAACCATCTCTGCACCTGCCCCTGCAGAGCTTACAGAATTTCTGGCCCGGTGTGGCTCCTGTCCCCTAAACAAACCAGCTCAAGCACAGTATGGCATCTTTTTGCTTGAGTCATTGCGTAGACCCTGTCAGGCGTCGGTTTAACTGCCACTTCGCCAGAGACAGAGAAGGAGGAGGAGGAGGAAGAGGTGGTGGTGGTGGTGGAGCAGACAGACCTCATACAAGCAGCTTTCTGGAGGCGTGGTGGATGAACAAGCTCCAGCACAGAGCCCCGTCTTTGATCCCTCCCAGCTGCAATCAGAGTTACCCAGTGTGCTGGGAAGGAAATGTAACGACCCTGTCCATGCTTGCTGGACCACGTGTCTAAAATCACATGCACCTTGCTGCTGACTGCCTTTCCCAATGACTGGATAACATTATCTTCCACGTGCTGGTATAGTGCTGGAATGGCCTTGCGTGAAAAGTAATGGCGTTTTGGAACCTGCCACTGTGGTACAGCACATTCAGCAAATTCACGGAAGGGAGCAGAGTCCACCAGCTGGAAAGGCAGCAGCTGCAATGCGAGTAATTTTGCTAAGCTGGCATTTAGACGCTGTGCTTGGGGATGGTTGGGACTATATTTTTTCTTACGCTGCAGCAGCTGCGGCAACGTAATCTGACTGCGTAAATCTTCAGCTACTGGGACGATGTCACATTGTGAGGAAGGACCTGGTACATCCATTACTTACTGTAGCATCATCCCTGTTGGTGGAAGTTGTAGGCAATGACATGGCAGGACATACAGTGGGGGTAGAGACAGATGAGGAGGAGGACCTACGCAAATTTTTATGCCAACGGGATGTGTGGCACTTGTTCATATGTCGCCTCAAGCACGTGGTACCCAAGTGTCCAGTATCTTTCCCACGCTTAAGCCTCATCTGACATAGATTACAAATAGCAACGCTGAGCTCTACTGCACATTTCTTAAAGAACTCCCAGACAACAGAGTTCCTGCATGTGTTCTTTGAGACAACAGCGCTCTGCACCGGAGCAGCTCTGACATGTGATGCCTTGGACTGGCTAGTGCTACAGTTGGTCACAGAGGATGTTGTGCCTCGTGTTTGCTGTCCCTCCTCCTCCCCCTCTTCCTCACTTAATTCCTCTGTTCGATCAGGCACCCAGGTGGAGTCAGTGACCTCATCATCATTGTCATCATAATTACCCCCTATCTCCTCGTCACTGGAGCCAACTTGGCAGCATGATTCAGCTGCTGGGGCAACATGAACGCCAGTTATTTGTGTGTCATCACTGGCACCCCCTTCCTCTAGGTTGATTATACCCCCTTCCTCAACCTCAGAGATTGAATCAGAGCACTGTACTTGCTGCGCATCCTCAAGCAGCATGTCACTCTCATTGTAGTCAAACAATTCAGCTGACTCCTCCGTGTGTGATAGCGAGGCTACGGCAGGAGTAGCTGTGGACATGGAGGCTGCATTAGATGCTTTGGCAGCTGAGGTGGACTGTAAAGCACTAGAAGCCTGGCTGGCAGAGGACTCGGAGGATGAGGATGGCCTGGTTAGCCAATCCACCAAGTCCTCTGTATGTTGCAGCTGCTTAAGACGGCCAGCACCAGTTAGAAAGGACAAGCATGCCCCTGCAGAGGATGCACCACATCCACCACGACCAGAGGCACAGCCTCCAGACACAGGGGCTGCTTGCCCTCTTATCTGTGTCTGGGAGCGTCTGCCTGTCCTTTTTGTTCTTTCAGACATGGTGAGTGATATATAGATTAATATATACAGAACTCTGATTCAACTCTGGTATAAAGATTTAAAGAACTCTGGTATAACTCAGTGAGACACACTGATAGCTGGCAGCCAGTGACAAGACACAGATCCCCTCAATTCACAAATGTTTTAAAGAAATTAGTGAGCCCCAAAATAATGCGTGGTACTGGATGTGTGACAAGACACAGACCACCTCAATTCACAAATGTTTTATAGAAATTAGTGAGCCCCAAAATACTGCGTGGTACTGGATGTGTGACGAGACACAGATCACCTCATTTCACAAATGTTTTAAAGAAATTAGTGAGCCCCAAAATACTGCGTGGTACTGGATGTGTGACAAGACACAGATCACCTCATTTCACAAATGTTTTAAAGAAATTAGTGAGCCCCAAAAAGACTTGCTGGCTGTGTGACAAGACACAGAAGATCACCTCAATTCACAAATGTTTTAAAGAAAGTTGTAAACCCGCAAAAAAACTTGCTGGCACAGTGACAAGACACACATCACCTAAATTTCCTGATATTTGGTAGACATGAGACCCCCTCAGACCCCCCCAGTAGTGTGGCAGACCGGCAGTAACAAGACACAACTATCTCCTCTGAAATCTCCTCTGAAATGCGTGCTCTAGCTATGCGCGGAAACGTTATATAGTGTGCTGCGGGACTTAGCTCTGTGAGCCCATGATTGGGCAAAATTTGCCCAATCAGGACTCTGAGCGGTGATTGTCATACTGTTGAACCTGTCTTGCACCAGACCTGTGGTCAGGTGCAAGGCTGTAGCCAATTACGAGCTTCAGGCCAGTGGGAAAATGCATTGTGGTCCATTGTGGTCGAACATGCGGCGAACACCCGGAAATGTTCGGTGTTCGCGATCTAATCGAACAGGCTAAGTTCGGGTCGAACCCCGAACTGTCCGAACCAAACAGCTCATCCCTAATGAAGATCAGAGCACATTTTATGACCAATTCATGCAAAACTCCACATAATCCCAAAGGGTTCACATACTTTTTCTTGCCACTTTATATAATTTTTATATGTATACGTCATGTCCTGCCTGTATATTATGAAAAAAAATGCAATACAAATTGAATTTTTAATCATCTGCAGTGTGTAAAGTGTTTTTTTTTTCACATTTTAACACATGAGCGTTTGCAGTTATGTTTTCTATGGCTGCGCTTGTACAAAAATTAGAAATGTTGACTTGTTACATTTTGTGGGGGGAATTACTTGATTTATAGCAAACACACCCCATAGAAAAAAATCATTAGTGCATCATCGTTCACATTATAATTGAAATGTGAACAATATTGCTGCATTAATAAAAATAACACACAAAAAAAAATACATGTTTTTTTTTTTTTACGTTATACCTTGTCATGTTGGGTATCATTCGAAAGGCCATGCTCAGGCCTTTCGATTGACACCCTCCATGACCCCCTAGCTGCCTGGAGATATCGGGGTTCAAATGAACCCCCTATCTCCACCAGGGGATTGGCCTGGACAATATATATATGCATGATGTGGGTGTGACGGAATAGGTGTTGTCCGCCTGCGGGTGTGCTCCTATCTGCTCCTCCCACTGTGCTCACCGCCGACCCGACTACCGAGTGGCATGGCACTCGGCGTCTCGAGCGGCCTGGAGTGACCCTGGTAAGGGGTTGGCGGGCTGTGGAGGGGGATCCCTGCGGGAGATCAGCCTGACCACCGAGTGACACGGCACTCAGCGTCTCGAGCAGCTGATCTACTGACCTTGGTGGAGATCGGATCGTCTGTTGAGCCGTTCGGATGGGAAACGTTTCGTCCGTTGAGCCGTTCGGATGGGAAACGTTTCGGATTTCTCTCGATCGTGCAGCGCTCGATATACCAAGGCGCGGGAGACGCGCCGCTGCTTCGATTCGGAATTCAGGCTCAGGGTAGCAGAATCGAAGCGTGGTCGATCGTTGGTCGAAGCCCGTACGATGCACCACTGTTCTGATCCGAGATGCAGACACAGGGTAGCCGGATCGTACCTCGGGGTAACGCACCCTGGAGACCGCGCGGGATCTCAGCAGTACGCTCGTCAATAAAGGACACCAGGCGGAGCTGTATGCACTAGATGAACGAACTTTTACTGGTAAATCACATATATATATAAACATTCGTACAGGGAGAGAACAATAGGAATCCCTGCCCGCCCCCATGAGTCTCATTGGCCTTTGCTGGGAAAAGGTACCTGGGTCCCGATTCGTATTGGCTGTTCGAATCGGGGTGGTGCCGATTCGTAACCGGATGGTTCGAATCGGCCATTTTTCGATTCGACCGGATGGTCCGAATCGGCCATTTTACGATCCGATCAATTCGACCGGATCCACGAGGCACTGGGAAATGGTGGCGAGCAAAGCATACAATGGGGGGTTTTCAACATACGTTTCACAATACACACACGGGGACACTTTTATTACATCACACAATGAAACCACATCTAATAAAATGAAACGAGGCGTTCTGCTGGTGCAACGGCACCTAGGAGTCTATAGGGACCCAAATGTCACAAAGGGCTGTCCCTGGCTGAGGGTCCTGGGCCATTCCGTGACACTCCTCCCCTTACCAAAGTTCGACGCACCCGGTTTGACCCCAACGGGTCGTACCGGGGAAGTCGGTGCTCCCAGGTCCATAGTCTGTCGGAAGGGGCCGAGCCACCAGGCTTCTCCATTTGGCCTGGCAGCCATGCCAGGTGGGCTGGGGCCACAAGTCCTTGGGGTTACCCTCTCTGGGATAAGGATCCTGTGGCTGGGGAGGGGTACGGCCTGTACCACCTCCGGGCATCTCTCGCACCCGGGAAAAACGGGTGTTAAATGCACGTGCCCCGAGTGCCCTGGTCAGCCGTTGGGGAGAACAGTGACTGCGTGGGCCCTCCGGGCCAAAGGGTTGTGGAGATGGGCAGAGCGGCAGCAGGCTCTTCCCCGTGGCCAGTGCGTCGGCTGGGTGGTTCGAGACCGAGAAGGAGACCCCAGGCAAGAGAATGACGTCCGCCATCTCCAGTGGGGTTCGTGGCTGCGGGATAGGTAGCCCGAGGATATCCCCCTTCTGCTCCCCGGGGCAGATGGTGTAGGATGGGCAGAGGCCAGCGGCTCCCTGCCCCGTTGGCAGCTCTTCTGCTGAGGGGGTGGGTGCTGGAACAACATCCGGGGGGTCGTAGGGGAACAACGGCTGCGAGCCAAGCAGCTGGAGTGAACCCGGCTGCTCTTCAGGGCAGTCGACAGAAAGTGGGCAGAGGCCAGCGGCACTCTGCCCCGTGGCCAGCTCTTCTACTGGGGAGGTGGGGCCCGGAACAACGTCCAGGGGGTCGGAAGGGGTAAGCGGCTGTGGGGTAGACAGCCCAAGGGTATCCCCCTCCTGCTCCTCAAGGCAGCTGAGGAAGGGTGGGCAGAGGCCAGTGGCACTCTGCCCCGTGGCCAGCTCTTCGGCTGGGTGGGGGTCTCCTTGCGGGAGGATGGTCTCTTCCATCCTCAGGGCGATCAATGGCTGTGAGCAACCCAGCCCGGGGAAACCATCTGTCTGCTCCTGGCAGATTGTGGGGAGTGGGCAGAGGCCAGCGGCGCTCTGCCCCGTGGCCAGCTCTTCGGCTGGGTGGGGGTCTCCTTGCGGGAGGACGGCTTCTCCCATCTCCAGGAGGGTCAATGGTTGCGGGCAACCCAGCCCGGGGAAAACATCGGTCTGCCCCTCTTGGCAGACTGTGGGAAGTGGGCAGAGGCCAGCGGCGCTCTGCCCCGTAGCCAGCTCTTCGGCTGGGTGGGGGTCTCCTTGCGGGAGGATGGCTTCTCCCATCTCCAGGAGGGTCGATGGGTGCGGGCAAACCAGCCCGGGAAAAACATCGGTCTTCCCCTCTTGGCAAACTGTGGGGAGTGGGCAGAGGCCAGCGGTGCTCTGCCCCGTAGCCAGCTCTTCGGCTGAGTGGGGGTCTCCTTGCGGGAGGATGGCTTCTCCCATCTCCAGGAGGGTCGATGGGTGCGGGCAAACCAGCCGGGAAAAACATCGGTCTGCCCTTCTTGGCAAACTGTGGGGAGTGGGCAGAGGCCAGCGGTGCTCTGCCCCGTAGCCAGCTCTTCGGCTGAGTGGGGGTCTCCTTGCGGGAGGATGGCTTCTCCCATCTCCAGGAGGGTCGATGGGTGCGGGCAAACCAGCCCAGGAAAAACATCGGTCTGCCCCTCTTGGCAGACTGTGGGGGGTGTAGCTTCCTCGACGGAAATCCCAGGCGAGCTGTAGATCTCCTCCCAGGTATCGCCGGGGAGTGCGGGTTCCTCCCATGAAGCTCCAGTCAAGCTGTAAGTCCCCATAGAAGGATCGCTGGGGGGGTGTAGATTCCCTGGACAAAGCTCCAGGCGGGCTGTCAACCTCAACCCAGGGCTCTACGGGGTAGGTTTCAGGGGTGGGGTATTCAATCCAAGTCAGTTGGAGCTCGGCCCACCGCAGCTGGCGTTGGCGCTCCTTGTCTCACTCCTCATCCTCTTGGAGGTCCATCATTAGTTGCCTCACCACGTCCTCGGAGGGGGTGAGGCCGAATCCCTCGAACACGGACCGAGCTCTCTGTCGGAGGTGCTCGTTAGGGTCCGGAGTCAGGGTTGGGGTGCTTACCAGTTGCTGGTCCATCCTGATAAGCTCCTTCACCAGGGTTTTCTTATTTTTGGTGCCGGGAGTTCCTCCCCGATTCTCCAACATGCCCCGCAGGACGTCCCGTTTGTAGGCACTGTACCCAGCCATGGTGAGGGTCTTCTTGGGGGGTGCAGAGAGCGTATCCCACCGCTTGCCACCAGTGTGACGGAATGGGTGTTGCCCGCCTGCGGGTGTGCTCCTATCTGCTCCTCCCACTGCGCTCACCGCCGACCCGACTACCGAGTGGCATGGCACTCGGCGTCTCGAGCGGCCTGGAGTGACCCTGGGAAGGGGTTGGCGGGCTGTGGAGGGGGATCCCTGCGGGAGATCAACCCGACCACCGAGTGACACGGCACTCAGCGTCTCGAGCAGCTGATCTACTGACCTTGGTGGAGATCGGATCGTCTGTTTAGCCGTTCGGATGGGAAACGTTTCGTCCGTTGAGCCGTTCGGATGGGAAACGTTTCGGATTTCTCTCGATCGTGCAGCGCTCGATATACCAAGGCGCGGGAGACGTGCCGCTGCTTCGATTCGGAATTCAGGCTCAGGGTAGCAGAATCGAAGCGTGGTTGATCGTTGGTCGAAGCCCGTACGATGCACCACTGTTCTGATCCGAGATGCAGACACAAGGTAGCCGGATCGTACCTCGGGGTAACGCACCCTGGAGACCGCGCGGGATCTCAGCAGTACGCTCGTCAATAAAGGACACCAGGCGGAGCTGTATGCACTAGATGAACTAACTTTTACTGGTAAATCACATATATATATATAAACATTCGTACAGGGAGAGAACAATAGGAATCCCTGCCCGCCCCTATGAGTCTCATTGGCCTTTGCTGGGTCCTGATTCGTATTGGCTGTTCATACAATGGGGGGGTTTTCAACATACGTTTCACAATACACACACAGGGACACTTTTATTACATCACACAATGAAACCACATCTAATAAAATGAAACGAGGTGTTCTGCTGGTGCAACGGCACCTAGGAGTCTATAGGGACCCAAATGTCACAAAGGACTGTCCCTGGCTGAGGGTCCTGGGCCATTCCGTGACAGTGGGCTGGCCTGGAACTGGGCAATATATATACACATGATGTGAGCTGGCCTGGGCCTGGGCAATATATATACGCATTATGTGAGCTGGCCTGGGCCTGGGCAATATATATACGCATGATGTGAGCTGGCCTGGGCAATATAGATATATACGCATAATGAAAATTTGCAAAGGATAAGGCACGCAAAGTGAAATTTTGATTTGTCTGAAATTGAAATTGACAACTCTTATTTTTTTTTCCGTTAATTTATATTTGTTCAATAAAGTTAATTTTAATTTGTTTTATAGAGTTAATTTAAAATGGTTTAATACAGTTTATTTATATTTATTTTACCTTTACTATTGGTGCTTTTCAAACTATATTCTTAAATAAAAAGAAATTTAGCAGGTTCATGTGTCGTTTTTTTTTTGTGTGGTGCAAGTAGCTGGTCTTGCCTAGGGCGCAAAATAGTCTAGCACCCTGACCACATGGTACACCCCTGCACTCTTCCACAATACCACAGAGGGGTTACTGTATGATAGTACTTGTAGGCCTGGCACCAAAGGCACAATATTTGGGTGCACTGCCACTGACGCCTGTATCAGATTCATATCCTCAGAGGGGTTACTGTGTGACTGCACTGTTGCCGACGCTAAAGGCCCAATTTTAGGCTAGGGTCAAACGAACGCATTTTTCGCAGCGAATGTCAAAAAGTGCGTCCGAACGCATTGAGGTGTTTTTTCACGAAAAGCGCTTAAACGGTCATACGATGCGCATTTTTGTGTGTGATTGTTTACGGATCCAAACCAGGAAACTTTGGGTGTCTGGACGTTATGTTGGCCGGACATGAGCAGCGTCTGACGTCTCCTAATCACGCACACACGCCGCTATGCGGATGCAGCGCACTCTGTACGTCAGTACTAGCGGTTCAGCGTTCTCGAAAAAATGTGTTCATTTTCCACTTGCATTGCGCGTCCGGACTTTCGTGCGGCCGTACTTTGTATATTGGCCGTCATTTGCTGCTAGTGCGGCCGTGATTAAGTGCGCCTAAACACACGTTAAAAGTGCGCTAGTCTGACCCCAGCCTTAAAGCACCTATTGTTACTTTCATCCAAAACCTGCATATGTTTCACAATAATTTAGCCAAGAAGTCACTAAATTTTTTCTGCGTGTCCGAAAATGTCTCCTCTTTTCATACAGACTGCCGCCTCAAGCAGTTGTTTATGGATAGATTAAAGGAAAAGCATTTACCGTCATTTGAAATGTCATTTTTTGGTTTTTACATATTTCTATAATCCTAGAAATCCGCCACTTCACGGGCAGGTTATGGGGACCTCCTAGGCACGATATTTGAAGGAATTTTTCATTTTTATTTTTAACCCTTATTTCATGGAAAACTCACTGTCCCTTTTTAAAAACTTTTTTTTACTTTTTGTCCTTGTTTCCAGTCCCCCAGGGCACTACCCAGACCCCCATACACCTTTTATGGCAAATATCTAGCATATATGCCCTCTTGGAGGGCACTCTAAAAATCAAATTTTCAGCCCCATTGACTTGTACTGAGTTCGTGTTCGAGCTCGAACATTTGGAAAGTTCGAGTTCGAATGCGAACCGAACTCGGGTGTTTGGCTCATCCCTAGTCCCCATAGCCTGCATGTGAAGTGGCGGATTTGTAGGATGTATAGAAACATTTAAAAACAAAAAAATTACGGTAAACAGTTTTCCTTTACTCTATTCAGAAACAACTGCTTGGAGCAAAAGTCTGTATGAAAAGAGGAGACATTTTAGGACGCGCAGAACAAGTTTAGTGATTTTTTGGCTGAATTATGGTGAAACTTATGCAGGCTTTGGATAAAAGTAACAATAGGCGCTTTAAAATTGGGCCTTTAGCATCGGCAACAGTGCAGTCACACCGTAACCCCTCTGAGGTATTGTGGGAGAGTGCAGTGGTGGAGGTTTTGTGAATGCAGAAGAGATCCCCGTTCTATTCCGTTACGTCAGCATCAGGGGATTGATAGCTGCTGATCCAGGACTGATTCATTTTTATAAATGTCAGCCGGTCTACAGAATCGGTGGACAGACGCACTCTTTTGTCTTTGACAAAACCTCCAGGGGCACTGAACGTCTTTTCAGAGAGCACGCTGGATGAAGGGCAACCTAGTAGCTGCATAGCATATTGGCTAAATTCTGGCCAGTGATCCAATCTCAACACCCAGTAAGCCAGTGGATCATCTGCTGTAAAGGTATCCAGGTTTGCCCTTGCCCCTAGGTAGTCCTGCAACATACGATGAAGACGCTGGCAATGTGTGCCTACATTTGACGTCCCTGGGTGTCGTGGACTAAAAAAATTTAAACAGGCATCAATCATGCGGCCCCGGCCTTCACCCCTCTTCCTCTGATCATCCGCAGCCTCAGAAGCATGTGTGTCATCACTTGGTAACCTACCAGTGCTTGGAAAGGTGTTACACAAGTGTCGCTTTAGAGCGTCCAAGTTTTTTCATCCTGTGCTCCCTCTGTGTGGGCAGGATGAGCTCTGCAACTTTACCCTTGTATCGTGGATCAAGAAGGCTTGCTAACCAGTAATGACCCCTCTCCTTGATAGCACGAATCCTGGGGTCCTTTACCAGGCTTTGCAGGATAAGGGAGCCCATGCGTAGGTTGGAGGTGGCATTAGCTTCCGAGTCTTCCTGGTCAATAAGGATGACTTCATCGTGCACTTCCTCCTCCCAGCCACATAGTAGTCCTTGGGTTTCTGGGCACACAAAACCCTCCCAAGAGGAATCCCCACCTTCAATGCCCCCATTACTTAAATATTGCTTCTCCTCCTCATCCTCCTCCTGTCTGATCTGAGGAGGACCCACAGGAATGCTGTCTGCATAAAGACTGGGGCCTTGAGAGCTACGGAAGGCCTCCTCTTCCTCCCGCTGCTCTGCCTTTAGAGCCACATCTATAATTCCCCGCAGAGTGTGCTCCAGCAGGAACACTAAAGAAATTGTGTCAATGATGCATGCACTGTCCCTGCTCACCATCCTCGTTGCCTCCTCAAATGGTGACAGTACAGTGCATGCATCCTTGATCATCAGCCACTGCAGGGGGGAAACACGTTGACCTGAACCTGTCCTTGTGCCATACTCACACAGGTACTCATTGATGGCCCTCTGCTGCTTGTGCAGACGCTGCAGCATTGCTAATGTCGAGTTCCACCTGGTGGGCATGTCACAGATCAGACGGTTTGTGGGAAGGTGGAATTCTCTTTGAATTTCTGCCAGGCGAACACTTGCTGGGAATGACCATCTGAAGTGGCTGCAGACTATTCTGGCCTGGCTGAGAAGCTCTGCCAACCCTGGGTACCTGGTTAGGAAATGCTGTACCACCAGATTTAGGACGTGTGCTAGGCATGGTACATGCGCCAACTTACCCAGGCATAGGGCAGAGAGAAGGTTGCTGCCATTATCACAGACGACCATTCCCAGCTGAAGCTGGCGTTGTATTAACCATCTCTGCACCTGCCCCTGCAGAGCAGACAGAATTTCTGGCCCGGTGTGGCTCCTGTCCCCTAAACAAACCAGCTGAAGCACAGTATCGCATCTCTTTGCTTGAGCCATTGCGTAGCCCCTGCCACTTAAACTCGGTTTAACTGCCACTTTGCCAGAGACGGAGGAGGAAGAGGAAGAGGAAGAGGTGGTGGTGGAGCAGACAGACCTCATACAAGCAGCTTTCTGGAGGCGTGGTGGATGAACAAGCTCCAGCACAGAGCTCCATCTTGGATCCCTCCCAGCTGCAATCAGAGTTACCCAGTGTGCCGTGAAGGAAATGTAACGGCCCTGTCCATGCTTGCTGGACCACGTGTCTAAAGTCATGTGCACCTTTGCTGCTGTTTGCCTTTCCCAATGACTCCATAACATTGTGTTCCACATGCTGGTATAGTGCTTGAATGGCCTTCCGTGAAAAGAAATGGCATTTTGGAACCTGCCACTGTGATACAGCACATTCAGCAAATTCACGGAAGGAAGCAGAGTCCACCCAGATATTTTGTAGAAATGAGACCCCCACAATTTCTGGTGGCAGTGAGAACACAAAGATTACAACAATTCCCAGATATTTTGTAGAAGTGAGACCCCCCCCAATAGCTGGTGGCAGACTGGCAGTGAGAACACACACTAACACAACAATCTCCTCACAAAAAACACGTGCTGGGGGCTGGGGGCTGTGTGAAGCCTTAGTTTGCTGCGGGACTTAGCTCTGTGAGCCCATGATTGGGCAAAATTTGCCCAATCAGGAAGGACTCTGAGCCTTGATTGGCATAGTCTTGCACCTGTCTTGCACCTAAACTGTGGTCAGGTGCAGGCTGTAGCCAATTACAAGCTTCAGGCCAGTGGAAAAGTGCATTTGTGGTCCATTGTGGGCGAACATGCTGCGAACAGGCGGAAATGTTCGAATTTCGCGAACATACGAACTGACGATGTTCGAATCGAACTCCGAACACATCGAACCGAACAGCTCTTCCCTAATTACTTTCATCCAAAGCCTGCATAAGTTTCGCCATAATTTAGCCAAAAAAAATCACTAAACTTGTTCTGCGTATCCTAAAACGTCTCCTCTTCTCATACAGGTTGCCGCCCCAAGCAGTTGTTTATGAATACATTAAAGGAAAACCATTTACCATTTATTTATTTTTTACTTTTTGTCCTTGTTTACTGTCCCCCAGGGCACTACCCGGACCCCCATACACCTTTTACGGCAAATATCTTGCATATATGCCCCCTTGGAGGGCACTCTAAAATTCGAACGTTCGAGTCCCATTGACTTTCAATGAGTTTGAATCGTGTTCGAACCCGAACTTTTGAAATTGTTCGAGTTCGCATGCGAACCGAACACGGGGGTGTTCGGCTCACCCCTACTGGCTCCCATATAACCATCCTAATGCTAATCAGGGTAAAAACCCATTAGTGCATCAGTGATTGTGTGAGCTTCCTGTACTTTGCGCTCCCCCTGTAATCAGTAATTAGCATTAGGATAAGTAGAGTTTTTATAAAGTGCCGGCGCTAATTACCGCAGCAATGGGTTAAAGAAATTTTTTACTGGCAGCCAAAAGCTGGTGCTAATTGATTGCAATTTTGCAGGATCGTTTAGCACCCCCTAAACCCCCCCCCCCCAATAAATCCCATACTCCCCTCTCATCCCGCAGCGAGAACAGTGACCTGATCTGCTGTTTCTGGTCGCCGGGAGCCAAGTGAGAATATGCAGTGGGAGGCAGTTTCCAGCTTGTGCTGGACTTGCAGCGCCATCTAGTGGAATTTTCTATCTTGTTCACGTTCCTGCCTGGGATCCTCCCTGTGCTTCTGACGCTCTGTTCTGGTAACTGGATCCGCTTGTTATTGGGCTCCTCGTCCTCTGTGTCCGTGCTGTCGCATCTCTGGTCTGAGTGCTCCATGTGAAGGAGACACAGGTATCTGTCCAGGGGTATCTGGAGCCGCAATGTCAGTGGGATCAAGCCTGGAATTAATGGCCAGCGAGCATGCGGACGTGGTAGATCTTTTGGTCATTCATCCTGTACAGTGAGGGAATAAATGATTGGATCCACAATGAAATTTCTGCAAGAAGTGATCAGTCTATAATTTAATGGTTTATTGTAACAGTGCGAGAAACAAAAACCTCCAGAAAAACACATTTCAAAAAGGTATTAACTCATTAAATGCAAATCAATTTATAAGTATTTGATTCTCAATCAATCATCTGATTTCTGGCTCCCACATGTCTTTTATACAGGTAACGAGCAGAGATTACGGGACAGCTCTGAGATTAGGAGCGCTCTCTTAAAGGGACGGCTCCTAATCTCAGCGTGCTACCTGTATTAAAGACACCCGTCCACAGAAGCAATCAGATTCCAAACTCTCCACCATGGCTAAGACCAAAGAGCTGTCCAAGGATGTCAGGGACAAGATTATAGACCTACACAAGGCTGGAATAGGCTACAAGACCATTGCCAAGCAGCTTGGTGAGACGGTGACAACAGCTGGTGTGATTAATCACAAACGGAAGAAACACAAAGTAACTGTCAATCTCCCTCGGTCTGGGGCTCCATGCAAGATCTCACCTCGCTGAGTTTCAATGATCAGGAGAATGGTGAGGAATCAGCCCAGAACTACGCAGGAAGATCTTGTCAATGATCTCGAGGCAGCCAGGACCATAATCACCAAGAAAACAATTGGTAACACACTGTGCCGTGAAGGACTGAAGTCCTGCAGAGCCCACAAGGTCCCTCTGCTCAAGAAAGCGCATGTACAGACCCATCTAAAGTTTATCAATGAACATCTGAATGACCCAGAGGAGAACTGTGTGAAATCGCTGTGGTCAGACAGGGCTTGACTGGGACAAAACAGCAGCCCTGGACTTCATCCAGACCGGCCCACTCCGATAAACAAACACGCTGTTCTGAATTAAGATCTCTATGGGCGGAGCTAAAGATTTTGTTCCGATTTTTTGGCATTTAATGAAATGAAAACATACACTATATTGCCAAAAGTATTTGCTCACCTGCCTTGACTCGCATATGAATTTAAGTGACATCTCATTCCTAATCCATAGGGTTCAATATGACGTCGCTCCACCCTTTGCAGCTATAACAGCTTCAACTCTTCTGGGAAGGCTGTCCACAAGGTTTAGGAGGGTGTTTATGGGAATTTGTGACCATTCTTCCAGAAGTGCATTTGTGAGGTCACACACTGATGTTGGACGAGAAGGCCTGGCTCTCAGTCTCCGCTCTAATTCATCCCAAAGGTGTTCTATTGGGTTGAGGTCAGGACTCTGTGCAGGCCAGTCAAGTTCATCCACACCAGACTCTGTCATCCATGTCTTTATGGACCTTGCTTTGTGCACTGGTGCACAGTCATGTTGGAAGAGGAGGGGGCCAGCTCCAAACTGTTCCCACAAAGTTGGGAGCATGGAATTGTCCAAAATGTCTTGGTATGCTGAAGCATTCAGAGTTCCTTTCACTGGAAATAAGGGGCCAAGCCCAGTTCCTGAAAAACAACCCCACCCCATAATCCCCCCTCCACCAAGCTTTACACTTGGCAGAATGCAGTCAGACAAGTACCATTCTCCTGGCAACCGTCAAACCCAGACTCGTCCATCAGATTGCCAGATGGAGAAGCGCGATTCGTTACTCCAGAGAACGTGTCTCCACTGCTCTAGAGTCCAGTGGTGGCGTGCTTTAGACCACTGCATCCGACGCTTTGCATTACACTTGATGATGTATGGCTTGGATGCAGCTGCTCGACCATGGAAACTCATTCCATGAAGCTCTCTGCGCACTGTTCTTGAGCTAATCTGAAGGCCACCTGAAGTTTGGAGGTCTGTAGCGATTGACTCTGCAGAAAGTTGGCGATCTCTTCGCACTATGCACCTCAGCATCCACTGACCCCGCTCCGTCAGTTTACGTGGCCTACCACTTCATGGCTGAGTTGCTGTCGTTCCCAAATACTTCCACGTTCTTATAATACAGCTGACAGGTGACTGTGGAATATTTAGGAGCGAGGAAATTTCACGACTGGATTTCCAGTCCTTGACTGTATCTGTGGGTGTGTGAATAAACAGTTTTATTCTGACCAAGCTTGAAGTCACGGCTCATGATTTGGGGTAGCAGCTAACTTGTGCTTGTTGTGCCAATGAAAGCTTCCAGGTCTACAGCTTCAGCTTATTTCTGGGGGTGCTAGTCAGGCTCTCTAAATGCCCCGGGCCTTAAGCTGTGGCTAAGGTACTAGAGAAAGGTGTGAGAGTCACAAGGAGAACCTGGGTGTCCAGCAAGGAAGCAGCATTTGTCAAATGTTGATTCCTCGCTGTACACTAGGGATGGGCCGAACTCGCTCGAGTTCAGTTCGCCGTCGAACCCAAACAATACCCAAAGTTTGCAATCGTTTGCAAACATAGTTCGAATCCAATGCAAGTCAATGGGACTTGAACGTTCATTTTTTAGAGTGCCCTCCAAGAGGGCATATATGCTAGATATTTGCCATAAAAGGTGTATGGGGGTCCGGGTAGTGCCCTGGGGGACAGGAAACAAGGACAAAAAGTTTAAAAAAAATAAATTTTTAACCCCTTCACTGCTGACGACGTGTGGGACACGTCCTCAGTTACTCCCGCTGTATGCTGAGGAGGTGTCCCACACGTCATCAGCTTTGCGGGACCCCCGGCGGAGATACTCACCTCTCTGTCCGGGGTCCCGCGGCATTCTGACCTCAGCGTCCTCAGACGCTGAAGTCAAGCTCCTCCCGATGTAAATGACGTCATCACGCCATGCGCGATGACGTCATTTCCAGGCGACCCCCGGCCAGGGCCGGTGCAAGCATTTTTATCTAGTCAGGCGAAGGTGCATTTTGGTGCCCCCCCATCCGTGTCATGTCAAGCCAATCAGGATAGAGGTGCCATGATAATCTATATATACACATATATATACACACACTAGGGTTGCTCATATAAGTATATTTGCCCCAGCTCATATGGATATATTTGCCCCCAGATCACATGTAGATATATTTGCCCCCAGATTACATGGGTATATATTGCCCCAGCTCATATGGAGATATTTTCCCCAGCTCATATGGAAATATTTGCCCCAACTCATATGGGTATATTTGTCCCCAGATCACATGTGGATATATTTGCCCCCAGCTCATGGATATATTTGCCCCAGCTCATGGATATATATATATTTGCCCCAACTCATGGATATATTTGCCCCCAGATAACATGGGTATATATTGCCCCAGCTGATATGGAGATATTTGCCCCTAGCTCACATATGGATATATCTGCCCCCAGCTCTCACCTGCTGCCAGGCCCCCAGGCTCTGCCGGCGTTCCTCATGGTGGCGAGCGGCCGCTGACATGATGCAGCTTTGCCGCTCGCCGGGCGGGAACCACATGACCAGCGCAGCCGCATTCTCGCGAGATCGCACGCGGCGCTGGTCAGGTGGTTCGGCCCCTAGCGCTGCGCCGGGTCTCCCCGGGCCGACCAAGATGGTGGCGCTCGGGGCCGGGGAATTCCACCCCCACAAACTGGCAGGAAGCCAGATAGTAAGACGGCCACCTTTTGCTAGCAGTGCCGGGAGATCGGGCTGAGCGCCTCCTCTCAAAGCAGCAAGCGATCGTCCAGATTCCGGCCGATCGCTGTGTCCCCCGGTGCGGGCTGACATCTCGGATGTCAGCCCGTCACTCCGGGACCGCCGCAGGCACAATAGATGTCATTGCGGCGGCGCGATGACATCTCTTTCATGCGCCCCCCCGCATGTGCGGAGGAGGCGCCTGAAAGGGAGGGGTGAGGTCCTTCGGACCTCTCTCCCTCCTGATCGCCGGGATCCTGAGCTTAATGCCAGGCACCATTTGGAAGGGCACAGCCTGCCCTTCCAAACGGTACCTGGCATTAACCCCATGGGGGCCGGATCACGAATCGGCCCCGAAAAGCACCGTTCGTGATCCTTTCCCGGAGCTGGCCGACATCGGAGCTGGCCAAGCCTCCGGGAACTCCCCCTGAGGACTGGCGTCATCATGCATAGCACGATGACGCCAGTCCTGGAGTTAACCCCTAGCTGCCACCAATGGTGGAGATAGGGGGTTCATTGGAACCCCCTATCTCCCGATCCGTTGTGGCTAGGGGTTAATGTTTGATATCGTTGGATCGGCCAGAGCATGGCCTTTCCAACGATATCAAGCATGACCATGAAAAAGTTTTAAATTTAAAAAATATATATATATATATATATATATATTATAATAAAAAAAATAAACAAGTTTTTGAATTTTTTATTTGTTTTGTTAATGCAGCAATATTGTTCCCATTTAATTTATAATGTGAACAATGATGATGCACTAACGATTTTTGTATGGGGTGCGTTTGTTAAAAATAGCGAAATTTTCCCCCCAAAAAAATGTAGCGAGACCCCATTTCTATTTTTTTTAACAAGTGCACACCATAGAAAATATAACCGCAAATGATTGCATGTTAAAATGTGAAAAAAATACTTTACACGTTGTAAATTTTAGAAAATTCTAATTTTATTGCATATTTTGTTATAATATACAGACAGGACATATTATGAATCTGCAGAGTCTGCCGGAAAGAACGATATATAATATGTCTGGGTCATATAATAAAATAAGCCTTCAAAACACGTTTAAACATGATGAGCAAAACCGGTAAAAATGACCTCAGCACACAGGTGGGAAATGCCTCAGCAGCGAAAGGGTTAATCAGCGCTGTGTGCCGTGCATCCAGTGGCGTAGCGTGGGTTGTCAGCGCCCGGGGCCAGCCAAGAATTGTGCGCCCCCCCCCAACCTGTGGACACGTTATCGATATTGCCCCAGCTCACACATGGATTTGCCCCAGCTCACACATGGATTTGCTCCAGCTCACACATGGATTTGTCCCAGCTCATGGATTTTCCCCAGCACACGGATTTGCCCCAGCACCTCATGGATTTGCCCCAGCACATGGATATGCCCCAGCTCATGGATTTGCCCCAGCCCATGGATTTGCCCCCCAGCTCATGGATTTGCCCCAGCACATGGATTTTCCCCCAGCTCATGGATTTGCCCCAGCACATGGATATGCCCCAGCTCATGGATTTGCCCCAGCTCATGGATTTGCCCCCCAACACATGGATATGCCCCAGCACATGGATATGCCCCAGCACATGGATATGCCCCAGCTCATGGATTTGCCCCAGCTCATGGATTTGCCCCAGCACATGGATTTGCCCCAGCACATGGATATGCCCTAGCTCATGGATTTGCCCCAGCACATGGATTTGCCCCAGCACATGGATTTGCCCCACCTCATGGATTTGCCCCAGCACATGGATTTGCCCCAGCACATGGATTTTCCCCCAGCTCATGGATTTGCCCCACCTCATGGATTTGCCCCAGCACATGGATTTTCCCCCAGCTCATGGATTTGCCCCAGCACATGGATTTGCCCCAGCTCATGGATTTGCCCCAGCACATGGATTTGCCCCAGCACATGGATTTGCCCCACCTCATGGATTTGCCCCAGCACATGGATTTTCCCCCAGCTCATGGATTTGCCCCAGCACATGGATATGCCCCAGCTCATGGATTTTCCCTAGCTCATGGATTTGCCCCAGCACATGGATTTGCCCCAGCTCATGGATTTGCCCCAGCACATGGATTTGCCCCCAGCTCATGGATTTGCCCCAGCACATGGATTTGCCCCCCAGCTCATGGATTTGCCCCAGCTCATGGATTTGCCCCAGCTCTCACCTGGATATTGCTCCAGCTCCCGGGCAGCGGGAGTGCCTGCCCGCCCCGGTCCTGAACAGCGTGCGAGTCCGTCCTGTTGAAGGGGAGGCAGCTGCGTGCGTGCGCAGGTCACGCGGTCCGGCCAGTCAGGTGGTACAGAGACTCAGTACCACCTGATTAGACGGACCACGTGACCTGCGCCTGCACGCAGCCGCCTCCCCTTCAACAGGACGCACTCACTGTTTAGGACCGGGCACGGGCAGGCACTCCCGCTGCCCGGCATCTGGGTCCCCTCAACCCGCGGACCCTTGGGCGGCGCCCGAGGGCCCGGCGGGTCAGGCGGGCCACAAGTTTTAGGGGCGCATAATTTCAAAAGAAATTATGCGCCCCTAACAAAACTGCGCCCGGGGCCACGGCCCCCCCTGCCCCCCCCCACGCTACGCCATTGCGTGCGTCTGATGGCTGCAGGAGATGCAAACAGCCCCAAAATCTCCCATTTAACTGCTGGGCCATAGTCTGTAGGCAGGAGGCAAGCTCACAGCCCCCTCCAAGTCGCACAGTGACAGCGTGTTCTGTCACATCGGTGTTTTGTGTTTCGCTGCATTTCTCCAGTGATTCCATTTCACAAAAAAATACAGTGAATTCACTATTTAGTGAATGTTCACTGTGTTTTGTGAAAATGTAGTCAGCAAAGCAGTTAGCGGACGTTGGCGAAAACCGCAGATTTGCACCAATAACTGCTGAATTGAGCCGAATTGGCATCGGAAAATTCCTCTGAACTGGAAAAAATTTTTTTTTAAAAAGTTTCCTATTCTTAAATCAATAAAAATATGTGTAAATAATAAAAATGGTCCTTTTAAAAATAATAAAAAGATCTATTAAAAAAGCAAATGCTTCTTAAAAAAATAAACACAAAACGATCAAAGTATAAAAAGTGTTTTCGCAAAGTAAAAAAAGAATAAATGGTCTTTAACCCCTTCACTGTTTTCACCTCTGTGTTCTGGGCTCCTTTTGACTGTTTTGTGCTCATCATGTTTAAACGTGATTAGAAGTCATGTTTTATTGTATGACCCAGACACATTATACAGTCATGGCCGAAATTGTTGGCACCCCAGAATTTTTCCAGAAAATCAAGTATTTCTCACAGAAAAGTATTGCAGTAACACATGTTTTGCCATACACATGTTTATTCCCTTTGTGTGTATTGGAACAAAACAAAAAAGGGGAGGAAAAAAAGCAAATTGGACATAATGTCACAAAACTCCAAAAATGGTCTGGACAAAATTATTGGCCCCCTTAACTTAATATTTGGTTGCACACCCTTTGGAAAACTAACTGAAATCAGTGGCTTCCTATAACCATCAATAAGCTTCTTACACCTCTCACCCGGAATTTTGGGCCACTCTTCCTTTGCAAACTGCTCCAGGTCTCTCTTATTGGAAGGCGCCTTTTCCCAACAGCAATTTTAAGATCTCTCCACAGGTGTTCAATGGGATTTAGATCTAGACTCATTGCTGGCCACTTCAGAACTCTCCAGCGCTTTGTTGTCATCCATTTCTGGGTGCTTTTTGATGTATGTTTGTGGTCATTGTCCTGCTGGAAGACCCAAGATCTTGGATGCAAACCCAGCTTTCTGACACTGGGCTCTACAGTGCGACCATTGGTAATCCTTTCCTAATCCTCAAATTTCATGATGCCTTGCACACATTCAAGGCACCCAGTGTCAGAGGCAGCAAAACAACCCCATAACATCATTGAACCTCCACCATATTTTACTGTGTTCTTTTCTTTGTAGGCCTCATTCCATTTTCGGTAAACAGTAGAATGATGTGCTTTGCCAAAAAGCTCTCTTGGTCTCATCTGTCCACAAGACGTTTTCCCAGAAGGATTTTGGTTTACTCAAGTACATTTTGGCAAACTGTAGTCTTGCTTTTTTAGGTCTCTGTGTCAGTAGTGGGGTCCTCCTGGGTCTCCTGCCATAGCATTTCATTTCATTTAAATGTCGACAGATAGTTCGCGCTGACACTGATGCTCCCTGAGCCTGCAGGACAGCTTGAATTTCTTTGGAACTTGTTTGGGGGCGCTTATCCACCATCCGGACTATCCTGCGTTGCAACCTTTCATCAATTTTTCTCTTCCGTCCACCCACAGAGAGATTTGTTTGAATGAGAGACTAATTAGGAACGAAGGAGGTTTAAGAATTATCACCATATATTACACAAGAGGAAAGGGGAGTGAGTTCCTTTGTTCTATGGGATCAGGCGGGGTGTCCTTGTTTTTATGGGCGGAAACATGGCTCTTTGTGATTGGGTACAATGGGGAGATAAACAATGGAAAGGAGGGGGAAGGGAGGTTATAAAAGGCTGTGCGTGAGACAAGTTTGGTATTGCAACTAATTTTCTTTTACTAAGAACTTTAGAGACAGGGCGGCGGCGAGCTCCATTTTTACCATCACCATCATCGTATGAAAACCAATGACTGGATAAGTATTACTTGCTGTATCAATCTGTTATGCATACTCTATTATCATAAGTCTGCTATATATATATATATATATATTCCTAGTTCCATTATTTATTGTAAGGATAGGTGTGGGTTTCCCATTGTATGGATTTGTAGTTTTATTTAGTGGATGCTTATTTATATTTGTTTCAATTTGCAATACTGTATTCCTTGTTCATTTGGTGTCCAGCTACGTGATAGTAATTTCTAATGGGTTAGTGGTCTGCGATAACTCTGCCAGAATTCAGTGATTTGTTTTGTTTGATGTTATTAGGGGCATTAGGATTTCCAGTGATTTTCCTTTGGCTGTTTATGGACTGCTGTGCCTTATTAGTTTATGTGCTCAGTATAGCGCATGACTGACTGTCCAATTTTAGTATCTTTAAAATCATCCATGTATGCAGCCAAAATTATAATAAGCATCCATATAGACACCGTAAACAAAGCACAGGGCATCACTATACACGCATGTGCCACTCAACATGCACACAGTAGGAACTTATTATACATAGTGAAATGACACGTAGGACCTCGGTATAACACACAAAGTCACGCTAATGATGTAGCTATCATACACCCTGAAATCACGAAATTCCTATCTATAACACACTGAAATCACTAATGTAGTATAACACTAAGGAAAATTAAAAAAAAAAAAAAAATTATTATAAAAAATAAAAATAATGTATGTGTGTGGGTGTGTATATGGGTATGTATGTATATGTATATATATGTATGTGTGTATGTGTATATATATATATATATATATATATATATGTATGTGTGTGTATGTATGTATGTATGTATATAATAAACATAAAAGTAAAATAAATACTTGCTATAACACGCCGTAATCACATAATAGAAACACACTAAAACCTAGCCATAGCACACGAAGACAACACAAAGGGAATGTAATCACACATAGGAACTTGATATAACACACTGAATCACTGGACATTAGTCACTATAACTCTATAGTGTGCCGAATGAGAAAAGCACCATACGGCATTGCTGAGTAACACCTTTAGTGGATTCTCAAGCAGCTTCACATGCTGGCCTTTTATGTGGGTTATGATTTACAGGGTTATTCAAAGAGCTGTGTGTTTTAAATAATGTTGGAGTAACCCCAAGGGCTAAGCAATAAGTTGATGAACAAATTAATTTGTATACTGTATTTAAGTTCACTATTTTACTTGTTGCAATTTCAACGTGACACAGCAGCAATGACAATCTTTTGTTTTGAGCACTTGCTACAGTTGAGTAAATAATTATTTAGAACGGTAACTTTGTCTTTATTGAGGGAGAGGAGAGACTTATTTCAGGAATAGAGGAAACATGAGCAGTAACTCACTCATATTTCACACTTGTAACATCATCATAATAAAGCCTGCGCGTGGATAAGTATTAAGTGTATTTATTCGGGGAATTTGAAGCTATGTTGATAATATACTATGTGTGTGTGTGTGTGTAATCTATTGGGTTAAATACGCACTAATTTATCCGTTCTAGTGATTTGCATTGTTAGCTAGAATATGCTCGTTGATATTTGCTTCACTTTGTAATACTTGATCAAACCTTATTAGTTGTATAGTCTGTATGATCTTATAAACATAGGTAATCAGTGACCGCATTGGCTGGCAGCCATCTTAAACCTCAAAAAGTCACATGTGCTTCTACCAATGAGGAAGTGCTGCAGCAGTAACTGTATAATCTGTTTAAGCTTACATTTGCGCAACTAAATTAATCCAGATTGTTTCTGCCAGATTTGTGAATATATAACAATTACTAACCAAATACACATCTAAATGTGTCTGTTATAATTTCTGAAGAGGCTTATCAACTAAACAGTGATTCTGTATGTTAGCAAGGGCTGTGTCATTAGGTTAGTTCGGTTGGTTTAACTTTGGGTCTATAGATTAATATACTAAGCAAGAATCCGTTTCATTGTGGATGGAGGTTAAAGACTTTCACGTGTGCAGCTTGGTTCTATTGATAAGGAATTCCAGCCAGCCCTGAGGACTCATTGGAGGACAATGCAGCCACTTATGTACAGAACATCTTTGCTCTTTCTCAACTCAAAATGGAGACGGCGTTATTTACATTTCGCAAGGGGAAAGAACAATGGCTCAGATAACAGTGAGCTGGTGATCTTAGTTGCTGGGGGGAGGGAGGGGCTGATGGAAGCATGTGAAACAAAAGGAATTCATTACTTACAAGGGGGTGTACACTATACAAAGACTGGATCGTAATACAGAGGTTACTCTATACAGAGGGAAGACAATACTCTACATGATACACAGAGCAAGGGAATGTAAGGAAAATACATACAAATAAACATTGGGACGGTCGTTTCTTTGCAGAGGCAATAAGTAGGGAAGATGTTTCTGTTAGCTACCATTCATTCAATCAGGTGGTGATTTTGTTAAGGGTAGCTGGCGAGGGGACAGAGTTACCTATGCTTGATCTACAGGCAGCCTTCAGGCTGTACCGCTGTGTCCAGGGGGTTTTCTTTTAATGGGGTGTAAATTCGATGGGTAATTTCACCTAGATATCTGTTTACCCATTGGGGTGCGCAATATCCCGTGCTCCCTTTTTAAAGGCTTCCTACTTTTTTGCATTGCTTAGTGGAGAAGAGAGCGGGGAGGAGATGTATAGTACATTACTTGGACGATTTCATGGTAACGGGTTCCAAAGGGACTGGAGAATGAGGTAGGATCGGGGGGGGGGGAACAAATAAATTTAGGTGATCGGGGAGAATTGTAGGTGGTTTGGGGGGAATGGCCAGACATTAAGATCAAATGGTCTAGTGTAATTTCAAATGGTGAGCAGGCAAATGGCCCAGGAGTGGATTCAATGGATGGGTGCAAAGCTTGGTGTTTCTGGAATTTTTTATTTTCCAATCGTCGGGGCAATACCACTGTGGGGGATAGAATTAAAAAATAAATAAATAAATAAATAAATATATAAAAAAAAAAAAATCCCTCCCCCTTTTTTATTTTTGGGTCTGATATTCAAGGTGTGGTGCAAGTGCTGAATAACATGTCTGCATCATCACCGTAGGTTGTAGCCTATGTCAGGTATTTGGTGTTGATATGTTGTCTGCATCATCACCGCAGGTTGTAGCATATGTCAGGTATTTGGTGTTGATATGTTTGAAAAGCAATATTAATTTCACGGCAAATCACATACCGGGGGTAAGGAAGGTGGTGGTGGATACATTGTCCAGTTACAGGTGGGATGTGTCCCGACAGTAGGCACCGGGAGGAGGAAAGAAAAAAAAAAATTCAGGGTGAAGACTGCCCTCCATTTCTTTGCCAGATGGGGAGCAGTTAGAGGGCATCAATGATTAGGAGAGGAGATTGTTGTTGCAGAAGACATGGGCACCATAGAGCAAGCATTGAAATGGTTGGATCGAGTTTTAAAGGGACAGAGGAGGTAGGGCAGAATGTTGTGTTCAAATAGCTACTGAAGTTCGGCGGTAAGTCAATAAAGGACGGCTTGGAACTATTTAGTGGTATTTCATACTTTGCTCGGTTAAAGGAAGAGGAGGACTGGGCTAAACAATTCGTGGTGTGGAAGATCTTGACAGCAGAGTACAAGTAGGAGATGAGATGGAGCTGATAACAAGCTTTGTAGGGCAGCATTTGTTTTAGTTTTACAGCTGCCCTAAGGATTGAGGAAACCATTGCTCTAGGTGCCCATGGTGGGGAAGTATGCCCAGTGGTTTGTATGAGGGGATACTTGGAGGCGACTCCTTCAAACGGTCGCATGTTTTGGGGGCACAAGGGTGGTACTAACTTGTCCGGGTATCAATTAAAAATGGTTCCGCAGCAGGCCACGGAGGGGCTTGGTGGAAAGAGGAGTTATGTTTGCACCCATTCTTTCAGGATAGGAGCTGCTGGTACTGAGGCAGAATTGGGTTACCCAAAGGACCGAATTAAAAAGATGGGGAGATGGAAATGGGAAGTGTATAGGAGATATGTGAGGTCATTAAAGAAATGAGGGAAAACTTATGAGGAACAATTGTTTTGTTTTAATAATAATAATTTGTTTCCTTGTTTCTTTTGGTTTCTTTTCAGTTCGGGTACACTGTGTGTGTGTGCATTACAGTTAATAGTGTACATTTTGGTTATTTGCAGGACGTGCAATGAGAGTGCGGATCCTGGGACACTCCTATGTGCACTGGATGGAGAGTCGTGCTGCTGGCACCAAGAGAGGAGCAACCCCGGGGTGCAGTGTAATTGAAGTAGGGATTAGATGGATAGGGAAGCAAGGTAGGGGGTGGGGCAGTTATTGGGAATAGTAAAGACATCCAGGATAAAGTGGGGTAAGCCAGATATTATGGTACTACATTTAGGGGACAGCTAGAGAAGAGATAGGTATTGTGAGTGGTGAAATAGCGGCCTGGCACGTGGGGATGCAATGGTAGGGGGAGGGTCTGCAGGGTACGGGGTGAGTGTGGTTTCGTACGGCCAAGCTCAGGTGCCTTCCTGGTTTGCAGATCCTCTCGGCCTGCTATTTGCGATATAAAGAGACCCCTGAGCAGATGTGTGGTCATCCTCCTTAGCCACGTGGGGCCGCTATTTCTGGGCAATATGTGTGGTGCATTGCATTTGCTGATGTTATCTGGCAATGGTTTTGGAGCACCCCGAAATAGGAGCAAGAAGTGAGGAGTTCATTGAAAGGAGTGATAAGGCTGGGAACACACTCTTCATTGAAGGCGCGATAAGGAGCCTTTTGTGGGGTAAGGAAAGGTCACGGGTTTTTTTATTTGGTGGCAGTAAAAAGAGGGTCCTCGTTTTTGGTGGTGGCGAAATAGGCGCCTGGCACGTGGAGGGCGATAGTGGGGGGATGGTCTGCAGGGTACGGGGTGAGTGTGGTTCGTACGGCCAAGCTCAAGTGCCTTTCTGGTTTGCAGATCCTCTCGGCCTGCTATCTGCCATAAAATAAACTGAGCAAATGTGTGGTCAGCCTGCTTAGCCACGTGGGGCGCTATTTCTGGGCAATGCTTGTGGTGCATTGCAGTTGCCAGTGTTATCTGGCTGCCAGTGTTATCTGGTGTAGCGAATTTGGCATACGAGGATCGATAATAATAATTCTGCCTTAGAGGCAAAGAATTTGGCCTTAAGTAATAAAAGACGTGACTTTTTCTAAATGCCAATACTTTGTTGTGTTTTTATTTACGGGAAGGGGGGGAGGCGGGGTGGGAGGGCCTTGGGGGGGTTTTGTAGGTTTAAGAAGGTAACTTACATGGGAGAAGATGTAAGAAGAGAATAGGGGTATAATTCTTAGCTACAGTGCCATGGGTTGCAAACTTCTTGATAATGTTGCGCACTGTGGACAAAGGAAAATCTAGATCTCTGAAGATGGACTTGTAACCTTGAGATTGTTGATATTTTTCCACAATTTTGGTTCTCAAGTCCTCAGACATTTTTCTTCTCCTCTTTCTGTTGTCCATGCTTAGTGTGGCACAAGACAACCACAATGCAAAGACTAAGTGAACTTCTCTCCTTTTTATCTGCTTTCAGGTGTGATTTCTATATTGCCCACACCTGTTACTTGCCCAGGTGAGTTTACAGGAGCATCACATGCTTGAAACAATCTTATTTATCCACAATTTTGAAAGGGTGCCAATAATTTTGTCCAGCCCATTTTTGGAGTCTTGTGACATTATGTCCAATTTGCTTTTTTTCCTCCCTTTTTTGTTTTGTCCCAATACACACAAAGGGAATAAACATGTGTATAGCAAAACATGTGTTACTGCATTACTTTTCTGTGACAAATACTTGATTTTCTGGAAAAATGTCTGGGGTGCCAACAATTTCGGCCATGACTGTATATCCTTGTTTTCAGCAGATTCAGAATATATCATTATTATATGTATGCGTCATGTCCTGTCAGAATGCTATAACAAAAAAAATTTAAAAATGTGAATTTCCATTAAAATGTCAATCATCTACAGTGTGTAAAGTATTTTATTCACATTTTATCATCCGAGACTTTGTGGTTATATATTCTATGGGGTCGGCTTGTTAACAAAAATTAGAACTGGGAACTTGTTACTTTATTTTAGATATAAAAAAAATAGTGCAGCAACATTGTTCACATTATAATTGAAATGTGAATAATAGTGCTGCATTAATTTAAAAAAATTTTTTTTTAAATTTTGTTTTTACTTTTATATTTAACCCAATAAAAGGTGTTCAGTTGTTGTTGCTGTTCTACACCTCACAGATCTACAGCTTTGTCTTATTTCTGGGGGATGCTAACAAGGCTATTTACGTGTACCTGTTCTTAAGCTTCGTCTAAGCACTGGAGGAAGGCATGAAAGCTGGGGAGAGCATGGGGGTGCGGCAAGGAAGCGGCATTAACAGATGAGACCCAGTAGGGGTAATGAGTGCTGTTACAGCCATCTGAATGGAGGATGCGTGCTGAGTGAAGCCAACTCGGAGTTTGCATCTCCAGTGAAGCCATCCCAGTGGTGGATGCGTCTCCAGTGAAACCATTCCAGTGGAGGTTGCATCTCCATTGAAGCCGTCTTGGTGGAGGTTGCATCTCCATTGAAGCCGTCTCGGTGGAGGTTGCGTCTCAAGTGAAGCCATCTCGGTGGAGTTTGCGTCTCCATTGAAGCCGTCTCGGTGGAGGTTACGTCTCAAGTGAAGCCATCTCGGTGGTGGTTGCATCTGAAGTGAAGCCATCTCGGTGGATGTCGTGTCTACAGTGAAGCCATCTCAGGGAAAGTTGTGTCTACAGTGAAGCCACCTAGAGGAAGGTTGTGTATCCAGTGAAGCTGTCTAGATGGAGGTTGCATCTACAGTGAAGCCGTCTAGGTGGAGGTTGCATCTACAGTGAAGCCGTCTAGGTGGAGGTTGCATCTACAGTGAAGCCATCTCGGGGAAGGCTGCGTCTCCTTTGAAGCCATCTCTTGAAGGTTGCATCTCCAGTGAAGTCATCTCGGTGGAGGTTGTGTGTCCAGTGAAGCCGCCTCGGTGGAGGTTGTGTGCCCAGTGAAGCTGGCTTGGTGGAGGTTGTGTCTCCAGTGAGGCCGTCTCAGGGAAGGTTGTGTCTCTGTTGAAGCTGCCCCATATCTGTGGAACTCCCCTCCCTTATAAAAAAATTTGATACATACTGTAAGTGCTGTGATGTTGTCGTCCTCTTTGATAATGTTGCACCTCTATGTCTAGAACGATTTGTTCCCAGCATCCAACTTGCATCTGGCAGGAGGGGATGGCGGATCGCACTGTTCTGTGCACGGCTGGAATAGGACGGGAGCCGTGAAGGTTGATGGTTGGGATTGTTGTACTTGGAGGCTGGCTTGTTTACCATATTGACTCTGAGGGAATAGGATCCACCTGTCCATTGGTACAGAAATGGTTAAATGTCCATAAAGACGCTCCACGTGTTGCAGTACAAACATATTGACAAATCATGGATTCTGTGTCGAAGCTCTAGAATCAGGGACCTCAACCACGGCCTACCAGGTGTTTTAGAATTACATCTCCCATGATATTCAGCCACTCACAGGGTCAACAAAGCCTTGTGGGAAATATAGTTGAAAAACATCTGTAGGGTCATGGTTGAGCAGGTCAGCCCCAGGACAAATATGTCCCTGTCAGGAATGTGACTGGTTTCCCTTGGAGGGGAGGTGGATTCTCTGTAATGAGGTTCCTCGTGACTGCATCGCGATGTAACAGAGCGACATACCTGACACTTCTTCTACACGTCACGGCGAACCTGTAACAAGGGCTGAGGAAGTTTAACATATTCACAACATTTTCAACCCTAATTTTTGGTGCCCGCTCCATAAAAGCTACAATCTGACACGGTGCTGATCACTTCAGACGGGGCTCGTCCCACAGCGCGTGCGTTCAGACGCTCCATCCATGGACATGAAGTCCCTCACTGTCCTGGTTTTATTCGCTCTGCTGAAACACGCAGGTAAGAAAGTCTCTCCTGCACAGGGCGGTCCTGAAACGTAGAGGTCACGAAAAATCTTACCGGGCATCAATTCCCAGAGCTGTGGCAGCTGCGGCGCTTCTTTAATGTATGAGAAAGCCATACACAGAGATTGTAATTTGTTTCCTGTGTATATTCCCCGCGTGTGTGTATATCCCCAAGTGTATTCCCCTGCGTGTGTGTATTCCCTGTGTGTGTGTTTATAACCCATGTCTATTGCATGTGTGTTTGTGTATCCACCTTGTGTATTCCCTGTGTGTTCTGTGTGTCTTCCTGCCCCAGTGTATTCCCTGCGTGTGTGCGTATTCCCTGCATGTGGGCGTATTCCCTGCATGTGGGCGTATTCCCTGCATGTGTGCGTATTCCCTGCATGTGTGCATATTTCTTGCGTGTGTGCGTATTTCTTGCGTGTGTGCGTATTCTTGCATGTGTGCGTATTTCTTGCGTGTGTGCGTATTCTTGCATGTGTGCGTATTTCTTGCGTGTGTGCGTATTCTTGTGTGTGTGCATCTTCCCTGCGTGTGTGTATTATCACTAGGGATGAGCCGAACGCCCCCGTGTTCGGTTCGACTTCGTTCGCGAACATTTTCAAAAGTTCGAATCCGAACTCGAACACGATCTGAACTCAATATAAGTCAATGGGACCCGAACACTCGATTTTTAGAGTGCCCTGCAAGAGGGCATATATGCTAGATATTTGCCATAAAAGGTGTATGGGGGTCCGGGTAGTGCCCTGGGGGACAGGAAACAAGGACAAAAAGTTTTAAAAACATTTTTAAAGGGACAGTGAGTTTTGAATAAAAACTTTTTGAGTTTTGAATACAAAAAAAGTTAAGAATAAAAACGGAAAAATTCCTTCAAATATCGTGCCTAGGAGGTCCCCATAACCTGCCCGTGAAGTGGCGGATTTCTAGGATGTATAGAAACATTTAAAAATAAAAAAATGACATTTCAAATTATGGTAAATGGTTTTCATTTTATCTATTCATAAACAACTTCCTGGGGCGGCAGCCTGTATGAAAAGAGGAGACCTTTTAGGACACGCAGAACAAGTTTAGTGATTTCTTGGCTAAATTATGGTGAAACTTATGCAGGCTTTGGATGAAAGTAACAATAGGTGCTTTAAAATTGGGCCTTTAGTGTCAGCAACAGTGCCGTTACACCTTATCCTCTCTGTGGTATTGTGGAAGAGTGCAGTGGTAGAGGTTTTGGTAATGCAGAAGAGATCCCGATCTATTCAGTTACATCAGCAGCTATAACAAAACCGGGTCAGCAATGTTTAGGCACTTGTACTGCGCTACTGTATATGGTGAGAATCGGCGCACACCAGTAGCAACAGGAAGCAAACAGAACAGGCAGTGAATACACAGAGAGAATAGTCAAATGGCAGGCAAAGTCGGCAACAGATCGGGTCCTCAGAAAAAGCAGGGTCAGTAACAAGTATACAAACTGATTCGGTAAGCTAGCGATGCGTGAATAAAGGCTGAGACACACTGAGCGTGTAGCGACGTACAGCGTAGTGAAGCGTAGAGAAGCAAAAATTTTGCAGGCTTGACTTCACTCCACTCCGCCTCTCAGCGTGTCTACACTGCATTACGTTTGCTTCTCACTGCACTGGACAGGAATCCACTAACTAAATTAAAATGTACACAAAACCGTTTTATTTTCACAAACACACGTTATATAGGCAAAAAAAAGTTTTGACTGAATAAAATACATCAAAAATTACTGTTAATTTAATAGAAATAGTATAAAAATATAAAAAAAGGTAACCCCTGATCATATATATTATAGGGACACGGAGCGCTGTGTATAGAGTAGGGATGCATTGATACCACACACAGACATATACGTATATATCAACACGCAGACCTATATATACGTATTGATCAACACGCAGACCGATATATACGTATTGATCAACACGCAGATATATATATATATACACCCACCCACCCACAGACCTCAGACCATATATACACATACGCGCATGGGGGGGTGGTATGTGGACAATCTCAACTAAATGCGCCCCCCCCCATTTGGCTGAACCCTCCAGAAGAAATGTTGAACCCGACAGAGCAGAGAATAATATATATTCTCTGCTCTAGCGGGTTATACATTTCTTCTGGAGGGATCAGCCAAATTGGGGGGGTAATTAGTTGCCAAAATGTGTGTGTAATACAAGTCTGGATATATATTTATAAGGATATAGATATATATCTTATCTATATATATATATATATATATATATACAGTGGCAATAAAAAGTATGTGAACCCTTTGGGATTACGTGGAGTTTTGCATGAATTAGTCATAAAATGTGTCTGATCTTCATCTAAGTCAAAACAATTCGAAAAACACAGTCTGCTTAAAATAATACAACACAAACATTATATGTTTTCATGTGTTTATTGTGCAGAACATGTAAACATTCACAGTGCAGGGTGGACAAAGTATGTGAACCTTTGGACTTAATAACTGGTTGACCCTCCTTTGGCAGCAATAACCTCAACCAAACGTTTCCTGTAGTCGCAGATCAGACCTGCACAATGATCTGGAGTAATTTTGGACCACTCCTCTTCACAAAACTGTTTCAGTGTAGCAATATTCTTGGGATGTCTGGTGTGAATCGCTCTCTTAAGGTCATGCCACAGCATTTCAATCGGGTTGAGGTCAGGACTGTGACTGGGCCACTCCAGAAGGCGTATTTTGTTTTGTTGAATCCATTCTTTTGTTGAATTACTTGTATGCTTTGGGTCATTGTCCTGTTGCATCACCCATCCTCTGCGGAGCTTCAGTTGGCAGACAGATGGTCTTCTGTTTTCCTGCAAAATGTCTTGATAAACTCTGGAATTCATTTTTCACCTTTGGACTTAATAACTGGTTGACCCTCCTTTGGCAGCAATAACCTCAACCAAACGTTTCCTGTAGTCGCAGATCAGACCTGCACAATGATCTGGAGTAATTTTGGACCACTCCTCTTCACAAAACTGTTTCAGTGTAGCAATATTCTTGGGATGTCTGGTGTGAATCGCTCTCTTAAGGTCATGCCACAGCATTTCAATCGGGTTGAGGTCAGGACTAGACATGTGCATTCGTTTTAGTACTAAAACGATTTAGTCCGAATTTTGGGATAATTTAGTTTTCGTATGACTCAAGAGAAACAAAACTGCTCAGTACAAAAAACGAAAGAAACTAAAATAAAATGCACTACATTTTAGTGTCAGTCCTTTTTGTGATATTACATTGATAAGTGAAGGAGACCAGCAATGAAGAGCGCAACATCCAAAGTTCTGCACCCTCCACATGCCAATGCAGTAGGATTTTCTATACAGAGAGGGGCATTAATTAATGCAGGAGGATGTTCTATACATTATACAGAGGGGTATTCATGCAGGAGGATGTTATTTACATTTTTACAGAGGAAGGTATAAATTGAGGAGGATGTTCTATACAGAGAGGGACATTAATTAATTCAGGAGGATGTTCTATATAATATACTGAGAGGGGTATTAATTAATGCAGGAGGATGTTCTAAACATTATACAGAGAGGATCCTTTTTTTCTCGGCCCTTTAAATCCAGTGGCTGTGAGCGCGGAGATCGGCTGCTTGTTACCTTATCTCTCAGTACAATGTATCAGGCTCAGCTGTTACAGTAACTGACTAACAGCGCTCAGAGATTCAGTAAAACAAGGAAATAATATTGTTCTAACCGCTTATATATATATAAAAATATTATTTACTAGTTTTACTGAAACTCTGAGCACTGTGATGAACAGCAGTCAGTTACTGTAACAGCTTTGCCTGATACGGGGCAGTATTACAATGTTGGTGCTAACTTAACCAGAGCTGTTGTAAACTGAAAACCTCCATAGGCTATAATGGCTCTGTGAAGTTTACAACAGCTCTGGTTAAGTTAGCACCAACTATATAATATGGCCCACATTGTGCTGAGAGTGAGAGATACTGTAACAAGCAGCGATCTCAGCCCTCTGAGGAGCCACTACAATAGTAATTGTATCCACTGGTTTTCGGATGAATGAAATTTAGTTTTCATACTAAATAACTGAAAACGAATTTCTTTAGCAACTAAATAAATTGCATTTTAGGACTAATCCATTAGTTCAAAACGAAATTTTGTGCTGTGCACATGTCTAGTCAGGACTGTGACTGGGCCACTCCAGAAGGCGTATTTTGTTTTGTTGAATCCATTCTTTTGTTGAATTACTTGTATGCTTTGGGTCATTGTCCTGTTGCATCACCCATCCTCTGCGGAGCTTCAGTTGGCAGACAGATGGTCTTCTGTTTTCCTGCAAAATGTCTTGATAAAACTCTGGAATTCATTTTTCCATTAATGACAACAATCCGTCCAGGCCCTGAGGCAGCAAAGCAGCCCCAAACCATGATGCTCCCTCCGCCATGTTTTACAGTGGGGATGAGGTTTTGATGTTGGTGTGCTGTGCCTTTTTTTCTCCACACATTAGTCTTGTGTGTTTTTTCCAAACAACTCAATTTTGGTTTCATCTGTCCACAGAATATTTTGCCAGTAGTGCTGTGGAACATCCAGGTGCTCTTTTGCAAACTTCAAACGTGCTGCAATATTCTTTTTGGACAGCAATGGCTTCCTCCGTGGTGTCCTCCCATGTACTCCATTCTTGTTTAATGTTTTCCTTATTGTAGATGTGTCAACAAAAATGTTAGCATGTGCCAGAGATTTCTGTAAGTCTTTAGCTGACACTCTAGGATTCTTCTTTACCTCATTAAGCATTCTGTGCTGTGCTCTTGCAGTCATCTTTACAGGACGACCATGCCTAGGGAGAGTAGCAACAGTGCTGAACTTTCTCCATTTGTAGACAGTCTGTCTTACCGTGGACACATGAACATCAAGGCTTTTGGAGATACTTTTGTAACCCTTTCCAGCTTCATGCAAGTCAACAATTCTTGATCGTAGGTCTTCTGAGAGCTCTTTTCTGCGAGGCATGGTTCACATCAGGCAGTGCTTCTTGAAACCAGTAAACCCAAAACTGGTGTGTGTTTTTTAAAGGGCAGGCAGCTTTCCGCAACACATCCAATAATATCACACTGATTGGACTCAAGGTTGGCTCACTCCTGGCTCCAATTAGCTCTTGGAAAAGTCATTAGGCTAGGGGTTCACATACTTTTTCCACCCTGCACTGTGAATGTTTACATGTTCTGTTCAATAAACACATGAAAACATGTAATGTTTGTGTTGTATTATTTTAAGCAGACTGTGTTTTTCAAATTGTTGTGACTTAGATGAAGATCAGAGCACATTTTATGACCAATTCATGCAAAACTCCACGTAATCCCAAAGGGTTCACATACTTTTTCTTGCCACTGTATATATATATATATATATATATATATCATACCTGCCCTTACCTTCCCCTATAAATTTGCTAAAGATATACACACAAAAAAACAGACCACTGCCTGAGACGCCGCGCAGCCCACATGCCACCCCCCTCTACCTGGCTGAATGTATCTAATATATATAATTAAATACATTCAACAAGGTAGAGAAAGAAAAAAAAAGTTTTATTTTATGTTCCCGGGGACATTTTAAAATGTCCTCAGATTTTAATTTGTTTTAGAAATGTGTCGCCTTACCTTAGCCTGGTGGTCAGTGGGGGCTCCCCAGATCCTGGTTGTGGGGGGGTCTGCCATGGCCTCAGGTGCAGGGGCTCCCTCCCTGCGCCGCCTGTCTCTGCCACATGCACCCGGGTGGCTAACCCGCACAGTCGCAGCTCTGTCATCCGGCGGCCGCATGCTCCTCAAGACGATCCTTGGGAGGCCTCGGCAGGCTGCCCTCTACAGTGCCTGATTAGAGGGCCGTGTCTGCCTGATGTTTTAGTAACAAGAATGATTTATCCCATAGGCTTCAATGTTAAAAATATTCCCATTTTAATTCAATATCTAATAAACCGTTGCTTATAATTTTCTGCAGTAAAGAGACTCTTTATTTCTAGATTTTTAAGCATTTTTTATTTTTTCAAAATTATTATTTTTTTTCGAACTTTTGGCGAACGTCCCAAAAAAGTTCGAAGTTCGTCAACTTTCGAACGGCCGATGTTCGATTCGAACTCCGAACAGATCCGAACTGAACGCTCATCCCTAATTAGCACTGTGTTTGTGTGTATTCCCCATGTGTGTATTCCCCACATGTGTGCGTATACCCTGCGTGTGTGCGTATTCCTTGTGTGTGTGTGTGCACATATTCCCTGCATGTGTGTATTATCCCTGCTAGGGATGGGCTGGCGGTTCGATTCGAAGATGAGTTTGATTCGAACATTGGCCGTTCGTCGAACATCGAACATTTCCACGTGTTCGAAGCGTGTTCACCCACAATGCACCACAATGGCCCACAATGCACTTTTCCACTGGCCTGAAGCTTGTAATTGGTTACAGCCTTGCACCTGACCACAGGTCAGGTGCAAGACTGTGCCAATCACGGCTCAGAGTCCTGATTGGGCAAATTTTGCCCAATCATGGGCTCACAGAGCTAAGTCCCGCAGCACACTATATGAGGCTTTGGCCGCAGCCCCAGCGTGTGTTTGTTGCAGGAGTGAATCAGAGAGGAGAAGAGATTGTTGCATATCAGGCTGTATCACTGAGTTATAGCAGATTTCTGGAAATTGGAATCTCTGTCTTGGCACTTTTAGCTATCAGGGACAGGCTGTATCACTGAGTTATATCTGATTTCTGGAAATTGGAATCTGTGTGTTGGCACTGCAAAGGCTATCAGGCTGTATCACTGACTTATACCAGAGTTCTGTGAATTTGAATCAGCGTGTTGGCACTGCAAAGGCTATCAGGGTGTATCACTGATTTATACCAGAGTTCTGGAAATTTTAATCTGTGTGTTAGCCTGGCAGCAGCTGGCAGTGCCATCAGGGTGTATAACTGACTGTCACGGGATGGCCCAGCACCCTCAGCCAGGGGCGGTGCAGTGACAGTGGTGGCTATGGACACTCGGGTGCGGTGGCACGCACCCAGTTTTACGAGTACTTTCATTAGATGTGGTCTTACTGATGTGCTGTATTAAGATGTACCTTGTGTGATTGTAACTGTATTAGGTGTAAGAAAACGTTTGTATGTGTTTTTCCCCGTCGCCATTTTGCCCATTCCAGCATGGTTACACCAGACAAAGGATCTCCTGGCCCCAAGATGGAGGATACAGCAAGCCAGCTGCTTGGAGGCTGTTCCCAGACCTCATTTGCCTAATCCCTGGACAATGGGAAGGCTGGAAGGGACCTGGGAGGGAACAGGGGGGGCTGGGAGAGGAGCCAATCAGTGCTGGTTGTGTGGGTGGGGGAGTGGGCAATCTGTGTATGTGAAGTTATATACCTGACCCTGTTGTAAACCCTTAAAGTTAGTTCATCTAGTTCATTCAGCCACGCCTGGTGTTCTTTATTTGGTGAACGTATTCCTGTGATCCAGCGCGGTCTACAGGGCACGGTAGCCAGATCCGAATCGACCACCCTGTGCCTGCATCTCGCATCAGGACAGAGGTGCAGCGTGCGGGCATCGACCGCTGTGAGATCCGATTCGACGGCCGCGGCGCATCTGCCGCGCATTTCCCGCGCATCGGTATAGCGGGCGCCATCCGATCGCCGGTAGATCCGAAAAGACGAGCGGACGTCCCAACTATAAGATCCGACCAGCTCCCGAGGGGAATTCCGATCCGACGGCCGTTCCGCAGACGACACATCCGCCAACCAAGGTCAGTAGACCAGCTGCTCGGGACGCTGAGTGCCGTGTCGCTCAGTGGTCGGGCTGGTCTCACCCAGGGGTCCCTTCCAACGCCCGCCAACCCTTTCCCAGGGCCACTCCAGGCCGCTCGAGACGCCGGGTGCCGTGTCACTCGGTAGTCGGGCCGGCGGTAAGCGCACTAGGGGGAAGCAGATAGGAGCACACCCGCAGGCGGACAACATCCCATTCCGTCTTACTGGTGGCAGCGGTGGGATCGCTCTCTGCAGACCCCTAGGAGACCTACGCCATGGCGGTGTACACCCCTACAACCGGGACACCCTGCGTGGGATGTTGGAGAACCGGGGAGGAACGCCGGGTAACAAAAAGAGGAAGACCCTGATCAAGGAACTGACCAGGATGGATCAGGACGAGGCGATGATGCCCGTCCCCAGCCCTGTCCGCGCAGAGGTGGAGGAAGATGCTGGCCTCAGGGAGTTGCGGCGTCGGATCGCCCTGCTCGGTGATGCCCCGGCGGAGGGGGCCAGATATCAAGTGCTTCGGAAGTTCTACTGGGAAGTGGAGCAGGAGAAGGAACGCCAGCACGAGCTGCGGTTGGCAGAGCTCCGCGGAGCAGAGACTGATTATGTTGACCCCGAACCCTACCCTGTGGAAACCTGGGTCGAGGCTCACAGCTCGACTGGAGCTTCACCTGGGGAATCTGCAAACCCCAGTGACTACGCTTGCGGGACTCTCAGCTTGCCTGGAGCCTGTACTGAGGACGTCACTTATCCCCGCGACCCTCGGATGAAGACTCACAGCCCGCCTGGAGCTGCATCTGAGGACGCCACATTCTCCACTGAGGAGCGGTGCTCCTGCGCTGGCACCTACGCCGACATGAAGGTCGTGCTGGCCAGAGAGCTGCAGGAGGGCCTGGAGCAGGACCAGAGGTCCACAGAGGAGCTGTGGTACGAGGCCCTGGACCATGAGCGGGACTGCCATGGGGTGTACATTCCCTCCGACGCTGTCGTCCATCGAGTGCAGTACGATGTGCGAGCAGCGTTCCTGCAGGGGCGGGCCCCAGAGGAGTGGGAGGACGAGCTCCGGAGTCTGGTGCAGCAGGAGATCGCACTGGACGCCGAGTACCGCGCGCTCCGGTGGCTAACCGCCCCTCCGACCGTGCGCCCTATTGGAGGCAGTTCCACTGCAGGGCCTCGCTACGGGGGTACGGGGCTGCTCTACGAGGGCATGGCCGCCGACCCCGAGTTTGGAGAGGAGACCGAGGAGCGGATGGAAGACATCCTGGAGCGACGGGAACTGGAGATCCCGTCAGACAGCAGGGACTCGGTGTTTGAGGAGCTGGAGTCCCTAGCCGAGCGAGAGTGGGAGCTCGAGGTGGCTTATCGGAGACTGTTGGACGGCGTTCCGCAGTCGAGCCTGAGCTCCCCGTGGTGGGACGGGTCGGCGGAGGAAGTCGACAGTCCCCAGGTTTGGGACCTATGGGAGGCCGAGGCGGACCATGGGTGCCCGTGGGGGGTCGACTGAGGAAGTTACCCCCTGCACCCCGCAAGAGGACAGGGTGGCCGAGGCCACGGGTCCAGCGGGGGAGGAGACGGATGGTCCCCCCGGGATGGGTTGTGCGCAACCATTGTTTGCCCCGGGGGGTGAAGAGACCATCCTTCCCCAAGGAGATCTCCACCCAGCGGAAGAGCTGGCTACGGGGCAGAGTGCCGCTGGCCTCTGCCCACTACTCAACGTCTGCCAGGAGGAGCAGACGGATGGTTCCCCCGGGATGGGTTGCGCGCAACCACTGATTGCCCCGGGGGGTGAAGAGACCATCCCGCCACAAGGAGATTGCCAACCAGCGGAAGAGCTGGCCACGGGGCAGAGCGTCGCTGGCCTCTGCCCCCTGCTGACAGTCTGCCAGGTGGAGCAGACGGATGGTTCCCCCGGGATGGGTTGTGCGCAACCCTTGTTTGCCCCGGGGGGTGAAGTAACCGTCCTCCCGCAAGGAGATCTCCCCCCAGCAGAAGAGCTGGCTACGGGGCAGAGTGCCGCTGGTCTCTGCCCACTACTCAAAGTCTGCCAGGAGGAGCAGACGGATGGTTCCCCCGGGATGGGTTGTGCGCAACCATTGTTTGCCCCGGGGGGTGAAGAGACCATCCTTCCCCAAGGAGATCTCCAACCAGCAGAAGAGCTGGCTACGGGGCAGAGTGCCGCTGGTCTCTGCCCACTACTCAAAGTCTGCCAGGAGGAGCAGACGGATGGTCCCCCGGGATGGGTTGTGCGCAACCATTGTTTGCCCCGGGGGGTGAGTGACCATCCTTCCCCAAGGAGATCTCCAACCAGCGGAAGAGCTGGCTACGGGGCAGAGTGCCGCTGGCCTCTGCCCACCGCTTACAGTCTGCCAGGAGGAGCAGACAGTTGGTTCCCCCGGGATGGTTGTGCGCAACCATTGATTGTCCCGGGGGAGGAAGAAACCATCCTCCACAAGGAGATCCTCACCCAGCTGAAGAGCTGGCCACGGGGCAGAGCGCCGCTGGCCTCTGCCCACTACCCCCAGTCTGCCAGGTGGAGCAGACGGATGGTCTCCCCGGGATGGGTTGTGCGCAACCATTGATTGCCCCGGGGGGTGAAGTGACCATCTCTCCACAAGGAGATTTCCACCCAGCGGAAGAGCTGACACCAGGGCAGAGCGCCGCTGGCCTCTGCCCGTCTCTCCCACCTTGCCCCGCGGGGCAGAGTGAGGTTGACCCCGTGCAACTGCTGTGGCATCCATTTGTTCCCTTCGTCGGCTGCAGGGAAGAGCAGCCAGGTTTGGCCCTACTTGCTTCTTCGGTTGCCGGGCCCGTACCTGGCCATCCAGCGGAAGAGCTGGCAACGGGGCAGAGTGCCGCAGGCCTCTGCCCATTTTGGCAACCCTTGGGCTCGGGGGCCCCACGCAGCCACGGTGCTTTCCCACCGTTGACCTGGGCACCTGGGGCGTGTGCATTTAGCACCCGGGTTCCCCGGGCGAGCAGTAACCCTGGAGGGGACACAGGAGGCACGCCGGCCCAGATGTATGTCCTCTCGCCCAGCCGGGGAAACTCCAAGGACATGGGGTCCCGACCAAGCTGGCACGGCCGCAAGGCCAAATGGAGAGGCCTGGTGACTCGGCCTCCCCAGACTGACTATGGGCCTGGGAGCACCGACTTCCCCGGTATGACCCGGTGGGGTCAGACCAGGTGCGTCGAACTGGGGGAGGGGGAGGAGTGTCACGGGATGGCCCAGCACCCTCAGCCAGGGGCGGTGCAGTGACAGTGGTGGCTATGGACACTCGGGTGCGGTGGCACGCACCCAGTTTTACGAGTACTTTCATTAGATGTGGTCTTACTGATGTGCTGTATTAAGATGTACCTTGTGTGATTGTAACTGTATTAGGTGTAAGAAAACGTTTGTATGTGTTTTTCCCCGTCGCCATTTTGCCCATTCCAGCATGGTTACACCAGACAAAGGATCTCCTGGCCCCAAGATGGAGGATACAGCAAGCCAGCTGCTTGGAGGCTGTTCCCAGACCTCATTTGCCTAATCCCTGGACAATGGGAAGGCTGGAAGGGACCTGGGAGGGAACAGGGGGGGCTGGGAGAGGAGCCAATCAGTGCTGGTTGTGTGGGTGGGGGAGTGGGCAATCTGTGTATGTGAAGTTATATACCTGACCCTGTTGTAAACCCTTAAAGTTAGTTCATCTAGTTCATTCAGCCACGCCTGGTGTTCTTTATTTGGTGAACGTATTCCTGTGATCCAGCGCGGTCTACAGGCACGGTAGCCAGATCCGAATCGACCACCCTGTGCCTGCATCTCGCATCAGGACAGAGGTGCAGCGTGCGGGCATCGACCGCTGTGAGATCCGATTCGACGGCCGCGGCGCATCTGCCGCGCATTTCCCGCGCATCGGTATAGCGGGCGCCATCCGATCGCCGGTAGATCCGAAAAGACGAGCGGACGTCCCAACTATAAGATCCGACCAGCTCCCGAGGGGAATTCCGATCCGACCGGCCGTTCCGCAGACGACACATCCGCCAACCAAGGTCAGTAGACCAGCTGCTCGGGACGCTGAGTGCCGTGTCGCTCAGTGGTCGGGCTGGTCTCACCCAGGGGTCCCTTCCAACGCCCGCCAACCCTTTCCCAGGGCCACTCCAGGCCGCTCGAGACGCCGGGTGCCGTGTCACTCGGTAGTCGGGCCGGCGGTAAGCGCACTAGGGGGAAGCAGATAGGAGCACACCCGCAGGCGGACAACATCCCATTCCGTCTTACTGACTTATACCAGAGTTCTGGGAATTTGAATCTGTGTGTTGGCACTGCCAGCTGCTTCCAGGCTATCAGGGTGTATCACTGACTTATACCAGAGTTCTGGGAATTATAATCTGTGTGTTGGCACTGCAAGCTAGTGCCAGCTACCAGGTGTATCACTGAGTTATAAAAGAGTTCTGCAAATTTGAATCTGTGTCTTGCACTGCCAGCTATCAGGGACCGGGTATATCACTGAGTTATAGCAGATTTCTGGAAATTTGAATCTCTGTCTTGGCACTGCCAGCTCTCAGGAACAGGGTGTATCACTGACTTATAGCATTGTTCTGGAAAATCTGTATATCTTTAATCTAATTCTCGATACCATACAATAACACAGTTTAATCAGAGTTCATATGTTTATCTATTGAGAGTTGATTCTGTGTCTTGCCAGGTAGAAGGCTGTTGCAGCCTGCAGGAGAGGAAGTGAATCAGAGAGAGTAGAGAACATTACCAGCCTTGCAGGGAAAATATCAGTAAAATCGCTGAGTTATAGCAGAGTTCAGAATATCTTTAATCTATATATCACTCACCATGTCAGAAAGACCAAAAAGGACAGGCAGGCACTCCCAGACACAGATAAGAGGGCAAGCAGCCTCTATGTTGGAAGGCTGTGCCCCTGTTCGTCATGGACGTGGTGCATCCTCTGCAGGGGCATGCTTGACCTTTCTAACTGGTGCTGGCCGTCTTAAGCAGCAGCAACATACATAGGATTTGCAGGACTGGCTAAACAGGTCATCCGAGTCCTCCGAGTCCTCTGCCAGCCAGGCTTGTAGTGATTTAAAGTCCACCTCAGCTGCCAAAACATCTAATTCAGCCTCCATGTCCACAGCTACTCCTGCCGTAGCCTCACCATCATACACGGAGGAGTCAGCTGAATTGTTTGACTACAATGACAGTGACATGCTGCTTGAGGATGCGCAGCAACTCCAGTGCTCTGATTCAATCTCAAAGGTTGAGGAAGGGAGTATAATCAACCTAGAGGAAGGGTGTGCCAGTGACACACAAAGAACTGGCACTCATGTTCCCCCAGCAGCTGCAGCATATTGCCAGGTTGGCTCCAGTGATGAAGAGATAGAGGGTGATGACAATGATGATGAAGTCACTGTCTCCACCTGGGTGCCTGATCAAACAGAGGAGTCAAGTAAGGAGGAGCCGCAACAAAAATGAGGCACAATGTCCTCTATGACCAACCGTAGCCAGTCCAAGGCAACAGAAGTCAGAGCTGCTCAGGCACAGAGCGCTGTTGTCTCAAAGCACACGTGCAGGAACTATGCTGTCTGAGAGTTCTTCACAAAATGTGCAGCAGACTGCAGCATTGCTATTTGTAAGCTAAGTCTGAAGAGGATCAAGCATGGGAAAAACAAACATCACACACTTGGGTACCACGTGCTTGATAAGACATATGACCACCTGGCCACGCATCCTGTTGGCACAACACTTTGCATAGGTCCTCCTCATCTCCATCTGTCTCTACCCCCACTATATGTCCTGCCATGTAGGGATGAGCTGAATACACCCGTGTTCGGTTTGCATTCGAACTCGAACAATTTCAAAAGTTCGAGTTCGAACTCGAACCGAACTCAATGCAAATCAATGGGACTCAAAAGTTAGATATTTAGAGTGCCCTCCAAGAGGGCATATATGCAAGATATTTGCCATAAAAGGTGTATGGGGGTCCGGGTAGTGCCCTGGGGGACAGGAAACAAGGACAAAAAGTTTAAAAAAATATGTTTTTAAAAGAACAGTGAGTTCTCCATAAAATAAGGGTTAAAAATAAAAATAAAAAATTCCTTCAAATATTGTGCCTAGGAGGTCCCCATAACCTGCCCGGGAAGTGGCGGATTTGTAGGATGTATAGAAACATTGAAATGTCATTTTTTTGTTTTTAAAATGATGGTAAACGGTTTTCCTTTAATCTATTCATAAACAACTGCTTGGGGCGGCAGCCTGTATGTCGTTAACATACTTTCCCTATACAGAACACAAGCTCTGATTCTGCGACCTCTTTCTTCAACAGCCCTGCAACCAGCTCACATCACCCTCTGCCACAGCGCTTGCTTCTGGACTCTGCTGTCCCACCCTTCCTCCCCATCCATCTGCCTGCCCACCCACCCAGTGCTGGTCTGAAATTTGTAGCTTACTTTCCAGCTGCTTCCACTTTGCAAATCACCCTAATTAACCCAAGGTTCTAGCCCTTCCATGATATGTTAATCTGTTTTGTTTTTAATAGTTTGCATTTTATTACTTTGTATTTCTGTAACAACTGTAACCACTCAATGTTCTTGAACCCAGGACATACTTGAAAACTAGAGAAATCTCAATGTATCCTTCCTGGTAAAATCCTTTGCAAATAAATAAATAAATACTTTTTAGGATACGCAGAACAAGTTTAGTGATTTTTTGGCTAAATTATGGTGAAATTTATGCAGGCTTTAGATGAAAGTAACAATAGGTGCTTTAAAATTGGGCCTTTAGTGTCGGCAACAGTGCCATCACACCGTAACCCCTCTGTGGTATTGTTGTGGAAGAGTGCAGGGTTGGACCCTGCGGTCCAATATTAAAATTATATGAATCTGGTAAAGGCGTCAGTAGCAGTGCACCCAAATATTTTGCCTTTGGTGGCAGCTAGTGCCTTCACACCGTCAGTGGCGTCACTAGGGTTGGTGTCACCCGGTGTGGTAACTCATGTGTCACCCCCCGAGTTTTAAGTTGAATTTTATTTTTTTAACTACGCTTACTCATAATGCGGTACTTCCATACAATACTGAATGCTCATATATACACGGTGCACATTACTGTGAGGTTTAAAAAAATCTAGAAATAAAGAGACTCTTTACTACAGAATATAATAATAAACAGTTTTAGATATTGAATTAAAACGGGAATATTTTTAACATTGAAGTCTATGGGGCAAAACATTTCCCACAACGGAATACACAAAAATGTCCAAAACCGCGAAAAAAAAGTTGATACGAAAAACAAGCCAAAACGAAACTAACTGAAACGGAAATCGGTCAAAGCGATCTGAAATTAAAATTGTCGAATTACGAACGAAACGAGCCGAAACGAAAATTTTATATCAACACGCAGGCCTATATATACTTATATATCAACACGCAGATATATATATATATATATATATACACCCATCCACAGACCTCAGACCATATATACACATACGCACATGGGGAGGTGGCATGTGGACAATCTCAACTAAATGCACCCCCCCATTTGGCTAATCCCTCCAGAAGAAATGTTGAACCCGACAGAGCAGAGAATATATATATTTTTCTCTGCTCTATCGGGTTCATCATTTCTTCTGGAGGATCAGCCAAATGGAGGGCCCCTGCAGGCTGCCCTCTACAGTGTCTGATTAGAGGGCCGTGTCTGCCTGATGTTTTAGTAACAAGAATGTTTTATCCCATAGGCTTCAATATTAAAAATATTCCCGTTTTAATTCAATATCTAATAAAACGTTGCTTATAATATTCTGCATTAAAGAGTCTCTTTATTTCTAGATTTTTTTGTATTTTTTAAGCATTTTTTACTGTTTCGAACTTGTGGCGAACATCCCATAAAGTTAGAAGTTCGCAAACTTTCAAACTGCCAATGTTAAAATCGAATTCCGAACTGATCGAACCGAACAGCTCATCCCTACTGCCATGTCATTGCCTAAAACCTCCACTGACAGGGATGATGCTACAGTAATGGGTGTACCAGGTCCTTCCTCAGAATGTGACAGCATCCCATCAGTTGCAGATTTACGCAGTCAGATTTCATTGCCCCAGCTGCTGCAGCGTAAGAAAAAATATACAGTAGTCCCAACCATCCCCTTGCACAGCGTCTAAATGCCATCTTGGCAAAATTACTCGCATTACAGCTGCTGCCTTTCCAGCTGGTGGACTCTGCCTCCTTCCGTGAATTTGCCGAATGTGCTGTACCACAATGGCAGGTTCCAAAATGCCATTACTTTTCACGGAAGGCCATTCCAGCACTATACCAGCACGTGGAAGACAATGTTACGGAGTCATTGGGAAAAGCAGTCAGCAGTAGGGATGAGCTGTTCGGTTCAATAGGTTCGGAATTCGCATCGAATATAGCCTGTTCGCATGTTCGCAAACTACGAACATTTCCGCCTGTTTGCCGCGTGTTCGCCCACAATGCACCACAATGGACCACAATGCACTTTTCCACTGGTCTGAAGCTTGTAATTGGCTACAGCCTTGCACCTGACCACAGGTCAGGTGCAAGACAGGTTCAACACTATGCCAATCACGACTCAATCAGGGGCTCACAGAGCTAAATCCCGCAGCACACAATATAAGGTTTCACACAGCGCTTCAGCAAGCGTTTGAGAGGAGATTTCAGAGGAGTTTGTTGTTGTGTTAGTGTGTGTTCTTACTGCCAGTCTGCCACCAGCTACTGGGGGGGGGGTCTAATCTACTGGGGGGGTCTCATTTCTACCAAATATCTGGGAATTGTTGTAATCTTTGTGTTCTCACTCCCAGAAACTATTTTGGGGGCTCTAAAATATTTGTGAATTGAGGTAATCTGAGGTAATCTGCCAGCCAGAATTTTGGGGGCTCCGTAATTTCTACAAAATATTTGTGAATTGAGGTAATCTGAGGTAATCTGCCAGCCAGAATTTTGGGGGCTCAGTAATTTCTACAAAATATTTGTGAATTGAGGCAATCTGAGATAATCTGCCAGCCAGAATTTTGTGGGCTCAGTAATTTCTACAAAATATTTGTGAATTGAGGTAATCTGAGGTAATCTGTGTCTTGTCACTGCCACGCAGAATTTTGGGGGCTCAGTAATTTCTACAAAATATTTGTGAATTGAGGTAATCTGAGATAATCTGCCAGCCAGAATTTTGGGGGCTCAGTAATTTCTACAAAATATTTGTGAATTGAGGTAATCTGTGTCTTGTCACTGCCACCCATTGGGGGGTCTCACTGATTTATAGGAGGTTTCTGGGAATTGTAATCTGTGTCTTGTCACTGGCTGTCAGCTATCAGGGTGTCTCACTGAGTTATACCAGAGTTCTGGAAATCTTTAATCTTTATACCAGAGTTTAATCAGAGTTCTGTATATATTTAATCTATATATCACTCACCATGTCAGAAAGACCAAAAAGGACAGGCAGACACTCCCAGACACAGATAAGAGGGCAAGCAGCCTCTGTGTCGGGAGGCTGTGCCTCTGGTCGTGGTGGACGTGGTGCATCCTCTGCAGGGGCACGCTTGTCCTTTCTAACTGGTGCTGACTGTTTTGAGCAGCAGCAACATACAGAGGATTTGGTGGATTGGCTAACCAGGCCATCCTCATCCTCCGAGTCCTCTGCCAGCCAGGCTTGTAGTGCTTTACAGTCCACCTCAGCTGCCAAAACATCTAATGCAGCCTCCAGGTCCACAGCTACTCCTGCCGTAGCCTCACTATCACACACGGAGGAGTCAGATGAATTGTTTGACTACAATGACAGTGACATGCTGCTTGAGGATGCGCAGCAAGGACAGTGCTCTGATTCAATCTCTGAGGTTGAGGAAGGGAGTATAATCAACCTAGAGGAAGGGGGTGCCAGTGATGACACACAAATAACTGCAAATCATGTTGCCCCAGTAGCTGCAGCATACTGCCAAGTTGGCTCCAGTGATGAGGAGATAGGGTGTGATGATGACAATGATGATGAGGTCACTGACTCCAACTGGGTGCCTGATCGAACAGAGGAGTCAAGTGAGGAGGTGGAGGAGGAGGAGGCACAGAATACGAGGCACAACATCCACTATGACCAACCATAGCACTAGCCAGTCCAAGGCATCAGATTTAAGAACTGCTCAGATGCAGAGTGCTGTTGTCTCAAAGCACACATCCAGGAACTCAGATGTCTGGGAATTCTTTAAGAAATGTGCAGCAGACCCCACCTTTGTTATTTGTAATCTATGTCAGATGAGGCTCAAGCGTGGGAAAGACACCGGACGCTAAGTTACCACGTGCTTGAGGCGACATCTGCCACCTGCCACACATCCCGTTGGTGCAAAACTTTGCAGAGGTCCTCCTCCTTCTCATCTGTCTCTACCCCCACTGTATGTCCTTCCATGTCATTGCCTACAACCTCCACTGACAGGGATGATGCTACAGTAATGGATGTACCAGCTCCTTCCTCACAATGTGATAGCATCCCATCAGCTGAAGATTTACGCAGTCAGAATACGCTGCCCCAGCTGCTGCAGCGTAAGAAAAAATATAGTCCCAACCATCCCCAAGCACAGAGTCTAAATGCCAGCTTAGAAAAATTACTCGCATTGCAGCTGCTGCCTTTCCAGCTGGTGGACTCTGCTCCCTTCCGTGAATTTGCTGAATGTGCTGTACCACAGTGGCATGTTCAAAACGCCATTACTTTTCACAGAAGGCCATTCCAGCACTATACCAGCACGTGGAACACAATGTTATCGAGTCATTGGGAAAGGCAGTCAGCAGCAAGGTGCATGTGACTTTAGACACGTGGTCCAGCAAGCATGGACAGGGTCGTTACATTTCCTTCACGGCACACTGGGTAACTCTGATTGCAGCTGGAAGGGATCCAAGACGGGGCTCTGTGCTGGAGCTTGTTCATCCACCACGCCTCCAGAAAGCTGCTTGTATGAGGTCTGTCTGCTCCACCACCACCTCTCCCTCTTCCTCCTCCTTCTCCTCCTCCTTCTGTGTCTCTGGCAAAGTGGCAGTTAAACCGACGCCTGACAGGGGCTACGCAATGACTAAAGCAAAAAGATGCCATACTGTGCTTGAGCTGGTTTGTTTAGGGGACAGGAGCCACACCGGGACAGAAATTCTGTCAGCTCTGCAGGGGCAGGTGCAGAGATGGTTAACACCATGCCAGCTTCAGCTGGGAATGGTCGTCTGTGATAATGGCAGCAACCTTCTCTCTGCCCTACGCCTGGGTAAGTTGACGCATGTACCATGCCTAGCACACTTCCTAAATCTGGTGGTACAGCGTTTCCTAACCAGGTACCCAGGGCTGGCAGAGCTTCTCAGCCAGGCCAGAATAGTCTGCAGCCACTTCAGACGGTCATTCCCAGCAAGCGTTCGTCTGGCAGAAATTCAAAGAGAATTCCACCTTCCCACAAACCGTCTGATCTGTGACATGCCCACCAGGTGGAACTCGACATTTGCAGTGCTGCAGCATCTGCACAAGCAGCAGAGGGCCATCAACGAGTACCTGTGTGAGTATGGCACAAGGACAGGTTCAGGTCAACTTGGTTTCCCCCCCCCGCAGTGGCTGATGATCAAGGAAGGACACTGTACTGTCACCATTTGAGGAGGCAACGAGGATGGTGAGCAGGGACAGTGCATGCATCAGTGACGCAATTCCTTTAGTGTTCCTGCTGGAGCACACTATGCGGGGAATTATAGATTTGGCTCTAGAGGCAGTGCAGTGGGAGGAAGAGGAGGCCTTCCCTAGCTCTGAAGGCCCCAGTCATACCGCAGACAGCATTCTAGTGGGTCCTCCTCTGATCAGACAGGAGAAGGAAGATGAGGAGGAATATTTAAGTAGTGGGGGCATTGAAAGTGGGGATTCCTCAAGAGAGGGTTTTGTGTGCCCAGAAACACAAGGACTAGTACGTGGCTGGGAGGAGGAAGTGCACGATACGGTCATCCTCATTGACTAGTATGACGGAATGGGATGTTGTCCGTCCTGCGGGTGTGCTCTATCTGCATACCCCCCGGCGCTTACGCTGGGCCGACTACCGAGTGACGCGCACTCGGCGTCTCATGCGGCCTGGAGTGACCCTGGGGAAGGGTTATGAGGGCATGGGGGGACCCCTGTGTCGAACCAGCCCGACCACTGAGCACCACGGTACTCAGCGTCTCGAGCAGCTGGTTCACTTACCTGGTGGGTGTGGGGACGTCTGCGGACGGCGGCGGCGAATTCAGGGATCGGATCTGCCGCGGGGAAATATTCGGATCTTCCAGCAGCGGACTTTTCGGATCTGAGGGATATTCGGATCTACGGGGACGGGTGAATCTTCGGATCGGTTCGCTAGCCACTGGATATACCGAAGCGCGGTACGCGCCTTCGGTTCGGATCCCGGTCGAGTATCTATTCTTAGAACCGGCGGTCATGCGCTGCGCCCTGTCCTGATGCGGAATGCAGGCACAGGGCGCTCGGTTCGGTTCGGATCTCACCTCGAACTGCTCGGAACGTAAGCTGGACACCGCGCCCTGAGACCTCGTGGGGTGCTCAGACAGAGTATAATGCGGCGGAGAATAAAAGTCATCAGGCGAGGCTGGATGCACTGGTAAATCTGAGTTTATTATTCACATCACAGACATTTATCAACTTTACACACTTATGAATACAATGGGAATCCCTGCCCGCCCACACATGACCCATTGGCCCTCGCTGGCAGGAGGCACCCGGGCCCCGATCCGCATTGGTGGTTACGAATCGGGGAGTTGCCGATTCGGACCGGATGGTCCGAATCGACCATTTTGCGATTCGACGGATGGTCCGAATCGGCATTTCCCGATCCGATCATTCTGACCGGATCCACGAGGCCCTGGGAAAATGGCGACGGGCAAGGCAGACAAAGGGAATTACATTGCACAACACATGGGACACTTTTATTACGCCACACACAAATTCACATCTATTAAAAGAACTTAAAACTCTGCGGGTGCCACAGCACCTAAGTGTCCATGGCCATAACTGTCACGGTGAACTTCCCCTGGCTGGGGTTGTTGGGCCTTTCCGTGACACTCCTCCCCCTCCCAAGGTCCGACGCACCCGGTTGGACCCAACGGGTCGTACCGGGGTAGTCGGGGCTCCCCAATCCCCTGGTTCCCGGGCGACTGCCACGATAACCCATCTGCGTTACCGTTTTGCGACCCGGGCCGGTACTGAATGGTAAAGTTGAAGGGTTGGAGAGCCAGGCTCCACCGCAACAGGCGGCCATTCTCCCCCGCCACGCGGTTGAGCCACACCAGGGGGTTATGGTCGGTCATCACGGTGAAGGACCGACCGTAGACATAAGGTTGGAGCTTCCGTAGGGCCCAGACCAAGCCAGGCACTCCTTCTCCACGGCAGCATACCCCACCTCCCGTGGCAACAGCTCTTCGACTGATGTACGCCTGGGGTGATCCCCCCGTCGTCCCCCACTTGACTTAGGACAGCTCCCAGTCCGAACATGGACGCGTCTGTATGGACAAAAAACGTTTGTTATAGTGGGAGCTGCTAGCAGGGGGGCTTGGGTCAGGGCGGCCTTCAGTTGCCGGAAGGCCTGTTCGCAACGCCGGGGACCACAGACTTGGCGGGGTAGGGATTTCTTCGTCAAGTCAGTCAGGGGTTTGGCCAGGTCACTGTAATGGGGTACGAATTTCCTGTAGTACCCCGCAGTGCCCAGAAAGGCGAGGACCTGGGTCTTGGTCACAGGGGTGGGCCAGTCTAGAATGGCTTCTATCTTGGCGGGCTCCGGCCGTTGTATCCCGCACCCCACCCGGTGGCCCAAGTACTGTACTTCGGCCATCCCCACTTTACACTTCTCCGGCTTCAGGGTCAGGTTGGCATCTCTAATCCGGCCCAGGACTGTCCCTACATGGTCCAGGTGTTCCTCCCAGGTCTGGCTATAGATGGCTATGTCATCCAGGTATGCGCACGCGAACCCCTGGAGACCATCGAGGAGGCGATCGATTAACCGCTGGAAGGTAGCAGGGGCGTTCTTCATCCCGAACGGCATGACTCGAAATTGGTACAAGCCGAATGGGGTGATGAAGGCCGACTTCGGGGTCGCCTCCTCGGCAAGGGGAATCTGCCAATACCCCTTGCACAGATCGAACGTGGTCAGAAAATGACCCCGGGAGATCTGGTCTAGCAACTCGTCGACTCGGGGCATGGGATAAGCGTCTGTAATGGTACAGTCGTTTATCCGCCGATAGTCGACGCAGAACCTGGTGGTACCGTCCTTCTTGGGCACCAGGACCACGGGCGACGCCCAGGGGCTGGCCGACGGTTCGATGACCCCAGCTCCAACATCTCCGGATCTCGGCCCGCATGGACTCGCGGACCGCTTCCGGGAGCCGGTATGCCGGTTGCCGAAGGGGCTCTGACCGGGCGTGTCCACTTGATGGATGGCCCGGTCAGTGTATCCCTGAAGAGCCGAGAAAACCCCGGTAATCGTGAAGCAGCTGCCGCGCCTGCGCCTGCTTCTCGGGCCCTAACTCCTCCCCCAGCTGCACCTGATCCACCCCGGAAGGCTGCTTGGCTACCCCCGGAAGTTCCACCAACGGGAATAGTTCCGTCTCTTCGGCAGCCGGCGCGCATATGGCGTCCACCGTCTCTGGCCGCTCATGGTAGGCTTCAGCATACTGACGTGGAACGTCCGCTGGATTCTGGTGTCTGCGCAGCTAACAACCACATAGGTGGTATCCCCCAGCTGGGTTACCACCTTGTAGGGACCTTGCCAGGCCACCTGCAGCTTGTTCTGCCGCTGTGGCTTCAGCACCAGAACCTTCTGCCCCAGGAACGAGCGACTGCAAGCAGCGCGGTCGTACCACGCCTTCTGCTGAGCCTGGGCCGTCTCCATGTTCTCCTGTACGAACCCCGCGAGTTCTGCCAAGCGCTCCCGGAGCTTCAAGACATAACCCAACACAGGAACCCCATCCTCCTCCTGTACCCCCTCCCACTGAGCCCTAACCAAATCCAGAGGCCCCCTCACCTGGCGCCATATAGCAGCTCGAAGGGGAGTAACGGTGGGATTCCTGGGGAACCTCCGGTAGGCGAACAACAGGTGGGGAAGATACTTCTCCCAATCCTTGCTTTCGTGCACAAAGGCCCGGATGAGCTGCTTCAGGGTCCCATTAAACCGCTCGCACAGCCCATTTGTCTGGGGGTGATACGGGGCGCTGTGCAGCGCCTTAACACCACAGAGACGCCAGAGCTGCTGGGTGAGCTCAGCGGTGAACTGGGTACCCTGATCGGATAGGATTTCCCGGGGAAACCCTACCCTCGTGAACACCCGTAGGAGCGCGTCCGCTACGGTTGTCCGCCTGGATGTTGGCCACAGCCTCGGGGTGTACCGGGTGGCATATAATCCACAGTAAGGATGTACCTCTTACCGGTGGCACTGGGCCGTGGCAACGGCCCAATGATGTCGACCGCCACCCGGCTAAAGGGCTCCTGAATGATGGGCATGGGGCGCAGGGGCGCTTTCGGGTGATCCCCGGCCTTCCCAGTTTTTTGGCAAACTGGGCAGGTGCGGCAATACTCGCGGGTATCTTCGCTGAGGCCGTGCCAGAAAAACGTGCGCGCCAACCTGTGCCGGGTTTTCTTCTGCCCTAGGTGACCTGCCAGGGGAATGTCGTGAGCCAGGAACAACAGTTCCTGTCTAGGGCCCTGGGGAACTACCAACTGCTTCTGGGGCACCTGCTTCTTCTTGGACCCCTCCCTCGCGGTGTACCTATAGAGAAGCCCATCCTCCCACTCTATCCTGTCATGTCTCTTATCGTCAAGGCCTCGTCCGGCCCGATCCCGGTAGCACTGTAACATGGGATCGGTCTGGGTCTGGTGACGAAGCGTCTCCGGGGAGCTCCATGGGGACGGGAGATCAGGTGGGACGGGAAGAGCCGGGGCTTGTCGAGGTATGGGGGGGGTCGAGGAGGTCGGGGAGGTCGTGGTTGGGATCTCACCTGGGTCCCGATCGGAGTGCCCCTGTCGTGGCGTTGACTCTGCTGCCTAGTGGTTACTGGGGTGGCCGCATCTGTGGAGTAAGAAGAGACCAGCTTCCCCAAATCGTTGCCAAGAAGCACCTCGGCCGGCAGTTGCTTCAGCAACCCCACCCTCACCACTTTCTCCCCAGTCCCCCAGTCCAGATGTACCCGGGCCGTCTCAAGCCGGAGAACCTTTCCTCCGGCCACCCGTACTGCAATGGTGTTGTGCAGACGGTCGTTCGGCGGAACCAAGTGGGGCCGTATCAGGGTAATGGTAGCCCCGGAGTCCCGCAGCCCCTCAGCGGCCCGCCCGTTGATCCACACCGCCTGACGGTGGTGATGACGGTTGTCGTCCGCAGCGGCTTGCACGGGGTCGGCCTCATGTAGCCGCTCCCATTCCTCCGGGGCCTCTGGCCACGGGGTCTCGGTGTCACAACAATGGGTGGACGACGATGATCTGGCGGGCGGTCGGGTCAACTCCGGACGGTTGGGGCAATACTGTTTGTAGTGCCCATCTTGGTTACACCCATAACATCGGACATTGGCCAAGTTGTTGGGCCGACTGGGGGGTCGTGCTGCCGGTGTCCGAACTACCGGTGTTGGGGGTGGCGGTGGAGCTGGTAGAGCTGGGCGGAAGGGCAGGGATCGCTCCCCCACGGAAACCTTCCGAGTGTCCGTATACTCGTCGGCCCAAATAGCCGCTTGCTGCACTGTTTGGGGCTTCTTATCATGCACCCACTCCCGGATAGCGGAGGGGGTGTGCTCGAAGAACTGCTCGAGCAGTAGCAGCTGGATGATTTCAGTTACCGCCTCCGCTCTGCTACCCGAGAACCAGGTGCGTAAGTCCCTCTGCAACCGATGGGCCCACTCGACGTGGGTAGCGCCATTGGGCCGGCGCGAGTTCCTGAACTTCACCCGGCTGGCTTCCGGGGTCACAGCGAACCTGCTCAGCAACGCCTGCTTCACATGTTTATAACTGGTGGCCTCCTCGTCCGGCACCGTGCGGTAGGCCTCGGCGGCCCGACCGGTCAGCTTACATGCCAGAATCCTCACCCAGTCGGCACGGTGCACTTCGTGCACTTGGCACAGGCGCTCAAAGTCCTGGAGATAGCTCTCTATCTCTTCTTCTGCTTCTCGGAACTCCTTGAATGCCTGAAAAGGCACTTTGCGCCCGGCGGCACGGTCTGAGTGAGGGCTGCTGTTCCGTCGGCCCCGCACCTCCTCCAGCCGCAGCTTGTGCGCCCGCTCCTTTTCCCGCTCCTCTTCTTGGCTGACCTCCCGGATCAGGCTCTGCATGACAGCCTCCGATGGGGCCGTTCCATACATAACGGCCCGCTCCTGCACCTTCCGATGGAAATCGCTTTCTTCGGGCTCGGCGGGGACGGGTGCTGGCGCGATGTCAGCGGGTAACGCTGCGGACGCCGCCTCTTCTTGATCCAGCCTCCGTAGCTCCTCCATCATGGCCTCCCGACTCTTGGAGCCCGGGGTGCCCCCCCGATTCTCCAGCATCCCACGCAGGACGTCCCGCTTGAAGGCCCCGTACCCGACCATAGTGAGGGTCTCCTAGGGGTCTGCAGAGAGCTTATCCCACCGCTGCCACCAGTATGACGGAATGGGATGTTGTCCGCCTGCGGGTGTGCTCTATCTGCGTACCCCCCGGCGCTTACCGCTGGCCCGACTACCGAGTGACGCGCACTCGGCGTCTCATGCGGCCTGGAGTGACCCTGGGGAAGGGTTATGCGGGCGGTGGAGGGGACCCCTGTGTCGAACCAGCCCGACCACTGAGCACCACGGTACTCAGCGTCTCGAGCAGCTGGTTCACTGACCTGGTGGGTGTGGGGACGTCTGCGGAGCGGCCGGCCGAATTCAGGGATCGGATCTGCCGCGGGGAAATATTCGGATCTTCCAGCAGCGGACTTTTCGGATCTGAGGGATATTCGGATCTACGGGGACGGGTGAATCTTCGGATCGGTTCGCTAGCCACTGGATATACCGAAGCGCGGTACGCGCCTTCGGTTCGGATCCCGGTCGAGTATTCTTAGAACCGGCGGTCATGCGCTGCGCCCCTGTCCTGATGCGGAATGCAGGCACAGGGCGCTCGGTTCGGTTCGGATCTCACCTCGAACTGCTCGGAATGTAAGCTGGACACCGCGCCCTGAGACCTCGTGGGGTGCTCAGACAGTATAATGCGGCGGAGAATAAAAGTCATCAGGCGAGGCTGGATGCACTGGTAAATCTGAGTTTATTATTCACATCACAGACATTTATCAACTTTACACACTTATGAATACAATGGGAATCCCTGCCCGCCCACACATGACCCATTGGCCCTCGCTGGCAGGAGGCACCCGGGCCCCGATCCGCATTGGTGGTTACGAATCGGGGAGTTGCCGATTCGGACCGGATGGTCCGAATCGACCATTTTGCGATTCGACCGGATGGTCCGAATCGGCCATTTCCCGATCCGATCATTCTGACCGGATCCACGAGGCCCTGGGAAAATGGCGACGGGCAAGGCAGACAAAGGGAATTACATTGCACAACACATGGGGACACTTTTATTACGCCACACACAAATTCACATCTATTAAAAGCACTTAAAACTCTGCGGGTGCCACAGCACCTAAGTGTCCATGGCCATAACTGTCACGGTGAACTGCCCCTGGCTGGGGTTGTTGGGCCTTTCCGTGACAACTAGGAAGACTCGGAAGCTAATTCCACCTCCAACCTATGCTGCATGGGCTCCCTTATAATGCAAAGCCTGCTAATGGACCCCAGGATTCGTGCTATCAAGGAGAGGGATCATTACTGGTTGGCAACCCTTCTTGATCCACGATACAAGGGTAAAGTTGCAGAGCTCATCCTGCCCGCACAGTGGGAGCACAGTATGAAAAAACTTGAGGACGCTCTAAAGCGACACTTGTGTAACACCTTTCCAGGCACTGGTAGGTTACCAAGTGATGACACAGGTGCTTCTGAGGCTGTGGATGATCAGAGGAAGAGTGGTGAAGGCCGGGGCCGCTTGACTGATGCCTTTTTAAAAAAATTTAGTCCACGACGCCCAGGGACGTCAAATGTAGGCACCCATTGCCAGTGTCTTCACCATATGGTGCAGGACTACCTAGGGGCAAGGGCAGACCTGGATACCTTTCCAGCAGATGATCCACTGGCTTACTGGGTGTTGAGATTGGATCACTGGCCAGAATTTAGCCAATATGCTATGCAGCTACTTGGTTGCCCTTCATCTAGCGTGCTTTCTGAAAGGACGTTCAGTGCCGCTGGAGGTTTTGTCACAGACAAAAGAGTGCGTCTGTCCACCGACTCTCTAGACCAGCTGACATTTATAAAAATGAATCAGTCCTGGATCAGCAGCTATCAAACCCCTGATGCTGAAGTAATGGAATAGATCGGGGATGTCTTCTGCATTCACAAAACCTCCAGCACTGAACTCCACAATACCACAAAAGGGTTACTGTGTGAAGGCACTTGCTGCCATGAATGGCACAATATTTGGCTGCACTGATGCCTGTGCCACATTTATATCATTTTAATTTTTTGAACCGCAGGGTCCAACCCTGCACTCTTCCACAATACCACAGAGGGGTTAATGTATGATGGCACTTGCAGGCCTGTCACCAAAAGCACAATATCTCGGTGCACTGACGCCTTTACCAGATTCATATCTTTTTAATATAGGACCGCATGGTCCACCCCTGCACTCTTCCACAATACCACAGAGGGGTTACTATACGATGGCACTTGCTGGCCTGGCACCAAAAGCACAATATCTGGGTGCACTGATGCCTTTACCAGATTCATATCTTTTTAATATAGGACCGCATGGTCCACCCCTACACTCTTCCACAATACCACAGAGGGGTTACTGTATGATGGCACTTGCTGGCCTGGCACCAAAGGCAAAATATTTGGGTGCACTGCCACTGACGCCTGTACCAGATTCATATCCTCAGAGGGGTTACGGTGTGACTGCACTGTTGCCGACGCTAAAGGCCCAATTTTAAAGCACCTATTGTTACTTTCATCCAAAGACTGCACAAGTTTCATCATAATTTAGCCAAAAAATCACTAAACTTTTTCTGCACGTCCTAAAATGTCTTTTCATACAGGCTGCCGCCCCAAGCAGTTGTTTATGAATAGATTAAAGATAAAAGCATTTACCGTCATTTGAAACGTCATTTTTTTGTTTTTAAATGTTCCTATATATCCTAGAAATCCACCACTTCATGGGCAGGTTATGGGGACCTCCTAGGCACGATATTTGAAGGAATTTTTCATTTTTATTTTTAACCCTTATTTCATGGAAACCTCACTGTCCCTTTAAAAACGTTTTTTTTAAAGCCTTTTTGTCCTCGTTTCCTGTCCCCAGGGCACTACCCGGACCCCCATACACCTTTTATGTCAAATATCTAGCATATATGCCCTCTAGGAGGGCACTCTAAAAATCGAATTCTGAGTCCCATTGACTTGTATAGAGTTCGTGTTCGAGTTCGAACATTTGAAAAGTTCGAATTCGAGTGTGAACCGAACTCGGGTGTGTTCGGCTCATCCCTAGTCAGCAGCAAGGTGCACATTACTTTAGACACATGGTCCAGCAAGCATGGACAGGGTCCTTACATTTCCTTCACGGCACACTGGGTAACTCTGCTTGCAGCTGGGAGGGATCCAGGACGGGGCTCTGTGGTGGAGCTTGTTCATCCACCACGCCTCCAGAAAGCTGCTTCTATGAGGTCTGTCTGCTACACCATCTCTTCCTCTTCCTCCTCCTCCTCCTTCTCTGTCTCTGGCGAAGTGGCAGTTAAACCGACGCGTGGCAGGGGCTACGCAATGGCTCAAGCAAAAAGATGTCATACTGTGCTTGAGCTGGTTTTTTAGGGGACAGGAGCCACAATGGGCCAGAAATTCTGTCAGCTGTGCAGGGGCAGGCGCAGAGATGGTTAACACCACACCAGCTTGAGCTGGGAATGGTCGTCTGTGATAATGGCAGCAACCTTCTCTCCGCCCTACGCCTGGGTAAGTTGATGCATGTACCATGCCTAGCACACGTCCTAAATCTGGTGGTACAGCGTTTCCTAACCAGGTACCCAGGGCTGGCAGAGCTTTTCAGCCAGACCAGAAAAGTCTGCAGCCACTTCAGATGGTCATTCCCAGCAAATGTTCGCCTGGCAGAAATTCAAAGAGAATTCCACTTTCCCACAAACCGTCTGATCTGTGACATGTCCACCAGGTGGAACTCGACATTGGCAATGCTGCAGCATCTGCACAAGCAGCAGAGGGCCATCAATGAGTACCTGTGTGAGTATGGCACAAGGACAGGTTCAGGTCAACTTGTTCCCCCCCGCAGTGGCTGATGATCAAGGATGCATGCAGTGTACTGTCACCATTTGAGGAGGCATTGAGGAAGGTGAGCAGGGACAGTGCATGCATCAGTGACACAATTCCTTTTGTGTTCCTGCTGGAGCGCACTCTGCGGGGAATTATAGATGTGGCACTAGAGGCAGAGCAGTGGGAGGAAGAGGAGGACTTCGTCCCTAGCTCTCAAGGCCCCAGTCTTTACGCAGACAGCATTCCTGTGGGTCCTCAGATCAGACAGGAGGAGGATGACGAGGAGGAATATTTAAGTTGTGGGGGCATTGAAGGTGGGGATTCCTCAAGGGAGGCTTTTGTGTGCCCAGAAAAACAAGGACTAGTACATGGCTGGGAGGAGGTAGTGCACGATATGGTCATCCTCAGGACCAGGAACACTCGGAAGCTAATGCCACCTTCAACCTACGCTTCATGGGCTCCCTTATCCTGTAAAGCCTGCTAAAGGGCCCCAAGATTCGTGCTATCAAGGAGAGGGATCATTACTGGTTGGCAACCCTTCTTGGTCCATGATACAAGGGTAAGGTTGCAGAGCTCATCCTGCCCTCACAGAGGGAGGACAGGATGAAACAACTTGAGGACGCTCTAAAGCGACACATGTGTAACACCTTTCCAGGCACTGGTAGGTTACCAAGTGATGACACAGGAGCTTGTGAGGCTGCGGTTGATCAGAGGAAGAGCGGTGAAGGGGGCCGCTTGACTGATGCCTTTTCCCAATTTTTTTAGTCCACAGCGCCCAGGGACGCCAAATGTAGTCACTAATTGCCAGCGTCTTCACCATATGGTGCAGGACTACCTAGGAGCAAGGGCAGACCTGGATACCTTTCCAGCAGACCATCCAATGGCTTACTGGGTGTTGAGATTGGATCACTGGCCAGAATTTAGCCAATATGCTATGCAGCTACTAGGTTGCCCTTCATCCAGCGTGCTTTCTGAAATTACATTCAGTGCCGCTGGAGGTTTTGTCACAGACAAAAGAGTGCGTCTGTCCACCGACTCTGTAAACCGGCTGACATTTATAAAAATGAATCAGTCCTGGATCAGCAGCTATCAATCCCCTGATGCTGACGTAACTGAATAGATCGGGGATCTCTTCTGCATTCCCAAAACCTCTACCACTGCACTCTTCCACAATACCTCAGAGGGGTTACGTTGTGAAGGTACTAGCTGGTACCAAAGGCCCAATATTTGGGTGCACTGACGCGTGTACCAGATTCCAATCATTTTAATATTTGAATGCAGAGTCCACCCTTGCACTCTTTCACAATACCTCAGAGGGGTTACGGCATGAAGTCACTAGCTGGCACCAAAGGTCCAATTTTAATGCACCTGTTGTTATTTTCATCCAAAGCCTGCATAAGTTTCACCATCACTTAGCCAAAAAATCACTAAACTTGTTCTGCGTCTCCTAAAAGTCTCCTCTTTTAATACAGGCTGCCGCCCCAAGCAGTTGTTTATGAATAGATTAAAGGAAAAATGTTTACCGTCATTTGAAATGTATTTTTTTTTTTTAAAAAAATGTTTCTATACATCCTACAAATCCGCCACTTCACGGGCAGGTTATGGGGACCTCCTAGGCACGATATTTGAAGGAATTTTTCATTTTTATTCTTAACCTTTTTTTCATGGAAAAATCACTGTTCCTTTAAAAACTTTTTTTTTTTTTTACTTTTTCTCCTTGTTTCCTGTCCCCCAGGGCACTACCCGGACCCCCATACACCTTTTATGGCAAATATCTTGCAGGGCACTCTAAAAATCGAACGTTCAGGTCCCATTGACTTGCATTGAGTTCGAATCGTGTTCGCGTTCGAATCCGAACTTTTTCAAATGTTCGTGTTCGAATGCGAACTGAACACGGGGGTGTTCGACTCATCCCTAATCTCAGAGTGTGTGTATATTCCCTGCGTGTGTGTCTGTATTCCCCGTGTGTATTCCCCTTGTCTGTATTCCCTGCGTGTGTGCATTCCCTGCGTGTGTGCATTCCCTGCGTGTGTGCATTCCCTGCACGTGTGTACCCCCTGTGAATTCCCCGGTTAGTCAGGCCAGCCTGACTTTAAAAGGAGGTGTTTTGTAAGGTTGTGACATGTTGTCAGTGAGACTTGGGGCGCCCCTGTTAATATAGGGGGGGCTGTGTACACAGGGACCCCCCTCCCGTTCTCCAGACCTATTTATGATTTATAAATGGTGGACACATACACATAACACATACGATGGATCACCGGAATATCACAGCCCCCTAACCTGTAAACATTGACCCCGACTTTACTCTGTTACAAGAGATGCTGGGATTGGGGGGGGGGTCATGTTGTTTATACATTAATTAGAATATGCAACTGAGCCGTCTTGCTTTGAATTGACACATAAGAACAATGACATCACATGTCGTCTGGCTGAACGCTTCATCACAACGTAACGCATTTATATGGCACCTTTTGTACAACACGACGTCCATTACATAATATCCAGTCACATTGTGCTGCTCGAGATCTCCGCATGTTCTGCCGTGATAATAGATCTGCACCGTGTGGCGCTTATATTGAATTATTCAATAACCCTTTCTGTCTCTTTCCTGTTTAGGGGCCGGCTGCTACGGTGAGTGTCTTCACTTTACATGTTTGATGTTCTCAAGATCTTCTTCTGTTCCCGACCTGCCCCATATCTATGGAACTCCCTCCCTCGTAACATGCGACGCTACCCGTCCCTCCAGTCTGTAAAAATGCATTACTTTAACACCGATCATCTCACTCCATAATCCTTTCCTGATCCCACACACAGCCCTGTGCACCCCATTACTTCCCACAATGCTCATTGGAACAGCATCTAACTACATAAACTACAACCTACCCAAACTATGTGACAGGACAAGATCAAATGACACGCAGACCAGTCACTGCTCTCAAATATCTAGGTACACTATATTGCCAAAAGTATTGGCTCACCTTCCTTGACTCCCATATGAATTTAAGGGACATCCCATTCCTAATCCATAGGGTTCACCTTGATGTCGGTCCACCCTTTGCAGCTATAGCAGCTTCAACTCTTCTGGGAAGGCTGTCCACAAGGTTTAGGAGTGTGTTTATGGGAATTTTTGACCATTCTTCCAGAAGCGCATTTCTGAGGTCACACACTGATGTTAGACGAGAAGGCCTGGCTCTCAGTCTCCACTCTAATTCATCCCAAAGGTGTTCTATCAGGTTGAGGTCAGGACTCTGTGCAGGCCAGTCAAGTTCATCCACACCAGACGCTGTCATCCATGTCTTTATGGACCTTGCTTTGTGCACTAGTGCACAGTCATGTTGGAAGAGGAAGGGGCCAGCTCCAAACTGTTCCCACAAAGTTGGGAGCATGGAATTGTCCAAAATGTCTTAGTATGCTGAAGCATTCAGAGTTCCTTTCACTGGAACTAAGGGGCCAAGCCCAGCTCCTGAAAAACAACCCCACACCATAATCCCTCCTCCACCAAACTTTACACTTGGCACAATGCAGTCAGACAAGTACAGTTCTCCTGGCAACCGCCAAACACATACTCGCCACCCAGGACATACTTGAAAACAAGAGAAATATTAATGTATCCTTCCTGGTAAAATCCTTTCTCAAAAAAAAAACAGACTCGTCCATCAGATTGCCAGATGGAGAAGCGTGATTCGTCACTCCGAGAACGAGTCTCCACTGCTCTAGAGTCCAGTGGCGGCGTGCTTTACACCACTGCATCCGAAGCTTTGCATTGCACTTTGTGATGTATGGCTTGGATGCTCGGCCATGGAAACCCATTCCATGAAGCTCTCTGCGCACTGTTCTTGAGCTAATCTGAAGGCCGCATGAAGTTTGGAGGTCTGTAGCGATTGAATCTGCAGAAAGTTGGCGACCTATTCGCACTATGCGCCTCAGCATCCACTGACCCTGCTCCAACAGTTTACGTGGCCTACCACTTTGTGGCTGAGTTGCTGTCATTCCCAAACACTTCCACGTTCTTATAATACAGCTGACAGTTGGCTGTGGAATATTTAGGAGCGAGGAAATTTCACGACTGTATTTGTTGCACAGGTGGCATCCTATCACAGTTCCACGCTGGAATTCACTGAGCTCCTGAGAGCGACCCATTCTTTCACAAATGTTTGTAAAAACAGTTTGCATGCCTAGGTGCTTAATTTTATACACCTGTGGCCATGGAAGTGATTGGAACACCTGATTCTGATTATTTGGATGGGTGAGCGAATACTTTAGGCAATATAGTGTATGTGGTTAGACCCAAATCTATCCTTTGGCCCCACATCGAAAAACTCTCATCTAAACTTTACCCCAAACTAGGTGCCCTGTACAGAAACAAATCCTGTCTGAGCCCTGCGGTAAGAAAGCAGATTGTACAACAAATGCTTATGCCAGCTATTAAATACGGAGAGGTAGTGTATGTAGCCGCCCCGCAAACACACCTTCATAAACTTACTACATTGTATAACTCATTCTGCCACTTTGTGCTACAATGTAACTACATGACCCACCATTATGACATGTTAAAAGAGCTAAATTGGCCGTCACTGGAATCCAGACGCACCCTTCACCTTTCCAACCTCGCATTTAAGAGCTTTTCTGGGAAGCTGCCACCCTGACAGCTAGATCAGTGGAGGAAACCACAACTTCACACAGTGCTACCGGCCAAATGGGGCTGGAGGGGGGCACTGCCAGCAGCTGGACCACTGTAATAAGTGTAGCGCTGTTTTAGTTCTGTTGCTGTAATTGCTCATTTCTGGCCACCATGGGGAGAACAGCGCAATGTAAGTTATACTGGACACTTTGGGACTATGTTTTCCAGCATGCTTTGGGGCAGAGACAGGAAGTGGGTGGGGAGAACGGAGAGACATCCGCAACCTCGTCCGGAGGAGAGCCAGAGCGCGCCAAGGGGTGAACAGAGCAAGACGCACGTGAGAGAAGGAGCGATTGTGACCAGGCCGGAGCGCAGGTGCTGCCTTGCGGACGCTGGAGATCGGTTTCAGTGACAGAGTCCCACCCCAATCGAGCGGAGAGACATCCTGAGTCGAGCAGGGTGCAGAGTATCTGGCGGATGGGTGAGAGGCCTTCCAGGCCACAGTGCAGTAACCACGCATGCTGCAGTTTGCTTAAATCTACAGGGCCCCAACATGACTAGTCGAAGACACATTGAATTCATTCACTGGCTAGTTGAATCTAGTACCCGGGTACCAACACACGCATACACGCACACCTTCTTGGGACACAACCTGTACGGGACTTACACTCCGGCAACAAAGGGGTTAAAATTTTCTTTTTTACCGCTGCGCGTTTCTCGCATTACGAATTCCTGTAAATATATATATATATACCGTGCTTGCTTTATATATGCCAGTTTATTTGAGACCAGTAAACTATATAACTTATAAAATCCACAACAGTGCTGGTGTATATTTATTCCCTAGTGCGGGGAGGCTGACCCAAGGTTAAATTCAGCAGCTCCTCCGGGAGTGAGCGCTATATAAGATAACATGGTCAGGGAGCGCAGAGCGTTCCTTTTACGATGGAGATTTAGCCCCGGGATGTTCATGGTGAGCCACAGAAGGGAGAAATTTGCACTGACCTCTTTTCATTTGCGTCTCGCCATTACGGTACTTTTCTGGCCGGATGCTATATACCAGCCTGAGGCGAATTCCACATTCTGGTTGGTGAATGTTTCCCCATTGGCTGCTGTAGGTATCCACTCTTGGAGTCCATAGGACACCACCAAGCACAGCGTGACCCCACACAAACTCTGAGAGACCTCACTCGAACAAGGTCAAACAGGAGCCTAGGAAGGAGCTGCAGAAGAGCATAGGTAACCATTCATTCCCAGTATGTTAAGCGCGGTGTGTGGGGCGAGAAGGCTCGAGTCCAGTATGCAGAGATATAGAAAAGAAGCCAGAAGAATTCCGAGGCAATATGTGGTTTAATAAGAAACACAAGGGAAAATGGCACAACAATAAGACGAAGGAGAAACAGAGGTAGCTGGACACTACTAGAAAAGGGAGCTAACAAGGAATGACCAAACAGGAAAGAAACGAAGAATAACAGGGGCGAGACAGGAAGAAGAGCCAACTAATAACAGGAGCGAGACAGGAAGGAGGCCAACTAATAACAGGAGCGAGACATGAAGGAGAGCCAACTAATAACAGGGGTGAGACATTAAGGAGGGCCAACTAATAACAGGGGTGAGACAGGAAGAAGGGCCAACTAATAACAGGGGTGAGACAGGAAGGAGGGCCAACTAATAACAGGGACGAGACAGGAAGGAGAGCCAACTAATAACAGGGGCGAGACAGGAAGGAGAGCCAACTAATAACAGGGACAAGACAGGAAGGAGAGCCAACTAATAACAGGAGCGAGACAGGAAGAAGGGCCAACTAATAACAGGAGCGAGACAGAAAGGAGAGCCAACTAATAACAGGTCGAGACATTAAGGTGAGCCAACTAGTAACAGGGCCGAGACAGGAAGAAGGGCCAACTAATAACAGGGGCGAGACAGGAAGGAGGGCCAACTAATAACAGGGGCAAGACAGGAAGGAGAGTCAACTAGTAACAGGGCCGAGACAGGAAGGAGAGCCAACTAGTAACAGGGCCGAGACAGGAAGGAGGGCCAACTAATAACAGAGGCGAGACAGGAAGGAGGGCCGACTAATAACAGAGGCGAGACAGGAAGGAGGGCCGACTAATAACAGGGGCAAGACAGGAAGGAGAGCCAACTAGTAACAGGGCCGAGACAGGAAGGAGAGCCAACTAATAACATGGGAATGACAGGAAGGAGAGCCAACTAATAACAGGAGCGAGACAGGAAGGAGAGCCAACTAATAACAGGACAAGACAGGAAGGAGAACCAACTAATAACAGGGGCGAGACAGGAAGGAGAGCCAACTAATAACAGGGGCGAGACAGGAAGGAAAGGCAACTAATAACAGAGGAGAGACAGGAAGAAGGGCCAACTAATATCAGAGCAGGGGCGGATCCAGGGGGGGTAACGGGGCAATTGCCCCCCCGAGATTTGAGCCGGGGACCCAGATGCCGGGCAGCGCGGGAGTGCCTGCCCGGTCCTGAAGAGTCCGTCCTGTTAAAGGGAAGCGGCTGCGTGCAGGCGCAGCCGGTCACGTGGTCCGGCTAATCAGGTGGCACTGAGTCTCTGTACCACCTGACTGGCCGGACCGCGTGACCTGAGCACGCACGCCACGCAGCCGCATCACCTTCAACAGGACGGACTCTTCAGGACCGGGCAGGCACTCCCGCGCTGCCCGGCATCTGGGTCCCCTCAACCCCTGCCGGAGCTGGAGGCCTGGAGCAATATCCAGGTGAGAGCTGGGCAAATCCATGTGTAAGCTGGGGGCAAATCCATGAGCTGGGGGCAAATCCATGAGCTGGGCAAATCCATGACCTGGGGGCAAATCCATGAGCTGGGCAAATCCATGAGCTGGGGGCAAATCCATGACCTGGGGGCAAATCCATGAGCTGGGCAAATACATGACCTGGGGGCAAATCTATGAGCTGGGCAAATCCATGAGCTGGGGGCAAATCCATGAGCTGGGGGCAAATCCATGACCTGCGGGCAAATCCATGAGCTTGGGGCAAATACATGAGCTGGGGGCAAATCCATGAGCTGGGGCAAATCCATGAGCTGGGCAAATCCATGACCTGGGGGCAAATCCATGAGCTGGGCAAATCCATGAGCTGGGGGCAAATCCATGAGCTGGGGGAAAATCCAGGGAAAAATGAGGAGAGACAGGAAGAAGGGCCAACTGATATCAGAGGAGAGACAGGAAGAAGGACCAACTAAAAACAGGGGCGAGACAGGAAGGAGAGACAACTAATAACAGGGGCAAGACAGGAAGGAGAGCCAACTAATAACTGAGGAGAGATAGGAAGGAGGGCCAACTAATAACAGAGAGACCGGAAGAAGGACCAACTAAAAACAGAGGAGAGACAGGAAGGAGAGCCAACTAATAAAGGGGCGAGAGTGGAAGGAGGGCCAACTAATAACAGGGGCGAGAGAGGAAGGAGGGCCAACTAATAACAGAGGAGAGACAGGAAGGAGGACCAACTAATAACAGGGGCGAGAAAGGAAGGATAAACAACTAATAACAGGGGCAAGACAGAAAGAAGGACCAACTAATAACAGGGCGAGACAGGAAAGAGAGCCAACTAATAACAGGGGCGAGACAGGAAGAAGGACCAACTAATAACAGGGGTGAGACAGGAAGAAGGACCAACTAATAACAGGGGCGAGACAGGAAGAAGGACCAACTAATAACAGGGGCGAGACAGGAAGAGGGACCAACTAATAACAGGGGCGAGACAGGAAGGAGAACCAACTAAAAACAGGGGCGAGACAGGTAGAAGGGCCAACTAATATCAGAGGAGAGACAGGAAGGAGAGCCAACAGATAACAGGGGCGAGACAGGAAAGCGAGCCAACTAATAACAGGGGCGAGACAGGAAGGAGAGCCAACTAATAACTGAGGAGAGATAGGAAGGAGGGCCAACTAATATCAGAGGAGAGACAGGAAGGAGGGCCAACTAATAACAGAGGAGAGAAAGGAAGAAGGACCAACTAAAAACAGAGGAGTAAAACATGGGCACTAGAACCGGTGTGAGCGCACTTAACTTGGTCAATGAGTAACTTTGGTATGGATCTTCAACAATAATCTGGATAATCCTGATTAAGGAATCATAGTCGATATAACCTAGTATTGAAAAATAGAAAGCTCCATGGTGCAATAACGTTTGAGTGAACAAGTAATGAAATTATGAAAAAAAACAATTGTATGTATCAGGAACTCACAAGTGCGGAGCCCTATAATGCTCAGATGATAACGCCTTTTGACCACTCTGGGGGGTCACACCCCTTGCATGGGATTCTTCACACTTGAATCAACAGTGGAGTCATCCGTGAACAACTTCTTTGGCACTTAAAAGGAGAAGGAGACCTCCATTGCGCAAGTATCAGTATTCTTATAGCATAACAATAATAACCAACTAATAACCAACTAATAACAGGGGCGAGACAGGAAGGAGGACCAACTAATAACAGAGGAGAGACAGGAAGAAGGGCCAACTAATATCAGAGGAGAGACAGGAAGGAGAGCCAACAGATAACGGGGGCGAGACAGGAAAGCGAGCCAACTAATAACAGGGCCGAGACAGGAAGGAGAGCCAACTAATAACAGGGGCGAGACAGGAAGGAGAGCCAACTAATAACAGGAGCAAGACAGGAAGGAGAGCCAACTAATAACAGGGGCGAGACAGGAAGGAGAGCCAACTAATAACTGAGGAGAGATAGGAAGGAGGGCCAACTAATAACAGAGGAGAGACAGGAAGAAGGGCCAACTGATATCAGAGGAGAGACAGGAAGAAGGACCAACTAAAAACAGGGGCGAGACAGGAAGGAGAGCCAACTAATAACAGGGGCGAGACAGGAAGGAGAGCCAACTATTAACTGAGGAGAGATAGGAAGGAGGGCCAACTAATAACAGAGAGACCGGAAGAAGGACCAACTAAAAACAGAGGAGAGACAGGAAGGAGGGCCAACTAATAACAGTGGCAAGAGAGGAAGGAGGGCCAACTAATAAGAGGGGCGAGAGAGGAAGGAGGGCCAACTAATAACAGAGGAGAGACAGGAAGGAGGACCAACTAATAACAGGGGCGAGACAGGAAGGAGAGCCAACTAATAACAGGGGCGAGACAGGAAGAAGGACCAACTAATAACAGGGGCGAGACAGGAAGAAGGACCAACTAATAACAGGGGCGAGACAGGAAGGAGAGCCAACTAATAACAGGGGCGAGACAGGAAGAAGGACCAACTAATAACAGAGGCGAGACAGGAAGATGGACCAACTAATAACAGGGGCGAGACAGGAAGGAGAGCCAACTAATAACAGGGGCGAGACAGGAAGAAGGGCCAACTAATAACAGGGGCGAGACAGGAAGGAGGGCCAACTAATAACAGGGGCGAGACAGGAAGGAGGGCCAACTAATAACAGGGGCGAGACAGGAAGGAGAGCCAACTAATAACAGGGGCGAGACAGGAAGAAGGACCAACTAATAACAGGGGCGAGACAGGAAGGAGAGCCAACTAATAACAGGGGCGAGACAGGAAGAAGGGCCAACTAATAACAGGGGCGAGACAGGAAGGAGGGCCAACTAATAACAGGGGCGAGACAGGAAGGAGGGCCAACTAATAACAGGGGCGAGACAGGAAGGAGGGCCAACTAATAACAGGGGCGAGACAGGAAGGAGAGCCAATTAATAACAGGGGCGAGACAGGAAGAAGGGCCAACTAATAACAGGGGCGAGACAGGAAGGAGGGCCAACTAATAACAGGGGCGAGACAGGAAGGAGGGCCAACTAATAACAGGGGCGAGACAGGAAGGAGGCCAACTAATAACAGGGGCGAGACAGGAAGGAGGGCCAACTAATAACAGAGGAGAGACAGGAAGAAGGGCCAACTAATATCAGAGGAGAGACAGGAAGGAGGGCCAACTAATAACAGAGGAGAGAAAGGAAGAAGGACCAACTAAAAACAGAGGAGTAAAACATGGGCACTAGAACCGGTGTGAGCGCACTTAACTTGGTCAATGAGTAACTTTGGTATGGATCTTCAACAATAATCTGGATAATCCTGATTAAGGAATCATAGTCGATATAACCTAGTATTGAAAAATAGAAAGCTCCATGGTGCAATAACTTTTGAGTGAACAAGTAATGAAATTATGAAAAAAAACAATTGTATGTATCAGGAACTCACAAGTGCGGAGCCCTATAATGCTCAGATGATAACGCCTTTTGACCACTCTGGGGGGTCACACCCCTTGCATGGGATTCTTCACACTTGAATCAACAGTGGAGTCATCCGTGAACAACTTCTTTGGCACTTAAAAGGAGAAGGAGACCTCCATTGCGCAAGTATCAGTATTCTTGTAGCATAACAATAGATAAAGAGTAGATACTCACAATTTTTTGAGCCTCTTTGGAAAGTGGCTCAGTATATATGCTTCCAAGGGATCGGTAACCGATAAACTGATCTTAAGCTGAAGGTTGTTTTAAAAACCAAAAAAGGAAAAATGCACTGAATTTCCAATATGTAGAAAAACATTTAATCTAAAATACAAATAAAATGTATACAAAAATGAGACGCGTTTCGCCTAAACAAACTGTAGGCTTCCTCAGTCCTGTGTGATATGTCCATTCCCATACAGCTATTAAATAGCCGCTTCATAATGACTATTTGTCCGTCACCTGTGGTTGATACTCGCGTGTGCGTTCCAACTCCGGTTCCGGCGTGCTTTCCACAGCGTGACTTCCGGTCACGTGGTCGGATGTCAAGTCCAGTTCCGGTTTACAGTGTGCGTTCCATAGGCTATGCCTACCGGAAGTCACGCTGTGGAATGCACGCTGGAACTGGAGTCGGAACGCACGCGCGAGTATCAACTACATGTGACGGACATTAGTTCCTGATACATACAATTGTTTTTTTTCATAATTTCATTACTTGTTCACTCAAACGTTATTGCACCATGGGGCTTTCTATTTTTCAATACTAGGTTATATCGACTATGATTCCTTAATCAGGATTATCCAGATTACTGTTGAAGATCCATACCAAAGTTACTCATTGACCAAGTTAAGTGCGCTCACACCGAGTCTAGTGCCCATGTTTTATTTATTGATTATTTGTATAGGGTATACTTAGGTGTTTTGAGCTGCAATATTATATCATTAATTAGCGCCACTTGTCTCTCTATTTTTTTGTAATAACAGAGGAGAGACAGGAAGAAGGGCCAACTAATAACAGGGGCGAGACAGGAAGGAGAGCCAACTAATAACAGGGGCGAGACAGGTAGGAGAGCCAACTAATAACAGGGGCGAGACAGGAAGGAGACCCAACTAATAACAGGGGCGAGACAGGTAGGAGAGCCAACTAATAACAGGGGAGAGACAGGAAGGAGGGCCAACTAATAACAGGGGCGAGACAGGAAGAAGGACCAACTAAAAACAGAGGAGAGACAGGAAGGAGGGCCAACTAATAACAGAGGAGAGACAGGAAGGAGGACCAACTAATAACAGGGGCGAGACAGGAAGGAGGGCCAACTAATAACAGTCGCGAGACAGGTAGGAGGGCCAACTAAAAACAGGGATGAGACAGGAACGGGGCTGACAGAATAACTGTAAACAGAGGCAAGATAGCACAGAAAAACTGAACAATAGCGAAACACAGTGGCGTCCCGAGGGGGGTGCCCCCACACTGGGTGACACCAGCCCCTAGGGTGACACCGTAAAAAATTTTTATTGTACTTTATTTTTTTATTTTACCTTATATTTTTTTTATTGTTTTTACACAAAAGTATTTTACCAGGAAGAATATATTGAGATCTATCTCATTTTCAAGTATGTCCTGGGTAGGCAAGACCTAGTCTGGCACTTTCCAGGGGGCGGCAAAAAAAAACCCACTACTAAAGGGGTTATTCACAGAGTCCAAAATGATGCTGACATTTCGGTGTTCTGTTGTTCCCCACAGTTTGGGGATTCAATTCACTATTCACTGCAGGCTCCCAGAAGTGCAGGGAATCGGTCGCCGAATGCCGACGCTGCAAACCCGTCGCCGCCAACCCACCAGATAGCCACCGCAAACACGCTGGACAGCCACCAAACACAGCCAACGAGCCGCCGGACACAGCGCTGACCAACCGCAATAAAGAGCCGGCAAGCCGCCGGACGTGTAAAAAAAATGATTGAAAGTGTCAAATTTGAAACGCTGTTTTAAAAAACTACTAAACGAAAATGTCTGGAATTAACATATAAGATCCTATGAATGATAATAAAAAGGTCTGTTACAGAAAAAAGAAAATCTGCTATTTGTAGGGAAAAAAATTGCTGTAAAAAGTCTGAAAAATACCTTAAAAGATACTAAAAAAATAATTTAAAAAAATTCAATAGACTTTTTGCTGCAGCATAAAATAATAAATGGTTTATTAGATATTGAATTAAAACGGGAAAACTTTTAACATTAAAACCTATGGGATTCGCCTGAATAAACCTGTCGAATGAAACCACTGAACATCACGACATTTCACTGACATTTCTCCGTTGTTCAATGTGAATAGATTAACCATTACTTCTCTATGGGGGATTTCACTGCCGCCGAAAAGGCACCGTATTTCACTGCCGCTAAACAGCACCGTATTTCACTGCCGCTGAACAGCACCGTATTTCACTGCCGCTGAACAGCACCATATTTCATTGCCACCAAACAGGCACTGTATTTCCATGAGTTACTGCACCGGGTGACATCAACCTTAGAGGCGCCACTGACGAGTCAGGGAGAAAACTGAATAGGGAATAACTAATAGGGATGAGCTGTTCGATTCGATGTGTTCGGAGCCCGATTCGAACATCGCCCGTTCACATGTTCGCGAACTACGAACATTTCTGCGTGTTACCGCATATTCGCCCACAATGGACCACAATGCACTTTTTCACTGGCCTGAAGCTTATAATTGGCTACAGCCTGCACCTGACCACAGTTTAGGTGCAAGACAGGTGCAAGACTATGCCAATCACGGCTCAGAGTCCTGATTGAGCAAATTTTGCCCAATCATGGGCTCACAGAGCTAAGTCCCGCAGCACACTACATAAGGCTTGAACCCAGCCCAGCCAGCACGTGTTTTTCTGCAGGAGTGAGAGGAGATTGCTCTGTTAGTGTGTCTTCTCACCGCCAGTGACAACTATTGGGGGGGTCTCACTTGTTGCAGATATATGGGAATTGGTGGAAAGTGTGTCTTCTCAGTCAGTGACAGCTATTGGGGGGGTCTCACTTGTTGCAGATATCTGGGATTTGGTGGAAATTGGTGGAAAGTGTGTCTTCTCAGTTAGTGACAGCTATTGGGGGGTCTCACTTGTTGCAGATATCTGGGAATTGGTGGTCGAAAGTGTGTCTTCTCAGTCACTGACATGCTGCTTGAGGATGCGCAGCAAGTACAGTGCTCTGATTCAATCTCTGAGGTTGAGGAAGGGAGTATAATCAACCTAGAGGAAGGGGGTGCCAGTGATGACACACAAATAACTGGCACTCATGTTGCCCCAGCAGCTGCAGCATACTGCCAAATTGGCTCCAGTAACGAGGAGATAGGGAGTGATGACAATGATGATGAGGTTACTGACTCCACCTGGGTGCCTGATTGAACAGAGGAGTCAAGTGAGGAGGAGGAGGAGGCACAACAAATACGAGGCACAACGGTCTCTATGAGCAACCATAGCCAGTCCAAGGCATCAGAAGTCACAGCTGCTCAGGTGCAGAGTGCTGTTGTCTCAAAGCACATGTACAGGAAGTCTGCTGTCTGGGAGTTCTTTAAGAAATGTGCAGCAGACCGCACCATTGCTATTTGTAATCTATGTCAGATGAGGATCAAGCGTGTGATAGACATTGGACGCTTGGGTACCACGTGCTTGAGGTGACATATGACCACCTGCCACCCATCCCGTTGGCACAACACTTTGCATAGGTCCTCCTCCTCATCATCTGTTTCTACCCCCACTGTATGTCCTGCCATGTCATTGCCTACAACCTCCACTGACAGGGATGATGCTACAGTAATGGATGTACCAGCTCCTTCCTCACTATCAGGGTTATCCAAAGAGATTCGAATTGCTTGAGAAAGGTAACCGAACGCTGAAAATCAGGGTTCGGTTACCTTTCCTGGCCATTCGGCTATCCAGAGAGCAGGCAATTCGCCAAATCCTGTCGAATTGCCTGAACATACGGTGCCTGTTCGGTGCCTGTTCGAGGGCAGTGAAATCCCCATCAAAAAGCACTGCTTCGGCTATTCAGAGAACACAAACCAGCAGTGAAAAGGTTCCCCTAATGCCCTGCCATTCGGTGGTTTAATTCGGCAAATTTATTCAGGAGAATCCCATAGGCTTCAATGTTAAAAATATTCCCGTTTTAATTCAATATCTAATAAACCGTTCATTATAAAATTCTGCAGCAAAAAGTCTCTTTATTTATAGATTTTTTAGGATACTTTAAGCATTTTTCTGAATTTTTTAAAAAAAAATTAAAAGTCCGATTTTTTTTTTTTTTTTTTCAGTTTGCTTATTTTTTTTGTAACAGCCCTCTTTATTATCATTCCCTGGACCTCCTGTGAAAATTTCAGACATTTTCGCTCAGTAGTTTCTTTGCAAACAACGTTTCTTTTTCCCAGATTCATACAAATGGTTTTTCTAATTTATTCACTGCCTCCTCTACGTCACAGCTGCTTCGGCTCTGTGTGATTCGGCTCCTTTTCGACTCCTGTTCGGCTCCTCTTCGAAGGTTAATCCAGATGTTTTTGCTTGTTTTCATAGTGCATTCGGTTAGTTTTCGTCAGGTTTGCGGCAGCTTTTCCCTGCAATTCGGGGACCCTGTGGTGTTTGCTGAATACAACGCAGGGTCACCGAAATGCAATCGGCAAAAGGAACCGAATTGAAGAGAACGAAAAGTCACCGAACGTGCGGTGACTTTTCGAATCTCTTTGGATAACCCTGTATGTGACAGCATCCCATCAGCTGAAGATTTACACAGTCAGATTACATTGCCACAGCTGCTGCAGCGTAAGAAAAAATATAGTCCCAACCATCCCCAAGCACAGCGTCTAAATGCCAGCTTAGCAAAATTACTCGCATTGCAGCTGCTGCCTTTCCAGCTGGTGGACTCTGCTTAATTCCGTGAATTTGCTGAATGTGCTGTACCACAGTGGCAGGTTCCAAAACGACATTTCTTTTCACGGAAGGCCATTCCAGCACTATACCAGCACGTTTTAGACAATGTTATCGAGTCATTGGGAAAGGCAGTCAGCAGCAAGGTACATATTACTTTAGACATGTGGTCCAGCAAGCATGGACAGGGTCGTTACATTTCCTTCACGGCACACTGGGTAACTCTGATTGCAGCTGGGAAGGATCCAAGACGAGGCTCTGTGGTGGAGCTTGTTCATCCAGCACGCCTCCAGAAAACTGCTTGTATGAGGTCTGTCTGCTCCACCATCTCTTCCTCTTCCTCCTCCTCCTCCTCTTTCTGTGTCTATGGTGAAGTGGCAGTTAAACCAACGCCTGACAGGAGCTATGCAATGGCTCTAGCATAAAGATGCCATACTGTGCTTTAGCTGGTTTGTTTAGGAGACAGGAGCCACACCGGGCCAGAAATTCTGTCAGCTCTGCAGGGGCAGGTGCAGAGATGGTTAACACCACGCCAGCTTCAGCTGGGAATGATCGTCTGTGATAATGGCAGCAACCTTCTCTCCGCCCTACGCCTGGGTAAGTTGACGCATGTACCATGCCTAGCACACGTCCTAAATCTGGTGGTACAGCATTTCCTAAACCGGTACCCAGGGCTGGCAGAGCTTCTCAGCCAGGCCAGAAAAGTCTGCAGCCACTTCAGATGGTCATTCCCAGCAAGTGTTCACCTGGCAGAAATTCAAAAAGAATTCCACCTTCCACAAACCGTCTGATCTGTGACATGCCCACCAGGTGGAACTCAACATTAGAAATGCTGCAGCATCTGCACAAGCAGCAGAGGGCCATCAACGAGTACATGTGTGAGTATGGCACAAGGACAGGTTCAGGTCAACTTGGTTTCCCCCCCGCAGTGGCTGATGATCAAGGATGCATGCACTGTACTGTCACCATTTGAGGAGACAACGAGGATGGTGAACAGGGACAGTGCATGCATCAGTGACACAATTCCTTTAGTGTTCCTGCTGGAGCACACTCTGCGTGGAATTATAGATGTGGCACTAGAGGCCGAGCAGCGGTAGGAAGAGGAGGCCTTCCCTAGCTCTGAAGGCCCCAGTCGTTACGCAGACAGCATTCCTGCGGGTCCTCCTCAGATCAGACAGGAGGAGGATGAGCAGGAGTAGGAGGAATATTTAGTAAGTGGGGCATTGAAGGTGGGGATTTCTCAAAGGAGTGTTTTGTGTGTCCAGAAACCCAAGGACTAGTAATGGCTGGGAGGAGGAAGTGCATGATGGGGTCATCCTCATTGACCAGGAACACTCGGAAGCTAATGCCACCTCCAACCTACGCTGCATGGGCTCCCTTATCCTGGAAAGCCTGGTAAAGGACCCCAGGATTCGTGCTATCAAAGAGAGGGATCATTACTGGCTGGCAAGCCTTCCTGATCCACGATACAAGGGTAAAGTTGCAGGGCTCATCCTGTCCTCACAGAGGGAGGACAGGATGAAAAAACTTGAGGATGCGCTAAAGCGACACTTGTGTAACACCTTTCCAAGCACTGGTAAGTTACCATCACTGTAAGTGATGACACAGGTGCTTCTGAGGCTGCGGTTGATCAGAGGAAGAGCGGTGAAAGGGGCCGCTTGACTGATGCCTTTTCCAATTTTTTTAGTCCACAACGCCCAGGGCCGTCAAATGTAGGGATGAGCCGAACACCCCCGAGTTCGGTTCGCATTCGAACTCAAACTTTTCAAAGGTTCGAATTCGAACTCAAACACGAACTCAATACAAGTCAATGGGACTCAAAGTTCTATTTTTAGAGTGCCCTGCAAGAGGGCATATATGCTAGATATTTGCCATAAAAGGTGTAGGGGGGTCCGGGTAGTGCCCTGGGGGACAGGAAACAGGGCACTACCCCAGGATTCATGCTATCAAGGAGAGGGATCATTAATTAATGAAGCATATAAATCCTCACACTGCCGGGCAGCACCTCTACAATATAATTAATGCAGCATATGAATCCGCACACTGCTGGGAAGCGCCTCTCTGCAGTATAATTAATGCAGCATATGAATCCACACACTGCCGGGAAGCGGCTCTACAGTATAATTAATGCAGCATATGAATCCACACACTGCTGGGAAGCGCCTCTCTGCAGTATAATTAATGCAGCATATGAATCCACACACTGCCGGGAAGCGGCTCTACAGTATAATTAATGCAGCATATGAATCCACACACTGCTGGGAAGCGCCTCTCTGCGGTATATTTAATGCAGCATATGAATCCACACACTGCTGGGAAGCGCTCTCTGCAGTATAATTAATGCAGCATATGAATCCACACACTGCCGGGAAGCGGCTCTACAGTATAATTAATGCAGCATATGAATCCACACACTGCTGGGAAGCGCCTCTCTGCAGTATAATTAATGCAGCATATGAATCCACACACTGCTGGGAAGCGCCTCTCTGCAGTATAATTAATGCAGCATATGAATCCACACACTGCTGGGAAGCACCTCTCTGCAGTATAATTAATGCAGCATATGAATCCACACGCTGCTGGGAAGCGCCTCTCTGCAGTATAATTAAGGCAGCATATGAATCCACACACTGCTGGGAAGCGCCTCTCTGCAGTATAATAATGCAGCATATGAATCCACACACTGCTGGGAAGCACCTCTCTGCAGTATAATTAATGCAGCATATGAATCCACACACTGCTGGAAGCGCCTCTCTGCAGTATAATTAATGCAGCATATGAATCCACACACTGCTGGGAAGCACCTCTCTGCAGTATAATTAAGGCAGCATATGAATCCACACACTGCTGGGAAGCGCCTCTCTGCGGTATAATTAATGCAGCATATGAATCCACACACTGCTGGAAGCGCCTCTCTGCGGTATAATTAATGCAGCATATGAATCCACACACTGCTGGGAAGCGCCTCTCTGCGGTATAATTAATGCAGCATATGAATCCACACACTGCTGGGAAGCGCCTCTCTGCAGTATAATTAATGCAGCATATGAATCCACACACTGCTGGGAAGCACCTCTCTGCGGTATAATTAATGCAGCATATGAATCCGCACACTGCTGGGAAGCGCCTCTCTGCAGTATAATTAAGGCAGCATATGAATCCACACACTGCTGGGAAGCGCCTCTCTGCAGTATAATTAATGCAGCATATGAATCCACACACTGCTGGGAAGCGCCTCTCTGCAGTATAATTAATGCAGCATATGAATCCACATACTGCTGGGAAGCACCTCTCTGCGGTATAATTAATGCAGCATATGAATCCACACACTGCCGGGAAGCGGCTCTACAGTATAATTAATGCAGCATATGAATCTGCACACTGCAGGGCAGCACTTCTGTTCTCGGCAGTATAATTAATGCAGCATAGTTTTCTGCAATTTAAAAATTATTTGCGTTTGTAACTTTTTATTAAATATCTCTTAGGCTAGGGTCAGATGAGCGCATTTTGTATGGACTGTGCATCCGTGCAATACGGACGTACTTACTGACTGACGGCAAGGTAGTGGCCACACAGTCGGTTTTTTTCACTGACGTATTTTTTGACTGATGTAGCAGGGAAAATAAATTACAATGAAAAAACATTCTGTCCGTCAAAAATGCTGGACGTATAAATGCAGTCCGTCTGACCTCGTTTCATCACTCACATACAAAGCTACACGGACATTGCAGACGTGGCACACTCCGCACGTCCGTTCTAGCAGTATTACGTTCTTGTCTAACCTTCGTCCGTTTGCCGCGTCCGCCATGCATCCGCACTTCCGTGCGGACGTACGTCGTGTGTGGGGCTCCATTGGTCAGAATGTTATGCTGCCACGGACGTACAAATGTGCGGCAACACGGACGTGATAACTGCGCTCGTCTGACCCCAGCCTTTAACCATTTTTTTGTTTCATCTGCAGCAATATGCCATTTTTAAGGTTTTTTTGGGCATTTCTCGGGGATTTTTGGGTAAATCTTTAGGGTTTCTAACTAATTTTAAAGAAAACTAGGCTTTATTCCTCCATACTTTTCAATGTAAAAAATTATTTGCGTTTTTAACTTTTTATTGAATATCTTTTAAAACATTTTTAGTTTCATCTGCAGCAATATGCCATTTTTTAAATTCATTTTTTAGTATTCTTTGGACATTTTTCGGGAATGTTTGGGTTAATCTTTAGGGTTTCTAACTATTTTTAAATGTAATAACGAAGTCTGTTTTTTTCTGTCCTGAAATAGTCTGATTAAATATTTCACTATCGGTGACGGTCCAAGGTTCAGAAACAGCACCCTGGACAGCGTAGCGAAGCTTAGAGAAGCAAACGTTTTGCAGGCTTGACTTCACTTCACTCCGCTCCGCCTCGCAGTCAGTCTACACTGCATTACTTTTGCATCTCTCCGCACTGGACAGAAATCCAATACTCTGCAAATAAAACTAGAGAAAATGTTTCTCGTCAAATGAAGCAAAGCAGAAAAAAAACAAGTTTATTGGAAAACAACTTTTAAATTACAATATACAACATGCCAAAACTTTATTTACAAAGCGCACGTCATACAGGCAAGATCTAAACACCACTTATATCAGCCGCCCAACCGCGATGACACTATCAGGGTTATTCAGAGAGCGGTGAAAAGCAGGACAATGACTGGAGAATGATAAATTCTAGGTCAAAATAGCCAAACCAGAAAAATTCTCCCTTTCATCTCACTTTCCAAATTGGCTATTTTGACCTAGAATTTTTCATTCTCCAGTCATTCTCCTGCTTTTCACCGCTCTCTGAATAACCCTGATTATATCCATTAATAAAATACATATAAATTACTGCCAATTTAATCCGAATAGTATCATGTCTAGATACATACATACAGACCAGATCATGCCCACTCAAGATACATATACAGAGACCTCAGCCCAAATCATGCCCACAGATATGTATATATATTGACCTCAGACCAGATAATTCCCACAGACATAGACCTCAGACCAGATAATGCCCACATATATAGACCTCAGACCAGATAATGCCCACATATATAGACCTCAGACCAGATAATTCCCACATATATAGACCTCAGACCAGATAATTCCCACAGACATAGACCTCAGACCAGATAATGCCCACATATATAGACCTCAGACCAGATAATGCCCACAGATATAGACCTCAGACCAGATAATGCCCACATATATAGACCTCAGACAGACCAGATAATGCCCACAGATATAGACCTCAGACCAGATAATGCCCACATATATAGACCTCAGACAGACCAGATAATGCCCACATATATAGATCTCAGACCAGATAATGCCCACATATATAGACCTCAGACCAGATAATGCCCACATATATAGACCTCAGACCAGATAATGCCCACAGATATAGACCTCAGACCAGATAATGCCCACATATATAGACCTCAGACAGACCAGATAATGCCCACATATATAGACCTCAGACCAGATAATGCCCACAGATATAGACCTCAGACCAGATAATGCCCACATATATAGACCTCAGACAGACCAGATAATGCCCACAGATATAGACCTCAGACCAGATAATGCCCACATATATAGACCTCAGACAGACCAGATAATGCCCACATATATAGATCTCAGACCAGATAATGCCCACATATATAGACCTCAGACCAGATAATGCCCACATATATAGACCTCAGACCAGATAATGCCACAGATATAGACCTCAGACCAGATAATGCCCACATATATAGACCTCAGACAGACCAGATAATGCCCACATATATAGACCTCAGACCAGATAATGCCCACATATATAGATCATACCCACATAATACATATATGTAGACCTCAGACCAGACCCTGTAATCGCTAGGTAGGGAGGGAGGCCGGCTGGCTGGCTTTGGTTGAGCCAGAGTAAGCAGCTCAGCTGACTGTCAGAGTGGCATGAGGCTGCTGATACTAAGCTCCGCCCCCGGTGGGGTGACGTGATGGTAGGTGGTAGGGATCTACAGCACACTGCGCAAGCACCGTGTGCTGCAGGTCTTGCCCCTCCCCTCAGCGCGTCGCTCCACCGAGGGGAAAGTTGGATTTTTCCAACTCCCTTCGCTCTGCGCCGCATCGTGACGCGGCCTGAGCGAGGGAGGTGGAAAAATCTGAACACACTGAGCGCGTCTCGTCGCGTGACGCCGCCTACAGGCACCGCACATGGCAACGCGCTCAGTGTATCTCAGGCTTTACTCTATCCAAAGTTCCAATGTGAAAAAAAATAGAGTAAGTCTGCCATTATCCACATCAGCCGTCTATTTTCTGCAGATCAGGACCTTGGATAGTAACAACTTTTTACTATCCAAGGTCCTGATCTGTAGAAAATAGACGACTGATGTGGATAACAGCAGACTTACTCTATCCAAGGTCCCGATGTGAAAAAAAAAAAAAAATAGATGAAGTGTTTCACCATCGACTACTGTCCAGGGTGCTCATTCTGAACCTTGGACGGTCACCGATAGTGAAACATTTAATCAGACTATTTCAGCAAAGAAAAAAACAGACCTTGTTATTACATTTAAAAATAGTTAGAAACCCTAAAGATTAACCCAAACATTCCCGAAAAATGCCCAAAAAAATCCTAAAAAATTAATTTTAAAAAATGGCATATTGTTGCAGATGAAACTAAAAATGTTTTAAGAGATATTCAATAAAAAGTTAAAAACGCAAATAATTTTTTACATTGAAAAGTATGGAGGGATAAGGCTAAGGTCAGACTAACGCAGTATTAACGTGCGTTTAGCCGCACAAAATAACGGCCGTGCTAGCAGCAAATTACGTCCAATGTCGGGTAGCACACGAAGAACGGCCGCACGAAAGTGCTGCCGCTCAATGCAAGTGGCAAACGAACGCATTTTTTCGAGAACGTTAAACCGCTAGTACTGACGTACAGAGTGCGCTGCGTCCGCTAGCGGCGTGTGTGTGTGATTAGGAGACGTCAGACGCTGCTAATGTCCGGCCAACCTAACGTCCAGACACAAAAAGGGTTATATTGATGATCCGTACAAAATCACGGATGTAAATGCGCATCGTATGACCGCTATCGCGTATTCCGTGAAAAAATGCGTCCATTCGTTCGAACGCACTTTTTCACGGACAATGCGAAAAATGCTTTCGTCTGACCCCAGCCTTAAGCCTAGTTTTGTTAAAAATTAGTTAGAAACCCTAAAGATTAACCCAAAAATTTACAAAAAAAATCCTAAAAAAATTATTTAAAAAATGGCATATTGCTGCAGATGAAACTAAAAATGTTTTAAGAGATATTCAATAAAAAGTTAAAAACGCAACTATATTTTTATTTTTTACATTGAAAAATATGAAGGAATAAAGCCTAGTTTTGTTTAAATTAGTTAGAAAGATTAACCCAAAAATTCCCGAAAAATGCCCAAAAAGACTAAAAAAATGGCATATTGCTGCAGATGAAACAAAAAATGGTTTAAGAGATATTTAATAAAAAGTTAAAAACACAAATATTTTTTTAAATTGAAAATACTGTGCTGCATTAATTATACTGCAGAGAAGAGAAGTGCTGCCCAACAGTGTGCAGATTCATATGCTGCATTAATTATGGTGTAGAGGTGCTGCCCTGCAGTGTGTGGATTCATATGCTGCATTAATTATACCGCAGAGAGGCGCTTCCCAGCAGTGTGTGGATTCATATGCTGCATTAATTATACTGCAGAGAGGTGCTTCCCAGCAGTGTGTGGATTCATATGCTGCATTAATTATACTGCAGAGAGGCGCTTCCCAGCAGTGTGTGGATTCATATGCTGCATTAATTATACCGCAGAGAGGCGCTTCCCAGCAGTGTGTGGATTCATATGCTGCATTAATTATACCGCAGAGAGGTGCTTCCCAGCAGTGTGTGGATTCATATGCTGCATTAATTATACCGCAGAGAGGCGCTTCCCAGCAGTGTGTGGATTCATATGCTGCATTAATTATACTGCAGAGAGGTGCTTCCCCGCAGTGTGTAGATTCATATGCTGCATTAATTATACTGCAGAGATGCGCTTCCCAGCAGTGTGTGGATTCATATGCTGCATTAATTATACTGCAGAGAGGTGCTTCCCAGCAGTGTGTGGATTCATATGCTGCATTAATTATACCGCAGAGAGGTGCTTCCCAGCAGTGTGTGGATTCATATGCTGCATTAATTATACCGCAGAGAGGCGCTTCCCAGCAGTGTGTGGATTCATATGCTGCATTAATTATACCGCAGAGAGGTGCTTCCCAGCAGTGTGTGGATTCATATGCTGCATTAATTATACTGCAGAGAGGTGCTTCCCAGCAGTGTGTGGATTCATATGCTGCATTAATTATACCGCAGAGAGGAGCTTCCCAGCAGTGTGTGGATTCATATGCTGCATTAATTATACCGCAGAGAGGCGCTTCCCAGCAGTGTGTGGATTATATGCTGCATTAATTATACAGCAGAGAGGCGCTTCCCAGCAGTGTGTGGATTCATATGCTGCATTAATTATACCGCAGAGAGGCGCTTCCCAGCAGTGTGTGGATTCATATGCCTGCATTAATTATACTGTAGAGAGGCGCTTCCCAGCAGTGTGTGGATTCATATGCTGCATTAATTATACTGCAGAGAGGCGCTTCCAGCAGTGTGTGGATTCATATGATGCATTAATTATACTGTAGAGAGGCGCTTCCCAGCAGTGTGAGGATTTATATGCTGCATTAATTATACTGCAGAGAGGCGCTTCCCAGCAGTGTGTGGATTCATATGCTGCCTTAATTATACTGCAGAGAGGCGCTTCCCAGCAGTGTGTGGATTCATATGCTGCATTAATTATACTGTAAAGGTGCTGCCCTGCAGTGTGAGGATTCATATGCTGCATTATTATACTGTAGAGGTGCTTTCCTGTAGTGTGCGGATTTATTATTATTATTATTCTTTATTTATAAAGCGCCAGCATATTCCGCAGCGCTGTACAATAAGCATAGTATAGACAGGGTTACAATACATTGAACAACATTTGACAAACAGTACAGGAGGAGATGAGGGCCCTATTCCCGTAGGAACTCACAATCTGGGAAGGTTGGGGTTGGAAACAGGAGGAGAGGACTGTAAGGTGAGAGTGATTGATGGTTGTGTCAGTGAGTTGGGGGTAGGCTTCCCTAAATAGGAACGTTTTAAGGAGCGTTTGAAGGAAGAGAAGTTAGGGGAAAGTCTGACAGTACGAGGGGAGAGCATTCCAGAGAGTGGGGGCTGCGCGTGAGAAATCCTGCAGTCTATCATGGGAAGAGGTGATGCGGGGAGAAGCTAGGCGCAGGTCACTGTTTGACCTTAGGGAGCGGGCTGGGGTGTATTTGGTGATTAGTGAGGACAGGTAGTGGGGAGCTGAGTTAGTGAGGGTTTTGTAGGTAAGGATAAGGATTTTGAACTTAATTCTGCAGTGGATGGGGAGCCAGTGAAGGGACTCGCAGAGGGGAGCGGCAGAGACAGAGCAGTGGGTGAGGTGAATTAGCCTGGCGGAGGCGTTCAGGATGGATTGTAGGGGGAGAGGCGGGACAGAGGGAGGCCAGATAAGAGATTATTGCAATAGTCGAGTGGGAGATTACCAGGGCGTATATGAGTTGTTTTGTGGTGACAGCGGTAAGAAATGGCCGAATTCTGGGAAATATTACGCAGTTGGTATCGGCAGGAGGAGGAAAGAGACTTGATGTGGGGGATGAAGGAAAGAGCAGAGTCAAGTGTAACTCCAAGACAGCGAACTTGGTTTGATGGGAGATGGTGATACCCTCCACCGTGATAGAGAAGTCAGGAGGTGGGGAGGCATTGGAGGGAGGAATAAGTAGGAGTTCAGTCTTTGACATGTTGATCTTTAGGTGGTGGGAGGCCATCCAGGAGGAGATGCCAGATAAACAGTCACTGACTTTGAAAGGACAGGGGGAGAGATCAGGGGTAGAGAGGTAGATCTGAGTGTCATCAGCGTAGAGGTGGTAATTAAAGCCAAAGCTGTTGATGATTTTGCCCAGGGAGGAGGTGTAGATGGAAAAGAGCAGAGGACCAAGGACAGAGCCTTGAGGTACACCAACAGATAGAGGCAATGAAGAGGAGGAGTTACAGCAAAGGACACACAGAAGGACATGTTGGATAAATAGGAGTCAACCCAAGCAAGTGCAGTGTCACCGAGACCCAGAGAGTTGAGGGTCTGTAGAAGGAGGGGGTGGTCAACAGTGTCAAAAGCAGCCGAGAGGTCAAGCAGGATGAGAATAGAATAGTGGCCGTGTTTTTTAGCAGTTAGGAGGTCGTTGGTGACTTTGGTGAGGGCAGTTTCAATTGAGTGTAGGGGACGGAAGCCAGATTGCAGGGGGTCAAGTAGGGAATTGGAGGACAGGAAGAGGGAGAGGCAGTTGAAGACTAGTTTTTCTAAGAGCTTAGAGGTAAAGGGAAGCAGGGATACAGGGCGATAGTTGGATGGAGAGTTGGGATCAAGGGATGGTTTCTTTAGTAAAGGGGTAACTAGCGCGTGTTTGAAGGCGGATGGAAAGGAGCCAGTGGAGAGAGATAGGTTGAAGATGTGTGTGAGAGCAGGGGTGAGGGAGGAGGAGAGGGAGGAATTAGATGTGAGGAATGGGGTCGAGCGGGCACGTGGTGAGATGTGAGGAGGACAATAAGGAATTGACTTCCTCCTCAGTGGCTGGGAGGAAGCGGCAGAGGGTGGCAGAGGGGACCTGTGGGAGTGGAGGTGGCAGATAACTATCTTGTGTTGGGATGTTGCTTCTGATAGTTAGAGTTTTACTGAGGAAGTAGTCTGCCAGGTCTTGAGCGTTGAAGGCAGCTGTGGGGGGAGGTGCAGGTGGGTAGAGGAGGGTGTTGAAGGTGGACCAGAGCCGTTTAGGGTTGGAGGACAGCGTAGATATAAGAGATGAGAAGAAGGATTGTTTGGCCAAGTGGAGGGCAGAGGTGTATGACCGGAGAATAAACTTGAAGTGAACAAAATCAGCTTCAGAGCGGGATTTCCTCCAGGCACGCTCTGCGGTGCGGGAGCATCTTTGCAGGTAGCGAGTCTGGAGGGTGTGCCAGGGCTGAAGCTGGCGGCGTGGGGCTTTACAGAGTCGAAGAGGAGCAAGAATGTCTAGAGCAGAGATAAGAGTAGTGTTGTAGTGATTAGCGGCAGCATCAGGGCAGGTGAAGGATGAGGTATGAGGGAGGTGGTGAAGTAGATTTGAGAATTGATGGGGATCCACAGCATGTAGATTTCTGCGAGTGTGTGTGCAGGGTGGGGGAGCAGGGTGTTTAGGAAGTCCAGATAGGTTGAAAGAGAGAAAGTGGTGGTCAGAGATGGGGAAAGGGCGACAGTTTGAACTCAGAAATGGAGCAGAGGTTGAAAAGACAAGGTCAATAGCGTCACCATCGCGGTGGGTAGGGAGGAGGGAGGATTGTGTGAGTCCAAGGGAGGACGTGAGTGAAAGAAGTTTGGAGGCAGCAGGGGCGGAAGGATCATCAATGGGAATGTTGAAGTCCCGAGAATTAGGCATGGAAGATTAGAAGACAGGAAGTGAGAAAGCCAGGTAGCAAAGTGGTTAAAGAACTGGAAGGTTGGTCCCGGTGGGCGGTAGATGACTGCCACCCTGAGGGCCAGAGGAGAAACAGGCGGATGCAGTGTGTCTCGAAGGAGGAGAAGGAGAGGGATGGGGGGGAGGAGATGCTGGTAGGTGCAGGTGGGAGAGAGCAGGATTCCGACCCCGCCACCATTTCTCTCACCGGTCTGGGTATGGCTCAAGTGTAGACCGCCATGTGAGAGAGCAGCAATGGAGGCCGTGTCAGAGGGGGTTAGCCAGGTTTCAGTTAAAGCTAGGAGGTTAAAGGAGTTTGAAAGGAAGAGGTCATGGATGGCTGTGAGTTTGTTGCACAGGAGAAAGAGGACAGGCGCTGAGGGATTATGGGAATGAGGTTGCTGGGCTTGCAGGGAGGTGATTTATGTGCGATGGAGATAGGATGAGAGGGAAGTATTGGATGTGTTGTGGGGCCAGGGTTAGGGGATATGTCACCTGCATAGAGTAACAGCAGGAGGGTGAGAAAGAGAATGTGGGAATGGGATTTGTGTGAGTGATTGGCAGCACGAGAGTTAGAGGGAGACCATGTTCTGAGGAAACAAAGGAGCTCATGCGAGGCCATCATGTGGGACGAGAGGAGGGAGGGAGAGATGCAGATAGTGTAGGGGTCGGTGGTAGAGGGGCAGGAGTTCCATTTAAGGAGAAAAGTAGAAGTAAAGAGCAGAAGTGTGAGAGAAAGCATGATATGGATGTGCGTTTACCCAGAGTAAAAAGTGGGCCTTGCAGTTCCTTCCTCCAGTCCCGCAACTCCAGGAAATCAACTCTAAAACGTCCACTTAGGATGCCACTCAACTCCAGGAAATCAACTCTAAAACGTCCACTTAGGATGCCACTCAACTCCAGGAAATCAACTCTAAAACGTCCACTTAGGATGCCACTCAACTCCAGGAAATCAACTCTAAAACGTCCACTTAGGATGCCACTCAACTCCAGGAAATCAACTCTAAAACGTCCACTTAGGATGCCACTCAACTCCAGGAAATCAACTCTAAAACGTCCACTTAGGATGCCACTCAACTCCAGGAAATCAACTCTAAAACGTCCACTTAGGATGCCACTCAACTCCAGGAAATCAACTCTAAAACGTCCACTTAGGATGCCACTCAACTCCAGGAAATCAACTCTAAAACGTCCACTTAGGATGCCACTCAACTCCAGGAAATCAACTCTAAAACGTCCACTTAGGATGCCACTCAACTCCAGGAAATCAACTCTAAAACGTCCACTTAGGATGCACTCAACTCCAGGAAATCAACTCTAAAACGTCCACTTAGGATGCCACTCAACTCCAGGAAATCAACTCTAAAACGTCCACTTAGGATGCCACTCAACTCCAGGAAATCAACTCTAAAACGTCCACTTAGGATGCCACTCAACTCCAGGAAAGCAACTCTAAAACGTCCACTTAGGATGCCACTCAACTCCAGGAAAGCAACTCTAAAACGTCCACTTAGGATGCCACTTGGGGATGTCACAAGAGCCAAGGCTCAATGGAGCCAGTCTTAGTTGTTATATAGGGCAGACTGATTGCATTCAGGCAGTTAAAAGGTAAACACCTGATGCTGGATGGGCTGTGTCAATAGGGCAGGAGATTCACATGCTAATTAGCAAAGCAAATGGTGGAGAAAGGAGACAAAAATAAATAAAAAAGAAAAGAGACCAAGGTAACGTTACAATGTGGGTGCCTGCAAATAGTGGGTGATGGGGGTCTTACCAGCAAAAGTATGCAGGGGATCATGTGATGTGGGTGTCTGTGGATACTGGGTGATAGAGTCTTACCCGCAAACGTATGCAGGGGATCATGTGATGTGGGTGTCTGTGGATACTGGGTGATAGAGTCTTACCAGCAAAAGTATGCAGGGGATCAGTTGATGTGGGTGTCTGTGGATACTGGGTGATAGAGTCTTACCCGCAAAAGTATGCAGGGGATCAGTTGATGTGGGTGTCTGTGGATACTGGGTGATAGAGTCTTACCCGCAAAAGTATGCAGGGGATCAGTTGATGTGGGTGTCTGTGGATACTGGGTGATAGAGTCTTACCCGCAAACGTATGCAGGGGATCATGTGATGTGGGTGTCTGTGGATACGGGTGATAGAGTCTTACCAGCAAAAGTATGCAGGGGATCAGTTGATGTGGGTGTCTGTGGATACTGGGTGATAGAGTCTTACCCGCAAAAGTATGCAGGGGATCAGTTGATGTGGGTGTCTGTGGATACTGGGTGATAGAGTCTTACCCGCAAAAGTATGCAGGGGATCAGTTGATGTGGGTGTCTGTGGATACTGGGTGATAGAGTCTTACCTGTGGAGAGAGGAGACACAGGAATTAGGGATCGTGATGGTGGATGGCATAGGGGATCTTGGATAAAACTCCAGGAAATCAACTCTAAAACGTCCACTTAGGATGCCACTTGGGGATGTCACAAGAGCCATATGCTGCATTAATTATACTGTAGAGGTGCTGCCCGGCAGTGTGTGGAATCACATGCTGCATTAATTATACTGTAGAGGTGCTGCCCTGCAGTGTGCGGATTCACATGCTGCATTAATTATACTGTAGAGGTGCTGCCCTGCAGTGTGTGGATTCTATGCTGCATTATTATACTGCAGAGGTGCTGCCCTGCAGTGTGTGGATTCATATGCTGCATTAATTATACTGTAGAGAGGTGCTTCCCAGCAGTGTGTGGATTCATATGCTGCATTAATTATACCGCAGAGAGGCGCTTCCCAGCAGTGTGTGGATTCATATGCTGCATTAATTATATGGCAGAGAGGCGCTTCCCAGCAGTGTGTGGATTCATATGCTGCATTAATTATACCGCAGAGAGGTGCTGCCCAGCAGTGTGTGGATTCATATGCTGCATTAATTATATTGCAGAGAGGCGCTTCCCAGCAGTGTGTGGATTCATATGCTGCATTTAATTATACCGCAGAGAGGAGCTTCCCAGCAGTGTGCGGATTCATATGCTGCATTAATTATACTGCAGAGAGGCGCTTCCCAGCAGTGTGTGGATTCATATGCTGCATTAATTATACCGCAGAGAGGCGCTTCCCAGCAGTGTGTGGATTCATATGCTGCATTAATTATACCGCAGAGAGGCGCTTCCCAGCAGTGTGTGGATTCATATGCTGCATTAATTATACCGCAGAGAGGAGCTTCCCAGCAGTGTGCGGATTCATATGCTGCATTAATTATACCGCAGAGAGGCGCTTCCCAGCAGTGTGTGGATTCATATGCTGCATTAATTATACCGCAGAGAGGTGCTTCCCAGCAGTGTGTGGATTCATATGCTGCATTAATTATACTGCAGAGAGGCGCTTCCCAGCAGTGTGTGGATTCATATGCTGCATTAATTATACTGCAGAGAGGCGCTTCCCAGCAGTGTGTGGATTCATATGCTGCATTAATTATACTGTAGAGGTGCTTCCCAGCAGTGTGTGGATTCATATGCTGCATTAATTATACTGTAGAGAGGAGCTTCCCAGCAGTGTGTGGATTCATATGCTGCATTAATTATACCGCAGAGAGGTGCTTCCCAGCAGTGTGTGGATTCATATGCTGCATTAATTATACCGCAGAGAGGTGCTTCCCAGCAGTGTGTGGATTCATTATGCTGCATTAATTATACCGCAGAGAGGTGCTTCCCAGCAGTGTGAGGATTCATATGCTGCATTAATTATACTGCAGAGAGGTGCTTCCCAGCAGTGTATGGATTCATATGCTGCATTAATTATACTGCAGAGAGGTGCTTCCCAGCAGTGTGTGGATTCATATGCTGCATTAATTATACCGCAGAGAGGTGCTTCCCAGCAGTGTGTGGATTCATATGCTGCATTAATTATACCGCAGAGAGGTGCTTCCCAGCAGTGTGTGGATTCATATGCTGCATTAATTATACCGCAGAGAGGTGCTTCCCAGCAGTGTGTGGATTCATATGCTGCATTAATTATACTGCAGAGAGGCGCTTCCCAGCAGTGTGTGGATTCATATGCTGCATTAATTATACCGCAGAGAGGCGCTTCCCAGCAGTGTGTGGATTCATATGCTGCATTAATTATACTGCAGAGAGGCGCTTCCCAGCAGTGTGTGGATTCATATGCTGCATTAATTATACCGCAGAGAGGTGCTTCCCAGCAGTGTGTGGATTCATATGCTGCATTAATTATACCGCAGAGAGGCGCTTCCCAGCAGTGTGTGGATTCATATGCTGCATTAATTATACTGCAGAGAGGTGCTTCCCAGCAGTGTGTGGATTCATATGCTGCATTAATTATACCGCAGAGAGGTGCTTCCCAGCAGTGTGTGGATTCATATGCTGCATTAATTATACCGCAGAGAGGCGCTTCCCAGCAGTGTGTGGATTCATATGCTGCATTAATTATACTGCAGAGAGGTGCTTCCCAGCAGTGTGCGGATTCATATGCTGCATTAATTATACTGCAGAGAGGCGCTTCCCAGCAGTGTGTGGATTCATATGCTGCATTAATTATACCGCAGAGAGGCGCTTCCCAGCAGTGTGTGGATTCATATGCTGCATTAATTATACCACAGAGAGGTGCTTCCCAGCAGTGTGTGGATTCATATGCTGCATTAATTATACTGCAGAGAGGCGCTTCCCAGCAGTGTGTGGATTCATATGCTGCATTAATTATACTGCAGAGAGGCGCTTCCCAGCAGTGTGTGGATTCATATGCTGTATTAATTATACTGTAGGAGGTGCTGCCCGGCAGTGTGTGGATTCATATGCTGCATTATTCTGTAGAAGTGCAGCCCGGCAGTGTGCAGAATCAGATTCATATGCTGCATTCATTTTTATTTTTTTCCGTTTTAAATCATTTATTTTGTTTATTTTTTTCCTTTCATTCCATTTTAATATGATTAAATAAAGTTGTGCAATGCATATTCATAAGAAAAAAAAGGATCTTTCATAAAAAAAACTATAGAATCGGCAGAATTACCGTATCAACCGAAATATCGGAGCATCCAAAATACCATTAGTTTAAGTCAAAATAAATATACACTTTGAAACGAAGAGAACAAACGATCCGAAAAAAACAAAAATTTCCGATATCACGAAAAAAAGTTGATATGAAAAAACGAGCCGAAACAAAAAATCGACTGAAGCAATCCGAAACGAAAATTTTAAAAACCCGAACGAGCCAGACCGAAACAAATAGGAAAAGAAAAATCGGTGCACATCCCTACTGTAAAGTAATGGGTTTTCAGAGACTTCTTGAAGGACTAGAGAGACGGGGAGAATCTGTTGGTGCAGGGGAGCGAGTTCCATAGAAAGGGGGCAGCTTGGGAGAAGTCCTGAAGGTGGGAGTTGGGGGTACGAGGAGCTGATAGCATCAGATCATTGGCCGAGCGAAGTGGTTGGAACGTACCTGCTAATAAGGGAGGAGATGTAGACGAGTAGTAGTACACGAACTGTGAGCAAAACTCACACGGAACAGGTCCACCCACCTTACAATGCAGAAGCATTGCTTGCTAGGTGTAGCTGCTTCTTATGGAGGCCTGATTAGGTCAGATGGCTGCAAACCCAGGCTGGATCTCCAGGAGCGCAGACGAGGCAAAGGTGGAGACATGGACCATACATGAAAGGGGATTGCTGGAACCAGACCAGAGGTATGCGGGCAAATACTGATGCTCAGAGCGTGCAGGCGAAAGGGGTGTGAACGTGACACCGTCATATACTGCTCGTGGCCAGAAGACATGTGGGATTGCACCGCACTCTGCCCTGCTGGATCTCAGGGGAGTAAGGGATGATCAGATCCATTTAGATCCACTTAGTGTTAAGTGATTTGCAAAAAATATATATATTACTTAAAGGGACGCTGTATTAAAAACCAGAATTCTCTTTTTTTTGCCCTTAAAACATGGGGCCATATCACATTCTTGGTGCTAACGTTAGTGTCACCTATGTGAGCGTTGACTCTGGTTGCCCTAGCGCGGGCGCACCATATTACAATCCAAACGCTAACGGGTTATAAAACCCGTCAGTGATTTGGATCTTGCGCTTTTCAGTGTGTGGTTACTGTACTTTGTTTCCCATGTTAATTATAGGAAGCGCAAAGAGTTAATTAGCGTTAGGATTATAATATACTAACGCCAATTACCGTCTGGCTGTGGTTAACCCGAAACTTAACCACAGTGAGGACCAGGAGCTAACCGACTCCACTGCTGCAGAATCCATCAACCCCAACCGGAAACCCCCCCAAAAAAAAATCTGATAGTCACCTCCTTATCCTGCGGCGAGGACCGTGGCTCCAACCGGGTCCTCTGTCCGCCGGGAGCAATGAGGGACTTTTTTCCCCCAGTCTCTCCATCTCCCTTTGCGGATCACTGCGCTGACCTACCGGATCTCGTGAGGTCAGATCCGGCAGGTCATGTGACCGGCGCTGTCTGCCTCAATGGAGTCCTATGGAAAAAAAATTCTATGCAATCCAAGACAAAGCAATGGATTAATGGACATTGGGCATCTCAAAGGGCACAGTGTATATCCCAAGCAAAGGGTTAATGGGCTTTGGGCATCTCACAGGGCACAGTGTATGTCCCATGCAAAGGGTTAATGGGCTTTGGGCATCTCACAGGGCACAGTGTATGTCCCAAGCAAAGGGTTAATGGGCTTTGGGCATCTGTTAGGTGATTTATTTCTGATCCTGAAATGCGTAACCTTACACTTCTCTACATGAAATCTCCGCCATTCTCATTGCAATGGGCAAAAGATAAATCTGCTCTCGGTGTGTGTAAAGGTGTGACCCGCGTCACACAACATTTATACTTAAAAAAGACTTTGGCAGCAACTGCTAAAAATCCCCTCCATTGTGACGCTGTAAGAACCCCTCCCCCGGCACACATTCAGCTGCGCAGGGCAGTGTGATGGGGAGGATTGGAAGTGACGTGGAGATATGTACACACAAACAGGTCTATTCACTAAAGGTGAAAAGCAGGACAATGACTGGAGAAGTGAAAATTCTAGTCAAAATAGCCAAAGCAGAAAAAATCTCCCATTTATCTCACTTTACAAATCGGCTATTTGGTCTAGATTGTTCATTCTCCTGCCAATTCTCCGGAGTTTAACCTTTTACTGAATAGACCTGAATGTGTGATTTTATAGACAGGGGGGGGGGCAGTGTGGTCGCAGCTTGGGACGTTCTTCGCGGTGTTCCTTCCCAGCGATCCTAAAAAGAGTGATCCATGTCTCAGGTATATCTTCCTGTGGACGCAGAGGCTCAACGCACCACGGTGCTCCAACTATTGGGCTTAGCTCCGAATCCCATCGGGGAACAGGACGAACCACGGAAATGGAGGATATGACAATCAAGCTTCTCCTCAAGGTTTTGAGTCCCAGTTGCTCCAGACACCGTATAGTCGCTGTATCTGGAGATCATCACGGGGCTCCTTTTGGATAAATTAAGGCAGGCATCACCCTTTTTTTTAGGGATATACCGATATTGGTATTGGTGCCGATACCGGGTTCTGCATGAGTACTTAGTACTCGTGCAGATGCCCCCGATACCGGAAGCCAGCTTTGCAGCCCCCAGAGAGAGTGTGTGTGTGTATACAGTCATGGCCGACATTGTTGGCACCCCTGAAATTTTTCCAGAAAATCAAGTGTAGCGCTCACTCCCGGAGGAGCCGCTGAAATTGAACCTCGGGTCAGTCTCCCCGCACTAGGAAATAAATATACTCCAACACCGTCGTGGATTTTATAAATTATATAGTTTACTAGAATAAATGGCATATAATGAATAACACGGTATACGTATATATATTTACAGTACTTCGTAATGCGGGAAACGCGCAGCGGAAAAGAAATACAATGCTTCGTAATTCGAGAAACGCGCAGCGGAAAAAAAGAAATATATCTTTAACCCCCTTTGTGGTTGGGGAGTGAGTCCCGTACAGGTTATGTCCCAAAGAATGTAGGTGTGTGTGTGATGGTACCCGGGTACAATATTCAACTGTCCAATGAATTATTTATGAGGTATCTTCGACTAGTCAAGTTGGGGCCCTGTGGGTTTTGAAACAAACAGCAGCGTGCTTTCTATTTTCACAACGGCCTGGAAGGCCTCTCACCCATCCGCCAGATACTTGGTGCTCCGCTTGACCCAGGACGTCTCTCCGCTCGATTTTGACTGGGATTCTATGGGTTACCGGATCCGCTGTCTTGCTTTCCTTTAGCTGCCGCAAGATGTCCAGCTCACCGCCTGCACTCCCTGTCAGATCGATCTGCGGTGCTCCTAACTCGGGGTCCTCCAGCTCACTCGATATCAGCGAGGGTATTCTGGTGAATCACTGGGTCTTCCTCTTGTAAGGCTAAATAACCCGGTCTTTATCTCTGTCAGGCCCCAGGTGCGCTCTGGCCTGGTCACTGTCACGTTCTGCAGCACTGTGTCTTGCTTCTCTCACTCCCTGGCGCGCTCTCCCAGCTCTCTCCACGAGGCTCAGGATATAAGCGTCTGTGTCCCACCCACTTCCTGTGTCCGCTCCCAAAGCATGCCGGGAAGTGTAGTCCCAATGTTCAGTGTCTCACATCGCGCAAAAATAAGTACTACACGGCAGGGGATTTAAAACCAGTGCTACACAAGTATTTCTCACAGAAAGTATTGCAGTAAGACATGTTTTGTTATACACATGTTTATTCCCTTTGTGTGTATTGGAACAAAACAAAAGAAGCAAATTGGACATAATGTCACACAAAACTCCAAAAATGGGCTGGACAAAATTCTTGCCACCCTTTCAAAATTGTGGATAAATAAGATTGTTTCAAGCATTTGATGCTCCTGTAAACTCACCTGGGGCAAGTAACAGGTGTGGGCAATATAAAAATCACACCTGAAAGCCGATTAAAAGGAGAGAAGTTCACTTAGTCTTTGCATTGTGTGCGCCACACTAAGCATGGACAACAGAAAGAGGAGAAGAGAACGGTCTGAGGACTTGTAACCTTGAGATTGTTGATATTTTCCCACAATTTTGGTTCTCAATAGGGATGAGCTGTTCGGTTCGGACGGTTCGGAGTTCGACCCGAACTTGGCCTGTACGATGAGATCGCAAACACCGAACATTTCCGGGTGTTCGCTGCATGTTCGACCACAATGCATTTTCCCACTGGCCTGAAGCTCGTAATTGGCTACAGCCTTGCACCTGACCACAGGTCTGGTGCAAGACTGGTTCAACAGTATGCCAATCACGGCTCAGAGTCCTGATTGGGCAAATTTTGCCCAATCATGGGCTCACAGAGCTAAGTCCCGCAGCACACTATATAACGTTTCCACGCATAGCTACAGCACACATTTCAGAGGAGATTTCAGAGGAGATAGTTGTGTCTTGTTACTGCCGGTCTGCCACACTACTGGGGGGGTCTCATGTCTACCAAATATCAGGGAATTTAGGTGATGTGTGTCTTGTCACTGTGCCAGCAAGTTTTTTTTGGGGTTTACAACTTTCTTTAAAACATTTGTGAATTGAGGTGATCTGTGTCTCGTCATACATCCAGTACCACGCAGTATTTTGGGGCTCACTAATTTCTTTAAAATATTTGTGAATTGAGGTGATCTGTGTCTTGTCACACATCCAGTACCACACAGTATTTTGACCAGACCACAGGTCTGGTGCAAGACAGGTTCAACAGTATGCCAATCACGGCTCAGAGTCCTGATTGGGCAAATTTTGCCCAATCATGGGCTCACAGAGCTAAGTCCCGCATGAAACTATATAAGGTTTCCACGCGCCGATTCTGCACGCATTTCAGAGGAGATTTTAAAGGAGATAGTTGTGTGTTGTTACTGCCGGTCTGCCACACTACTGGGGGGGGTCTCATTTCTACCAAATATCAGGGAATTTAGGTGATGTGTGTCTTGTCACTGTGCCAGCAAGTTTTTTTGGGGTTTACAACTTTCTTTAAAACATTTGTGAATTGAAGTGATCTTCTGTGTCTTCTCACTGTGCTAGCAAATCTTTTTGGGGCTCAATAATTTCTTCAAAACATTTGTGAATTGAGGTGATCTGTGGCTTGTCACTGGCTGCCAGCTATCAGTGTGTCTCACTGAGTTATACCAGAGTTCTTTAAATCTTTATACCAGAGTTGAATCCGAGTTCTGTATACAGTTGTGTTCAAAATTATTCAACCCCCACTGAAATTGAGTGTTTTGGCCAGTTTGACATTGATTTTGATCATTTAGTCATCTTGCTTACAATTAAATCAAAGAGGCACGTGTAGGTCAGACAAATATAACATAACATAACATTTATAATGAAATAACCACAAATGTCTTTTCTGTGCTCACATCATTATCAGTTTTATTCAACCCCCAAGTGACATTCAATCTTAGTACTTAGTACAACATCCTTTTACAGTTATAACAGCTTTTAAACGTGAAGCATAGCTTGACACAAGTGTCTTGCAGCGCTCTACGGGTATCGTCGCCCATTCGTCATGGGCAAAAGCCTCCAGTTCAGTCACATTCTTAGGCTTGCGCACTGCAACTGCTTTCTTTAAGTTCCACCAGAGGTTCTCAATCGGATTTAAGTCAAGTGACTGCGATGGCCACTCCAAAATGTTCCAGCCTTTAATCTGCAACCATGCTCTAGTGGACTTGGAGGTATGCTTGGGATCATTGTCCTGTTGAAAGGTCCAACGTCTCCCAAGCCTCAGGTTTGTGACGGACTGCATCACATTGTCATCCAATATCTCCTGGTACTGAAGATAATTCATGGTACCTTGCACACGCTGAAGCTTCCCTGTACCTGCAGAAGAAAAACAGCCCCAAGCATGATTGACCCCCGCCATGCTTCATAGTAGGCAAGGTGTTCTTTTCTTCATAGGCCTTGTTCTTCCTCCTCCAAACATAGCGTTGATCCATGGGCCCAAACAGTTCTAATTTTGTTTCATCAGTCCACAGAACATTATCACAAAACTTCTGTGGTTTGTCCACATGACTTTTGGCATACTGCAGTTGACTCTTCTTATTCTTTGGAGACAGCAAGGGGGTGTGCCTGGTAGTTCTGGCATGGAGGCCTTCATTAAGCAGTGTGCGCCGTATTGTCTGAGCTGAAACTTCAGTGCCCACATCTGACAAATCTTTTCTCAGTTCCTCAGCAGTCACACAAGGACTTTTCTCCACTCTACGCTTCAGGTAGCGCACAGCAGTCGAAGTCAGCATCTTCTTTCTGCCACGACCAGGTAGCGTTTCAACAGTGCCCTTTGCCTTGAATTTGCCAATGATGCTTCCTATGGTCTCTCTTGGTATGTTTAACATCTTTGCAATCTTCTTATAGCCATTGCCCTTCCTGTGAAGAGTAATCACCTCTTCTCTTGTCTTCCTGGACCATTCTCTTGACTTCACCATGTTTGTAACCACACCAGTAAATGTCTAGAAGGAGCTGAGTATCACAGTCATTTTAAAGCTGCCTAATTGGTGCTTATTATGCTTTATTGCTGCTCCGTGACATCCACAGGTGTTTTCAATACCTGATTGAAAACACTTGAATGAACCTCTGTTCTTCAGAGTGGTAGTCTTTAAGGGGTTGAACAATTGTGTCAATGAAGAATTCACAAAAGAAACATTTACTACTGTATTACAAAACCAATTGATGTCATTTTAGATGCATATGGTTCTTTAAAAAGTCCTTGTAGGATTTTATTCTGAATACAATTACAAATGTACACTAAATTCCCTAAAACCCTTTACAGCATTGGGGGTTGAATAATTTTGAACACAACTGTATATTAATCTATATATCACTCACCATGTCTGAAAGAACAAAAAGGACAGGCAGACGCTCCCAGACACAGATAAGAGGGCAAGCAGCCCCTGTGTCGGGAGGCTGTGCCTCTGGTCGTGGTGCATCCTCTGCAGGGGCACGCTTGTCCTTTCTAACTGGTGCTGGCCGTCTTAAGCAGCAGCAACATACAGAGGACTTGGTGGATTGACTAACCAGGCCATCCTCATCCTCCGAGTCCTCTGCCAGCCAGGCATCTAGTGCTTTACAGTCCACCTCAGCTGCAAAAGCATCTAATGCAGCCTCCATGTCCACAGCTACTCCTGCCGTAGCCTCGCTATCACACACGGAGGAGTCAGCTGAATTGTTTGACTACAATGAGAGTGACATGCTGCTTGAGGATGTGCAGCAAGTACAGTGCTCTGATTCAATCTCTGAGGTTGAGGAAGGGAGTATAATCCACCTAGAGGAAGGGGGTGCCAGTGATGACACACAAATAAGTGGCACTCATGTTGCCCCAGCAGCTGCAGCATACTGCCAAGTTGGCTCCAGTGACGAGGAGATAGGGGGTGAAGATGACAATGATGATGAGGTCACTGACTCCACCTGGGTGCCAGATCAAACAGAGGAATTAAGTGAGGAAGAGGGGGAGGAGGAGGCACAGCAAACACGAGGCACAACATCCTCTGTGACCAACCGTAGCACTAGCCGGTCCAAGGCATCACATGTCAGAGCTGCTCCGGTGCAGAGCGCTGTTGTCTCAAAGAATACATGCAGGAACTCTGTTGTCTTGGAGTTCTTTAAGAAATGTGCAGTAGAGCGCAGCATTGCTATTTGTAATCTATGTCAGATGAGGCTTAAGCGTGGGAAAGATATCGGACACTTGGGTACCACGTGCTTGAGGCGACATATGAACAAGTGCCACACATCCGGTTGGCGCAAAACTTTGCATAGGTCCTCCTCCTCCTCATCTGTCTCTACCCCCACTGTATGTCCTTCCATGTCATTGCCTACAACCTCCACTGACAGGGATGATGCTACAGTAATGGATGTACCAGGTCCTTCCTCACAATGTGACATCATCCCAGTAGCTGAAGATTTACGTAGTCAGATTACGTTGCCCCAGCTGCTGCAGCGTAAGAAAAAATATAGTCCCAACCATCCCCAAGCACAGCGTCTAAATGCCAGCTTAGCAAAATTACTCGCATTGCAGCTGCTGCCTTTCCAGCTGTTGGACTCTGCTCCCTTCTGTGTATTTGCTGAATGTGCTGTACCACAGTGGCAGGTTCCAAAACGCCATTACTTTTCACGCAAGGCCATTCCAGCATGTGGAAGACAATGTTATCCAGTCATTGGGAAAGGCAGTCTGCAGCAATGTGCATGTGACTTTAGACACGTGGTCAAGCAAGCATGGACAGGGTCGTTACATTTCCTTCACGGCACACTGAGTAACTCTGATAGCAGCTGGGAGGGATCCAAGACGGGGCTCTGTGCTGGAGCTTGTTCATCCACCACGCCTCCAGAAAGCTGCTTGTATGAGGTCTCTCTGCTCCACCACCACCACCTCTTCCTCCTTCTCCTTCTCCTTCGAAGTGGCAGTTAAACCGACGCCTGACAGGGTCTACGCAATGGCTCAAGCAAAAAGATGCCATACTGTGCTTGAGCTGGTTTGTTTAGGGGACAGGAGCCACACCGGGTCAGAAATTTTTTCAGCTCTGCAGGGGCAGGTGCAGAGATGGTTAACACCACACCAGCTTGAGCTGGGAATGATCGTCTGCAATAATGGCAGCAATCTCTCTGCCCTACGCAAGGGTAAATTGACGCATGTACTATGCCTAGCACACGTCCTAAATCTGGTGGTACAGCGTTTCCTTACCAAGTACCCAGGGCTGCCAGAGCTTCTCATCCAGGCCAGAAAATTCTGCAGCCACTTCAGACGGTCATTCCCAGCAAGCGTTCGCCTGGCAGAAATTCAAAGAGAATTCCACCTTCCCACAAACCATCTGATCTGTGACATGCCCACCAGGTGGAACTCGACATTAGCAATGCTGCAGCGTCTGCACAAGCAGCAGAGGGCCATCAACGAGTACCTATGTGAGTTTGGCACAAGGACAGGTTCAGGTCAACTTGGTTGTTTTCCCCCCCGCAGTGGCTGATGATCAAGGATGCATGCACTGTACTGTCACCATTTGAGGAGGCAACGAGGATGGTGAGCAGGGACAGTGCATGCATCAGTGACACAATTCCTTTAGTGTTCCTGCTGGAGCACACTCTGCGGAGAATTATAGATGTGGCTCTAGAGGCAGAGCAGCGGGAGGAAGAGGAGGACTTCCCTAGCTCTCAAGGCCCCAGTCTTTCCGCAGACAGCATTCCAGCGGGTCCTACTCAGATCAGACAGGAGGAGTAGGAGTATTTGAAGGTGGGGATTCCTCAAGGTGGGGATTCCTCAAGGGAGGGTTTTGTGTGCCCAGAAACCCAAGAACTAGTACGTGGCTGGGAGGAGGAAGTGCACGATACGGTCATCCTCATTGACCAGGAAGACTCGGAAGCTAATGCCACCTCCAACCTACGCTGCATGGGCTCCCTAATGATGCAAAGCCTGCTAAAGGATCCCAGGATTCGTGCTATCAAGGAGAGGGATCATTACTGGTTGGCAACCCTTCTTGATCCACGATACAAGGGGAAAGTTGCAGAGCTCATCCTGCCCGCACAGAGGGAGCACAGGATGAAAAAACTTGGACGCTCTAAACCGAAACTTGTGTAACACCTTCCCAGGCACTGGTAGATTACCAAGTGCTGACACACGTGCTTCTGAGGCTGCGGGTGATCAGAGGAATAGTGGTGAAGGCCAGGGCCGCTTGACTGATGCTTTTTTAAAAAAAAATTTAGTCCTCGACGCACAGGGACGTCAAATGTAGGCACCCATTGCCAGCGTCTTCACCATATGGTGCAGGACAACCTAGGGGCAGGGGCAGACCTGGATACGTTTCCAGCAGATGATCCACTGGCTTACTGGGTGTTGAGATTGGATCACTGGCCAGAACTAAGCCAATATGCTATGCAGCTACTAGGTTTCCTAGTTTTTTGCTAGGTTTTTGCAGCTACTACGTGCTTTCCGAAAGGACGTTCAGTGCCGCTGGAGGTTTTGTCACAGACAAAAGAGTGCGTCTGTCCACCGACTCTGTAGACCGGCTGACATTTATAAAAATGAATCAGTCCTAGATCAGCAGTTATCAATCCCCTGATGCTGACGTAACGGAATAGATCGGGGATGTCTTCTGCATTCACAAAACCTCCAGCACTGAACTCTTCCACAATACCACAAAAGGGTTACGGTGTGAAGGCACTTGCTGCCATGAAAGGCACAATATTTGGCTGCACTGACGCCTGTGCCAGATTTATATCAATTACATTTTTTGAACCGCTGGGTCCAACCATACACTCTTCCACAATACCACAGAGGGGTTTCTGTATGATGATACTTGCTGGCCTGGCATTAAAGGCACAATATCTGGGTGCACTGACGCCTTAATCAGAATCATATCTTTTCAATATAGGACTACATGGTCCACCCCTGCATTCTTCCACAATACCACAGAGGGGTTACTGTATGATAGTACTTGCAGGCCTGGCACCAAAAGCACAATTTTTGGGTGCACTGCCACTGACGCCTGTATCAGATTCATATCCTCAGAGGGGTTATGGTGTGACGGCACTGTTGGGGGACCCTAAAGGACCAATTTTAAAGCATCTATTGTTACTTTCATCCAAAGCCTGCATATATTTCCCAATAATTTAGCCAAAAAAATCAGTAAACTTTTTCTGCGTGTCCGAAAATGTCTCCTCTTTTCATACAGACTGCCGCCCCAAGCAGTTGTTTATGGATAGATTAAAGGAAAAGCATTTACCGTCATATGAAACGTCATTTTTTTGTTTTTAAGTGTTTCTTTACATCCTAGAAATCCGCCACTTCACGGGCAGGTTATGGGGACCTCCTATTCACGATATTTGAAGGAATTTTGGGTTTTTCTTTTTAACCCTTATTTCATGGAAAACTCACTGTCCCTTTTAAAAACTTTTTTTTTTAACTTTTTATCCTTGTTTCCTGTCCCCCAGGGCACTACCTGGACCCCCATACACCTTTTATGGCAAATATGTAGCATATATGCCCTCTTGGAGGGCACTCTAAAAACCGAATTTTCAGCCCCATTGACTTGCATTGGGTTAGAGTTCGGGTTCGGACCCGAACAAATGGGAAGTTCGTGTTCGGGCTCGAACCAAACTCGGGGTGTTCGGCTCATCCCTAGTTCTCAAGTCCATCTCCAGAGAACTAGATTTGCCTTTGTCCACAGTGCGCAACATTATCAAGAAGTTTGCAACCCATGGCACTGTAGCTAATCTCTCTGGGCGTGGACGGAAGAGAAAAATTGAAAGGTTGCAACGCAGGATAGTCCGATGGTGGATAAGCAGCCCCAAACAAGTTCCAAAGAAATTCAAGCTGTCCTGCAGGCTCAGGGATCATCAGTGTCAGCGCGAACTATCCGTCAACATTTAAATGAAATGAAACGCTATGGCAGGAGACCCAGGAGGACCCCACTGCTGACACAGAGCCATAAAATAGCAAGACTACAGTTTGCCAAAATGTACTTGAGTAAGCCAAAATCCTTCTGGGAAAACGTCTTGTGGACAGATGACCAATATAGAGCTTTTTGGTAAAGCACATCATTCTACTGTTTACCGAAAACGGAATGAGGCCTACAAAGAAAAGAACACAGTACCTATGGTGGAGGTTCAATGATGTTTTGGGGTTGTTTTGCTGCCTCTGGCTCTGGGTGCCTTGAATGTGTGCAAGGCATCATGAAATCTGAGGATTACCAGTGTCAGAAAGCTGGGTTTGCGTCCGAAATCTTGGGTCTTCCAGCAGGACAATGACCCCAAACATATGTCAAAAAGCACCTTGAAATGGATGGCAACAAAGCGCTGGAGAGTTCTGAAGTGGCCAGCAATGAGTCCAGATCTAAATTCCATTGAACACCTGTGGAGAGATCTTAAAATTGCTGTTGGGAAAAGGTGCCCTTCCAATAAGAGACCTGGAGCAGTTTGCAAAGGAAGAGTGGTCCAAAATTCCGGGTGAGAGGTGTAAGAAGCTTATTGATGGTTATAGGAAGCGATTGATTTCAGTTATTTTTCCAAAGGGTGTGCAACCAAATATTAAGTTAAGGTGCCAAGAATTTTGTCCAGCCCATTTTTATTTTTATTATTTTTTTGACATTATGTCCAATTTGCTTTTTTTTTTTTTTTTTCCTTCCCTTTTTTGTTTTGTTCCAATACACACAAAGGGAATAAACATGTCTTACTGCAATACTTTTCTGCGAGAAATAATTGATTTTCTGGAAAAATGTCTGGGGTGCCAACAATTTCGGCCATGATTATATATATATATATATATATATAAGTTTTGCCAAAAGTATTCGCTCACCCATCCAAATAATCAGAATCAGGTGTTCCAATCACTTCCATGGCCACAGGTATATAAAATCAAGCACCTAGGCATGCAGACTGTTTTTACAAACATTAGTGAAAGAATGGGTCGCTCTCAGGAGCTCAGTGAATTCCAGCGTGGAGCTGTGATAGGATGCCACCTCTGCAACAAATCCAGTCGTGAAATTTCCTCACTCCTAAATATTCCACAGTCAGCTGTATTATAAGAACGTGGAAGTGTTTGGGAACGACAGCAACTCAGCCACGAAGTGGTAGGCCACGTAAACTGACGGAGCGGGGTCAGCGGATGCTGAGGCGCATAGTGCGAATAGGTCGCCAACTTTCTGCAGAGTCAATCGCTACAGACCTCCAAACTTCATGAGGCCTTCAAATTAGCTCAAGAACAGTGCGCAGAGAGCTTCATGGAATGGGTTTTCGTGGCCAAGCAGCTGCATCCAAGCCATACATCGCCAAGTGTAATGCAAAGCGTCTGATGCAGTGGTGTAAAGCATGCCGCCACTGGACTCTAGAGCACTGGAGACGCGTTCTCTGGAGTGACGAATCGCGCTTCTCCATCTGGCAATCTGATGGACGAGTCTGGGTTTGGCGGTTGCCAGGAGAACGGTACTTGCCTGACTGCGTTGTGCCAAGTGTAAAGTTTGGAGGGGGGATTATGGTGTGGGGTTGTTTTTCAGGAGCTGGGCTTGGCCCCTTAGTTCCAGTGAAAGGAACTCTGAATGCTTCAGCATACCAAGACATTTTGGATAATTCCATGCTCCCAACTTTGTGGGAACAGTTTGGAGCTGGCCCCTTCCTCTTCCAACATGACTGTGCACCAGTGCACAAAGCAAGGTACATAAAGCCATGGATGACAGTGTCTGGTGTGGATGAACTTGACTGGCCTGCACAGAGTCCTGACCTCAACCCGATAGAACACCTTTGGGATGAATTAGAGCGGAGACTGAGAGCCAGGCCTTCTCGTCCAACATCAGTGTGGGACCTCACAAATGCGCTTCTGGAAGAATGGTCAAAAATTCCCATAAACACCCTCCTAAACCTTGTGGACAGCCTTCCCAGAAGAGTTGAAGCTGTTATAGCTGCAAAGGGTGGACCGACGTCATATTGAACCCTATGGATTAGGAATGGGATGTCCCTTAAATTCATATGCGAGTCAAGGCAGGTGAGCCAATACTTTTGGCAATATAGTGTGTGATTTTATATATATATATATATATATATATATAATTACACACACACTGAGGGCTGGTCTGACAGGTGTGTGTGTGTGTGTTACACGTATACATACACACACACACACACACACTCTGAGGGCGTGTGTGTATACACACTGAATAATTTGGTCTGGTGGGTATACACGTATCTGATGCTGCATGTGGGGTATATTATATATAAATATTATACACCATCGGCCTCAGATACATGTATACCCAACAGACACCAGATCACATTGTGTGTGTATATAGATTAGGGATGAGCTGTTCGGGTTCGGACGGTTCGGAGTTGGACCCGAACTCTGGCAGTTCGAAAGTTCGCGAATTTCGAACTTTTTGGGTGTGTTCGGTTCGAGTTCGAAAAAACAAAAAGAAATTTTGAAAAAAGTATAGAAAATGCTTAAAAAAATACTAAAAAATCTAGAAATAAAGAGATTCTATACTGCAGAATATTATAAGCAACAGTTTATTAGATATTGAATTAAAAACTAATGTGTACGTGGAAAGATTATCAACTCTAAATGACCTCTGTTCACAAACGGGCATAACACCAGGTGTTTTTAGTCTGGTAATTAATTTGATACATTGTACACCATACTGAGGGTGGGGTGGTGTCTGCTTCTGATTGAGATTTGAGAATTAATTTCCCTAAAACATCCTAATATAGAAACATAGAAACATAGAAAAATGTCGGCAGATAAGAACCTTTCGGCCCATTTAGTCTGCCCAATTACATGGATACTTTACCTGGATTTATCTTTTGTTTAGGATAGCCTTATGCCTATCCCATGCTTGCTTAAATTCAATTACCGTTTTGGCCTCTACCACTTCAACTGGAAGACTGTTCCATGTATCCACCACCCTCTCAGTAAAATAATGCTTCCTGATGTTACTTTTAAACCTTTGCCCCTCTAATCTAAGACTATGTCCTCTTGTTTTGCTACTTTGTTTCCTTTTAAATATACTCCCTTCCTCTACCTTGTGGATTCCCTTTACGTATTTAAATGTTTCTATCATATCTCCTCTGTCTCGTCTTTTTTCCAAGCTGTACATGTTAAGATCATTAAGCCTTTCCTGGTAACTTTTCTCCTTCAAGCCGTACACCATTTTAGTAGCCCTTCTCTGAACTCTCTCTAAGATGTCTATATCCTTCTGGAGATACGGTCTCCAGTACTGCACACAGTACTCCAAGTGAGGTCTCACCAGTGCTCTGTACAGTGGCATGAGCACTTCCCTTTTCCTACTGCTAATACCTCTCCTTACACAACCAAGCATTCTGCTAGCATTTCCAAGCATTCTGCCAGCATTTCCAAGCATTCTGCCAGCATTTCCTGCTGCTCTATTACATTTATATGAACAGAAATACAACACAGCGCTTTAAGAGACCAAAGTCCGAAAAAGACAGTGGGGTAGACACCCAATATGTCCATAAGCAGAAGTCGCTGTCTTTAGGAGTGGATCTTCTCGAAAGTGTAGATGAAGTGTAAACTGTAGGGAGGAAACACAAAAAGGAGGGACCAAAATTGCGCAGTATAATAGCACCCAGGATGAAAGTAATGTGTATTAATGTATCATCCTGGGTGCTGTTATACTGCGCAATTTTGGTCCCTCCTTTTTGTGTTTCCTCCCTACAGTTTACACTTCATCTACACTTTCGAGAAGATCCACTCCTAAAGACAGCGACTTCTGCTTATGGACATATTGGGTGTCTACCCCACTGTCTTTTTCGGACTTTGGTCTCTTAAAGCGCTGTGTTGTATTTCTGTTCATATAATTGTTACTCGGGTATTTAGAGAAACCCCCATACACAGCATTCAGCGAGTGGGATAAACACTTCTCCGGTGGGCGCTTCACATCTCCTTTTTTCTTTTGCTCTATTACATTGACTACTTACCCTTAGATCCTCTGAAATAATGACCCCTAAATCCCTTTCCTCAGATGTCGAGGTTAGGACTGTATCAAATATTCTATATTCAGCCCTTGGATTTTTACGTCCCAGGTGCATTATCTTGCACTTATCCACATTAAAACTCAATTGCCACAACTCCCACCATTTTTTTAGTTTACCTAAATCATTTGTCATTTGGCTGATCCCTCCAGGAACGTCAACCCTGTTGCAAATCTTTGTGTCATCAGCAAAAAGACATACTTTTCCATTAATACCTTCTGCAATATCACTAATAAAAATATTAAAGAGAATGGGTCCAAGTACTGACCCCTGAGGTACCCCACTGGTAATATGCTGCATTTATCCCTTTCGCTGCTGAGGCTTTTCACATCTCTGTGCTGAGGTCATTTTAACCGCTTTCGCTCATCATGTTTAACCGCGTTTTGTAGCCATATTTTGATATATGACCCAGACATATTATATATCGTTCTTTCCGGCAGACTTGGCAGATTCATAATATGTCATTATTATATGTATACGTTATGTCATGTCTGTATATTATAACAAAAAGGCAATAAAATTTGAATTTTCAATAATTTATTAGGTGTAAAGTGTTTTTTTCACATTTTAACATGCGATCGTTTGCGGTTATATTTTGTATGGGGTGCGCTTGTTAAAAAAATTAGAAATGGGGTCTCGTTACATTTTTTTTTGGGGAAAATTTAGCTTTTTTTAACAAACGCACCGCATACAAAAATCGTTAGTGCAGCATTATTGTGCACATTATAATTGAAATGGGAACAATATTGCTGCATAAACAAAAAAAAAACTTTTTTTTTTATTATTTTTTTTAAAAACATTTTTCATGCTCAGGCCATGCTATGGCCGATCCAACGATATCAAACATTAACCCCTAGCTGCCACGGATCGGGAGATAGGGGGTTCCAATGAACCCCCTATCTCCACCATTGGTGGCAGCTAGGGGTTAACTCCAGGACTGGAGTTCAAAGATGTCGGCCAGCTCCAGGAGAGGATCACGATCCGGCGCTTTTCAGCACCGATTCGTGATCCGGCTCCCCAGGGGTTAATCACAGCCACCGTTTGGAAGGGCATGCTGTGCCCTTCCAAACAGTGCCTGGATTAACCCTCTGCCCCCCCCCCCCCCTCTCTTTCAGGCGCTTCCTCCGCACATGCGGGGGGCGCCTGAATTAGATGTCATCGCGCCCCGCCACGTTGACATCTAATTGCTCCGCCGGGGTCCCGGAGTGCTGGGCTGACATCCAAGATGTCAGCCCGCACCGGGGGGCGCAGCAATCCGCCGGAATCCGGCGGATTGCTGCCTCCTGTGCATGGACGCGCTGAGCGCGTCCATAGCACAGGAGACCCACTTGGCTGGACGCGCTGAGCGCGTACATAGCAGCCAAGTGGTTAACTGGTGTTTGAAAAAAATTTAAAATAACATCTAAGACTAGGGTGAAAAGCAGGAGAATAACTGGAGAATTGAAAATTCTAGGTCAAAATAGCCAAACCAGAAAAATTCTCCCATTTGGTCTAGATTGTTCTCTTCTCCTGCCAGTTCTCCTGGCTTTCACCTCTCTCTCAGGGTTTGTTCAGAGAAAGGTGAAAACCAGGAGAATGGCAGGAAAAGAGAACAATCTGGAACAAATAGCCGATTTGGAAAGTGAGATAAGGCTAGGGTCAGACTAACGCATTTTTCGCAGCGACCGTCAAAAAGTGCGTCCGAACGCATTGCCTTACTTTTTCACGGATTGCGCGAAAACGGTCATACGATGCGCATTTTTGTGCGTGATTTTTTACGGATCCAAACCAGGAAACTTTGGGTGTCTGGACGTTATGTTGGCCGGACATGAGCAGGGTCTGACGTCTCCAAATCACGCACACACGCCGCTAGTGGACGCAGCGCACTCTGTACGTCCGTACTAGCGGTTCTGCGTTCTCGATAAAAATGCGTTCATTTTCCACTTGCGTTGCGCAGCCGGACTTTCGTGCGACCGTACTTCGTATATTGGCCGTCATTGCTGCTAGTGCGGTGGTGATTAAGTGCGCCTAAACGCATGTTAAAAATTCGCTAGTCTGACCCTAGCCTAAATGGGAGAATTTTTCTGGTTTGGCTATTTTGACCTAGAATTTTCACTTCTCCAGTTATTCTCCTGCTTTTCACCGCTCTCTGAATAACCCTGACAGGGTTATTCAGAGAAAGGTGAAACTCAGGAGAATGACTGGAGAATGGAAAATTCTAGGTCAAAATAGGCAAACCAGAAAAATTCTCCCATTTTTCTCACTTTCCAAATTGGCTTTTTGGTCTAGAAGTTTCCATTCTCCTGCTTTTCACCGCCAAAAAATCAGTAAACTTTTTCTGCGTGTCCGAAAATGTCTCCTCTTTTCATACAGACTGCCGCCCCAAGCAGTTGTTTATGGATAAATTAAAGGAAAAGCATTTACCGTCATTTGAAATGTATTTTTTTGTTTTTAAATGTTTCTATACATCCTAGAAATCCGCCACTTCAAGGGCAGGTTATGGGGACCTCCTAGGCACGATATTTGAAGGAATTTTTCGTTTTTATTTTTAACCCTTATTTCATGGAAAACTCACTGTCCCTTTAAAAACGTTTTTTGTTTTACTTTTTGTCCTTGTTTCCTGTCCCCAGGGCACTACCCGGACCCCCATACACTTTTTATGGCAAAAATCTAGAATATATGCCCTCTTGGAGGCACTCTAAAAACCGAATTTTCAGCCCCATTGACTTGTATGGAGTTCGGGTTCGGATCCGAACATTTGGAAAGTTCGGGTTCGGCTTCGAACCGAACTCGGGGAGTGTTCGGCTCATCCCTAATATAGATATATATCTGGCGTCTGTGTGAGGTCAGGCTGTGCAGTGGGTAAATGGGGTGTCTGGTCAAATGTTGCAATATTAACATAAACAGGACAGGCTTTCAGCAAAATCCTAAACTTTTTATTGGAAATCATCACATGACTTAAAATAAAAACTCGGTATCGGTGAGTACTTCTAAAAATATCAGTACTTGTTCTCGGTCTTAAAAAAATGGTATTGGTGCATCCCTACCCTTTTTGGATGGGTTGACCATGCCGGACACGCTGCCAGGTTCGTCACTCGTCAGGATGTAGCAGTCTACACTGGACATGGACCATATGAACAGCACCTAAACTACATAAATTGCAATCTCCCCATCTATGTGTCAGGACAAAATCAAATGACACGCTGACCACAGTCACTTCTCTCAAATATCTAGGTATGTGGTTGGACCCTAATCTATCCTTTGGCCCCACATCGAAAAACTCTCATCTAAACTTTACCCCAAACTAGGTGCCCTGTACAGAAACAAATCCTGCCTGAGCCCCGCGGTAAGAAAGCAGATTGTACAACAAATGCTTATATCGGCTATTGATTACGGAGATGTAGTGTATGCAGCCGGCCCGCAAACACACCTTCATAAACTTACTACATTGTAGCACAAAGCGGCAGAATGAGTTATACAATGTAACTACATGACCCACCATTGTGACATGTTAAAAGAGCTAAACTGGCCATCACTGGAATCTAGACGCACCCTTCACCTTTCCAACCTGGTGTTTAAGAGCTTTTCTGGGAAGCTGCCACCCTACCTGAATAGACTGCTTCCCCCAGCAGCTCCCTCATCCTATAACCTCCGATCCAGGACCAGCACCTTCCTTGCAATACCACAATACAAAAAGTGGCTCGGTCCTCATTTTCCTATAGAGCACCACAATTATGGAATAACCTCCCAGACGCCATTAAATCTTCCCCCAGTCTAAAGTCACTCGAGCTCCCTATTAACATCCCTCAATACAGAATGCACCTGTAAACATGTAACAGTGACTATATACAGAATGCACATGTAACACGGTGACTATATATTTCCTATATAGTCACCGTGTTACATGTTTACAGGCGCATTCTATATAGTGACTATATACAGAATGCACCTGTAAACATGTAGCATAGTGACTATATTTCATACATACATAATTATTTTCTGGGTTAATCTGTATATGTGTTTTTAATATCTTTCATTTTATTACTTTGTGTTTCTGTAACAATTCAATGTTCTTGAATCCAGGACAAACTGAAAACCAGAGAAATCTCATTGTATCCTTCCTGGGAAAATACTTTATAAATAAATTAATAAATATGGTAACTAAAGAAGTGGCCAAACAAGAAGCTGTGTTCCCTTTATTTTCTTCCGCCCATCCTCCAGCGTGTCACAAGGTGTGAGCCAAAAACTCTGCCCTCCAACCTCAAGCAATAACCCTGGTGTCTCATCATTAATCAACAGCCCACTCCCACATGGTCACCCAGGAATTCCTCTTCCCTGCAGCATATGGATTATACATGGTGCAGAGTGGCATTTTTCATGCACTGCAAATCAGCCTTAATCAGTTATAAGTGTCAGGAAAACACGGCAGATCTGGCAGCCCTAGTACCCATGATGTCGACTTGCCAGGTGGCCCTCCAGAGAACCCCAATGGCACGAGACATCAATGACGGGGTACAGAATGGTGGGGTGCAACAGCCAGGCTCCCAGAGTCTGTAATAGGCCGGTCTGGATGGCAACGGCACTACATCGGTGCAAGACGTCATTCAACCACAGCCTTCTGAAGAGGGTGAGCTGGCAGCCCTAGTGTACGCTCCGCTGCCTGATCGGCCATGTTTTCCTGGACACCTATAATTTATTCTTGCTGATGGACAATGCATGAAATTGCCACCCCGCAGCATGTATAAGCCATACGCTGCAGGAAAGAAATCAAAGATAAGTCCCAGGTGACCTGCCCTGATTTCCTTCCTGTAGCATATGAATTCCATATGTTGCAGGGCAGAACTCCCCCTCCCCCCCCGTGCTCCCCTCTGCATGAAATAGTAACGTGTCCAGGAAAACATGGCCGACCTGGCAGTTGATGAGTAGGGATGAGCCGAACACCCCCGTGTTCGATTCGCATTCGAACTCGAACAATTTCAAATTTTCGAGTTCGAACACGAACCGAACTCCATGCAAGTCAATGGGGTTTTTAGAGTGGCCTCCAAAAGGGCATATATGCAAGATATTTGCCATAAAAGGTGTATGGGGGTCCGGGTAGTGCCCTGGGGGACAGGAAACAAGGACAAAAAGTTTAAAAACAGACATTTTTAAAGGAACAGTGATTTTTCCATGAAATAAAGGTTAAGAATAAAAACAAAAAATTCCTTCAAATATCGTGCCTAGGAGGTCCCCATAACCTGCCCGTGAAGTGGCAGATTTGTAGGATGTATGGAAACATTTAAAAAAAAAATGACATTTCAAATGACGTTAAATGGTTTTCCTTTTAATATATTCATAAACGACTGCTTGGGGCGGCAGCCTGTATGAAAAGAGGAGACGTTTTAGCACACGCAGAACAAGTTTAGTGAACATTTCTTTTTTGGCTAAATTATGGTGAAACTTATGCAGGCTTTGGATGAAAGTAACAATAGGTGCTTTAAAATTTGGCCTTTAGTGTCGGCAACAGTGCCGTCACACTGTAACCCTTCTGTGGTATTGTGGAAGAGTGCAGGGTTGGACCACAGGGTTGCTCCAATATTAAAATGATATAAATCTGGTAATATAGGCGTCAGTGCACCCGAATATTACTGCGCTATAGTGTATGGCAGGATGGAAGCGCATCAGTAGTAACAAGCAGTGGAATATACCAGACAAGGGGCACAGTGCGAGAGTAGTTGTTAAAACAAAACCAGCTCAACGTTTAGGCTCTACAGGGGTGTGAAAATTTTAAAAAAATCTACTTGTCCAACGGACTAAGTAGTAGTCCAATCTACTTGTCCCTCAGGACGATCAACTTGTCCTGATAATTTCAACAAGATAGTGTTTAAATAGAGGTCTTTATTCATAACAGCCTATAGAGGCAGCGTCAGATACATGTGATGAATAAAGTCCTTTTATTTAAACACTATTTTGTTGTATGTATGTATATATTAGGGATGCACCGATACCACTTTTTTAAGACCGAGTGCGAGTACCGATACTTTTATTTTATGTCATGTGACCACTTTCCAATAAGAACAGACTTCATAAAAATGCCCCCAGCTCAGGCTAGGGTCAGACGAGCGTGATTTCTACGGACTATACGTCCGTGCACACGGACGCACGTCAGTACGGAAGACACAGTAGTGGCCACACAGTCCGTTTTTTTCACTGACATATATTTTGACGGATGTAGGAGGGAAAATAAATTAAAAAGCAAAACCATTTTGTCCGTGAAAAATGCTGGACGTGTAAAGGCTGGGCGTGTAAAGGCTGGACGTGTAAAGGCTGGACGTATAAATGCAGTCCGTCTGACCACGTTCCATCACTCACACACAAAGCTATGCAGACGTTGCGGACGCAGCGCACTTTGTGCGGCCGTTCTAGGGGTTGTACGTTCTTGCCTGCCTTGCATCCGTTTGCCGCGGCCGTTGTGCGTCTGCAGTTCAGTGCGGACGTACTTCATGTGTCAGGCTCCAATGGACTTTCTTTCATGCTATCACGGACGTACTTTTAGGCTAGGGTCAGACTAGTGCAGTTTTAACGTGCGTTTAGCCGCACAAAATCACGGCCGTACTAGCAGCAAATGACGTCCAATGCCGGGGAACATACGACGAACGGCCGGACGAACGTTCGTCCGCGCAACGCAAGTGGCCAACAAGCGCATTTTTTCGAGAACGTCAAACCGCTACTACTGACGTACAGAGTGCGCTGCGGCCGCATAGCGGCGTGTGTGTGTGAGACGTCAGACGCTGCTAATGTCCGGCTAACACAACGTCCAGACACAAAAAGTGTTTTATTGACGATCCGTACAAAATCACGGACGAACAGGCGCATCGTATGACCGCTGTCGCGTATTCCGGGAAAAAATACAGACGTTCGTTCGACCGCACTTTTTCACGGACAACGTGAAAAATGCATTCGTCTGACCCTAGCCTTAGGCGCAATCACGGACGTGAACACTACGCTCGTCTGACCCCAGCCTTACATGTATATATCCCCCCCCCCGAGAAACAGTTGTGTTCAAAATTATTCAACCCCCACTGAAATTGAGTGTTTAGGCCAGTTTGACATTGATTTTGATCATTCAGTCATCTTGCTTACAATTAAATCAAAGAGGCACGTGTAGGTCAGACAAATATAACATAACATTTATAATGAAATAACCACAAATGTCTTTTCTGTGCTCACATCATTATCAGTTTTATTCAACCCCCAAGTGACATTCAATCTTAGTACTTAGTACAACATCCTTTTACAGTTATAACAGCTTTTAAACGTGAAGCATAGCTTGACACAAGTGTCTTGAAGCGATCTACGGGTATCTTCGCCCATTCGTCATGGGCAAAAGCCTCCAGTTCAGTCACATTCTTAGGCTTGCGCACTGCAACTGCTTTCTTTAAGTCCCACCAGAGGTTCTCAATCGGATTTAAGTCAGGTGACTGCGATGGCCACTCCAAAATGTTCCAGCCTTTAATCTGCAACCATGCTCTAGTGGACTTGGAGGTATGCTTGGGATCATTGTCCTGTTGAAAGGTCCAACGTCTCCCAAGCCTCAGGTTTGTGACGGACTGCATCACATTGTCATCCAATATCTCCTGGTACTGAAGAGAATTCATGGTACCTTGCACACGCTGAAGCTTCCCTGTACCTGCAGAAGCAAAACAGCCCCAAAGCATGATTGACCCCCCGCCATGCTTCACAGTAGGCAAGGTGTTCTTTTCTTCATAGGCCTTGTTCTTCCTCCTCCAAACATAGCGTTGATCCATGGGCCCAAACAGTTCTAATTTTGTTTCATCAGTCCACAGGACACTATCCCAAAACTTCTGTGGTTTGTCCACATGACTTTTGGCATACTGCAGTCGACTCTTCTTATTCTTTGGAGACAGCAAGGGGGTGCGCCTGGGAGTTCTGGCATGGAGGCCTTCATTACACAGTGTGCGCCGTATTGTCTGAGCTGAAACTTCAGTACCCACATCTGACAAATCTTTTCTCAGTTCCTCAGCAGTCACACGGGGACTTTTCTCCACTCTACGCTTCAGGTAGCGCACAGCAGTCGAAGTCTTATAGCCATTGCCCTTCCTGTGAAGAGTAATCACCTCTTCTCTTGTCTTCCTGGACCATTCTCTTGACTTCACCATGTTTGTAACCACACCAGTAAATGTCTAGAAGGAGCTGAGTATCACAGTCATTTTAAAGCTGCCTAATTGGTGCTTATTATGCTTTATTGCTGCTCCGTGACATCCACAGGAGTTTTCAATACCTGATTGAAAACACTTGAATGAACCTCTGTTCTTCAGAGTGGTAGTCTTTAAGGGGTTGAATAATTGTGTCAATGAAGAATTCACAAAAGAAACATTTACTACTGTATTACAAAACCAATTGATGTCATTTTAGTTGCATATGGTTCTTTAAAAAGTCCTTGTAGGATTTTATTCTGAATACAATTACAAATGTCACTAAATTCCCTAAAACCCTTTACAGCATTGGGGGTTGAATAATTTTGAACACAAGTGTATATGGATATTGCCCCCAGCTCATGGATATTGCCCCCAGCTCATGGAAATATGCCCCAGCACATGGATATATGTCCCCACGCTCTCATGGATATTTGCCCCAAGCTCTCATGGATATTTCCCCCCAGCTCAGACCCCAGACCAGACATGGGGTGGCTGTTCGAATGCTCTATCGGCATTCGGACAGCTGCCCCTGGAGCTCTCCGGCATACTTACCTTCCCGAGCGGCGCCGACAAAGTCTTCGCGCCTGCGCTCGTTGAAGGACCCCCAGCCACGATCACGTGGGACTCTCGGGAAGGTAAGTATGCCGGAGAGCTCCAGGGGCGGCTGTCCGAATGCTGATAGAGCATTCGAACAGCTGCCCAAGCCCCTCGGATGCCGGCAAGCCGGCTCAATGCCGGCTTCCGGTATCGGGGTCGTCCCTGGAATTAGTCCGCAGTCTGGCCAGGCTTCTAGCCCGCCAGACTGCATCTCAAAAAAAACTACTCGCCCCCGCGCCCGGATCTTCATCTCCCGGGCGTCGGACGATACAATTCCCACACCCCTGCACTAGTACTGCGCTACTGTATATGGTGAGAATTGGCGCACACCAGTCCTGGCAGCTCTGCGTCATCACGCCGTGCCCTGCCCCCTGATCACCCACAGCTGCGCCGGGTCCCGCTGGAGCTCCTGGCATTCGGCCAGCTGGCGGCACCATGTGTCCGGGGCCCCCCCGGTCGCCACCCGGGGCCCTGGATGTCACAATATTACAATCCAAACGCAAACGAGTTAAGTAACCAAATTTGTAAGAAGAATAATTAATGCAGCATATGAATCCTCACACTGCCGGGCAGCACCTTAAGGCCCGCTTCACACCTTAGCGATATACAGCGCGTTCCTGCATGCTGTAAAACGCATAAATCCCATTATTTGCTATGGGACCCGTTCATACCTGGGTGTTTTACAGCGCGCAGGAACGTGCTGTAAAACGTCCTACGCCCAAAGAAGTACAGGAGCTTCTTTGGGGCGTATTGCAGCGCGTTCACTCTGCAGTCTATGGCCGTGAACGCGCTGCAATGCATGTTTTTTATGTTTGCGCAATACGCGCGTTAACGCACGTAAAAAAAACGCAGGTGTGAACCCAGCCTTACAGTATAATTAATGCAGCATATGATTCCGCACACGCAAACTTTCGAACTGCCAAAGTTCGAATCGAATTCCGAACCGAACAGCTCATCCCTATTAATGAGAACACTGAGGACAGCACTTACGCCTGTGCGGAGCTGAACCCACCTGGCAGAGCCACCTCTGCTCCTCTCTGACCCGGAGTCGGATTCAGCTGCTGTGGAGGAACCTGGGAGGAGGTGAAGGGACCTGTGTTAAAGCTATTCCAGGAACTGTCGGCTTCCCTATGGGGGGGGGGAGGAATCGACAGGACCTTGTGTTGGGGTTGTGTTGAGGCCGCTGTGAAGAAGGAGGGGGATTCTGAGTAAGGAAAATTATGTGAGCTGCAGGGGGGGCACAGCAGAGTCTTAGGGGGGATGTAAGGTGGGAACCCTGGCCAGCAGACTGGGTAGAAGAAGGTAGGCCGCCATCTTGCATGCTCTGAGGAGACGAGCTCTGCTGTTCATCTTGGTCGCAGCAGCCCAATGAGTTCAGAATGTAGTGATATTGTATCAACTGCCCTTGCTGCGTCAACTGCCCTCGCTGCGTCAACTGCCCTTGCTGCGTCAACTGCCCTCGCTGCGTCAACTGCCCTCGCTGCGTCAACTGCCCTCGCTGCGTCAACTGCCCTCACTGTAATGTGGTCGGGGGGGATACTGGAAAGTTAATACAGGAAGGATATCTGTGAATCAGTTGTTACGGATGTGACGCTGATTTTTGTGCGTTAACACCGTGGCCTGGGCGCTATGGTAACAGAACGCGGTGCGTGATTTGATTTGGTGGGGTCAGTACGCTGGGGGGGGGGTTACCAGGACTGTGCCCCAGGCCAATCACATTACTCCCTCACAGAGAAAGCTCTTACATATTTTAAGCGATTCCTCCTGAGTGAAATGATCCTTTTAACTCGGCGACGCGTTTCCCCTTGTCTGTAAAGCCGTTACACGCTGTGTGTCGCTTCTCCTGAATCCCCTAACCCCACCTTTTATAATAATCTCACCCAAAATCCGTCGCTCCTCGCGTTTTCGCATTTACACGACTTTAAATTCCTGACTCTAGAAAACCTGCACTGGCAAAACCTGAGGCTGCACCCGCTGTGCCTTCTCACCCCTTGATAATTAAACCAGGCCGGGCACGCCGGTGCAGGATCCTCATGGAGCAGTCACAGCAGTATCGTGGTACAATAAAGGCTGTTTGTCTAAGGTCTGAATGATTTAACCGTCTGTATCTCCATCTCTTCCAGCTGGCACCGAGTACCCGCTCTGTGACGAATGCGTTGGGATTTGTGACAGTGCAAATGGATGTATGTGTATAATTCAGCCATATGAGCATTGTGTGCCCACATCATGTATAATGGAGAGCAATGGCTGCTGCCCGCTGGGATATTACTGGAATTCTTCCGCCTCCTGCTGTACAGGTGAGAGCAGCGTCATGTGATCACGGGGTGCAAGATAGTGACTATATATACATTATCTGATACAGAATAGACTTGTGTGACAATATCAGAACCTCTGGGAATCCGACTCACGGCAACCCCGAAACAAAGCACAAACACCCCGAAACCAACCACAGAGCACAAACACCCTGAAACCAACCACAGAGCACAAACACCCTGAAACCAACCAGAGCACAAACACCCTGAAACCAACCAAAAAGCACAAACACCCCGAAACCAACCACAGAGCACAAACACCCTGAAACCAACCAGAGCACGAACACCCCGAAACCAACCACAGAGCACAAACACCCTGAAACCAACCAGAGCACAAATACCCCGAAACCAACCACAAAGCACAAACACCCTGAAACCAACCACAGAGCACAAACACCCTGAAACCAACCACAGAGCACAAACACCCCGAAACCAACCACAGAGCACAAACACCCCGAAACCAACCACAAAGCACAAACACCCGAAACCAACCACAAAGCACAAACACCCCGAAACCAACCACAAAGCACAAACACCCCGAAACCAACCACAGAGCACAAACACCCCGAAACCAACCACAGAGCACAAACACCCCGAAACCAACCACAAAGCACAAACACTCCGAAACCAACCACAGAGCACAAACACCCTGAAACCAACCACAAAGCACAAACACCCGAAACCAACTACAGAGCACAAACACCCCGAAACCAACCACAAAGCACAAACACCCCGAAACCAACCACAGAGCACAAACACTCCGAAACCAACCACACAGCACAAACACCCTGAAACCAACCACAGAGCACAAAGACCCCGAAACCAACCACAGAGCACAAAGACCCCGAAACCAACCACAGAGCACAAAGACCCCGAAACCAACCACAAAGCACAAACACCCCGAAACCAACCACAGAGCACAAACACCCTGAAACCAACCACAAAGCACAAACACCCTGAAACCAACCACAGAGCACAAACACCCTGAAACCAACCAGAGCACAAACACCCTGAAACCAACCACAGAGCACAAACACCCTGAAACCAACCACAGAGCACAAACACCCTGAAACCAACCACAAAGCACAAACACCCCGAAACCAACCACAAAGCACAAACACCCTGAAACCAACCACAGAGCACAAACACCCCGAAACCAACCACAGAGCACAAACACCCCGAAACCAACCACAGAGCACAAACACCCCGAAACCAACCACAAAAGCACACAAAACACTCCGAAACCAACCACAGAGCACAAAACACCCGAAACCAACCACAGAGCACAAACACTCCGAAACCAACCACACAGCACAAACACCCTGAAACCAACCACAGAGCACAAACACCCCGAAACCAACCACAGAGCACAAACACTCCGAAACCAACCACACAGCACAAACACCCTGAAACCAACCACAAAGCACAAACACCCGAAACCAACCACAGAGCACAAACACTCCGAAACCAACCACAGAGCACAAACACTCCAACCAACCACACAGCACAAACACCCTGAAACCAACCACAGAGCACAAAGACCCCGAAACCAACCACAGAGCACAAAGACCCCGAAAACCAAACACAGAGCACAAAGACCCCGAAACCAACCACAAAGCACAAACACCCCGAAACCAACCACAGAGCACAAACACCCTGAAACCAACCACACAGCACAAACACCCCGAAACCAACCACAGAGCACAAACACCCTGAAACCAACCAGAGCACAAACACCCTGAAACCAACCACAGAGCACAAACACCCTGAAACCAACCACAGAGCACAAACACCCTGAAACCAACCACAAAGCACAAACACCCCGAAACCAACCACAAAGCACAAACACCCTGAAACCAACCACAGAGCACAAACACCCCGAAACCAACCACAGAGCACAAACACCCCGAAACCAACCACAGAGCACAAACACCCCGAAACCAACCACAAAGCACAAACACTCCGAAACCAACCACAGAGCACAAACACCCCGAAACCAACCACAGAGCACAAACACTCCGAAACCAACCACAGAGCACAAACACCCTGAAACCAACCACAAAGCACAAACACCCGAAACCAACCACAGAGCACAAACACTCCGAAACCAACCACAGAGCACAAACACTCCGAAACCAACCACACAGCACAAACACCCTGAAACCAACCACAGAGCACAAAGACCCCGAAACCAACCACAGAGCACAAAGACCCCGAAACCAACCACAGAGCACAAAGACCCCGAAACCAACCACAAAGCACAAACACCCTGAAACCAACCACAAAGCACAAACACCCTGAAACCAACCACAAAGCACAAACACCCTGAAACCAACCACAAAGCACAAACACCCTGAAACCAACCACACAGCACAAACACCCCGAAACCAACCACAAAGCACAAACACCCCGAAACCAACCACAGAGCACAAACACCCTGAAACCAACCACAGAGCACAAACACCCCGAAACCAACCACAAAGCACAAACACCCCGAAACCAACCACAAAGCACAAACACCCCGAAAAGAACCTAAATCGCAGATTCCCCAATCCAAACCAAAATACCATGTTAATGCAGTGGTTCCCAATAGGGATGAGCTGTTCGGTTCGATCTGTTCGGAGTTCGAATCGAACATCGGCTGTTCGACAGTTGGCGAACTTTGAACTTTTTGGGACGTTCGCCAAAAGTTCGGGGGGAAAGAAAAAAAATAAAAAAATGCTTAAAAAATATAGAAATAAAGAGACTCTTTACTGCAGCATATTATAAGCAACGTTTTATTAGATATTGAATTAAAACAGGAATATTTTTACCATTGAAGCCTATGGGATAAAACATAGAAACATAGAAACATGTGGTCAGATAAGAACCTTTCGGCCCATCTAGTCGCCCAATTACATGGATACTTTACCTGGATTTATCTTTTGTTTAGGATAGCCTTATGCCTATCCCATGCCTGCTTAAATTCAATTACTGTTTTGGCCTCTACCACTTCTACTGGAAGACTGTTCCATGTATCCACCACCCTCTCAGTAAAATAATGCTTCCTGATGTTACTTTTAAACCTTTGCCCCTCTAATCTAAGACTATGTCCTCTTGTTTTGCTATTTTGTTTCCTTTTAATATACTCCCTTCCTCTACCTTGTGGATTCCCTTTACGTATTTAAATGTTTCTATCATATCTCCTCTGTCTCGTCTTTTTTCCAAGCTGTACATGTTAAGATCATTAAACCTTTCCTGGTAACTTTTCTCCTTCAAGCCGTACACCATTTTAGTAGCCCTTCTCTGAACTCTCTCTAAGATGTCTATATCCTTCTGGAGATACGGTCTCCAGTACTGCACACAGTACTCCAAGTGAGGTCTCACCAGTGCTCTGTACAGTGGCATGAGCACTTCCCTTTTCCTACTGCTAATACCTCTCCCTACACAACCAAGCATTCTGCCAGCATTTCCAAGCATTCTGCCAGCATTTTCTGCTGCTCTATTACATTGACTACTTACCTTTAGATCCTCTGAAATAATAACCCCTAAATCCCAACCCTCAGATGTATCAAATATTCTATATTCAGCCCTTGGGTTTTTACGTCCCAAACATTATTGTTATTAAAACATCAGGCAGACACGGCCCTCTAACCAGGCACTGTAGAGGGCAGTCTGCCAGGGCCACCCAAGGATCCCCTTGAGGAGCATGCAGCCGCCGGATGAAAGAGCTGCGACTGTGCGGGTAAGCCGCCCGCGTGCATGTGGCAGAGATAGGCAGCGCAGGGAGGGAGCCATTGCACCTGCGGCCACGACAGACCCCCCCCCCACAACCAGGATCCAGGGAGCCCCCACTGACCACCAGGCTAAGGTAAGGTGACACATTTCTAAAAAAAAAATAAAAAAATCCGAGGACATTTTTAAATGTCCCCGGGAACCTAAAATAAAACTTATTTTCTTTGTCTACCTGGCTGAATGTATTTAAAATATATATATATATATATGTATATACACCTATATATATACATACATACATACCGGTGGTAACCTGCATAATCCACAATGAAATGGTGTTGCCTGGGTGCAAAAAAATCCAAAAATATGGTACACAGATCAACAAGATAGGACGCACTCCAGGACTTAGGTGAAAAAAAAGTCTAAAAATCGATGATTTATTCAAAATACATTAAAAAAGTGTACCCATTGGCACTTGCCAACGTTTCGGCCATCACAGGAGCCTTTATCAAGGTGATGGGCATGGGCTGAAGTGACATATTTATACAAAATATTAAAAGCATCACAATTCTACTCACCGCGCTTGTAGCGTGCCGCCGGACGAAGCGCCGATTCCCCAAGGGGCGTTGGCGTCCGAAGCCGGTCAGGCTCGCGAGTCTGTGACGTAATCCGTTTGCGCCGGGTGCAAACTCCCTGGATGGTACCAGGGAGATGCATCTCGGCGGACGAGAAATTTAAAAACCTAGGAGGCGTCTTCTGCAGAGAGGCGAGCTAAAGAATAAGTAACCAACATAAATACCAGATCTGAAGGCCAGAAAAACAACAACTGTGGCTGACAGGAGGACATTATAATAACATTGACTATAATGTTGTTATTATAATGTCCTCCTGTCATCCATATATGTGTGTATATTTTTAGCAAATTTATAGGGGAAGGTATGATATATATGTATAGATAGAATATATATCTATATTCTTATAAATATATACACCCAGACTTGTATTACACACACATTTTGGCAACTAATTGCCCCCCCCATTTGGCTGATCCCTCCAGAAGAAATGTTTAACCCGATAGAGCAGAGAATAATATATATATTCTCTGCTCTATCGGGTTCAATATTTCTTCTGGAGGGATCAGCCAAATGGGGGGGGGGGGGCATATTTAGTTGAGATTGTCCACATGCCACCCCCCCCATGTGCGTATGTGTATATTTTTTTATTTATAAAGGATTCTACCAGGAAGGATACATTGAGATTTCTCTCGTTTTCAAGCATGTCCTGGGTTCAAGAACATTGAAGTGTTACAGTTACAGAAATACAAAGTAATACAATGCAAGATATTAACAACACAAATATACAGATTAACAGAAAATAAATATGTAGAAAATAATAGTCACTGTGTTACATGTTTACAGGCGCATTCTGTATATAGTCACTGTTACATGTTTACAGGCGCATTCTGTATATAGTCACTGTGTTACATGATTACAGGTGCATTCTGTATATAGTCACTGTGTTACATGTTTACAGGCGCATTCTGTATATAGTCACTGTTACATGTTTACAGGTGCATTCTGTATATAGTCACTGTGTTACATGTTTACAGGCGCATTCTGTATATAGTCACTGTGTTACATGTTTACAGGCGCATTCTGTATATAGTCACTGTGTTACATGTTTACAGGTGCATTCTGTATATAGTCACTGTGTTACATGTTTACAGGCGCATTCTGTATATAGTCACTGTGTTACATGTTTACAGGTGCATTCTGTATATAGTCACTATGTTACATGTTTACAGGTGCATTCTGTATATAGTCACTGTGTTACATGTTTACAGCTGCATTCTGTATATAGTCACTGTGTTGCATGTGTACAGGTGCATTCTGTATATAGTCACTGTGTTACATATTTACAGGTGCATTCTGTATATAGTCACTGTGTTACATGTTTACAGGTGCATTCTGTATATAGTCACTGTGTTACATGCTTACAGGTGCATTCTGTATATAGTCACTGTGTTACATGTATACAGGTGCATTCTGTATTGAGGTATGTTAGTAAGGAGCTCTTGAGTGACTTAAGACTGGGGGAAGATTTGTTGGTGTCTGGGAGGTTATTCCATAATTGTGGTGCTCTGTAGGAAAATGAGGACTGAGCCACTGTCTTTTTGTATTGTGGTATTGCAAGTAAGGTGCAGGTCCTGGATCGGAGGTTATAGGATGAGGGAGCTGCTGGGGGAAGCAGTCTATTCAGGTAGGGTGGCAGCTTCCCAGAAATGCTCTTAAACACCAAGTTGGAAAGGTGAAGGGTGCGTTTATACTCCAGCGACGGCCAGTTTAGCTCTTTTAACATGTCACAATGGTGAGTCATGTAGTTACATTGTAATGCAAAGCGGCAGAATGAGTTCTACAATGTAGTAAGTTTCTGAAGGTGTATATATGGTCTGAGGTCTGTGGGTGGGTGTGTAATTTATATAGATCTATATATCTGCGTGTTGACACTCCGTGTCCCTATAATATACATGATCAGGGGTTACCTTTTTTTTATATTTTTATACTATTCCTATTAACCCCTTAAGGACCCAGGATGTACCATGTACGTCATTGCAGCGGGTCTCTTTTAGACCCGCTGACGTACATGGTACGTCCTGCGGTTTTTTGAGCGCTGGAAGCGATCGGATCGCTTCCAGCAGCTCAAACGCCATTGCAGGCTGCCTGGGAGTCCAGGCATCCGTGCAATGGTGGTGAGAAGTGCCGGGGCACCTTGTGATCGCTCCCCGGGAGCGATCAACATCCGGTTTTACCGGAGAGGTGCCCGGCACTTCTAGAGAGCGCTGGAAGCGATCGGATCGCTTCCAGCTGCTCTGTGTATATTGGCATCCTTGCAATATGTTTACCTGCCGCCGGTCCGCTAAGTGATCGCTCCCCCACTTCCGGTAGCGGCAGGAAGTACTGAGTGCCACGAGGTATCGTGGCACTCAGTACAAAAACGATCACATGAGTGATCAGGTGCTCTGCTGGGTGCCTCGAGGGATCAAGGCACCCAGCAGAGTAAAAAAAAAAGTGTAAAAAAAGTAAAAAAAAGTAAAATAAAAATCAATAAAAATGAATAAAATAAAATAAACTGACAGCCAAGATGGCGCTGCCCTTCTAAGGGCAGGGTCATCTTGGGGCTGAGTGGGATGTTCCTAGCCTGCCTCATCAGAGAGGCAGGCTAGCAACATCCAATCAGAAGTAAAAAAAAATCAAAATAACATTTCTAATTTGTCAGGTCAGGTCAATATTTTGTAAATATTGGCCGTGACCTCTGTGATTCTCCCTCCCTCTCCTCACTTGTGTTTTGGTGAGAGAGAGATCAGATTTGACAGGTTAGAGATTTTAGTGAGATTAGAAAAATTTAGGCAGATTTAGAGAGATTTTAGGGAGATTTAGAAGAATTGAGGCAGGTTTAGAGGGATTTAGAGAGATTTAGGTGTTTATTTGTATTTTCTTGTGAAACCCAACGGTTCTTCTAAGAACCAACAATCCGCTTATTATATATAATAATTATAAAATTTTATAATCTATTATATATAATGTCTGAGAGGGTGTACAGCGCCGAGGAGGCATATGCCATCCTGGCGTCAGAATCTGAGGCATCTGCGTCGGACTCAGACCCTGATTTCGACCCCGCTAACTGCTCAGAGACGTCGCTAGATACATTATCTACGCTGGCTGATGTATCTAGTGATGTTTCTGATGCAGATCCTGGGTCACCACCTGCCAGCAGGAGACGCACAGCTCCAGCTGAGGAGTGGGTAGTGCCTCATCGCCAGAGGCCAGATATCCCTCCTTTCACGGCAAATCCTGGCATCAATATTGATGTTGCAGGATTTACCGCCACACAGTTTTTGCAGGTGTTTATGGGGGATGATTTGTTGGGCCACATCGTGGCCCAATCAAATCTGTATGCCCATCAGCATTGTGCTGCGAAGCCAGACTCCTACTTGGCAAGGCAGCAATGGACCCGCTAGATGTGCCAGAATTTCTGAAATTCTGGGCACTTACTATGCTGATGGGCATCATAAAGAAGCCCTCAATTCGCTCCCCATCTGCTCTACCCCCATTTACCCCCAATCAATGTCACGTAGAAGGTATGAAAACATTTTGCGTTTCATGCACTTCAGTGACAACAGCCTGTGCCCTCCTAGAGAGCATCCCCAGTTTGCCAGGCTGTATAAAATCCGCCCCCTGATTACCCACTTCGCCGCCAGGTTTGCAGAGGCTTATACACCTGGAAGGAATATCTGCATGGATGAATCCCTAATGAAATACAAGGGAAGGCTGGGATTCAAGCAGTATATTCCTTCCAAACGCTCCAGGTATGGAGTGAAGGTGTATAAGCTCTGTGACAGCGAGAGTGGGTATACTCAGGCCTTCCGGGTGTACGAGGGAAAGGATAGTAGCCTTGACCCTCCAGGTTGCCCAGAACACATGGGAACCAGTGGCAAGATTGTGTGGGACCTACTTTTTCCCCTGATGAACAAAGGGTACCACTTGTATGTTGATAATTTTTATACGAGTGTCCCTTTGTTCAAGCTGCTGTATTGTTTTGATACAGTAGCATGCGGTACTGTTTGCAAGAACCGCGTAGGTTTCCCAGCACAGCTTGTCCGCACCCGGTTAAAAAGGGGTGAGACCTCAGCTCTGCGCCAAGAGGAGCTGTTGGCGGTCAAGTACAGAGACAAGAAGGATGTATACCTTCTATCCACCATCCACACTGAGAGGTCTGTGGAGGTCTCTGTACGTGGCAGAGCTGAGCGCATCAGGAAGCCAGTGTGCATCAAAGCCTATAACCGGCATATGGGTGGGGTTGATCTGGCAGATCAGCTGCTCCAGCCCTACCAGATTATGCAGAAGTCAAGGGCCTGGTACAAAAAGGTTGCAATTTACCTGATGCAAATTGCAACCCACAATGCCTTTTTGCTCTGCAAAAAGGCACACCCCGGACTGACGCTGTCCTTTTTACAGTTTCAGCTCCACGTCATTTCGGGGCTTTTGTACCAGGATGCACCTGCTCCCGGGCGGTGATGGGGGACAGAGCTGGGGCTACACATTTTATTTATAAAATCCCCCCTACTGAGGGCAAACAGAAACCCCAAAAAAGGTGCAGGGTGTGTTTCAAGAGGGGGCAGAAGAGAGACACAATCTTTTACTGCCCAGAATGCCCTGGACAACCTGGTCTGTGTCTTGGGGACTGTTTCAAGATATATCACACTGTGCGTGATCTGTGATTTTTTTTTTTTCCTTTCTATTTTTTCTCACACTCCAGTTAGTTAGTTCAGTTTAGTTTTTTTTTTCTTTTACTGCACCAGACTTTTACATTTTATTCGTACATTTTTATGTTCTACAATTGGTGCTGTATTTTGCCAAAATCTTGGCACAGCTATGCATGGGGGGCATGGGTGTACTCAGGAGACCTTGCAGAAAACAACCTGGAGAGTTTTCATGCAGTAACAAACAACCGTGTCTCCTAAATCACAGTCCAAATCTAATGTGGGTGTGAAAATGAAAAATGACCACTAAACAGTATCCAATTTGTTTGGAGCAAACGGTTGCATCCATAGCATAAAAACACTCCATTTACAATACTTTGGGGTGTTAGCTTACCAAATATATGCACGTTCATAAAACTGGGGTATGTAAAAAGGCCCCTAAAAAGAAGATAAGCAAAGAAGATACTGTATGTCAAATTAGAAAATTGACAAGCACATGTCAAAGATTGGCGTAGCACCCCAAAAACAACAGAACAAATCTATATATGGGTGGTATCACTTTACTCAGAAGATGTTGCTGAACATATTTTGGGGTGTTTTTTGGCAGTAACCCATAACTGGATTTGACAATTCATGCCTAAAGTACAATGTGTGTGAAAAAATAACCCAAAAAGTGACTACCTGAAAGTTTGACATAGAGCTAGTGCATGGAAAGTGTTAAAATACAACTCTTTGAATCACCCTAGGGTGTGCCCTTTCTAAAAATATATGGTTTGATGGGGGTAAATTACTTTGGCCGGCTTCAAAAATGTCCCAAATAGGACATGGGTGCATGATGACGAAATGTGAAAATTCCAAGTTGGAAAACTGAAATGCGCACCCCCCAAATAAGGCCTATTAGCCCCCAAATGACCCGACATACCTATACATGGGTGGTATCAATTTACTCAGAAGATGTTTCTGAACATATTTTGGGGTGTTTTTTGGCAGTAACCCATAACTGGATTTGACAATTCATGCCTAAAGTACAATGTGTGTGAAAAAATAACACAAAAAGTGACTACCTGAAAGATTGACATAGAGCTAGTGCATGGAAAGTGTTAAAATACAACTCTTTGAAGCACCCTAGGGTGTGCCCTTTCTAAAAATATAGGATTTGATGGGGGTAAATTACTTTGGCCGGCTTCAAAAATGGCCCAAATAGGACATGGGTGCATGATGACGAAATGTGAAAATTCCAAGTTGGAAAACTGAAATGCGCACCCCCCAAATAAGGCCTATTAGCCCCCAAATGACCCGACATACCTATACATGGGTGGTATCAATTTACTCAGAAGATGTTGCTGAACATATTTTGGGGTGCTTTTTGGCAGTAAACCTTAAAGTTCACAGTACATGTATTCTTAAATTGCGTTAAAAAAAAAAAAATCACCAAAATTTTTTTTTTATCAAACTTTGGCATAGATTTGTGATAAAATGGTTTGCATGGAAAGCGTCAAAATACCCCAAGTTTAATACCTTGATTTGTGTACTTTAAAAAAATATGTATATGTGGCGGGTTATTCAGGAATTAGTGACAGATATCAGTGTTACAATGTCACTAGCACTAGTATTGAAAATAAACTCTTTGGAAATGGCAAAGTGCTACTTGCACTTATTGTTGCATAAGATAAGGAGCAAAGCGAGGAATATGTAAACATTGGGTATTGCTAAACTCAGTACTAAATTTAGAAACTACTAAGGAATTAATTTTTTTTGACGGTTGTTGATACATAAGAAATTTTGGGGGTCAAAGTTCGAAAAAGTGGTGTTTTTTCAATTTTTTTGTCATATTTCACAATATTTTTTATAGTAAATTATATGAAATGATGAAAAAAATGGTATCTTTATAAAGTCCATTTAATGACGAGAAAAACAGTGTAAAATATGTGTGGGTTACATAAACGAGTAAGAGGAAAATTTGACGTAAGCACTAACAGCGCAGAAACGTAAAAACAGCAGCGGTCACTAAAGGACGGATTTGTGTAAAACCGCCCGGTCACTAAGGGGTTAAATTAACAGTAATTTTTTATTTACAGTATGTTATTCAGTAGATACTTTTTTTGCCTATATAACATGTGCTTTGTGAAAATAAAACGGTTTTGTGTACATTTTAATTTAGTTAGTGAATTCCTGTTCAGTGAGAAGCAAACGTATTGCAGTGTAGACACACTGCGAGGTGGAGCAGAGTGAAGTCAAGCCTGCAAAATGTTTGCTTCGCTTCGCTACGCCGTGCGTCACTACACGCTCAGTGTGTCTCAGCCTTTATTCCCGATTGCTTGCTTACCGAATCTCTGTGTATTCCCTGCCTGTTCTGTTTGCTTCCTATTGCTACTGGTGTGCACCGATTCTCACCATATACAGTAGCGCAGTACAAGTGTCTAAACATTGCTGACCCGATGTAACTGACTAGATCAGGGATCTCTTCTGCATTACCAAAACCTCCACCACTGCACTCTTCCACAATACCTGAGAGGGGTTACGGTGTGAAGGCACTTGCTGCCACCAAAGGCAAAATATTTGGGAGCACTGACGCCTGTACCAGACTCATCATTTTAAAATTTGACCGCAGGGTCCAACCCTGCACTCTTCCACAATACCACAGAGGGATTACTGTCTGACGGCACTGTTGCCGGCACTAAGGCTAGGGTCAGAGTGGGGCAGTCGGAACGCGCGTGCAGGCGCACTAAATCACGGCGGCAGTAGCAGCACATAACGGCCAATGACGGCCAATATACGCAGTACGTGCGTACAAAAGTGCGCCGACACCACGCAACCGGCAAATGAAAGCATTTTTCTCAGAACGTGAAACCGCTGCTACAGACGTACAGAGTGCGCTGCGGCCGCATGGCAGCGTGTGTGCGTGATTAGGAGACGTCAGACGCTGCTAGTGTGCGGCCTACATAACGTTCAAACAGCCGGATTTCCCTAGAATTGCGTTGGTGAGTACCTGCGACTGTGCGACTGTGGTCGTCTGACCACTTAAGCGTATTCCGTGAAAAAATGCGTGCGCACGCATCGACGTACATTTTGACGGTGGCCGCAGAAAATGCGCTCATCTGTCCCTAGCCTAAAGGCCCAATTTTAAAGCACCTACTGTTACTTTCATCCAAAGCCTGCATAAGTTTCACCATAATTTAGCCAAAAAATCACTAAATTTGTTCTGCGTGTCCTAAAACGTCTCCTCTTTTCATACAGGCTGCCACCCCAATTAGTTGTTTATGAATAGTTAAAGGAAAAACATTTACCGTAATTTTAAATGTCATTATTTTGTTTTTAAATGTTTCTATACATCCTAGAAATCCGCCACTTCACGGGCAGGTGTCACATTCCATGCTGGCAAACTTGTCTTCCTGCCCTCTGTATTTGTATATTATGTTTTTTCCCTTGTGTTTCTGTTGCTGCCAATTCCTGGGTGGCCTCCCAGGGGTTAATTGGTGTTCTGTGTGCTGCTCACCTGTTGACCCTTGCCTTGATTCTCCTGCCTATGTTAGAGCAATGTACCTATAGTACATTGCTGGGTCATTTTACTTTGCCTGGTCTCCTTGCGACTTGTGTCCTGAGAGCTCCTTGCTGTGTTCCTGTTATCCTCCGTTTGTTCATCCTTGTTCAGTTTTTGCCTCTGTTATTTCTGTTCCAGTTTATGTCAGTTCCTTCTGTGTATTTAGTTCTGTCTATTTCTGTATTTTGGTTTGCTGTTTATGTTCCATTCTGATTCCCTGGTTACCGATTCTTGGCTTTGCTGACTTCCCTTCTGGTTCCTATTCCTGTATCCTGTATGACGTACTCTCTCTGGTTATGACCTTTGGCTTTCCTCTATATGACTACTCTATAGTATATTCCTTGTCTGTACCGTTTCCAGGAAACCCTGTCATCTGTATACAACAAAAGACTCTGTACGGCTTCAAGGTAATACTTTCCTTTTAGATTAGATCCGGCTATCCTAAAGACCGGCCTTTCAGTGCAGGGAATCTTTGGTATTGCCGTACAGAGGTCTTTAGTTAACCCTGTGTTGCTTTCATCTGTCCTGGCAGTTTACAGTGCATCTCTGCACATAGGGGCTTCTCTCAGGAACCTTGACCTCACCTTGCTGCGAGTTATATTCATAGGGATATATATACAGACCGACCACTTCCAAGGATCGGAGGGAAAGGAAAGGGTGGTGCGTGTCTGGTGGTACTGCCACCGTAACAGCAGGTTATGGGGACCTCCTAGGCACGATATTTGAAGGAATTTTTTGTTTTTATTGTTAACTTTTATTTCATGGAAAACTCACTGTCCCTTTTAAAAACTTTTTTTTTTTACTTTTTCTCCTTGTTTCCTGTCCCCCAGGGCACTACCCGGACCCCCATACCCCTTTTATGGCAAATATCTTGCATATATGCCCTCTTGGAGGGCACTCTAAAAATCGAACTTTCGAGTCCAATTGACTTGCATTGGGTTCGGTTCGTGTTCGAACTCGAACTTTTGAAATTATTCGAACCGAACACGGGGGTGTTCGGCTCATCACTAGTTCCCAACAGCAGTCCTCAAGTCCCCCTAACAGGCCAGGCTTTAACCTCTTCACTACCAAGTGATTTTTCCAAAAAATCATTGTCAGAAACCAGTGGTTTTATCTAAAATCATTTTTAATTAATTATTAAGTAAGAAATATTGGAGCTTCTACTCATTGTATGTCTTCCTTCCTTCCTTCCTTCCTTCCTTCTTCAGCAGCTGTCTAAAGTAAAGACAAATAAATCAATGGGGCCTGATGGGATCCATCCTAAATTATTAAAAGAGCTCAGTGATGTAATAGCAAAACCGTTAACAAGGATTGGTTAAATAAATCTGTTAACAGGAGTCGTCCCAGAAGACTGGAAATTAGCAAATGTTGTGCCCATTTACAAGAAGGGTAGTAGGGAGGAATCGGGGAACTATAGGCCAGTTAGTCTTACGTCAGTAGTGGGGAAATTAATGGACACCATGTTAAAGGAAAGGATTGTTGACCATCTAAAAACACATAGATTACAGGATCAGAAACAACATGGGTTTACCTCGGAGATCATGCCAAACTAATCTTATTGATTTTTCTGATTGGGTAACAAAAATAATAGACACAGGTGGTGCAGTAGACATTGCTTATTTAGATTTCAGTAAGGCTTTTGATACTGTTCCGCATAGAAGCTTATCAATAAATTGCAATCTTTGAGCTTGGATTCCAATATTTTTGAATGGATTAGGCAGTGGCTGAGTGACAGGGAACAGAGGGTTGTGGTAAATGGAGTTTATTCGGCGCAAGGTCTTGTTACCAGTGGGTACCTCAGGGGTCAGTACTTGGACCCATTCTCTTTAATATTTTTTTAGTGACTAGGTGTAAAGCCTGCCCAGAGGGCAGTCTATTGATAAGTGTGGTGCATTGTGCTTGTTCTGTGCTCTGTGCCGTTTATTCTGTTGTGCTCGGCTCTGTGCGTCTATGGTACTGTGCTCGGCTCTGTGGCTTTTTATTGTGCTCGGCTCTGTGGCGTTTTTATTGTGCTCGGCTCTGTGGCGTTTATTCTGTTTTGCGTTTATACTGCCCCTGCTCATGGATATATGCCCCAACACGTGGATACTGCCCCAGCTCGTGGATACTGCCCAGCACGTGATACTGCCCCAGCACGTGGATACTGCCCCAGCTCGTGGATACTGCCCCAGCACGTGGATACTGCCCCAGCACGTGGATATTGCCCCAGCACGTGGATGGATACTGCCCCAGCACGTGGATACTGCCCCAGCACGTGGATACTGCCCCAGCACGTGGATATTGCCCCAGCTCGTGGATATTGCCCCAGCACGTGGATATTGCCCCAGCTCGTGGATACTGCCCCAGCACGTGGATACTGCCGCAGCTCGTGGATATTGCCACAGCACGTGGATACTGCCCCAGCACGTGGATATTGCCCCAGCACGTGGATGGATACTGCCCCAGCACGTGGATACTGCCCAGCACGTGGATACTGCCCCAGCTCGTGGATACTGCCCCAGCATGTGGATATTGCCCCAGCACGTGGATACTGCCCCAGCACGTGGATACTGCCCCAGCTTGTGATATTGCCCCAGCACGTGGATACTGCCCAGCTCGTGGATACTGCCCCAGCACGTGGATATTGCCCCAGCTCATGGATACTGCCCCAGCACGTGGATATTGCCCCAGCACGTGGATACTGCCCAGCACGTGGATATGCCCCAGCACGTGGATATTGCCCCAGCTCGTGGATACTGCCCCAGCATGTGGATATTGCCCCAGCACGTGGATACTGCCCCAGCTTGTGGATATTGCCCCAGCACGTGGATACTGCCCAGCACGGGGATACTGCCCAGCACGTGGATATTGCCCCAGCTCGTGGATATTGCCCCAGCACGTGGATATTGCCCCAGCTCGTGGATACTGCCCCAGCACGTGGATACTGCCGCAGCTCGTGGATATTGCCACAGCACGTGGATACTGCCCCAGCACGTGGATGGATACTGCCCCAGCACGTGGATACTGCCCCAGCACGTGGATATTGCCCCAGCACGTGGATACTGCCCCAGCACGTGGATACTGCCCAGCACGTGGATATTGCCCCAGCACGTGGATACTGCCCCAGCACGTGGATACTGCCCCAGCTTGTGGATATTGCCCCAGCACGTGGATACTGCCCCAGCACGTGGATATTGCCCCAGCTCGTGGATACTGCCCCAGCACGTGGATACTGCCCCAGCACGTGGATGGATACTGCCCCAGCACGTGGATATTGCCCCAGCTCGTGGATACTGCCCCAGCACGTGGATATTGCCCCAGCTCGTGGATACTGCCCCAGCACGTGGATACTGCCGAGAGCTCGTGGATATTGCCACAGCACGTGGATACTGCCCCAGCACGTGGATGGATACTGCCCCAGCACGTGGATACTGCCCCAGCACGTGGATACTGCCCCAGCACGTGGATATTGCCCCAGCACGTGGATACTACCCCAGCACGTGGATACTGCCCCAGCACGTGGATACTGCCCCAGCATGTGGATATTGCCCCAGCACGTGGATACTGCCCCAGCACGTGGATACTGCCCCAGCTTGTGGATATTGCCCCAGCACATGGATACTGCCCAGCACGTGGATATTGCCCCAGCTCGTGGATACTGCCCCAGCTTGTGGATATTGCCCCAGCACGGGGATACTGCCCCAGCACGTGGATATTGCCCCAGCACGTGGATATTGCCCCAGCACGTGGATACTGCCCCAGCACGTGGATGGATACTGCCCCAGCACGTGGATGGATACTGCCCCAGCACGTGGATGGATACTGCCCCAGCACGTGGATACTGCCCCAGCACGTGGATATTGCCCCAGCACGTGGATGGATACTGCCCCAGCACGTGGATACTGCCCCAGCACGTGGATATTGCCCCAGCACGTGGATATTGCCCCAGCACGTGGATACTGCCCCAGCACGTGGATGGATACTGCCCCAGCACGTGGATACTGCCCCAGCACGTGGATATTGCCCCAGCACGTGGATGGATACTGCCCCAGCACGTGGATACTGCCCCAGCACGTGGATACTGCCCCAGCACGTGGATGGATACTGCCCCAGCACGTGGATATTGGCCCCCCCCAGCTGGTGGATATACTCACCTACATCGGCCCTTAGCTCCTCCAGCGATGGCGGTCCCGCTTCCAGCGTTCTCTCTCTCTCTCTCCGTTGGTCGCCGGATGACGTCACGAAAGCCTTTGACCCCCGGGGTCAAAGGCTTTCGTGACGTCATACCGGCGACCAACGGAGAGAGAGAGAAGACGCTGGAAGCGGGACCGCCATCGCTGGAGGAGCTAAGGGCCGATGTAGGTGAGTATGTGTAGGCAACATCCCTCTACATTGGCCCGGAGCCTCAGCGGTGGCTGTCGCAGGCTGCTCGGCCGGCCTCCAGGCTTAGGCGAGCCCCCGGCTCGGCTGGGCCTGTAGGCCCAAGCCAAGCCGGGGGCTCGCCTGAGCCTGGAGGCCGGCCGAGCAGCCTGCGACAGCCGGAGGACAGTCACCGCTGGAGCTCAGGGCTAATGTAGGTGAGTATGTGCTCTCCACACCCACCCTGCTTACTCGGCCGGTATCCAAGCTTAGGCGAGCCCCCGGCTCGGCAGGGCCTCTAGGCCAAGCCAAGCCGGGGGCTCGCCTAAGCTTGGATACCGGCCGAGCAAGCAGGGTGGGTGTGGAGAGCACATACTCACCTACATCAGCCTCGAGTCCTCCACCGGTTCCACACATACTCACCTACATCGGCCCTTAGCTCCTCCAGCGATGGCGGTCCCGCTTCCAGCGTCCTCTCTCTCTCCGTTGCTCGCCAGGATGACGTCACGAAAGCCTTTTACCCCCGGGGTCAAAGGCTTTCGTGACGTCATTCCGGCGAACAACGGAGAGAGAGAGGATGCTGCAAGCGGGACCGCCATCGCTGGAGGAGCTAAGGGCCGATGTCGGTGAGTATGTGTTAGGCAACATCGGCCCTGAGCTCCAGCGGTGACCTCCTCCGGCTGTCGCTGGCTGCTCGGCCGGCCTCTAGGCTTAGGCGAGTCCCCGGCTCGGCTGGGTCTGTAGGCCCAAACCAAGCCGGGGGCTCGCCTGAGCCTGGAGGCCCGCCTAGCAGCCCGCTCGGCCGGAGGAGGTCACCGCTGGAGCTCAGGGCCGATTTGGTGGAGTATGTTTTGGGAATTTAGGCCCTGAGCTCCAGCGGTGACCTCCTCCGGCTGTCGCTGGCTGCTCGGCGGGCCTCTAGGCTTAGGCGAGTCCCCGGCTCGGTGTGGGCCTGTAGGCCCACACCGAGCCGGGGGCTCGCCTGAGCCTGGAGGCCCGCCGAGCAGCCAGCGGCAGCCGGAGGAGGTCTCCGCTGGAGCTAAGGGCCGATTTTGGGATGTATTTTTTTGGGAACTTCGGCCCCGATCCTCCAGCGGTGACCTTCTCCGGCTGCCGCTGGCTGCTCGGCGGGCCTCTAGGCTTAGGCGAGTCCCCGCTCGGCTGGGCCTATAGGCCCAAACCGAGCCGGGGGCTCGCCTAAGCCTAGAGGCCCGCCAAGCACCCAGCGGCAGCCGGAGGAGGTGTCCGCTGGAGCTCAGGGCCGACTTATGGGTTATGTGTGTTTTGGGAACTTCGGCCCCGATCCTCCAGCGGTGACCGGCTGCCGGCGGCCTGCTCGGCGGACCTCTAGGCTTAGGCGAGTCCCCGGCTCGGCTGGGCCTGTAGGCCCAAACCGAGCCGGGGGCTCGCCTGAGCCTGGAGCCCGCCGGCAGCCGGAGGACGGTCACCGCTGGAGGATCGGGGCATCTGGCCGTGTAAACACACGGGTAGCTGCGCGCGGCTCGTGCCGGTTTTTTTTTTTTTCACGCGGCCGGCACGCGCAGCTACCTGTGTGTTCTAACGGCCGCTTTCAAATGTCCGTCGCGCATGCGCAGTAGGGTTTTGGCGACGGACAGTTTTTAGCTTATTCTTTTATAGTATAGATATTGCAGAAGGTATTAATGGAAAAGTATGTCTTTTTGCTGATGACACAAAGATTTGCAACAGGGTTGACGTTCCTGGACGGATCAGCCAAATGACAAATGATTTAGGTAAACTAAAAAAATGGTCGGAGCTGTGGCAATTGAGTTTTAACCCTTTCGCTGCTGTGGCTTTTCCCGCCCCTATGCTGAGGTAATTTTTACCGGTTTTGCGCATCATGTTTAAACCTGTTTTGAAGGCTTATTTTAGTATATGACCCAGACATATTATATATCGTTCTTTCCGTCAGACTCGGTAGATTCATAATATGTCATTATTATATGTATACGTTATGTCATGTCTGTATATTATAACAAAAAATGCAATAAAATATGTATTTTCAATAATTTACAACGTGTAAAGTGTATTTTTTAACATGCGAGCAATTGCAGTTATATTTTGTATGGGGTGCGCTTGTTAAGAAAATTAGAGATGGGGTCTCGTTACATTTTTTTTTGGGGAAAATTACACTATTTTTAACAAACGCACCGCATACAAAAATCGTTAGTGCAGCATCATTGTTCACATTATAATTGAAATGGGAACAATATTGCTGCATTAACAAACCAAAAAAAGAAAAAAAAAGTGTTTTTTTTTTTTTTTTATAATTTTTTTTTTAATAATTTTTTATTTTTATTTTCCATTTTGTTTTTTTTTTACAATATTTTTCACAGTAGTGTTTGGTATCATTGGAACGGCCATGCTCTGGCCGATCCAACCATACCAAACTTTAACCCCTAGCTGCCACGGATCGGGAGATAGGGAGTTCATTGGAACTCCCTATCTCCACCGTTGGTGGCAGTTAGGGGTTAAGTCCAGGACTGGCGTCATCGTGCTACGCACGATGACGCCAGTCCTCAGGGGGAGTTCCCGGAGGCTTGGCCGACATCCAAGATGTCGGCCAGCTCCGGGAAAGGATCGCGAACCGGCGCTTTTCAGCGCCGATTCGCGATCCAGCTCCCCAGGGGTTAATGCCAGGCACCATTTGGAAGGGCAGGCTGTGCCCTTCCAAATGGTGCCTGGGTTAACCCCCGCAATGCCGCCGATCGGGAGGGAGAGAGGTCCGAAGGACCTCCCCCCTCCCTTTCAGGCGCCTCCTCCGCACATGCGGGGGGCGCCTGAATTAGGTGTCATCGCGCTGCCGCGATGACACCTAATTCCAGCGGCTGCAGTTCCGGATGCGCGGCTGACATCGAGGATGTCAGCCCGCACCGGAGGGGCCAGCGATCGGCCGGAACCCGGCCGAACGCTGACCCCAATGGGAGGACGCGCTCAGCGCGTCCTCCGCATACCAGCGGTAATGCGGAGGACGCGCTCAGCGCGTCCTCCGCATTGAAGTGGTTAATGTGGATAAGTGCAAGATAATGCACCTGGGACGTAAAAACAAAAGGGCCGAATATAGAATATTTGATACAGTCCTAACCTCAATTTCTGAGGAAAGGGATTTAGGGGTTATTATTTCAGAGGATCTAAGGGTAAGTAGTCAATGTAATAGAGCAGCAGGAAATGCTGGCAGAATGCTTGGAAATGCTGGCAGAATGCTTGGTTGTGTAGGGAGAGGTATTAGCAGTAGGAAAAGGGAAGTGCTCCTGCCACTGTACAGAGCACTGGTGAGACCTCACTTGGAGTACTGTGTGCAGTACTGGAGACCGTATCTCCAGAAGGATATAGACATCTTAGAGAGAGTTCAGAGAAGAGCTACTAAAATGGTGTACGGCTTGAAGGGGAAAAGTTACCAGGAAAGGCTTAATGATCTTAACATGTACAGCTTGGAATAAAGACGAGACAGAGGAGATATGATAGAAACATTTAAATACGTAAAGGGAATCCACAAGGTAGAGGAAGGGAGTATATTTAAAAGGAAACAAAGTAGCAAAACAAGAGGACATAGTCTTAGATTAGAGGGGCAAAGGTTTAAAAGTAACATCAGGAAGCATGATTTTACTGAGAGGGTGGTGGATACATGGAACAGTCTTCCAGTAGAAGTGGTAGAGGCCAAAACAGTAATTGAATTTAAGCAGGCATGGGATAGGCATAAGGCTATCCTAAACAAAAAGATAAATCCAGGTAAAGTATCCATGTAATTGGGCAGACTAGATGGGCCGAAAGGTTCTTATCTGCCGACATTTTTCTTTGTTTCTATGTTTCTATGTTTCCTGTAAATTACCTATTTGGCCAGGAGTTAGAGGTGTGAGCGACCGCTCTATTTTCTTTTTTTTCCTGCATCGGCTTCTGGAAGCCCAATATTTCACAGCATTCATCACCCGATTTACAGTTTTAGCTCTTTGGACATTATGCTCACAGGACTAAAACTTTGGAGGCACCTTCTGCAGCACAAAAGGAAACAATTAGTTTGCTTTTGGGCTGCAGATCAGCATATCGAGATATCTTGAAGTCGGGGCACCGGACGGTGCCTTTAAAGCCCAACACATCTCTGAGTAGTGAAGGGGTTAAGTATCACCTTGGGGAAATGCAAACTGAGTCCTGCATTCACTGAGCAGCAAACCATATCACCTGTGCGGTGCTTCAGATTAGGGATGAGCTGTTCGGTTCGATGTGTTTGGAGTTCGATTCGAACATCGCATGTTCGCGAACTTCGAACATTTCCGTGTGTTCGCTACATGTTCGCCCACAATGCACTTTTCCACTGGCCTGAAGCTTGTAATTGGCTACAGCCTGCACCTGACCACAGTTTAGGTGCAAGACTATGCCAATCACGGCTCAGAGTCCTGATTGGGCAAAGTGTGCCCAATCATGGGCTCACAGAGCTAAGTCCCGCAGCACACTGTATAAGGCTTGAACCCAGCCCAGCCAGCACGTGTTTTCTGCAGGAGTGCGAGGAGATTGTTCTGTTAGCTGTCACTGGCAGTGAGAAGACACACTTTCCACCCCCAATTCCCAGATATCTGCAACAAGTGAGCCCCCCAAATTGCTGCTGTCACTGACTGAGAAGACACACTTTCCACCAATTCCCAGATATCTGCAACAAGTGAGACCCCCCAATAGCTGTCACTGGCAGTGAGAAGACACACTATTGGGGGGGGACAGTCAGCTATCAGGGGGTGTCACATACTTCCATAAAATTTCTGTGAATTGTAATCTGTGTCTTGTCACACTGCCACCCATCAGGGGGACACACTGACTTACAGGAGGTTCCTGGGAATTGTAATTTGTGTCTTGTACTGCCACCCATCAGGGGGGCTCACAGACTTATAGGAGGTTTTTGGGAATTTTAATCTGTGTCTTGTCACTGGCTGCCAGCTATCAGGGTGTCTCACTGAGTTATACCAGAGTTCTGGAAATCTTTAATCTATACATCACTCACCATGTCAGGAAGACCAAAAAGGACAGGCAGATGCTCCCAAACACAGATAAGAGGACAAGCAGCATCTGTGTCGGGAGGCTGTGCCTCTGGTCGTTGTGGACGTGGTGAATCCTCTGCAGGGGCATGCGTGTCCTTTATAACTGGTGCTGGCCGTCTTAAGCAGCAGCAACATACAGAGGATTTGGTGGCTTGGCTAACCAGGCCATCCTCATCCTCCGAGTCCTCTGCCACCCAGGCTTGTATTGGTTTACAGTCCACCTCAGCTGCCAAAGCATCTAATGCAGCCTCCATGTCCACAGCTACTCCTGCCGAAGCCTCACCACCATACACGGAGGAGTCAGCTGAATTGTTTGATTACACGGACAGTGACCTGCTGCTTGAGGATGCGCAGCAACTCCAGTGCTCTGATTCAAACTCTGAGGTTGAGAAAGGGAGTATAATCAACCTAGAGGGAGGGGGTGCCAGTGACACACAAATAACTGGCACTCATGTTGCCCCAGCAGCTGCAGCATACTGCCAAGTTGGCTCCAGTAACGAGGAGATAGGGGGTGATGACAATGATGATGAGGTTACTGACTCCACCTGGGTGCCTGATCAAACAGAGGAGTCAAGTGAGGAGGAGGAGGAGGCACAACAAACACGAGGCACAACGTTCTCTATGAGCAATCATAGCCAGTCCAAGGCATCAGAAGTCACAGCTGCTCAGGTGCAGAGCACTGTTGTCTCAAAGCACATGTACAGGAAGTCTGCTGTCTGGGAGTTCTTTAATAAATGTGCAGCAGACCGCACCATTGCTATTTGTAATCTATGTCAGATGAGGATCAAGCGTGGGAAAGACATCGGACGCTTGGGTACCAGGTGCTTGAGGTGACATATGACCACCTGCCACCCATCCTGTTGGCACAACACTTTGCATAGGTGCTCCTCCTCCTCATCTGTCTCTACCCCCACTATATGTCCTGCCATGTCATTGACTCCAACCTCCACTGACAGGGATGATGCTACAGTAATGGATGTACCAGGTCCTTCCTCACAATGTGACAGCATCCCATCAGCTGAAGATTTACACAGTCAGATTACGTTGCCCCAGCTGCTGCAGTGTAAGAAAAAGTATAGTCCCAAGCACAGCGTCTAAATGCCAGTTTAGCAAAATTACTCGCATTGCAGCTGCTGCCTTTCCAGCTGGTGGACTCTGCTTCCTTTCGTGAATTTGCTGAATGTGCTGTACCATAGTGGCAGGTTCCAAAATGCCATTTCTTTTCACGGAAGGCCATTCCAGCACTATACCAGCATGTGGAAGACAATGTTATTGAGTCATTGGGAAAGGCAGTCAGCAGCAAGGTGCATGTGACTTTAGACACGTGGTCCAGCAAACATGGACAGGGCCGTTACATTTCCTTCACGGCACACTGGGTAACTCTGATTGCAGCTGGGAGGGATCCAAGAGGGGGCTCTGTGCTGGAGCTTGTTCATCCACCATGCCTCCAGAAAGCTGATTGTATGAGGTCTGTCTGCTCCGCCACCCCCTCTCCCTCTTCCTCCTCCTTCTTTGTCTCTGGCGAAGTGGCAGTTCAACCGACGCGTGGCATGGGCTACGCAATGGCTCAAGCAAAAAGATGCCATACTGTGCTTGAGCTGGTTTGTTTAGGGGACAGGAGCCACACCGGGCCAGAAATTCTGTCAGCTCTGCAGGGGCAGGTACAGAGATGGTTAACACCACGCCAGTTTCAGCTGGAAATGGTCGTCTGTGATATTGGCAGCAACCTTCTCTCCGCCGTATGCCAGGGTAAGTTGGCGCATGTACCATGCCTAGCACACGTCCTAAATCTGGTGGTACAGCGTTTCCTAACCAGGTACACAGGGCTGGCAGAGCTTCTCAGCCAGGCCAGAAAAGTCTGCAACCACTTCAGACGGTCATTCCCATCAAGTGTTCGCCTGGCAGAAATTCAAAGAGAATTCCACCTTCCCACAAGCCGTCTGATCTGTGACATGACCACCAGGTGGACTCAACATTAGCAATGCTGCAGCGTCTGCACAAGCAGCAGAGGGCCATCAAAAAGTACCTGTGTGAGTATGGCACAAGGACAGGTTCAGGTCAACTTGTTTCCTCCCCCCTGCAGTGGCTGATGATCAAGGATGCATGCACTGTACTGTCACCATTTGAGGAGGCAATGAGGATGGTGAGCAGGGACAGTGCATGCATCAGTGACACAATTCCTTTAGTGTTCCTGCTGGAGCACACTCTGCGGGGAATTATAGATGTGGCACTAGAGGCAGAGCAGCAGGAGGAAGAGAAGGCCTTCCCTAGCTCTCAAGACCACAGTCTTTCCGCAGCCAGCATTCCTGTGGGTCCTCCTCAGATCAGACAGGAGGAGGATGAGGAGGAGGAGGAATATTTAAGTAGTGGGGGCATTGAAGGTGGGGATTCCTCAAGGGGGAGGGTTTTGTGTGCCCAGAAACCCAAGGACTAGTACGTGGCTGGGAGGAGGAAGTGCACGATGGGGTCATCCTCATTGACCAGGAAGACTCAGAAGCTAATGCCACCTCCAACCTACGCTGCATGGGCTCCCTTATCCTGCAAAGCCTGCTAAAGGACCCCAGGATTCATGCTATCAAGGAGAGGGATCATTACTGGTTGGAAACTCTTCTTGATCCATGATACAAGGGTAAAGTTGAAGAGCTCATCCTGCCCGCACAGAGGGAGCACAGGATGAAACAACTTGGACGCTCTAAAGCGACACTTGGTAACCTACCAGTGCCTGGAAAGGTGTTACACAAGTGATGACACAGGTGCTTCTGAGGCTGCGGTTGATCAGAGGAAGAGAGGTGAAAGGGGCCGCTTGACTGATGCCTTTTCCAATTTTTTTAGTCCACGACGCCCAGGAACGTCAAATGAAGGCACCCATTGCCAGCGTCTTCACCGTATGGTGCAGGACTACCTAGGGGCAATGGCAGACCTGAATACCTTTCCAGCAGATGATCCACTGGCTTACTGGGTGTTGAGATTGGATCACTGGCCAGAATTTAGCCAATATGCTATGCAGCTACTAGGTTGCCCTTCATCCAGTGTGCTTTCTGAAAGGACGTTCAGTGCCACTGTAGGTTTTGTCACAGACAAAAGAGTGCGTCTGTCCACTGACTCTGTAGACCGGCTGACATTTATAAAAATGAATCCGTCCTGGATCAGCAGCTATCGATCCCCTGATGCTGACTAGGGATGAGCTGTTCGGTTCGATCAGTTTGGAGTTCGATTCGAACTTTGGCTGTTCGCAAGTTCCCGAACTTCAAAGTTTTTGGCGTGTTCGGTTCGAGTTCGGATAAAAAAAATTGGGAGAAAAGTATAAAAATGCTTAAATACCAAAAAATCTAGAAATAAAGAGACTCTTTACTGCAGAATATTATAAGCAACGGTTTAATAGATATTGAATTAACAAATAATGTCTACGTGCAAAGATTCTCACCTCTAAATGACCTGTGCTCTCAAACGGCGTAAACAACAGGTGTTTAATTTGTGTTTGGAAATAACATGTGCTTCTAATTAGTCCGGTCTCATGAATTTGATACATTGTATGCAGACTGGGAGTGCTAGGTGTCGTGTGTGGGTCTCTGATGGCAATGTTTCCATATATCCTACAAATCTGCCACTTCACGGGCAGGTTATGGGGATCTCCTAGGCACGATATTTGAAGGAATTTTTCGTTTTTATTTTTAACGCTTATATTATGGAAAACTCACTGTTCCTTTAACCCTTTCACTGCTGAGGCATTTCACTGCTGTGTGCTGAGCTAATTTTTACCGCTTTCACTCATCATGTTTAAACGCGATTTTGAAGCCACATTTTGTTATACGACCCAGACATATTATATATCGTTCTTTCCGGCAGACTCGGCAGATCCATAATATATAATTTTTATATGTATATGTCATGTGCTGCCTGTATATTATAACAAAAAATGCAATAAAACTTGAATTTTTAATCATCTGCAGCATGTAAAGTGTTTTTTTTTCACCTTTTATCACATGAACATTTGCGGTTTTTCTATGGGGTGCGCTTGTACAAAAATTAGAAATGGGGACTTATTAAATTTTTTGGGGGGAATTATGTGATTTTTAGCAAACGCACACCATAGAAAAAAATCATTAGTGCAGCATCATTGTTCACATTATAATTGAAATGTGAACAATATTGCTGCATTAATAAAAATAACCCACAAAAGAAAATACATGGTTTTTATTTATTTTTACTTTATACCTGGTCATGTTGGGTATCATGCACCGGCCTTTCGATTGACACCCTCCATGACCCCCTAGCTGCCATGGTTCTGGAGATATCGGGGTTCAAATGAACCCCCTATCTCCACCAGGGGATTCAAGGCAGCTAGGAGTTCCCCGGCTATCTGACGTCATTATGCTATGCGTGAGGACGTCAGGCAGTGAGGGGGGACCCGGGGCCCACACCGGAGCTAGGCCGCACTTCGCCGCCGCAAGGGGTTAAAGCCAGGCACTGCTTAAAAGGGGAGACTCTCCCCTTTTAAGCGGTGCCTGGCTTTTTTTTTTGTGGGACCTCCCGATCGGGAGGGAGAGGGATCCGAACGGATCCCCTCCCTTCCTTCCAGGCGATATCCCGGCATTGCCGGGGGCAGGGCCAGCGCTAGCGGAATTCCCCAGTTCCGAGCACCGCCATCTTGGTTGGCCAGGGAGACCCGGCGCAGCGCTAGGGGCCGAACCACCTGACCAGCACCTCGCGCGATCTCGCGAGAACGCGACTGCGCTGGTCATGTGGTTCCCGCCCGGCGAGCGGCAAAGCTGCATCATGTCAGCGGCCGCTCGCCACCATGAGGAATGCCGGCGTAGCCTGGGGGGCCTCGCAGCAGGTGAGAGCTGGGGGCAGATATATCCATATGTGAGCTGGGGGCAAATATATCCATATCAGCTGGGGCAATATATACCCATGTAATCTGGGGGCAAATATATCCACATGTGATCTGGGGGCAAATATACTTATCTGAGCAACCCTAGTGTGTGTGTGTGTGTATATATACAGTATATATGTGTATATATATATATATATAGAGATGATCATGGCACCTCTATCCTGATTGGCTTGACATGACACGGATGGGGGGGCACCAAAATGCACCTTCGTCTGACTAGATAAAAATGCTTGCACTGGCCCTGGCCGGGGGTCGCCTGGAAATGACGTCATCACGCATGGCTCGATGACGTAATTTACGTCGGGAGGAGCTTGACTTCAGCGTCTGAGGACGCTGAAGTCAGAACCCCGCGGGACCCCATACAGAGAGGTGAGTATCTCTGCCGGGGGTCCCGCAAAGCTGATGACGTGTGGGACACGTCCTCCTCAGCATACAGAGGGAGTAACTGAAGACGTGTCCTACACGTCGTCAGCAGTGAAGGGGTTAAAAACGTCTTTTTTTTTAACTTTTTGTCCTTGTTTCCTGTCCCCCAGGGCACTACCCGGACCCCCATACACCTTTTATGGCAAATGTCTAGCATATATGCCCTCTTGGAGGCCACTCTAAAAATCGAACTTTGAGTTCCATTGACTTGCATTGAGTTCGAGTTCGAATTAGAACTTTTGAAAAGTTCAAGTTCGAATGCGAACCGAACTCGGGTGTTCGGCTCATCCCTGATGCTGACCTAACGGAATAGATGGGGATCTCTTCTGTATTCACAAAACCTCCACCACTGCACTCTTCCACAATGGGGTTACGGTGTGAAGGCACTTGCTGCCACCAAAGGAACAATATTTGGGTGCACTGACACTGACGCCTATATTACCAGATTTTTATCATTTTAATATTGGTCCGCAAGGTCCAACCCTGCACTCTTCCACAATACCACAGAGGGGTTACGGTGTGACGGCACTGTTGCCAACACTAAAGGCCCAATTTTAAAGCACCTATTGTTACTTTCATCCAAAGCCTGCATAAATTTCACCATAATTTAGCCAAAAAATTTCACTAAACGTGTTCTGCGTGTCCTAAAATGTCTTTTCATACAGGCTGCCGCCCCAAGCAGTTGTTTGTGAATATATTAAAGGAAAACCATTTACCGTCATTTAAAATGTAATTTTTTTGTTTTTAAATGTACATCCGAAAAATCCGCCACTTCAAGGGCAGGTTATGGGGACCTCCTAGGCACGATATTTGAAGGAATTTTTCGTTTTTATTTTTAACCCTTATTTCCTGGAAAACTCACTGTTCCTGTAAAAACTTTTTTTTTACTTTTTGTCCTTGTTTCCTGTCCCCCAGGGCACTACCCGGACCCCATACACCTTTTATGGCAAATGTCTAGCATATATGCCCTCTTGGAGGCCACTCTAAAAATCGAACTTTGAGTTCCATTGACTTGCATTGAGTTCGAGTTCGAATTAGAACTTTTGAAAAGTTCAAGTTCAAATGCGAACCGAACTCGGGTGTTCGGCTCATCCCTGATGCTGACCTAACGGAATAGATTGGGGATCTCTTCTGTATTCACAAAACCTCCACCACTGCACTCTTCCACAATGGGGTTACGGTGTGAAGGCACTTGCTGCCACCAAAGGAACAATATTTGGGTGCACTGACACTGACGCCTATATTACCAGATTTTTATCATTTTAATATTGGTCCGCAAGGTCCAACCCTGCACTCTTCCACAATACCACAGAGGGGTTACGGTGTGACGACACTGTTGCCAACACTAAAGGCCCAATTTTAAAGCACCTATTGTTACTTTCATCCAAAGCCTGCATAAATTTCACCATAATTTAGCCCAAAAATTTCACTAAACGTGTTCTGCGTGTCCTAAAATGTCTTTTCATACAGGCTGCCGCCCCAAGCAGTTGTTTGTGAATATATTAAAGGAAAACCATTTACCGTCATTTAAAATGTAATTTTTTTGTTTTTAAATGTACATCCGAAAAATCCGCCACTTCAAGGGCAGGTTATGGGGACCTCCTAGGCACGATATTTGAAGGAATTTTTCGTTTTTATTTTTAACCCTTATTTCCTGGAAAACTCACTGTTCCTTTAAAAACTTTTTTTTAACTTTTTGTCCTTGTTTCCTGTCCCCCAGGGCACTACCGGACCCCATACACCTTTTATGGCAAATGTCTAGCATATATGCCCTCTTGGAGGCCACTCTAAAAATCGAACTTTGAGTTCCATTGACTTGCATTGAGTTCGAGTTCGAATTAGAACTTTTGAAAAGTTCAAGTTCGAATGCGAACCGAACTCGGGTGTTCGGCTCATCCCTGATGCTGACCTAACGGAATAGATTGGGGATCTCTTCTGTATTCACAAAACCTCCACCACTGCACTCTTCCACAATGGGGTTACGGTGTGAAGGCACTTGCTGCCACCAAAGGAACAATATTTGGGTGCACTGACACTGACGCCTATATTACCAGATTTTTATCATTTTAATATTGGTCCGCAAGGTCCAACCTGCACTCTTCCACAATACCACAGAGGGGTTACGGTGTGACGGCACTGTTGCCAACACTAAAGGCCCAATTTTAAAGCACCTATTGTTACTTTCATCCAAAGCCTGCATAAATTTCACCATAATTTAGCCAAAAAATTTCACTAAACGTGTTCTGCGTGTCCTAAAATGTCTTTTCATACAGGCTGCCGCCCCAAGCAGTTGTTTGTGAATATATTAAAGGAAAACCATTTACCGTCATTTAAAATGTAATTTTTTTGTTTTTAAATGTACATCCGAAAAATCCGCCACTTCAAGGGCAGGTTATGGGGACCTCCTAGGCACGATATTTGAAGGAATTTTTCGTTTTTATTTTTAACCCTTATTTCCTGGAAAACTCACTGTTCCTGTAAAAACTTTTTTTTTACTTTTTGTCCTTGTTTCCTGTCCCCCAGGCACTACCCGGACCCCATACACCTTTTATGGCAAATGTCTAGCATATATGCCCTCTTGGAGGCCACTCTAAAAATCGAACTTTGAGTTCCATTGACTTGCATTGAGTTCGAGTTCGAATTAGAACTTTTGAAAAGTTCAAGTTCAAATGCGAACCGAACTCGGGTGTTCGGCTCATCCCTGATGCTGACCTAACGGAATAGATTGGGGATCTCTTCTGTATTCACAAAACCTCCACCACTGCACTCTTCCACAATGGGGTTACGGTGTGAAGGCACTTGCTGCCACCAAAGGAACAATATTTGGGTGCACTGACACTGACGCCTATATTACCAGATTTTTATCATTTTAATATTGGTCCGCAAGGTCCAACCCTGCACTCTTCCACAATACCACAGAGGGGTTACGGTGTGACGACACTGTTGCCAACACTAAAGGCCCAATTTTAAAGCACCTATTGTTACTTTCATCCAAAGCCTGCATAAATTTCACCATAATTTAGCCCAAAAATTTCACTAAACGTGTTCTGCGTGTCCTAAAATGTCTTTTCATACAGGCTGCCGCCCCAAGCAGTTGTTTGTGAATATATTAAAGGAAAACCATTTACCGTCATTTAAAATGTAATTTTTTTGTTTTTAAATGTACATCCGAAAAATCCGCCACTTCAAGGGCAGGTTATGGGGACCTCCTAGGCACGATATTTGAAGGAATTTTTCGTTTTTATTTTTAACCCTTATTTCCTGGAAAACTCACTGTTCCTTTAAAAACTTTTTTTTTACTTTTTGTCCTTGTTTCCTGTCCCCCAGGGCACTACCCGGACCCCATACACCTTTTATGGCAAATATCTTGCATATATGTCCTCTTGGAGGGCACTCTAAAAACCGAATTTTCAGCCCCATTGACTTGTATTGAGTTCGGTTCGTGTTTGCTTTCGAACTCGAACTTTTGAAATTGTTCGAATGCGAACCGAACATGGGTGTTCGGGTCATCCCTACTTCAGATATCCTGCAAACCTGACCTGTTAGGGGGACTTGAGGACCACCATTGGGAACCACTGGGTTAACGAATATATTCTGATCAAATGTTTCAAAAAATCCAGAGAAGCTTAAAGGGATACTCTAGGCAACATGACCACCTGAGTATGCCCTTGTCTGTCCCCCCCTCCCTCCGCTCAGCCGATCGGCTGAACCAGCTGAAAACAGCTGAGAGACGAGGAAGACTTTACTCCGCCCTCCCAGCTGTCAGTCAGCAGAGCGGGAATCATATTTCCCGCTTCTGCCGACTATTGCCGAGTAGGAGACGTCATTGCGCTTTCAGCTTTCAGCGCGATGACGTCTCCAACTCGCCGCACTAGCTGGCGGCAGCGGCTGAGGATTAGTGTTGCGCGCATCCTCTTGCGCGCAACACTAATCCAAGAAGATGGAGCCGGGAGGAAGCCTGCTGATTGGCTGGCTTACGTGAGAGGCGCGCATGCGCGCTTCTCACATAAACCTTCGCCAAGTGAAAGTTACAAGGACGGGAGCGAAAGAGGGAGGTGAGTATAAAAGAAAAAAAAAGACGCCATTGGAAACAAGTGGATTTTAGGGTAAGTATTACATTAAAAAAATAATAATAATCCCTACCTATTTATTGAGGGAATAGGTGTAGTTTATTGTTAAAAAACCGGGGGGGGGGGTTTTGATTGGAGTGTTCCTTCTATACTATAAAAGGATAAGCTAAAAACTGTCCGTCGCCAAAACCCTACTGCGCATGCGCGACGGACATTTGAAAGCGGCCGTTAGAACACACAGGTAGCTGCGCGTGCCGGCCGCGTGAAAAAAAAAAAAAAAAAAAAAAACGGCACGAGCCGCGCGCAGCTACCCGTGTGTTTACACGGCCAGATGCCCCGATCCTCCAGCGGTGACCGTCCTCCGGCTGCCGGCGGGCCTCCAGGCTCAGGCGAGCCCCCGGCTCGGTTGGGCCTACAGGCCCAGCCGAGCCGGGGACTCGCCTAAGCCTAGAAGCCCGCCGAGCAGCCAGCGGCAGCCGGAGAAGGTCACCGCTGGAGGATCGGGGCCGAAGTTCCCAAACAAACACACCCCAAAATCGGCCCTGAGCTCCAGCGGAGACCTCCTCCGGCTGCCGCTGGCTGCTCGGCGGGCCTCTAGGCTTAGGCGAGCCCCCGGCTCGGTTTGGGCCTACAGGCCCAGCCGAGCCGGGGACTCGCCTAAGCCTAGAGGCCCGCCGAGCAGCCAGTGGCAGCCGGAGAAGGTCACCGCTGGAGGATCGGGGCCGAAGATCCCAAACAAACACACCCCAAAATCGGCCCTGAGCTCCAGCGGAGACCTCCTCCGGCTGCCGCTGGCTGCTCAGCGGGCCTCTAGGCTTAGGTGAGCCCCCGGCTCGGTTTGGGCCTACAGGCCCAGCCGAGCCGGGGACTCGCCTAAGCCTAGAGGCCCGCCGAGCAGCCAGCGGCAGCCGGAGAAGGTCACCGCTGGAGGATCGGGGCCGAAGTTCCCAAACAAACACACCCCAAAATCGGCCCTGAGCTCCAGCGGAGACCTCCTCCGGCTGCCGCTGGCTGCTCGGCGGGCCTCTAGGCTTAGGCGAGCCCCCGGCTCGGTTTGGGCCTACAGGCCCAGCCGAGCCGGGGACTCGCCTAAGCCTAGAGGCCCGCCGAGCAGCCAGCGGCAGCCGGAGAAGGTCACCGCTGGAGGATCGGGGCCGAAGTTCCCAAACAAACACACCCCAAAATCGGCCCTGAGCTCCAGCGGAGACCTCCTCCGGCTGCCGCTGGCTGCTCGGCGGGCCTCTAGGCTTAGGCGAGCCCCCGGCTCGGTTTGGGCCTACAGGCCCAGCTGAGCCGGGGACTCGCCTAAGCCTAGAGGCCCGCCGAGCAGCCAGCGGCAGCCGGAGAAGGTCACCGCTGGAGCTCAGGGTCGATGTTGCCTAACACATACTCACCGACATCGGCCCTTAGCTCCTCCAGCGATGGCGGTCCCGCTTGCAGCATCCTCTCTCTCTCCGTTGCTCGCCGGAATGACGTCACGAAAGCCTTTGACCCCGGGGGTCAAAGGCTTTCGTGACGTCATCCTGGCGAGCAACGGAGAGAGAGAGAGGATGCTGCAAGCGGGACGCCATCGCTGGAGGAGCTAAGGGCCGATGTCGGTGAGTATGTGTGGAACCGGTGGAGGACTCGAGGCCGATGTAGGTGAGTATGTGCTCTACACACACACACACACACTGCTCGGCCGGTATCCAAGCTTAGGCGAGCCCCCGGCTTGGCTTGGGCCTAGAGGCCCTGCCGAGCCGGGGACTCGCCTGAGCATGGAGGCCGGTCGAGTTGCATGCTCGGGCGTCCTCCAGGCTCAGGCGAGTCCCCGGCTCGGCTGGCCTCTAGGCCCACGCCAAGCCGGGGGCTCGCCTAAGCTTGGTCGGCATCCAGGCTCAGGCGAGCCCCCGGCTTGGCTTGGGCCTAGAGGCCCAGCCGAGCCGGGGACTCCGCTAAGCCTGGAGGACGTTTGAGCATGCAACTCGACCGGCCTCCATGCTCAGGCGAGTCCCCGGCTCTGCTGGGCCTCTAGGCCCAAGCCGGGGGCTCGCCTAAGCTTGGATACCGGCCGAGTAAGCAGGGTGGGTGTGGAGAGCACATACTCACCTACATTAGCCCTGAGCTCCAGCGGTGACTGTCCTCCGGCTGTCGCAGGCTGCTCGGCCGGCCTCCAGGCTCAGGCGAGCCCCCGGCTTGGCTTGGGCCTACAGGCCCAGCCGAGCCGGGGGCTCGCCTAAGCCTGGAGGCCGGCCGAGCAGCCTACGACAGCCACCGCTGAGGCTCCGGGCCAATGTAAGGGGATGTTGCCTACACATACTCACCTACATCGGCCCTTAGCTCCTCCAGCGATGGCGGTCCCGCTTCCAGCGTCCTCTCTCGCTCCGTTGTTTGCCGGAATGACGTCACGAAAGCCTTTGACCCCGGGGGTCAAAGGCTTTCGTGACGTCATCCCGGCGACCAACGGGCGAGAGAGGACGCTGGAAGCGGGACGCGGGACCGCCATCGCTGGAGGGCCGATGTAGGTGAGTATATCCACGAGCGGGGGGCCATATCCACGAGCGGGGGGCCATATCCACGAGCGGGGGGGCGATATCCACGTGCTGGGGCGATATCCACGTGCTGGGGCAGTATCCATCCACGTGCTGGGGCAGTATCCACGTGCTGGGGCAGTATCAATCCACGTGCTGGGGCAATATCCATGTGCTGGGCAGTATCCACGTGCTGGGGCAGTATCCACGAGCTGGGGCAGTATCCACGTGCTGGGGCTGTATCCACGTGCTGGGGCAGTATCCACGTGCTGGGGCAATATCCACGTGCTGGGGCAGTATCCACGTGCTGGGGCAGTATCCACGTGCTGGGGCAGTATCCACGTGCTGGGGCAGTATCAATCCACGTGCTGGGGCAATATCCACGTGCTGGGCAGTATCCACGTGCTGGGGCAGTATCCACGAGCTGGGGCAATATCCACGTGCTGGGGCAGTATCCACGTGCTGGGGCAGTATCCACGTGCTGGGGCAGTATCCACGTGCTGGGGCAATATCCACGTGCTGGGGCAATATCCACGTGCTGGGTCAATATCCACGTGCTGGGGCAGTATCCACGTGCTGGGGCAATATCCAGGAGCTGGGGCAGTATCCACGAGCTGGGGCAATATCCACGTGCTGGGGCAGTATCCATCCACGTGCTGGGGCAATATCCATGTGCTAGGGCAGTATCCACGAGCTGGGGCAGTATCCACGAGCTGGGGCAATATCCACGTGCTGGGGCAATATCCACGTGCTAGGGCAGTATCCACGAGCTGGGGCAGTATCCACGTGCTGCGGCAATATCCACGTGCTGGGGCAATATCCACGTGCTGGGGCAATATCCACGTGCTGGGGCAGTATCCACGTGCTGGGGCAGTATCTACGTTCTGGGGCAGTATCCACGTGCTGGGGCAGTATCCACGTGCTGGGGCAATATCCACGAGCTGGGGCAATATCCACGTGCTGGGGCAATATCCACGTGCTGGGGCAGTATCCACGTGCTGGGGCAGTATCCACGTGCTTGGGCAGTATCCACGAGCTGGGGCAATATCCACGTGCTGGGGCAGTATCCACGTGCTGGGGCAGTATCCATCCACGTGCTGGGGCAGTATCCACGTGCTGGGGCAGTATCCACGTGCTGGGGCAGTATCCATCCACGTGCTGGGGCAGTATCCACGTGCTGGGGCAGTATCCATCTCTGTGCTGGGGCAGTATCCACGTGCTGGGGCAGTATCAATCCACGTGCTGGGGCAATATCCATGTGCTGGGCAGTATCCACGTGCTGGGGCAGTATCCACGAGCTGGGGCAATATCCACGTGCTGGGGCAGTATCCACGTGCTGGGGCTGTATCCACGTGCTGGGGCAGTATCCACGTGCTGGGGCTGTATCCACGTGCTGGGGCAGTATCCACGTGCTGGGGCAATATCCACGTGCTGGGTCAATATCCACGTGCTGGGGCAATATCCACGTGCTGGGCAGTATCCACGTGCTGGGCAGTATCCACGAGCTGGGGCAATATCCACGTGCTGGGGCAGTATCCACGTGCTGGGGCAGTATCCACGTGCTGGGGCAGTATCCACGTGCTGGGCAGTATCAATCCACGTGCTGGGGCAATATCCATGTGCTGGGCAGTATCCACGTGCTGGGGCAGTATCCACGAGCTGGGGCAATATCCACGTGCTGGGGCAGTATCCACGTGCTGGGGCAGTATCCACGTGCTGGGGCAGTATCCACGTGCTGGGGCAGTATCCACGAGCTGGGGCAATATCCACGTGCTGGGCAGTATCCACGTGCTGGGGCAGTATCCACGTGCTGGGGCAGTATCCACGTGCTGGGGCAATATCCACGTGCTGGGGCAATATCCACGTGCTGGGTCAATATCCACGTGCTGGGGCAGTATCCACGTGCTGGGGCAATATCCAGGAGCTGGGGCAGTATCCACGAGCTGGGGCAATATCCACGTGCTGGGGCAGTATCCATCCACGTGCTGGGGCAATATCCACGTGCTAGGGCAGTATCCACGAGCTGGGGCAGTATCCACGAGCTGGGGCAATATCCACGTGCTGGGGCAATATCCACGTGCTAGGGCAGTATCCACGAGCTGGGGCAGTATCCACGTGCTGCGGCAATATCCACGTGCTGGGGCAATATCCACGTGCTGGGGCAATATCCACGTGCTGGGGCAGTATCCACGTGCTGGGGCAGTATCTACGTTCTGGGGCAGTATCCACGTTCTGGGGCAGTATCCACGTGCTGGGGCAATATCCACGAGCTGGGGCAATATCCACGTGCTGGGGCAATATCCACGTGCTGGGGCAGTATCCACGTGCTGGGGCAGTATCCACGTGCTGGGGCAATATCCACGAGCTGGGGCAGTATCCACGAGCTGGGGCAGTATACATGAGCAGGGGCAGTATATCCACAATAGACTGCCCTCTGGGCAGGCTTTACAACTAGTTAATGTATAAAACAATATCACTGCATTATACTGTGCGGCAACACCTTTTATGTCATGCTCATAGACAAAACATTTAAAAACATTACTGTTATAGAAAGGCAGCCCTTTTCATGCACTGCACACTACAAGCTGACACTCACTGTATGAAATCTAGAAAGGACAGCCCTTTTCATGCACTGCACGTTGCAAACTTACACTGTATGAAATATAGAAAGGGCAGCCCTTTTCATGCATTGCACGCTGCAAACTGACACACATTGTCATTAGAATTTTTCAGGTGGATCCAAATATAAATGCACTGTTTGTATGACCGGGAAATACTTTATTATTGTGAACGTTTTTAGGAGTTTTGTGCAATGCATGAAAAGGGCTGCCATATTATGTGAGGGTTTTTTTTAAAAGTTCTGTTCCTTTTGAGTAACATGAAAAGTGCTTCTCTACAGTTTAATGCAGCGCTAGTTTTAAACGTCAAACAATGTGCTCCGAAATGCTTTTGAATACAAAATACCTGCAAGTCAAAATCTGCCAAAACAAACCAAATTTTATTCTATTATTCTAATATTATGTGTGATATTAATAAACTTCATATTTCCTGGAACATTTCCCGCCCCCTTTAATAATCAGTTTAGGATCACGTCTGAATGACAGCTCTCCAGCTGAATCTACACAGAGACCAGCATTGCAGTAACTCCTTTTGGCCAGGAGGTGACATCCTCCTGCCACAAAGGTTATTACAGTAAGGAATATACTGGGAATATTCCCAAATGTTTATATATAATTAATCAAAAATGTAAAAATCACTTGGTAGTGAAGGGGGTTAACATGGCTCCTTCCCATGTGCCCCTGCGTGTGACACTGAATGTAGCATTGTAAGTGTTATAAAAAAAGTGTTAAAAAATTAATTAAACTAATCAAATCATTCTTTATAATTCCCACAACAGGAATTCCAAAAACCTCTGCAAGTTCCTTCTCATACAAGGCAGAAGGGGCCAAAATAGTGAAGAACAAAAAGATAGCATTCAATAATTATAAAAAAACTCAGAGTGATGAAGATAGGCAAACCTATAAGATTAGGCAGAAAGAGGCAAAGCAATTTATAAGAGCTTCCAAAGCACACGCAGAAGAGAAAATAGCTCAGTCAGTAAAAAAGGGGGACAAAACATTTTTTAGATACATAAACGAGAAAAGAAAAGTAAAACAAGGATTAGTTAGATTAAAAACAAAGGAATGTATGTATGTAGAAGAGGATAAAAGTCTCGCTGACTGCCTCAATGAATATTTTTGTTCAGTCTTTGTAGAAGAAAAGGAAGGAAAGGGACCTCAGTTAGGAGAGAACACTAAAGAGACATTTACATATGAGTTTACAGAGGAGGAGGTTCTACAGCAGCTGTCTAAAGTAAAGACAAATAAGTCAATGGGGCCTGATGGGACCCACCCATAATTATTAAAAGAGCTCAGTGATGTAATAGCAAAACTGTTAACAGATTTATTTAACCAATCCTTGCTAACGGGAGTCGTCCCAGAAGACTGGAAATTAGCAAATGTTGTGCCCATTTACAAGAAGGGTAGTAGGGAGGAATCGGGGAACTATAGGCCAGTTAGTCTTACATCAGTAGTGGGGAAATTAATGGAAACCATGTTAAAGGAAAGGATTGTTGAACATCTAAAAACACATAGATTACAGGATCAGAAACAACATGGGTTTACCTCAGGGAGATCATGCCAAACTAATCTTATGGATTTTTTTGATTGGGTAACAAAAATAATAGACACAGGTGGTGCAGTAGACATTGCTTATTTAGATTTCAGTAAGGCTTTTGATACTGTTCCGCTTAGAAGCTTATCAATAAATTGCAATCTTTGATCTTGGATTCCAATATTGTTGAATGGATTAGGCAGTGGCTGAGTGACAGGCAACAGAGGGTTGTGGTAAATGGAGTTTATTCGGCGCAAGGTCTTGTTACCAGTGGGGTACCTCAGGGGTCAGTACTTGGACCCATTCTCTTTAATATTTTTATTAGTGATATTGCAGAAGGTATTAATGGAAAAGTATGTCTTTTTGCTGATGACACAACGATTTGCAACAGGGTTGACGTTCCTGGAGGCATCAGCCAAATGACAAATGATTTAGGTAAACTAAAAAAATGGTCGGAGTTGTGGCAATTGAGTTTTAATGTGGATAAGTGCAAGATAATGCACCTGGGACGTAAAAACCCAAGGGCTGAATATAGAATATTTGATACATCTGAGGAAAGGGATTTAGGGGTTATTATTTCAGAGGATCTAAGGGTAAGTAGTCAATGTAATAGAGCAGCAGGAAATGCTGGCAGAATGCTTGGTTGTGTAGGGAGAGCCTGTATTAGCAGTAGGAAAAGGGAAGTGCTCATGCCACTGTACAGAGCACTGGTGAGACCTCACTTGGAGTACTGTGTGCAGTACTGGAGACCGTATCTCCAGAAGGATATAGACATCTTAGAGAGAGTTCAGAGAAGGGCTACTAAAATGGTGTACGGCTTGAAGGAGAAAAGTTACCAGGAAAGGCTTAATGATCTTAACATGTACAGCTTGGAAAAAAGACGAGACAGAGGAGATATGATAGAAACATTTAAATACGTAAAAGAAATCCACAAGGTAGAGGAAGGGAGTATATTTAAAAGGAAACAAAGTAGCAAAACAAGAGGACATAGTCTTAGATTAGAGGGGCAAAGGTTTAAAAGTAACATCAGGAAGCATTATTTTACTGAGAGGGTGGTGGATACATGGAACAGTCTTCCAGTAGAAGTGGTAGAGGCCAAAACAGTAATTGAATTTAAGCAAGCATGGGATAGGCATAAGGCTATCCTAAACAAAAGATAAATCCAGGTAAAGTATCCATGTAATTGGGCGACTAGATGGGCCGAAAGGTTCTTATCTGCCGACAGTTTTCTATGTTTCTATGACGCTGCGCATGCTATAGCAAAGACGTTAAAATCAACTACACACAATGTGCAGCTTTCATCATGTCTGACTAGTCTTTGTTCAGACAGATCTTTTTATTAGAATTCAAACAACTTATAGCCAGTCAGTATGCAGATATATTTCCACGTCAGAGTTTGACCAACACAGTCAGCACACAGGCACTTATTATTACCATATATGGTTCAGAGACGTTTATCTATATTCTGGCATACAAGATTTTCACGGGCTTTTCTTCTACACTTCATAAAGAGAGCTTACAAAGGAAGTCTGGTTCTCATCAACTTTCCATAGTCCACATACTCTTTAAAGAAAAGCCTATGTACAGATATTATTTGAAAGCTTGAAAGGGGGTATATTGCCTAAGATGTGTATTTGAAATCTCAATATTTAAATATTTTTAATTTTTTGTATGATATATATATATATCTGTCAATTATCTTTCAGTAAGCGCTGACAAGCAGCAGAGAGAGAACAACTAACGACTCCAGGGACCAGTAATCACATCTCACACAGCTTACTAGGGGAAAGATGCTTTAAGAAATTCACTGCAGAAGACATGTGGGGAACGTCAAGGGGATTCCTGCACTATATGTAGAGGACGCTCCCCACATGTCATCTGCTGCAGGGGGCTTTCCTTCTGGGGTCCTGCGGTGGTCTGACTAGTCAGATCCTGCTTTTAAACACCCTCCCGGCGCACTGACATCATCGTGGTGGGCACTATGATGTCAGTTTCAGGTCCCCCCTGGTAAAGGGCGCCTGAAAGGAAGGAGGGGTCCTTTGGATCCCAAGCGGGAGGAGATATTAGTAAAAGAGAGGCAGCGCTGGAAAGGTCACACTGCCTCTCTTTAACCCCTGAGGTGCCGGTCCAAGATCTTAGATGTCAGCCAAGCCTCTGGGCCTCTCCCCACCCACTGACTGAGAATTAACCCTTAGCTGCCAAGGGGTTTCCCTCTGGAAACACTATAGAGGAGATAGGGTGGTCCTTCGGAACGTCTGTTCTCCTCGACCATTTTTTGTATTTTCGTGTCACTTTGCTCGTTTTTTGTATCGACTTTTCATGATTTCAGAAATTTTCGTTTTTTCGGAACGTCTGTTCTCCTCGACCATTTTTCGTATTTTCGTGTCACTTTCCTCGTTTTTTGTATCGACTTTTCGTGATTTCGGAAATTTTTGTTTTTTCGGACCGTCTGTTCTCCTCGACCATTTTTCGTATTTTCGTGTCACTTTGCTCGTTTTTTGTATCGACTTTTCGTGATTTCGGAAATTTTCGTTTTTTCGGAACGTCTATCTAACTATTCGTTTTGATGTAAACTACTATGGTTTACTTTTTTATACTTTATATATTTTTTTATAATAAATTTTTGGTTTGTTTTTCGGATCCGATAATTCATTCTGTCGATACGATAATTCTGGCGATTCTATCGTGTTTTTTTTAATTAAATAAAGATCCTTTTTTTCTTATGAATATACATTTCACAACTTTATTTAATCACATTAAAAAAATGGTATGAAAGCCAAGGAACAAAAAAAAATGAACAAAACGATTTAAAAAACGCTAAACTGACCCGAATGGTCTGACTTTAAAAATAAAAACCAGAACAAAAAGGTTTTAAAACGGAAAAATAGTTGATCAAAATGATCTGAAACGAATAAAAAAAAAAAAAATGATTTAAAACAGACAAAAATAAATAAACCCTTTCGCTGCTGAGGCATTTCACGGCTTCCCTTCACGCCTGTGTGCGGCACTGCGGTCTGCTGCTGAGCTAATTTTTAACAGTTTTGCTCCTCTTGTTTAAACGCGTTTTTTGAAGCCTTCTTTTATAATATGACCCAGACATGTTATATATCGTTCTTTCCGGCAGACTCAGCAGATGATTCATAATATATCATTATCATATGTATGCGTCATGTCCTGTCTGTATATTATAACAAAAAATGCAATAAAATTAGAATTTTCAATGTTTGTTTTACAAGGTGTAAAGTGTTTTTTTAACATGAGAGTGTTTGCGGTTATATTTTATGAGTTGCGTTTGTTAAAAAAAATTGAAAAGGGGACTTGTTATATTTTTTTTGGGTGAAAATTACACTATTTTTAACAAACGCACCCCATATAAAAATCCTTAGTGCAGCATCACTGTTCACATTATAATTGAAATGGCAACAATATTGCTGCATTAACAAAACAAAACACAGGTTTATTTTTTTTTATTTTTTTTTTATATTTTAATTTTTGATAATTTTTAACATTGTCATGTTTGGTATTGTTGAAAAGGCCATGCTCTGGTCGATCCAAAGATACCAAACATTAACCAACCGATAGCTGCCACGGATCGGGAGATAGGGGGTTCCAATGAACCCGCTATCTCCACCATTGGTCGCAGTTAGGGGTTAATTCCAGAACTGATGTCATTGTGATGAGGTCTTGGGACTGTCGGCAGCTGCCGTTCCCCCACACTGTTGTCTTCCTGCAAAGACGTGACCACGTTGGCGGGCAGCGTCTTAGCGGCAGCGGTGGGAGAGAGAGAGCTCATAGCTGGGAGGAGGTGTTGCGTGAAGCTGCAAACAGGGACAAATAAACTAGACCTGAGCCGCACTAAGGATCTTTGGGTTGTGTCGGAGAAGACTTCACGCAGTGCTGCCATCAATATTTTTTGATAAATTCTTGGTTATACAATGAATGTGACTGTGGACAAAAATCCGTGTTGTTGTGACATCGCCTAAGCTTAACAAAACCATGCCACGTCGGTAATCAAATCTCAAGGCAGTACAACAAGGTTGTGTTAGTGTGTGACATTTTTTGGCCAGGCAGGAAGTGTAGAATGTGCACAGTCACATTCATGGCCACAAATATGTTGACAAATTTATGACAAAGGGTCCATAGAAATGTCAATAAATTTATGTACATATAATTTTAACAGTGTGGAAACCAAGCAATACATATTAACTTATTAAGTAAGGAAAAGCAACGCACACAAACAGGAAAATATAGAAAAAATAGAAAATTTATTTACAACATGGGGAAGGGAAGGGAACATGCCAAGGATGGCAAACTGCCCAACAGGGGCACAAACAACACAAACAAACATAGTGTAGTGGAAATAGACTGGAAGATGGCCGCCATTGTAAGCCAGGCGACCATCTTGTGAAGAATATTGGTTCACTTGAGATAATTACTGGCATTTGAGGAGATGTTGGAGCTGGTCCTTATCTTTGATTACAAAGATTATGACTGCCGTAAGGGCCCTTACGGCAGGAAGAATAACACCCGCAAGGATCGTATCCTTGACAAGCTACGCACCACCATCCTGGAGCTGTTCGGGAAGGACCGGACGAAGGACCAGCTCCGAAAACGCTGGTCCAACCTCAAAGCACGCGAGCAGGAACAGCTGAGGCACATCCGCCGCATCATAGCCAAGCGTACGTGTCATGTTATATTGTAAAGCGCTGCGCAAACTGTTGGCGCTATATTAATCCTGTATAATAATAATAATGTGCTTGCATGTGCTAATGTGCACAGAAATACGTTGCTTGATCTAGTCCAACTGGGGCACAAACAAACATAGGGGAGGAGGAGGCTGGTCTCACTGCCGCTCCAGGATGTCAGCGGCATTGCTTATATGCTCCCGCAATTCCTGGATGGCGTCGATGGTCGTAACAGCCAGGCGTAGCTCGCCGATAACCTCCCGATTTATTATCCTGACACTGGAGGATGTGTCCGGTCTGGCTTCTCCTTCTATATATCCAATAAATGAAAGAAGGAAAATACAGTAAGTAAAGCAGGTTTCTATTTTTGACTGAAAGTCTTGAAAAAATATAACAGTAGTATATACCAGTGCTGGCGGCCTCCTGAGGCTCTGACTCCTCCTCCGACTCCTCCTCCTCCTCCACCACCACCGTCAGCATCTCATCCGGTGCTATATCTAAGAAATTAAAGAAATAAAAAATACAGTAAACAACAAAACTGATTTATTTTTGAACAAAAGTCGATGCAAAATACAACAGTAAAAAAAAAAAAACCTGGACTCGCGGCCTCCTGCTGCGGCTCCGGCTCCCTCTCTCCATCGCGCTCCTCCTCCTGCTCCTCTTGTGCTATACATAAAAAAATTAAATGAAAATACAGTAAACAAAAAATGTTTCTGTTTTTGACCAAAAGTCGTTGCAAAATAAAACAGTATATACCAGCGCTGGTGGTCGCCCGTGGCTCCTCCTCCTCCACTGGGGCACTGGTGCCCGCCGGGGCAGATGCTGCCTTCTTCCTGTCTTCTGCCAAATCCAAAAAATAACACGTAAATAATGCAGACTGGAAAAAATGGTATATCTATACAATATATTGCCGAAAGTATTGAGACACCCCTCCACTACCCCACTACCAGCTTGACCCACCACTACTCCCATCTCATAGTTCTAAAGTCACAAAATAATTATTTATTTCCCTGCACATAGACATATATTACCGTTCAATTATATATTTTTTTCAGAAGTAAACATTACGTTTATTCAATAAAAACTATTATTTGTGTTGGAGTCGCACAATGCGTTTTGTACGCACACTTTTAGTTATTTTATAGAAGGCCTCAGCCTCAGTTTCACTTTCAGTTTCTGCGAATAAAAAAAAGATATTGCAGAAACAACAGAAATCCGCCATTTTGTTTTGAAATTTGCATCTAAAGCGTTCTATAATGACACTGCTGCAGCAAACTGAATTGCTGCGCTGCAACAATTCAGCAGCTGCTGAGGATGTATTGAATGCAGCTCTGTTTGGATGAACTTTCAAAAGAACTACATGTCCCATCCTACCACTTAGCAGAGACGCAGAGATTTTTATTCATGCGCAGATGGGAGCCAATATTGGGCAAGCTGCGGGTCATCTCGTATGCATCACTCAATCACAACAACCCCCCCTCCCCAGCACACTACAGTACACACAGTGCCAAAAGAAATCCAGCATTGTAACTTCATCTACATACATCAAATGTCACAATTTTCACGAATCCGTAAAATCACAAAAAAGAAGAGCTATGGCAAAAATGCATGTATGACGAGTTGTGAAAACGCAAAGCTATACACAATCACATTGCATGAAAAAAGGACTAGATAAATCAACGTATTTCTGTGCACATTAGCACATGCAAGCACATTATTATTATTATACAGGATTTATATAGCGCCAACAGTTTGCGCAGCGCTTTACAAAATAACATGACACTTACGTTTGGCTATGATACGCCGCATGCGCCTCAGCTGCTCCTCCTCGCGTACCTTGAGGTCGGACCAGCGTTTTCAGAGCTGGTCCTTCGTCCGGTCCTTCCCGAACAGCTCCAGGATAGTGGTGCGAACCTTAATCGAGGATACGGTCCTTTCTTGCGTTATTCTTTCTGCCGTAAGGGCCCTTACGGCAGTCGTAATCTCGTCTGTCAAAGATCCAGACCAGCTCCAACATCTCGTCAAATGCCATGTTGCTGGCCCGCTTCTTCCTGGGTGGTGGTGTTTCATGGGTGCAAGACGATGAGGAGGTGTCTGAATGGCACTCGTCTCTTGCATGTCACGGTTCCCAGATCCCACCACGTAGTACTTAATGCCCAACACTCCACAGAGCCCAGAAGCTACCAACAGAGTAGCCGTGAAAGATCTCTAACTGTCTGGTCCTTAGAATTGGCCAGGTAAACTAGCTAGACAGAAAGGGTTAACAACACGGGGAGTAGTCAGCCGAGCCAGAATCAGGAATACAGAGTTCAGAATGGTCAAATGGAATAGCCGGGTCGAAATCAGAGCAGTGGCGTAGTACAAGAAAATGGTCTAGGGCAACAGAAGGCAGAATAGTCAGAAACAAGCAGAGGTCAATAACGGGTTAATTCAATATAGCAGTCAGGTACAAGGAGCTCAGGTATGGATAACCATGATCTGGCAACTGCTGAGAATACACTGAGGGTTTTTAAAGTCCTTCACCAGACCACGCCCCCCACTCAAGCCACGCCTCATGCAACCACCTCCCTGCCTGTCTCCATTTAAACCGGGCATTGGTCAGCGAGCAGCATCAGACATGCTGCCCTCAAGCACACAGGTAGGGCTGGAAGCTCCCAACGTTACAGTACCACCCTCTCCACGGGAGTCCACTGGACGACCAACAGGACGAGCGGCAGGACGACCACCAGGGCAATCGGGGTGTGAGGCTTGGAACGCCCTGACCAACCTAGAGGCAGACATGTCGGAAGCTGGAATCCAGGACCGGTCTTCCGGACCATAACCCACCCAATCGACCAAGTACTGCAGAGCGCCCCTGTACAGCCTAGAATCCAAAACCCTCCTAACCTCATACTCAGATTCACCATCAACCTGAATAGTTGGAGGAGGAGGAACGACCCGCGTGTACCTGTTACACAACAAAGGCTTCAGTAGGGAGGTGTGGAAGACGTTGTGCATGCGAAGATGTTTAGGAAGGGCAAGAGCATAAACCACAGGATTAATGCGGCGAATGATCTTATATGGACCTATAAACCGAGGTGCCATTTTCATAGAAGGCACCCGCAACTTCACGTTCCTAGTGGACAACCAAACTCTATCCCCCACGTTATAGGAGGGAGCTTGTAACCTATGCCTGTCAGCCTTGCGTTTCTGGACAGCAACATTGCGCTCCATATTTTCTCGAATCTGTCTCCAAATCTCTTGCAGTTGAGTGAGATGGTCATCGAGAGCCGGGATGGCCTGTTCAGTAAACTGAAGCGGCAGAGCCGGAGGGAAAAAACCATAGATGGCAGAAAAAGGAGAGTGGCCAGTGGTCTCGTTAACGGCGTTATTACGTGCATACTCAGCCCAGGGCAACAACTCCGACCAATTGTCTTGTTGTTGTGTGGTAAAGCAACATATGTACTGCTCGAGACCCTGATTTGCCCTCTCTGCTGCCCCATTAGTTTGTGGATGGTATGCTGAAGAGAAGGCCAATCGCACCCCCATCTCCGCACAGAAAACCCTCCAGAAACGAGAGACGAACTGGGCTCCTCTGTCAGAGACTATTTCAGACGGAACCCCATGTATTCGTACAATCTCTCTAGCAAAGACAACTGCCAGTTCTTTGGCTGTAGGAAGCTTAGGTAGAGGGACAAAATGAGCCATTTTGGAGAAGCGGTCTACAACTGTCAGAACCACAGTATGACCCTTGGACTTCGGCAAGTCCACAATAAAATCCATAGATAGATGAGACCAAGGCCTCTTAGGCGTGGGTAAAGGCTGCAATAGACCGACAGGCAAGGATTTACTGGTTTTGCTTCTGGCACAGACTTGACAAGCCAAAACAAACAGACGTACGTCCTGTCGCATGGTGGGCCACCAGAACTGTCTGGAGATACTGGTAAGAATCTTAGTAATACCAGGATGACCTGCTGGTTTAGAATCATGAAACATTATGAGTAATTCTTGTCTTTCCTTTTCAGGTACAAACAACATATCTGGAGGCTTGTCAGGTGGAGCCCCCACTTGAACTGCCTGGAGGCGTTCCAGGAAAGGCGAGGAAACAGACCAGACAGTGGAAGCCACAATACGTTCAGGAGGAACTATAGGATTGTGGTCTTGTGTATTAGATTCATACGGGTCATATTGACGCGATAAGGCATCAGCCTTTACATTGCGGTCACCTGGTCTGTAAGTCAATACAAAATTAAACCGAGACAGTAGCAATGACCACCTGGCCTGTCTCGCGTTCAAACGTTTAGCATCCCCGATGTACGTAAGGTTCTTATGATCAGTAATTATCAATAAAGGGTCAGGAGTACCTTCCAACAAATGTCTCCACTCTGATAAGGCAGACACAATAGCAAGCAATTCTCTGTTACCGATATCATAATTGCGTTCTGCTGGTGCTAATTTTCTTGAAAAGAACCCACAAGGATGTAGAGGTTTTCCTGGAGACTCTCTTTCAGACAGGACAGCCCCAATGCCTATCTCGGAAGCATCAACCTCAAGAACAAACGGAATCCTGGGATCAGGATGCCGTAACACGGGAGCGGAAGTGAAAGCCTGTTTGAGGGCTTCGAATGCTTGTTTGGATTGAGAAGACCAGATCTGGTTCTTCAGACCTTTACGTGTCATATTAATGATAGGAGAGGCTACAGAGGAATAATTCTTGATAAATCTCCTATAATAGTTAGAAAACCCCAGAAACCTCTGTATGGCTTTGAGACCTTGAGGAAGAGGCCATTCTGAGATGGCCGTGAGTTTAGAAGGATCCATCTCAAAACCCTCTGGAGTGATAATGTACCCAAGGAATTTCACAGTAGTAATGTTGAATAAACACTTCTCTAGTTTGCAATAAAGACCATTGTCCAGTAATTTTGCTAATACCTGTCTGACATGTGCATGGTGGGTTTTCAGATCGGGAGAGTAAATCAATATATCGTCTAGGTATACTATAACAAAGGTTTGTAAGAAATCTCTGAGCACATCATTAATAAAATCCTGGAATACCGCTGGAGCATTACAAAGACCGAAAGGCATGACCAAGTATTCATAATGCCCACTCCTGGTGTTAAATGCGGTTTTCCACTCATGCCCCTCTTTTATGCGTATCAGGTTGTAAGCTCCTCTTAAATCACTGACACAACCATCAATCACTCTCACCTTACAGTCCTCTCTCCTGTTTCCAACCCCAAACCCTCCCAGATTGTGAGTTCCTACGGGAATAGGGCCCTCATCTCCTCCTGTACTGTTTGTCAAATGTTGTTCAATGTATTGTAACCCTGTCTATACTGTGCTTATTGTACAGCGCTGCGGAATATGCTGGCGCTTTATAAATAAAGAATAATAATAATTAAATAAAGTTTTGTGTATACTGCTGACCCCTTAACCTGTCGAACAGTTCCGATATGAGAGGGATAGGGAACACGTTCTTAATGGTGATCTTGTTAAGCCCCCTATAATCAATACACGGGCGTAAATCTCCCTCTTTTTTCGACACAAAAAAGAATCCAGCCCCTGCTGGAGAAGAGGAACGTCAGATAAAACCTCTCTCCAAATTCTCTTTTATGTACTCTTCCATAATTTGGTTCTCCTTTATGGAAAGAGGATATACTTTGCCTCGAGGAGGCATGGTACCAGGATGAATATCTATGGCACAATCATATGGTCTATGTGGAGGCAGTTTCTCTGCCTCTCTTTTATCAAATACAGCCCTGAGGTCGGCATACTGGTCAGGAACCTCTGTAGACAATGGGGGAGCTGTAGGTGTGTTCAGGGCACCGACATGCTGAATGGGTATTAAACAAGTCCCAAAACAAGTAGGACTCCAAGACAGTATCTCTCCCTTAGCCCAATCAATAACAGGATTATGTTCCACCAACCAAGGGAAACCAAGTACAACAGGATTGGAAGGTGAATGGATAACTTGAAATATGATTTCTTCTTTATGCAAGAGACCAGTGGTAAGAACCACTGTAACCGTATCGTGAGTAATCCTAGGGCAGGATAACGGCCTACCGTCTATGGCTTCGACGGCTAAGGGTGTCTCTCTTACACCCAGAGGGAGAGAAATGGAAGAAGCGTAGTTAACATCGATAAAGTTGCCAGCAGCCCCAGAATCCACAAAAGCGGTGTTATGTGTGGTCTTGGTCTCCCAAGCCAAGGATACTGGTAACATAAGTTTAGTGTCTTTGACAGGAGACATGCACGTCACACCCAAGGCCTGTCTCCTCAGCTGCCTTAGGTGCGGTAGTTTTCCGGCTTATCATGCATTTTAGGACGAGTAGGACATTGAAACCGTACATGTCCCCCCAAACCACAATACAGGCACAATCCCTCACGAAAACGCCTTATTCTCTCTTCCTCTGTAAGCCTAGTACGGCCTAGTTGCATAGGCTCAGAGGGAGGAGATAACTCTCTTGGTGGTGCCTGAAAGACAGGGGCCAACCTAGGTAACGGTCTCTTGGGTTTCTCTCTTGGAGTCCTTCTGTCCCTTATCTGATTATCCAGATCTATACAATCAATGAGTTCACACAATACCTCAGGTAGTTTACGTGGAGCCAATTCATGCATCAATGACTCTGATAACCCCTCCATAAAAGCCAGAATCAGGGTCTCATTTGTCCAGTTCACATCAGAGATCAAGGTTTTAAATTCTATGGCATAATCAGAAACAGTCCTGTTCCCTTGACGACGTATGCGGAACAAGGATTTGCCGGCTACCGTGGCCTTTCTGGTAGGGTTAAATGTACGTTGTAACTCGGCTATGAATTCTTTATAATCCCGTATGATAGGCTTCTCTGCCTCCCATAACGGAGTCGCCCATGTCAATGCTCTGCCAGACAGATGATTAATAATGAACCCCACTTTGGCTATGTCAGAGAAAAACATCTGTGGATTTTATTTAAAATGAATATCCACATGGACCAAAAATCCCCGGCACTTTGAGGGAGTACCGTCAAACCTCATAGGAGCGGTCATGTGTACCTGGGATGTCTGAACGACAGGGGACACAGGTATATCAAGCGGGGGTGCAACCCCAGCTGGTTCCAGGTGAGCAGTACGAGTCAGGATGGTTTGTAAGGCAATAGCAAACTGATCCATCCTATGATCCTGCTCATCCTGTCTGGATACAAAGTTAGCCAACTGCTGTGTTAAGTCTGCGGGATCCATAGTGGCCAGATCGTAATGTCACGGTTCCCAGATCCCACCACGCAGTACTTAACGCCCAACACTCAACAGAGCCCAGAAGCTACCAACAGAGTAGCCGTGAAAGATCTCTGTCTGGTCCTTAGAATTGGCCAGGTAAACTAGCTAGATAGAAAGGGTTAACAACACGGGGAGTAGTCAGTCGAGCCAGAATCAGGAATACAGAGTTCAGAATGGTCAAATGGAATAGCCGGGTCGAAATCAGAGCAGTGGCGTAGTACAAGAAAATGGTCTAGGGCAACAGAAGGCAGAATAGTCAGAAACAAGCAGAGGTCAATAACGGGTTAATTCAATATAGCAGTCAGGTACAAGGAGCTCAGGTATGGATAACCACGATCTGGCAACTGCTGAGAATACACTGAGGGTTTTTAAAGTCCTTCACCAGACCACGCCCCCCACTCAAGCCGCGCCTCATGCAACCACCTCCCTGCCTGTCTCCATTTAAACCGGGCATTGGTCAGCGAGCAGCATCAGACATGCTGCCCTCAAGCACACAGGTAGGGCTGGAAGCTCCCAACGTTACATTGCAGCCATGATGAATAATAAAAACAATATTTTGTCCAAAAAGTTGTCAAAAAACTGGCTCAATAAAGTTACGACATCCGCGCGCGCGCATGCGCGACCCGCGGACGAATCGGATCCGACCAGATTACGAATTTTCGTATCGACAGAATTATCGGATCCTTGGAAACAAAAAAAACAAGTGATACGCATTTACAAATACAAAATTTACAGAATCAGCGATATAACCGATAATCGTTAAATATACGATGTCCAGAATTACCGACCTGGAACCGAAATCATGAATAGAGCGAAAATAAATTTTGATTTGACACATTTCAAGTCCATTCGAAAATTCCGAAAATATTTTGTTTTGGCTCGGAAAACTTTTCGGATCTGCCGTTTTCGGATCTATAAATTTTCGGAAAATCGGCCGCATCCGAAAACACGAATCGGGAAATTTCGTGAAAATTCCGAAATTCCGAAACCCGAAACGCACATCCCTACAAGAGACCCACTTTAAAAAAGACACTGCGCAGGCATTTAAAGATAGAAACTTCCCAGCGGGATACTGCAGTCATTTTTCAGATAGTAAGTCACGGGGCACTGCGATTGTAATATCTAAAGATGTACCGTTTGTCGAAACGGGTATCAGTATAGATCCGGAGGGACGATATCTGTTGCTTAAAGGCACTATTGCCAACTCTATGTATACTTTTGCATCTCTTTACCTGCCCAATAAAGCCCAGCACAGAAGTTTGGCCAAAATTTTACGGGTTCTTTCTGTGTTTCAGGAAGGCATACTGGTGGTGGCAGGTGACTTTAATGTAGCCTTAGACCCTAAAATGGACACCTCTGTTGGCACTTCTTTTCTTTGCAATCTTTCATCGCATATTAGACACACCCTGGATTCTTTTCAATTGGTGAATGTCTGGCGGGCCCTTCACGGCGGCGAAAGAGGATATTCCTTCTACTCACCGGTCCATACAATCTATTCTAGAATAGATTATATCTTCATGCCACAACAACACATTCAATTAGTCCGCTCCACAGACTTACACACGAGTACGTGGTCAGATCATTCTCCCCTCTCGGTCCATATAACAGACCCCCTCAGTGTACCACGCGAGCCAACGTGGAGACTTAACCATGCTCTGTTAGCGGACCCTGTAATTCTGGAAGAAACAAAATTGTTACTAACTATTTTCAGGAAAATTTGACACAAACACCTATTCCCACTGTGTGGGAGGCGCATAAGGCAGTGCGAAGAGGATTTCTTATTAGCAAAGGCACGGCGGCAAAAAAAACTGCGCAAAGCCCGAATGGCGGATTTGTTTGAAGAGATTCGTTTATTAGAAGCTCAACACGCAGAAACAGGTGATTCTCAACATTTTCAATCTCTGTTGAAGGCTCGCTCAAATCTCACTGCACAACTTTTTCAGCAGATCTGAAATTTCTATTAAAAACAAATTCATTTTTCGCACTCATTGAAAACAAACCCGGAAAGCTTTTGGCACAAATCTTAAAATCCAGACGTGCCAAAGTGTATATATCCCTTGCAGCAAATTATCGACAGGCCACGTCGCTGTTAAGCCGGACCTGATCTCTGAAGAACTTCGTTCTTCTTTCGCTTCATTGTACTCCATCCAATCCTCCCTCCTTTAGATCACTCTGCCATTGATGTTTATCTACGCCGTACAGGGCCGGACTGGGGATAAAAACCAGCCCTGGAAACTATTTCATACCAGCCCCATAGCATTATTATACCAGCCCAACGTCATTATTATGTTATTCATAAAAGGGAAAACCATGCATTTTAAAACACATTTGAAGAGTATTATATATAGATAAGACAGATGTGAAAGCACATAGGGACAAGAACAATCCACTTATCGCTATGGTGATATATTACAAGTGTAGCGCAGCTTTAAAGACTGTTCTGGTGCATTGAATTACAGCAGGAATTTTATGCAGATTGATTAGAGGAAAAGACAAAAATATTAAGATTGTGATTAGAAGATCAGAGGGTCAGACAGGAAAAAAAAAATCTACGCATTGAACAATACTGGTGAGAAAGGATAATTAATCGTTTAGGGAGAGCGCAGCCGCGCAGGTCAATAAAAAATGTAGTTAAAGTAAATTACAAATTGTGTAGGTGGAGGGGATTACTCTGTTCACAATAAAAACATAAATAATATAATAAAACAAATATATGATATAATGTGTACAAGTCATATCATCAATTAAAATACTGGAAATCTTGGAATTTGCCTATTTATGTCATTGTTAAATACAAATTGTGCATTTGCCATCCATAAACCAGAGGGACAGTTGCAGCTTCCATGTTGTGCTCTGGGCTGCATTATTTAAAAACATAAAATATTTAAAATCTATCTCAGGCAAACATCACAATTCCCCATAAAGAGGTATCATCAATATGCAAACACAACGCCAAACATTAGCATTAAACACAAGACTTACATAATTTTCTTGAGGCAATATATAAATGCCAGCAAAAAATACTGCTCAGAATTGATAATATACCATGAGTTGCATACATGTGTGCAGTAAGGAAACTGAAACTCTGTACTGCATTAAGAAAGGGAATTATTTGATTTTCATGCACCCATTGAGGTATTATGGGCTAGCCATTATTTCATCCCAGCAAAGTATCCCTGTGCTTACTTTAAGACCAGTGAACCCATGGATATCACAGATCATGTGGACTACAGCACCTATCATGCAGTTTCATGACATAGGACCTTTGTTCTTGGAATTACAGGTAAAAAAGCTCACAAAGTGTCACGTGTGTTTTATATACAGTCTTGAACACTGATCATTGTGTTCTGTGTAGTGAAATTGTACACCCAGTTGTCTTTCACTGTTACACATCTCACAATGACACTGTACTGTAGCTGCAGGGAATCATCAGCAAACAGGTATCCATAGTTTCCAATGAGAGAAAAAAAAGAACATGATTTGTATTTCTGCATTCATTTAACCTCTCAGCTGTAAAAGTTTTTGCATTTCACTCATGCAACAAATGGGTTAATTCCATTAACTCTTTACTTTTCTATTAGTATGCAAGGCTGCACATGCCTAGATCCTTTAAATATAATTACCAGACGCTGGGGATGGGAACAGAAAAAACTTAACAATGCATAATTCTCTATGCTTGGACACATCTATTGAATTTGTATTTAATTAACATTTACATCTTCACATTATACCCCTCTTAATCCGGTTACATGTTTTCCCTTCATTCTCTGTTCCAAAAAATAATCCACATGGGGGCAACAATTACAGGAGAAGAAGCAGCGATGTGACATCTCATATTCTACACTAGTGTCCTAACAAACAAAATATGTCACTCCTTTACACAAATCTCAAACGTGTCTTAACACAGGAGACAGAGGCAAAAAGCTCCAACCGTGTTCCCAGATGAGCTGGTAAGGATGCTGAGACTCCCTCGTCGGGAAAACGGGAACCCCCGGGGACAGAGAGGTCGCTCAGGTGAGGTCACTCTCACTCAGAGGCGCTCAGAAGAGTTGGCTGATCGGTGGCAGCACCTGAGCAAGATGCTGGCCTGGCTGACGCTGGGCGGCCTCCCTGATCCTTCTCTAATGACTCTGTCTTCAACGCGGCGCCTGCGCACTATGTCACTCAGCGCGGCGCCTGCGCACTGTGACAGCGTAGGGAGGGCGGCGCCAATGCAGCGTGCGTTCGTCCCATTCCCAGCATGGTGTTCGCTGGGTGGGATGCACGCTGCAGCGGCTGTCAGCCCGGCGGCCCCTCTTCCCTCACGACCGGAGTCACTCACCAGCGCCCGAAGCCGTCAGCAGGCACTGACAAGCGGGCAGCGGCAGCCAGTCTGCTGGCCACTGCTGGCCGGCGGTCGCACTTGCAGGCCGCTGCTGACCGGCCGGCGGCCGCTAGTCACTAGTACCAGCCCGCGGTTTCTCGAGTGATGCTGCGGGCGGCACAATTATGGCAGCAGCCTACCGGGATACCTCCCGGTATCCCGGTAGGCCAGTCCGGCCCTGACGCCGTACCATCCACCACACGCTGTCTGAGGGAGAGGCGTCAGATCTGTGTTCGCCAATTCTTAGCGAGCAGCTAGCTCTAGCTCTCAAGCAGAGTAAGACGTATAAATGCCCGGGGCCGGATGGACTTCCCACAGACTACTATAAATTGTTGCAATCTGAACTCCTTACGCACATGCTGAATACTTTTAATTCCTTACTTAAGGACAACAATTTTCACTTTTCTGCTCTAGCGGCCACAATTACGCTAATTCCTAAACCGGGTAAGGATTTGCTCTTAAGCTCGAGCTATAGACCAATATCGCTCCTTAATTCGGACATTAAGCTCTTAGCACGAATCTTAGCCACAAGAGTACAGAAATTTCTGCCAACTCTGGTGAACCCAGATCAGGTGGGGTTTATACAAGGACGAGAGGCCCGAGACGCTACTACTAGGGTCCTCAATGCAGTAGCCAAGGCTACTAAAGATCATACACCTCTCTTATTGCTTTCCACGGACGCAGAGAAGGCCTTTGATAGGGTATTATGGCCCTATCTTGATCGAGTGTTACGTGGTTTTGGTTTGGGAGAGGGATATAGGAAATGGATTTCGACACTTTATTCGGCTCCTACAGCCAGAGTTCGAGTTAACGGAGCACTGACTCCCAGCTTTCCGATTCAGAATGGAACACTACAGGGATGTCCCTTATCACCCCTTCTTTTTGCCTTGGCTCTTGAACCCCTTTTAATATCAGTACGAGCCAATGTGTTGATACCGGGCCTCCAGGGATACGCCTTCAGACATGAGATTTCAGCGTATGCAGACGACCTGATGTTTTTTCTAATGGAGCCGGAGCTCTAGTTGCCAGCAGTTGTCTTGGAACTTCAACAATACGGAGCAATTGCGGGTTTGGCCGTAAACGTCTAAGTCCGAAATATTGAATGTCTCTGCCTCCACAACGACTGCTAAGACACTACGTAATCGATTTGGATTCAGGTGGTGTGTAGGTAAATTGAAATACCTAGGGGTCTGGATCTGTGCGGATATTTCTCGCATACCCACCTTGAACCACGACATACTCTTAGGACCTAGGTTCACTTCAAAGTGACTTGGACAAATAGTCTACGCGACACCTTTCCTGGTTTGGGAGGATAGGAGTATTAAAGATGAATGTGCTGCCCAGAGTCTTATACTTACTCCAAACTCTACCCATAACTGTGCCTCGAGGATTTTTGACTAAAATCCACAAAATCTTTCTTGCATTTGTAGCGCTGTGTTAAAGATCTTGCTGTGGCATTACCTATTTTTGGCCACAAGATGGAGACAGTCGCGATTAGAGACACTGGATATTGGAACTACATTTCCCGGCATGCTTTGCAAGGAGACAGGAAGTGGGTGGGGACTGGACGCTTACATCCGCCACCTCGTGGAGAACGCGCCAGAGCGCGCCAGGGAACGAGAGAAAGCAGACGTACATGAAGAGATCGCGAGAGGGCCTAGGCCAAAGCCCAAGTGAGACCTGTCAGTCCGGATTGGATCACTCCACCTGAGGAGAAGGAGACTTGCCAGAACCCAGGCATTGCTGCAGACCGGAGGAATCGAACGGAGAGCAGGCGGTGAGCTGGACAAGCTGCATGAAGTCAGACAACGGATCCGGCCGCTAGTATCCCCAGTCAAAATCTGGTGGAGAGACGTCCTGGGTCAGCGGAACCTAAAGCAATCGTCGGATGGGTGAGAGGCCTCCAAGGCTGTGTTGTGATTAAAGGTCAAGCTGCTGTTTTCTCTTTAAAGTCCACAGGGCCCCAACTGACTAGTCGAAGACTTTTCTTTTGTAAACTCACTGGCCAGTTGAACAGTACCCGGGTACCACACACATACATATACACCTTTTATATTTCGGGACTTAACCTGTGCAGGACTCAGTCTGTTACGAACCGGAACAGGGGTTAAAGATAAAGATACGTTCCGAAGATATATTTTTCTCTTTTCCGCTGCGCGTTTACCGCAATACGAAGGGATTGTATGTTTTGGGTTTCGCTACGTGTCCCCTTTTTCTGAACCATCGGGAAATTGCATTTCTTTTATGTTCGGTTGCGAATATTTTATTTTCCGAAATACGAAGCCTCGTGTTTCGTTTCTTTTCCGCTACGCGTTTTACCGTGATACGAAAGTACTGTAATAATATCTGTGAATACCGTGTCTCAACATCTGCTCATTATTTTAGTAAACTATTTAAATGATAAAAACTCACAACTGTGTTGGAGTATATTTATTCCCTAGTGCGGGGAGACTGACCCGTGGTTCATTTTCAGCGGCTCCTCCGGGAGTGAGCGCTACACATTCATATGGGTTAAACAATACCCACGTATGAAATACTCAGTAATGTGCCTCCCGACTGCACAAGGTGGACTGGCTCTGCCGGACATACGACTTTATTATTATGCTACGCACCTCACTAGGCTCATAGATTGGATGGCGGTCCCAACAGTGAAACGATGGCTTGACTTGGAGAGCGCTCTCATTGGCTCACCTACATGGGTTTTACCATGGTTACTGATTGATCACCTACCCAAGGGGTATACACTGATCCCAACAGTTGGATGTACACTTCGGCTCTGGCATAAACTACAAATTTCACACTCCCTTTCTTCTGCCCCTGCGCCACTGATGCCTATTACATCTAACCCAGCACTCCCGGGGGGAGTATTGTCCTCCCTGCGGGCACGTTTCACATCGCAACCAAGATTGATGGCTTTACATGTGATATCAGACGGACAGTTTAGAGACGTCCCAATTCCGGAAGGTTATGGAACACCCTCTATCTTGGAACAATTTAACTTTACGCAAAATACGGCACTTTCTTCTCTCCTTACCCAACGACACTCTCATGTCGCGACCCCTCCGACCATTTGAGAAATTTTATCACTTACCACTGGCGTTGCATCGTAGCCTCTCCACGCTGTACCGACTATTGGAGTCAAGGGATGAAGACCTCCCAGAATATGTTCATCGTTGGGATATGTACCTCTGAAAACAGACCCTTGACTCCCAGTGGCGTAAGACATTTGCACTTATCCATCATGGCTCACCGATCACTAAATTGAGGGAAACATCCTTTAAGCTCACGGCACTTTGGTATTCCACGCCGGAATGGATAGCCAAATTTCGATCAGACGCGTCCCCTTTATGCTGGAGGTGCACACAAAAAACGGGCTCGTATCTGCACATATGATGGCTTTGTTTTAAGATTGCACCATTTTGGCAAGCGACGCTTGACTTAATCAGGCAAATCACAGACATCACCCTGGATTTTCGGCCAGAATGCTTTTTGCTCAGTCACCTGCTGCTTTCAATTGCAGCTCTGAAGAAATCTATCATTTTACGCATTCTATTGGCGGCTAGAGCACCGATTCCATTGTACTGGAGAATTTCCTCAGTGCCACCAAGGAAGAGTTGGTAGCCAAGGTAGAGCTGATCCACTCACAAGAGACTTCTCAACTGCCACCTGAGAGATTTGCGGAAACACACCCAGTCAATTGGTTCTATTGGGACAGATTTGTTTCATCAAATGACATGCGCACTTGGCTGAATCCACAATTACTGCCTGTAACTGATAACTAACTCACCACGGATCCCCTAAGTGCGCCAATTACGTACTCCTATTAATAGGGACAACGTGACTGTGATAATATCCCAGAGTGACCATGCATTTAAGACCTCTATACCTTACCCCACCCCCCCCCTTTTATTTGAATCTTTTTCTTCATAAATATCCTTTTTCATTTCTTTCTTTATTTTGTCATATACATCTCTTTCCCTTTTCCCTTGATCTCTTTTATATTCTGATTCTTTACCTTTTATATTTTTCGGAATACACTCACACACTTGTGACCTTCGAATTCCTTACTTTAGCTACGCCTCTAGTATAGCAGCAACTGACCATGCTGTATAAATGTTTGCTGTTGGCAAGGCCGATGGCTGTAACATGATATAATTATGCCCTACCAATTCATTTTAGCTGTGGTGGTCAGCTTCCCGGTGGATTTATTTTGAAGGAACATTCCATGAATATCCATAACTCACATTATATTTGATCAATGGTCATATGTGTCACTGTACTACTAATGCTAAGTTTTGTATTGTGACTATGCATGTACTTCAGATATTTTCTTATACTTTTAATAAACTTTTACTTTGGGGGGGAAAAAACGTGAAAAAAATTAGACGCTGCAGATGATTTTAATGGAAATTCACTTTTTACATTTTATTGCTCTAGCATTCTGACAGGACATGACGTATACATATAATAATGATATATTAGGTACACATGTGCATTTTGTTTAGTTACGAATTGAAATTTGGAAGAAAATCACCATTTTCGTTATATTTTTTTCAAGGGGATAAATAAATGCAGTCAAAGTGACAAGTGTCTAATAATTGTAAACCTCTTATACCTCTCTCACACACCTCTGTAAACCTTGCACACCCCTCTCCCACCTCTGTAAACCTTGCACACCCCTCTCCCACCTCTGTAAACCCCTCACACCCATCTCCCACCTCTGTAAACCCCTCACACCCATCTCCCACCTCTGTAAACCCCTCACACCCATCTCCCACCTCTGTAAACCCCTCACACCCATCTCCCACCTCTGTAAACCTCTCTCACCCTGCATTATTGTTCCTTCCACAGATGAGCTTTCGTGCAGCCCGGCCTGTGCTGGTGATGAAGTATGTGTGAGGAGAGGTGTCTTTGCTGTCTGTGAATGTGACCTGGGCACATACATTGGTGCGAGTAAGTATTCTGTCATGTTGCACACGGCTTCAGGGCGTCTTATCCACCCGGCAACCGAGCGAGCGGAAAAGGGTGCGTTTTAACACCAGTTAATGGAATTCTGTGTTTAATGACCTTCCTTTTTTTCTCTTAATCGGGTAGATCCTGCTGACGCCTCTGCACAATTATATTTATTTATTTTTTCCCTCTTTTAGTCATTTTTCTCCTTTTCCCCCTTCGCCCTGCGCTGCTTCTCCTCATCCCAACCCCATAACTCCCTGAAGCTTTTCTGCGCAGTTTGTGCTCCTATACAACTTGTGTAGTGTAGGAGCCACACATTGTGCAGTGCTGCGGGACTCACACGCTTCACATACACAGGTTTCATAGCGTTTGCGCAGAGCGATGGATCGGAGCTGCACGCGCATGCACAGATCTGATTCATCGCTGCCTCTCTGAGAACGCTCTCTACAGCGATTGGTCTCACAGGGCAACGTCACCCGCTCTGTGTGTAACATCACTAGCGACCGGCAGCCAGGAAATTCAAAATCCTGGCTGCTAGTGACACTGGGTGTGGGGAGGAAACTCCTCCAGAACGGGGGACCTGAGGGGGGGGGCACTCCTGACCCCTTTTATATATATCTTTAAACTGATTTGCCCAAGCAACACTTTTTTTTTTCTCCCTGAAATGTTGTCCAAAAATGACATCATAAACCTGCTGTCTGCTTTTCCGTGTTTCATTATAAGTATAGGAGCTTAAGAATCAACACTTTCCTAACAGACATACGAGCTTCCACGATGGCGCTGAAGGGAACCCCACCCCCACAATTCAGCTGATTTTATTAAAAATAAAAGGTTTAAAACCCCGGGGGGCCCAAACCCCTCTGCCGACACACCGGGCAGTGAAATAACAGAGCGAGCTGCACTCTGAGATATGGGGCGGCTCACCAGGTTTAAGCTTTCGAGCCTCCACTGCATGAAAAACCCTTTGCAGCAAACCTTTTGTGACTTTGCGAGGAAACGCCCCAGATACCCCCATCCCTGGATCTGCGAGTGCAGGGACCTTCAATCCACATTGCGTGCATTCCCACACCCTATGCAAGTTAGTAAAAAAAATACATCTAATAATAAAGCTGTGTGTGACGTGCGTCAATTTGGACTCTGAGTACATGGGCCTCGATGTATTTGGGAGAAACATAGAAAGATGTGGGCAGATAAGAACCTTTCGGCCCATCTAGTCGCCCAATTACATGGATACTTTACCTGGATTTATCTTTTGTTTAGGATAGCCTTATGCCTATCCCATGCTTGCTTAAATTCAATTACTGTTTTGGCCTCTACCACTTCTACTGGAAGACTGTTCCATGTATCCACCACCCTCTCAGTAAAATAATGCTTCCTGATGTTACTTTTAAACCTTTGCCCCTCTAATCTAAGACTATGTCCTCTTGTTTTGCTACTTTGTTTCCTTTTAAATATACTCCCTTCCTCTACCTTGTGGATTCCCTTTACGTATTTAAATGTTTCTATCATATCTCCTCTGTCTCGTCTTTTTTCCAAGCTGTACATGTTAAGATCATTAAGCCTTTCCTGGTAACTTTTCTCCTTCAAGCCGTACACCATTTTAGTAGCCCTTCTCTGAACTCTCTCTAAGATGTCTATATCCTTCTGGAGATACGGTCTCCAGTACTGCACACAGTACTCCAAGTGAGGTCTCACCAGTGCTCTGTACAGTGGCATGAGCACTTCCCTTTTCCTACTGCTAATACCTCTCCCTACACAACCAAGCATTCTGCCAGCATTTCCAAGCATTCTGCCAGCATTTCCTGCTGCTCTATTACATTGACTACTTACCCTTAGATCCTCTGAAATAATGACCCCTAAATCCCTTTCCTCAGATGTTGAGGTTAGGACTGTATCAAATATTCTATATTCAGCGCTTGGGTTTTTACGTCCCAGGTGCATTATCTTGCACTTATCCACATTAAAACTCAATTGCCACAGCTCCCACCATTTTTTTAGTTTACCTAAATCATTTGTCATTTGGCTGATCCCTCCAGGAACGTCAACCCTGTTGCAAATCTTTGTGTCATCAGCAAAAAGACATACTTTTCCATTAATACCTTCTGCAATATCACTAATAAAAATATAAATAGAATGGGTCCAAGTACTGACCCCTGAGGTACCCCACTGGTAACAAGACCTTGCGCCGAATAAACTCCATTTACCACAACCCTCTGTTGCCTGTCACTCAGCCACTGCCTAATCCATTCAACAATATTGGAATCCAAGCTCAAAGATTGCAATTTATTGATAAGCCTTCTATGCGGAACAGTATCAAAAGCCTTACTGAAATCTAAATAAGCAATGTCTACTGCACCACCTGTGTCTATTATTTTTGTTACCCAATCAAAAAAATCAATAAGATTAGTTTGGCATGATCTCCGAGGTAAACCCATGTTGTTTCTGATCCTGTAATCTATGTGTTTTTAGATGTTCAACAATCCTTTCCTTTAACATGGTTTCCATTAATTTACCCACTACTGACGTAAGACTAACTGGCCTATAGTTCCCCGATTCCTCCATACTACCCTTCTTGTGAATGGGCACAACATTTGCTAATTTCCAGTCTTCTGGGACAACTCCTGTTAGCAAGGATTGGTTAAATAAATCTGTTAACGGTTTTGCTATTACATCACTGAGCTCTTTTAATAATTTAGGGTGGATCCCATCAGGCCCCATTGACTTATTTGTCTTTACTTTAGACAGCTGCTGTAGAACCTCCTCCTCTGTAAACTGATATGTAATTTTCTTGTTAGTGTTTCCTCCTAACTGAGGTCCCTTTCCTTCCTTTTCTTCTGCAAAGACTGAACAAAAATATTCATTGAGGCAGTCAGCGAGACTTTTATCCTCTTCTACATACCTTCCTTCCTTTGTTTTTAATCTAACTAATCCTTGTTTTACTTTTCTTTTCTCGTTTATGTATCTAAAAAATGTTTTGTCCCCCTTTTTTACTGACTGAGCTATTTTCTCTTCTGCGTGTGCTTTGGAAGCTCTTATAAATTGCTTTGCCTCTTTCTGCCTAATCTTATAGGTTTGCCTATCTTCTTCACTCTGAGTTGTTTTATAATTATTGAATGCTGTCTTTTTGTTCTTCACTATTTTGGCCACTTCTGCAGAGTACCACAGTGGTTTCTTCCCTTTTTTGTTTTTGCTAACAAGTCGAATGCAATTGCCTGTGGCCTTCAATAATGCTTCTTTTAAATAATCCCATTTCTCCTGGACTCCCTTTAAACTCCTCCAGTCTGATAATGACTCCTTCACACAAAGTCTCATTTTAGAAAAATCTGTTTTTTTAAAGTCTAAAACTTTTGTTTTTGTGTGGTGCGGCTCCATCTCTGTTCTTATATTAAACCATACTGACTGGTGATCAATAGATCCCAAATTTTCACCTACAACAACGTCTGATACTAAACCTCCGTTTGTGAGTATTAAATCCAATATGGCCTCTTTACGGGTTGGCTCCTCAACTACTTGTGTTAGAGATAATCCCAGTAGGGAGTTTAGAATATTTGTACTCCTGGTGCACCCAGCTGTTTTGGTTTTCCAGTTCACATCAGGAAGATTAAAGTCCCCCATGATAATAACTTCCCCCTTCATTGCCATTTTGGCTATTTCCTCAAGCAGCAGATTATCTAGCTCTTCTACTTGTCAAGGGGATCTATAGATCACACGTACACGAGCTACTGTATGATTGCCAAATGTTAGCGTAACCCAAACTGACTCTATGTTCACCTCGCTCACTTTTATTTGGTTCGTTTTTATGTTGTTTTTCACATACAGGGCCACACCTCCTCCTTTCCTACCTTCTCTGTCTTTTCTATATAAAGAGTACCCCGGTATTGTTATGTCCCAGTTATTTTTCTCACTGAACCATGTCTCAGTAACCGCAACTAAATCTACTTTTTCAGCTGCCATCATTGCCTCCAGTTCATTGATTTTATTGACTAAACTGCGAGCATTTATAGACACGACTCTGAGCTTGTAATTTTTTTCCCCGCATGTTGCTTGCACCCGCCGATTTAGTTTTGGGGGACAATCAGGCAGATTGTTTTTTACCCTTTTGTCCCCCCCTCCTAGTTTAAATATTTATTTGCGAAACCTTTGAACTTCTCACTGAGAACATATGTTCCCCTATGAGTAAGATGCAAACCATCTTTTTTATACAGTTCCTTTCGGCTCCAATTAGAGCTATCATGGGACACAAAGCCAAATCCTTGCTCTCGACACCATTCCCGAAGCCACAGATTAAATTCCCTATTGCGCATCTGCCAATCCTGAATGTTATGCACAGGCAAAACTTCAGAGAATGACACAGTGGACGCAATCTTCTGTATTTCACCTCCAAGAACACAAAAATCCTCCTTAATCTCAGAAACCTCATTGCTAGCCAAGTCATTTGTCCCTAGATGGACTAGAACATCCACTTCCCCTTGCTGCTTTGCTTGTTTGACAATATTGAGAATACGTCTCTTGTCTCTACGAGCAGTAGCCCCAGGAAGACATCTCACCAAACCACTACTCTCCAGCTCAACACCTCTTATGATAGAATCACCCAGCAACAATTGCCTTCTATCATGTCCCACCTTTTCCTTATTGTTCTTGGTTGCAGTCCTGCATACCTTAGGCATAGGGGATGGTGGTTCCTCAACTATGGTGTCTGAGCCTACTTCCGTCTCACCACTACACTCTGAAAGTGACTCAAAAGAATTAAGAAGAGCCACAGACTGTGGGACATGCCTTATATCCACAACTCTAAGTCTACCAGATCCTACAGTAGTCCATCTGCCACTCCTAGGAGGCCTCTGTGGCAGTGGCTTTGTAACAGTCATAGCCATAGTCTGAGTTTGTGTAACAGAGAATTTACAAATCTCAGACTTCAAACAGGCAATTTCCTGCTGCAATAAAGAGAGCTGCCTACATATCAGGCACACTCCAAACCTCCAAAAATTGGATCTAAAAACAAATGCATGACAGCTCTTACACTGGACCAAGCCTGCCATCATAAAAGAATGGATTTAAACCAACAAATCTTACCTTTTTGTAGGTTTTCTACCTCCTGTCTAACCTCAGACTACCTCCAGAGTATCTCCAGAAGATCTCTAAGTGCTCACTTTGAAGACTTCACTTAGAAGGCTTCACAAGCTCAATTAGACCAAGCTAATATTCCACAAGCTTTATATAACACCTAAGAACACCTCCCCCAGCAAGGTGTGGACAAGTTTAACAAACTTTGCAAATAGCACGCAATTGATTCCAATTGTATGCTAATCAGTAAGAGGAATGAGTCACCAGCCTAACCTAATTTACACACCAGACCTAACTTAAAACCTTAAGATGAATAGAAAAGATCTGTTTGAAACAAAAATCAAAATCACTCACCAGAATATCTCTAAGTGCTCACTTTGAAGACTTCACTTAGAAGGCTTCACAAGCTCGGGAGGTGCAGACTTCATGTTCTATATTATTTCCTTGCCCTCTCCTATGTTGAAGTTGCCGTGTGCCTGTAGGAGAGTGCAGGGTGTTTGTGTCGTCTGTTATTTTCGTTATTGTCTGTATCTGATTACTGTGTGGGTCACTGCAGCCTTTCCCATCTCCCCTTATCTGGAATGTGTTTGCATCTGTTAAACATTTGTTGGTCTGTCTTGTCTGGCAAACCCTGCCCCATTATCTGATGCTGCAAAATCTGAGTCCTGTTTACCATCACAATCGTCCATTGTTCTGTCTTGATGGAACGTGGACCAGAGTTTATCCCATTTATCTGACCCTGGTCTAATTGTGTCCCAGACGCTGAGAAGCAGGGGCGGGATTAATGGTAATGAAGTGCTGTAAAACGCCAGGGTATCGTTTTCCATTGGCTGCCACACTCTGCCTGGGACTGTTTAGATTTGGCTCTGATGATTCAATAAAGGTGTTTGTTAACGGTCTGTTCTAAACCTCCAGATCTGAGTGCTGCCTCATTTCTGGGGATGCTGTCACCGCTCTTTGCGTGTACCCATCCTTAAGCTTTGGCAAAGGGCTGGAGAAAGGCACAAAAGACTTCTGGTGGGAGTCGGGCAAGGGAGCGGCGTTAACTGATGTGACCCCTTGAGGGTACGGAGATCTGTTACATTGCGCATGCGCGTTACATCTTTAAAGTAAAAATGCAGTGAGTTGCAGTGTTCACATAATGTACGTGTTATGTTACAGATTGCGGCCAGACTAAAGTGCAGGTTTTACTTTACGGAATTGCAAGTTATGTACTGACTGCACATTGTTTATTCATAATTTTTACATTAAAACACAAATTTTACGTTCGTTTTTATATTAAACATTTTATATAAAATATGCACATTATCATGTTTTATATTGTTTAATAATCTATTTTTGCATAAAAAAAAATCCAAAATCTGTACAGTAAAACCTGAACTTCCAATATCACCAACGTAAACCCTATTGTACAGTAAACCCTAAACCCTCATGTTCTGTATTGGAAAAACTCGTACTGGTGGTCTGTCCGCAACACAAACTGTGCTTAAAGTGAAACCACGTGTTGTACAGTCAGTGAGTAACTCCTAATACCATCATGTAAAAACACACACTTTAAAAGTATCGCAACTGATATAAAACCTCATGACTGCCTAAACGCCCGCCATAACAAACCATAACATAACGCCATTTTAACTGCCAAGCCCCCCACACCATATCCCCAGGAAATACGACATGACACTCTATAATGTGGAAAAGGCTTGGCCACAGCTTTATTGAAAAAAGAACATTTTAAATCACATATAACCACCTGACCAGCGTTAAGCATTTTTTATTAGATGATCATAAATACCAGCTGCCGGCTGCAGGGGACCAATCCCAGCAGGCAGTTAAATAAAGTCCCAGAGTTCGGCTCCTGCAAAGATATTCTGAGCAGAAACCCCCTCTCCAAAGCTCCCTTCACGGAGTTCCACCATCCTTCCTTGCTGGCCAGGGGCTTCCAAACCGCCACCGCAGCCTGAAGCTTTAGTTAGCATCGAGGCTGCGACCCCCCCCGCAGACAGCGCTTCCTCTACCGCGGACTGCAGGCCTACGTTAAATATATCAAAGGCCCACCTCGTTGAGGTGAACCCCATCATTCCTCATGAGAACCCTATTGTCCCCTTCCAACTCACGATGACGGACAACTACCCCACCCAAGCGCCGAACATAGCGTGAAATGGTGTGATTCACACGCCGCCGAATCCTTTCCAAAGCCCCACCATTCCCACCCAAACGCCAAACAGGGCGTGGGATAATATCCGACCAGATCAACATGATGTCTGGGAACAGTGAAAGACAACGCGCAAGATCCAGCCTGATCCTGGAAATAAGGTCAATCGTGCGCACCACACCGATGTCGTTCCCACCCACGTGGAGGACCAGCACAATCGGACCCGTGACCATCCGGTGCAGGGCTGTACACTCTGAATAAAGATGAACCCAGCGAAGCCCGCGGACGCCACGCCACCTCAACCTTGCCTGATCATATGGAAAACCTGAATTCCGACCGTAGGTCCTGGCTTCAGCCCTCCTGCATGCCCAGTAAATGAAGGAATGACCAAGCAGCCACACCAAGCGCGGAGGAGAACCTGAAAAAACAATCAATAGGGATGAGACAATTCACAAAATATGAGGACGAACATATAAACAAAATCGTGAGGAGTCCCATCGACCCACCCACCGCAACTGCTCATCATCCAGACCCAACCCATGAGCGACAGTAGCAGCGCCAATTCTAAAAGAGTGAGCCGAAAAACACGCAGCAGGCAAACCTAACCGCTCCAAACAAGTCCTGAAGACATGGGTAAACTGAAATCTAGTTAAGGGCACGCCAGCAGCATGCACTAAAAAGGAACCCGAACGCAAAGGGTGAACACTCAAATATGCAATGGCATGCGCAACCGGACAATGCAGTCCCGCAATCCGCTTCAACACAATCTCTTTACCCCTACCCATGGTGTCCGTCTTCGATTTTCGGACCCAGATCCGCAATAACTCAGGAGTAACACTAAGATCAGCGCACAATAGAGAAGCCGAAACCTTAGCGCTAGCAGCCACCAACTCACCAACCCGAAAGGCCCCATAAAATGCAAAAAGAAAGGCAACACGAAATAACAGACATTCATAATCCGAGTAACACACTGCCTGCAAAACATCCACCAAGTCCTGAAGTAGGGACAGAGAGACCGGTCGACGTGTATCAGGAAGCGTACGCTTTTTCCAGCCCCTAACAATCCTGCGCACTAAAAATACCTTACCTACATCTTCCCAACCAAAACAACGAAACAGAAAAGACAGGGCCGCCAAATTCCGCTCGACGGTAGAACCCGAAACCCCTGCTGAATGCAGGTGATCTAAGTAAGCAAGAGAAGTGCGTAACCGACCCTCCGGTGAATGATAACCATACTCACGGCACGCTGTTTCTAACCAAACTCGCCAAACCTGTGTATGCCTTCCACGTAGCCGCCACTACAGAATCTTTAACTAGAGTCAAGAGGTGTCTGAAACGAGGCTCCACAAGAACGCTGGACACGATTCCCCGTACTCCTTCGCATGTGGCGCTAGGCGCCGAAAGCGGTCCAGCTGTTGACGAGACAAGGCATCGGCAATGTCATTAGCTGCACCGGGAATGTGCATGGCTGAAAACAAAATATTAGATTCCAAACAGTGAAGCACGAGATGCCTCAGTAAAGCCAAAACCTGAACGGAACTAGAGGACTGGCGCGTAACCGCATGTACAACGCTCATGTTATCTGTATGAAAAACAACCCGTCTGTGCGCCAAAGCAGGACCCCACAACTCCACAGCCACAATGATTGGAAAAAGCTCCAACAAACAAAGATTGCGAGTAAAACCCAAGTCACACCAGTGTGAAGGCCATGTTCCAGCACACCAATTCCATTGGAAAAAGGCACCAAATCCAATAGATCCGGAGACATCAGTATACAAATCCAAATCCGAGTTGGAAGATTCCGCAGCCGGCCAACACGAAGCACCATTATAGGAGTCGAAAAAGGACAACCGCACCCGCAAGTCAGCCTTCAATTGGTTTGCGATTCGAATATAATGTGTGGGAGCTCGTACACCATGGGTAGACAAGGAAAGACGCCGACAAAATGCACGACCCATTGGCATGACTCTACACGCAAAATTAAGATGACCCAATAAAGACTGCATAACCTTCAATTGCACCGTCGCAGCACACAGCAACCTCTGCAGGAGAAAAACGCAAAGAGTCAAGTTTTTGCGCAGGCAAACGAAAGCGCATATTATCTGCATCTATCTCAATACCCAGAAAGGAGAGCACCGATGTAGGGCCCTCCGTCTTGTCATCTGCCACAGGAACCCCAAATTCCAGCATCACCACCTGAAAGGTACGCAAAACATCCGCACAAACGTGAGATCCAGCCGGACCAACAAACAAGAAATCATCTAAATAATGAAGTAGTGACAACGAGCCAGACTGAGAAGAAACAACCCATTCCAAGAACGAGGCAAACTGCTCAAAAAACTTCCATGAGATGGCACATCCCATGGGCAAACATTGATCGTAAAAGAAAACCCCCCCCCCACAAGGAACACCCTAACAAATGAAAACAGTCAGAATGGATCGGCAATAAGCGAAAAGCTGCTTCAATGTCAGATTTTGCCATCAAAGCCCCTCTTCCTGCTGCCCGAACCAAGACCAACGCCTTGTCAAATGAAGTGTACTGCACCCTGCAATCCGCATCAGGGATCCCATTATTCACCAACGTACCCTGAGGGTACGACAAGTGATGAATAAGCCAAAAAGCACCATCCACCTTTTTGGGCACCAACCCTAAAGGCGAAACCCTCAAATTTGGAAAAGGGGGTTCAACAAACGGCCCAGCCATACGCCCGGTTTCAACTTCCTTCAACAGTTTATCCCAAACAAGCTGTTCCCTGGAAACAACAGACCTCAGATTATCAGCAAAACAAGTGTCACGTACCCCCGTTCCGGCGGCGCCTGGCAGCAGCGTCCTCGCTGCTCGCTGGCCAGGCACCGAGTAAATAGAGCCGGTCGCTTCCGCACACGTGGGACGCCGGGAGGCGGGGCCTCGCGTGATGACGCGGACCCGTCGGGTTTAAAACCCAGCTTCTCCACTATGCCAGTGCCCTGACGTGGTAGTTACTTCCCGCAGAGCTCTTGTGCGTTTCTGGCTAAGAATTATTCTGTGTATCGACCCCTGGCATTGGCAAAACGACTATTCTGTGTATCGACCCCTGGCATTGGCAAAACGACTATTCTGTGTATCGACCCCTGGCATTGGCAAAACGACTATTCTGTGTATTTGACCCCTGGCTTTGGCGAACGAACCATTCCGTGTATTGACCCCTGGCATTCGCAAGCGACCATTCTGTGTCTCGACCCCTGGCATTTGTATCACTCCTCTATTCTGGTGCGGAGGTCAGTCTGTGTGGCACCCTAGGCACATCAGACCACCCCTTGTATTTTGTATGTGCTCTGTACTACCATCCTAGCAATCTGTCTAGACGTGCCGACCACTCTAAGGATCGGAAGGGTAGAGAGTGTCCTGTCTCAAGGGACTACTAGTCAGAGAGTAGAGGGATTCGTGACGTCTCTTTTTGTATGTGCTCTGTACTGCCATCCTAGTAGTCTGTCTAGACGTGCCGACCACTCTAAGGATCGGAAGGTTAGAGAGAGACCTGCGTATAGGGACCAACACTATAGTAATCAGGGGGATCCGTGACAACAAGGGAACGAGGAAGGAATAAACGGGATCTTAAAACCAACAGTGAAACCATCCCACAAAAACTCAGCGTCTTGCAGCTTCGGATACCAAACGAGCCACTCCAGCATCCTTGCTGCCCTCACCGGAGTCCGACCTGCGACCGGCACCTGGCTGAAATCTTGGTGAAGCAAATCCTTGCTTACGAAAACAGCGCGGCGCTGGATGCGCCCCACCACAATGCGAACATTCATGACGGAAACGGCACGCTGCAGCCCAGCGGCAATGACCTTCATTAAAAAGCCAGCAAACCCCCTTTTTAGCAGATACTGAAACAGGACCTGCAAACTGGGACTCCTTAGCCGGGACAGCAGGCCGACTCGGTGTCATAAGCAACAACCATAAGCTACCATCTTGCACGTCAAAACGTAAATCTGCCCGGGAAGCCATCTTTTGCCTGAAACGCTGATCATAATTGAACCAGCACTGGCCGCCGAATAACTTGTAAGCCCCCCAAATTAAATCCAAATAGGCAAATATCTGAGTGGCATATTCAGGGTGCCGCTCACATAGCACACTGACATAAACCAGAAAACCCTGCAACCAATTACCATAAGTGAGCGGCAACGGCTTCTTCTCATTGTCCTTAAAAGCATTATTAAGTTTACGCTGTTTATCCACCGAGTCTCTATCTGGCGACACCAGGGTTAACACATCAATATATTCCCTCTTCCAAATATGCTCCTTAATCTCAGCCGCAACGGTGCAGGAAAGGGGCGACAACTCGCAAAGCGGAGCAGGATTAAATGCAAGCAGCTGCACGACAGATAGCGGGGCAACGGCTACTGGAGCAGAAATCTGCACTCCTGGGGGAACCATAGATTGCAGCGGCAACGGTAAAGACACAGAAGCTGGAGCAACCAAAGGTGCAGACGGGGCAGAATAAGTGGACAGCAAAGGAAGAGATTGAACCACAGATGTGTGAGCCAGCGGAGGAGCTGAAAGCGGAGCATACAAAGGCAGAGAAGTGACAGGTGGAACAGGGTGCGCGCCTTGTACCGCCGAAACCGCCAGGGAGCCAGAAGAGAGCAGCTGCGACACCGGAGCAGACAGCACAGAACCCGTACCGACAGGAGCAGAATGGTAAGAGAGCAGCGGAGAGGCAGAAACAGTGGAGGAAACAGACCGTGGTAAAGGTAACTGAGACACCGGCAGCAGGGACGCCACAGGAGTGACAGAAGAAGGCACAGAAAGCGGGACAGAATCTGATGGTACAACACCAGCCCCTCTGGAAGACCAAGGGTTAACCAGTGCCCTGAGAAAAGCATCCACATTCCCCTCAATAGAAGAGGCAGAGCCCTGCAGGCTCCCAGTCCCAGCCACATTCAGCCCAGCACCAGACACATGAGGCAATCCATCACCCCCCACAATCCCAGCAACAGGAGCAGCACGTGCAGATCGCTTACCCAGCGTCACGGTTGATCGCATTCTGCCCAGTGCGTCTGCTTCATCCTCCGATTCAGAGACACAAGAAGCATCTGCCCAGCGTGTGGATGGAGGCTCTGACTGAGCTTGGTGCGGTGTCCTGGAATGACCTCCTCTCTGCAGGGGCTCCTCTCTCCATCCAGCGTTGACAGCACGTGCAGCGTTCTCACCACGTGCAGCGTTCACCATGTGCAGCGTTCTCACGTCTCCGATCCCTGATGCTCACACGCCTGGGTGGGGGCACGACCTCGGCGTCTGGCTGGGACCTGGGTGATCAGCTGATTCTCCAGCAGCAGGCCTCCGAGAACGGCCCCTGGTGATGACGGGGGAAGGAGAAGGGGGAATCCCTGCACGGACCCTGCTTCTGCTCTCAGGCCGACGTCGATCTCTCACCTGACGAACGCCAGCTGTGGCATCCCCCACAGCCGCGGTAACATGCAGACTGGCTTCTGTCCTCTCCGCCGGCACCCTGGAACGCCTCACCGAACTACTACTTGGCCGGGTAGGAGGCCGTGCACGTCTAGCCCTCCTCCCGCTGACAGCATCTTCGGACACACCATCTCCATCAGGAACAGCAGCAGATGGGGGGGCTGCAGACATCTGGGCCAGCACAGGCTGAAGGGAGTCCACACCAAAAAGGTTAGTAAACTCCCTCAGCTGTGCTAGCAAGGCCTCACGCCTCTCCTCACACGGGTCAGCCATAAAGAACGTTGTCTTGATAGATTTCTCCTACAGTGAAATGACCCCCCCTCCCTCTCCTTATATACATTGTAACCTGCAACATTTAAAAATTCCCAACAGCCAATCCTAATCAGACCACGCCTAACATCCCTTAATTTTGGCGGCATTTCTATCAGTCATGGCCCATTTAACCCGTTAATCATGGCCATGGGTTATCTTTCTTTAAAGTTTAATCTGTGAGTCGCACTTTGCTTCAAGGAAAATGACGTAAAGACAGGCACTTCCAGTGGACGACCCTGATGGTTGACAGTATCTGTAGGCAGACGGCCGACTACGGACCCAATGGATGAGCAACCTAAAGTAAAATCTTGTAGTCAGTCCTCGAGTCGTACTTTACGTTATATAAATATATTGGGTTAATAGGGGGTTAGGTCTTTAGTCGGGATTAATTCTATTGGCTGGGATGTAGGGGGTAACATTAACCTGTTGTGGGAGTAGTTGGGCATCTGGGGTCTCCCACCCCTTACAATTAACCACTTAAGGCCCATGAGGTGTTTAGATGAGGAGCGGGTGGGCTGTGCAGTGACCTACCAGCTCTTTGTATTAACACTTTAGCTGCTGCCTTCGGGTTGCTGACAGTTGAGGCAGGATCACAAAGCATCAGAGCCAAGGTGTCACAAGATCCCGTCTTTTGGGGCGGGAGATTCCAGCTGGTAACCCTGAACACCCCATTGTGAGGGTTTTGATCGCGCTGCGCCGTGTGTAGGTCACGTGTGATCCGAGGCCTCTGTGAATCACTGGACACCCCATGTTGATTGCAATATGTGGGGCTTCCCTGCAGCGTCTGGAGGTAGTGCACCCCTCGATTTTCCATACCTAGGATCATGCAGTGCTATAATCCACACAGGAGGGATCCGCTGGATCTGCAGATTCATTACGTCTTCACACTGTTAACATAATAAATTACTGTTATTGAATAATAATGAGGAATGTTCTATTTGCAGCAATCGCAGACATTAAACCCAGTGTGGCTTGTGACGGTGCTACAATGACAATCACTGTCAGTAAATGCCTCCTGACATACCTGGGATATGATTACAGCAGCCTCCACATCGGAGATGATTCTGAATATTGTAGCTTTCACTATAGTGAAATGATCAATGATCAACGCATGGAAAATATTCAACTAAGAGCAGCAGCTGGATTTTGCGGAAATACAGATACGGTAAAAACTGTTTAATGATGCTTTATACTCTGCAGATTGAGGCCCGTCTCAGACGAACGCACTGATCACGTTTGTGTTGCCGCACATTTTAGGCTAGGGTCAGACAAACGCATTTTTTCCATCGTCTGTAAAAAAGTGTGTCTGGACGCATTTTTTTCACGGAATACGCGATAGCGGTCATACGATGCGCATTTTTGTGCGTGATTTTTTACGGATCCAAACCAGGAAACTTTGGGACGTTATGTTGGCTGGATATGAGCAGCGTCTGACGTCTCCTAATCACACACACACGCCGCTATGCGGACGCAGCGCACTCTGTGCGTCAGTACTAGTGGTTCGACATTTTCAAAAAAATGCATTCGTTTGCCGCTTGCGTTGCGCGGCCAAACTTTCGTGCGGCCGTACTGCGTACATTGCCCGTCATTGGCGTCATTTGCTGCTACTATGGCCATGATAAAGTGCAGCTGCACGCGCGTTCACACTGCGTTCGTCCGACCCCAGCCTTAACGTCCGTGGTAGCAGAGAATCATGAGCAATAGAGAACACACGAAGTGCACAGACACACGGCAAACGGACGCAAGTTAGGCAAGAACATACGTGCGGAGTGCATCACGTCTGCCACGTCCACATAGCTTTGTGTGTGAGTGATGGAACGTACTCAGACGTACTGCATTTATACGTCCAGCATTTTTGACGGATAAAATGGTTTTTCACATCATTTATCAATTTGTATCAATTTTCATATTAATATTATTTCCCATAGTTCCCTTTCATGTCCTAAGTCCGTAAAAAAAAAAAAAAAACGGATAATGTGTTGTCTGCGGTAACGTCCGTCAGGATGTCTGTCCATTCTGCACGGACGCACAGTCTGCGCTCGTCTGACCCTAGCCTAAGTTGTACACGCGGAGCCGCACATTATACAAGACACACAAACATGGGCGTCCGCAGGATGGGGCAAGGGGGGGGGGCACTCGCCCACCCCTGGAACCAGGGCTGCCTGTCTCCTCTGCTCAGACAGCTGTGTGTGCAGCCTGCTCGAGTGTTTGTTACTCATAGCAGGCTGCACAGGAGTGCCGGTCAGTGTGGGGGTGGTCTGTGTGGATCTTGTGATGTCACCTCCTCAGTCCGCCTCCAATCCACCACGTGCTCCTACTCACTTTAGACGCTGGGAGAGACTGCCTGGGCTGAGATGCAGGGGCTGCTGCTGCTGTGGCCATTGGAATGCTGGACACAGCAAAAAAAGGTGATTGTCAAATCTTTATTAAGCTTGATGCCCCCTGGTCTGAGGTCTAGTTTGTCTGCCTGGGGAGGAGGAACACCATGACTAGTAGTAATCTGGTGGTGATGAGTTTACAATCTAAGAGGAGAGTGGACCCTGCCCCAGAGCTTACAATCTAAGAGGAGAGGGGAACCTGCCCCAGAGCTTACAATCTAAGAGGGGAGGGGACCCTGCTCCAGAGCTTACAATCTAAGAGGAGAGAGGACCCTGCCCCAGAGCTTACAATCTAAGAGGAGAGGGGACCCTGCCCCAGAGCTTACAATCTAAGAGGAGAGGGGACCCTGCTCCAGAGCTTACAATCTAAGAGGAGAGGGGACCCTGCCCCAGAGTTTACAATCTAAGAGGAGAGGGGACCCTGCCCCAGAGCTTACAATCTAAGAGGAGAGGGGACCCTGCCCCAGAGCTTACAATCTAAGAGTAGAGGGGACCCTGCCCCAGAGCTTACAATCTAAGAGGAGAGGGGACCCTGCTCCAGAGTTTACAATCTAAGAGGAGAGGAGACCCTGCCCCAGAGCTTAAATCTAAGAGGAGAGGGGACCCTGCCCCAGAGCTTACAATCTAAGAGGAGAGGGGACCCTGCTCCAGAGTTTACAATCTAAGAGGAGAGGGGACCCTGCCCCAGAGCTTACAATCTAAGAGGAGAGGGGACCCTGCTCCAGAGTTTACAATCTAAGAGGAGAGGGGACCCTGCCCCAGAGCTTACAATCTAAGAGGAGAGGGGACCCTGCTCCAGAGCTTACAATCTAAGAGGAGAGGGGACCCTGCCCCAGAGCTTACAATCTAAGAGGAGAGGGGACCCTGCCCCAGAGCTTACAATCTAAGAGGAGAGGGGACCCTGCCCCAGAGCTTACAATCTAAGAGGAGAGGGGACCCTGCCCCAGAGCTTACAATCTAAGCAGAGAGGGAGATACCGATTGTATATCTGTATATAGAGGCAGCTCTGTTACTGTGTATACAGAGCTGGCTTTGTGTATACAGAGACAGAGGGAGGGGATATATATATTATATTATATTATATATATTTGAAGGGGGGTCATGGTTTGTGTATACAGAGATGGCCTAGAAAAGGCAACACTCAGATCAGACACTTACACCTTTATTCTTCTATTCGTCTTGCATTATTTCACAGCCTCTGTATTACTACGCTTTATTTTATGACTGTCCCCTTCATGACATTGTCAAAAGGGCAGACTATGGATGCCATTAAAATTTTGCCCCCCCTTGAAAAAATTTCTGCGGACGCCCATGCACACAAATCATTTAATGGATACAGCACAGCACTATCACACTGCAGGCTGAGTTTTTTTTGCTACACAAAAAATGGTTGTACTGAAACTTAAACATGCAAATGGGGCAAAACAAATTAGGAATCTCCTTAAACAATACCAGGGAAATCAAAAGTAAAAATGAGCACGGAAACACACTATACAAATAATAACACCTTCAATAAAGACAAAAGCACAAAATCACAGTATATCGAGTTCATGAATTTGAATAAAGGGTCCATATGTTTATCAAAATGATCACAAATGAGTAAAGAATAAAACTCGTGCACAGATCCATAATGATAGAAAATTCTCGTTGCCATAAACCAAAAGAGAACACGATCGCATCAATATAAAGTGCACACTCAATCATCCACTAACCTGCACCAGCAATATAAAGTGCACACTCAATCCATCCACTAACCTGCACAATTGTAGTGCTAGCAGGTACGAAGGAACAACTGTAAACAATATAATCCCAATATAATCTATACAATTCCACAAACAAACCAAATAACAAAGCACAATAGAATAGCATCATAAGGAACCAGGGGAACCTGTAATAAAAACAGGCTAGCAGACAGCAGATGTCACAACGTTTCGGACTGACTTTTTTTTAATCTTATTTAACCCTTTCACTACCAGGTGCTTTATAATGTGTGCTGTATTATCCTAAGATTTACTTGAACTGTGACGATAACGATTACTGTATATATAAGCTAAAACTGAAAAACTGTACTATCAGACAGAGGCTCCCACGGCAACGGAGTGTTTTGAATGATCACTGTAGCCACAAACCCAAAACCATGCTGCTCCCCAAAACATCACAAACACCCCAAAACAATGCTGCCCCAACACCATCACATAAACACCCCAAAACTATGCTGCTCCCCAATAGGCATGGGCGTTCGGTTCGATTCGAACATTGCCCGTTCGGGAAACTCCGAACATTTCCGCTTGTTCGTCGCGTGTTCGCCCACAATGCACTTTTCCACTGGCCTGAAGCTTGTAATTGGCTACAGCCTTGCACCTGACCACAGGTCAAGTGCAAGACTATGCCAATCAGGGCTCAGAGTCCTGATTGGGCATATTTTGCCCAATCATGGGCTCACAGAGCTAAGTCCCGCAGCACACTATATAAGGGTTCCCGCAGCCCCAGCACATGTTTGTTGCAGGAGTGAATCAGAGAGGAGAGGAGATTTTGTTGCATATCAGGCTGTATCACTGACTTATTCCAGAGTTCTGGAAATTGGAATCTGTGTTGGCACTGCCAGCTATCAGGGACAGGCTGTATCACTGACTTATACAGATTTTCAAGAATAATGCTATACCTTGAATCTAATTCTAGATACCATACAATAACACCGATTAATCAGACTTCATCTGTTTATCTATTCAGAGTAGAATCTGGGTGTTAGCTATCAAGGTGTATCACTGACGTATAGCATTGTTCTGGAAAATCTGTATATCTTTAATCTAATTCTAGATACCATACAATAACACAGTTTAATCAGAGTTCTGCATATCTCCAATTTTTATAACAGTTGAATCAGAGTTCTGTATATCTTTAATCTATATATCACTCACCATGTCAGAAAGAACAAAAAGGACAGGCAGACGCTCCCAGACACAGATAAGAGGGCAAGCAGCACCTGTGTTGGAAGGCTGCGCTCCTGGTCGGCGTGGACGTGATGCATCCTCTGCAGGGGCATGCTTGTCCTTGTTTCTAACTGGTGCTGGCCGTCTTAAGCAGCAGCAACATACAGAGGATTTGCAGGATTGGCTAACCAGGCCATCCTCATCCTCCGAGTCCTCTGTCAGCCAGGCTTGTATTGGTTTACAGTCCACCTCAGCTGCCAAAGCATCTAATGCAGCCTCCATGTCCACAGCTACTCCTGCAGTAGCCTCACCACCATACATGGAGGAGTCAGCTGAATTGTTTGACTACAATGACGGTGACATGCTGCTTGAGGGTGCGCAGCAAGTACAGTGCTCTGATTCAATCTCTGAGGTTGAGGGAAGGGAGTAAAATAAGCCTAGAGGAAGAGTGTGCCAGTGACACACAAATAACTGGCACTCATGTTCCCCCAGCAGCTGCAGCATACTGCCAAGTGAGCTCCAGTGACGAGGAGATAGGGGGTGATGATGATTACTCCACCTGGGTGCCTGATCGAACAGAGGAGTCAAGTGAGGAGGAGGATGAGGCACATCAAACACGAGGCACAACGTACTCTATGAGCAGCCATAGCCAGTCCAAGGCATCAGATGTCAGAGCTGCTCAGGTACAGAGCGCTGTTGTCTCGCGGCACACATCCAGGATCTCTGCTGTCTGAGTTCTTCACAACGTGTGCAGCAGACTGCAGCATTATTTGTGTCAGGTGGCGTGTGCGGTTCGGGTGTGAGCCCAGCAGGCGGCGACACAGAGGGGAGGCGAGACAGGATAGCAAGCAAATAATATAGGTTTAATGAACACAAATGGAACTTGGCAGCAGGCACTGGAATAAACAGATGATGCCCCTTCTGGACAGCACAGGTAAAAGTCTAATAGCATAGGATGGTGAGCAATGTAGTCCCAGACTGCAGACAGGGTCCACAAAGAATGAGTCTGGACGGCTGGCAATGGTACCTTGATTGAAGGTCAGGGAAGGTGGTGAAAGCAGTATGAGCCACCGGTAGATATCCAGACACAGGATAATGAGCTACGTAGTAGAGAGAACCCACTTGTGCAGCAACCAGGAAGTTTTGGCCAAGGTCTGAGCGGAGATAGAAGCAGGATACACTTGTAGGCACAGGGTACACTTGTAGGCACAGGGTACACTTGTAGGCACAGGGTACACTTGTAGGCACAGGGTACACTTGTGCACCAACCGAAGGTCTTGACCAAGGATCTTGGATACAGAGCAGGTGGAGATTGCAGGAAGTTCCAGGCAATGAAGGAGGGTGTACGGTTATGTATCCAGGAACAGCAGGGCAGAGTAATGGCAGGAATCAGGATAAAGACTGGAACTGAGATGATGGATACTGGAGACACTTGAAACACTGGAAGGCACTGGAGACACTGGTTCAGCTTGCAGGTATGCACACGGCCAAGTGACTTCAGTCAGGAACCTTAATGCAGAACCAACCTTGCTGGGTCTCTCTGCTATTTATGGAGGCTTAATAGCAGATGGGTTTCAGCTGTAACTCCCAGGCTGGACAGGAAAACCCAGGCTGGATCTCCAGGAACCTGGACAAGGTGCTGAGCCTGGGCAAAACCTGGAAATGAAATCCAAGAAAGAGATCCAGGGCAAAGTTCTTAGAGCCAGGCTGTGCATTACAGGTACATAAGCAGTCTTTCAAAGGTAGGGCATGACAATTTGTAAGCTATGTCGGAAGAGGATCGAGCAAGGGAAAGACATCGGACACTTGGGTACCACGTGCTTGAGGCGACATATGACCACCAGGGCCGGTGCAAGCATTTTTGTCTACTCAGGCGAAGGTGCGTTTTGGTGCCCCCCCCCATCCCTACCATGCCATGTCAATCAGCATTGAGATGCATAATAATCTCTAAAACATACCAAGAAAATAAGTTGTCATTTGCGCTCACCCCCAGGCATGTACTGGCCATAGGGACTACAGGGAGATTCCCGGTGGGCCGATGGCTCTGTGGGCCAGTGTGAATGCTGGTTCACCGCGTGGCTAGCGCTGCCCTTAATGGGTGAGGTGAGAACTTCCACACTGCAAAACAGACGCAGTCTCATATTGCGGCCACCGTGCCGGTGAGACCCTCTGCGCATCCGCCTCACCTTAAGGCATGGTGCACACTTGACCTCAGTGCCACTGCGGTGCTTTACCCAATCGCTCTGCAGCAACTCCAGTATCTGTAGAGCGATTGGTTGAGCGATCCAGTTGGATTATATACTATATTTGTGCGTATTTGCATAATTAAATTGGGCCGGTCTGGATGACATCCAGGGCTGATTTTCTGTCCCAGTCCAGCCCTGCTCACCCCTGTAGCTCCATGTTAAACAAAACACAGAGGTTTTGGTTTATTTGAATGGTCATTAAAGTGTAAGCTCTTCTGCCGCATCACGACACCTCTGGGTCAGGCTAGTCCTTCCTAATGAAACCAAAAGCTGCTTTCTAAGCAACCACATGTCCTCATGCGGCTTCTCAGCCATGAGAGAAACTGGTGGGTTTTATTTATACCCTCACCAGGAGCAATTCAGGTTTATAAGATACGTCTACCTTATTGATGTACTTATACACACTGCAAATTACAGAGCTCACTTCAATAAACCTTCCAGTAATGTGCAGTGTGTAAAAGCGTATCACAGAGCTCCACAGTAATAAAACTCACGCTCATACACACCGCACATTACTGTATCACAGAGCTCCACAGCAATAAAACTCATAGTAATGTGCAGTGTGTAAAAGCGTATCACAGAGCTCCACAGTAATAAAACTCACAGTAATGTGCGGTGTGTATGAGCGTATCACAGAGCTCCACAGCAATAAAACTCATAGTAATGTGCAGTGTGTAAAAGCGTATCACAGAGCTCCACAGTAATAAAACTCACAGTAATGTGCGTGTGTATGAGCGTATCACAGAATCCACAGCAATAAAACTCACAGTAATGTGCAGTGTGAATGAGTGTATAACAGAATCCACAGCAATAAAAAAAGGTAATGTACCAATATCAGTTTATTCAAACCCCCTGCATATCATTTTACACCCCCAGTACATGATTTTACACCCACCAGCATAGCAATTTACACCCCCAATAAATCAGTTTACAGCCCACCAGACCCAGTATATCAATTTACAGCCCCCCCCCAGTATATTATTTACGGCCCCCAGACCCAGTATATCAATTTACAGCCCCCAGACCCAGTATATCAATTTATAGCCCCCCCCAGTATATCTATTTACGGCCCCCAGACCCAGTATATCAATTTACAGCCCCCAGACCCAGTATTTCAATTTACAGCCCCCCAGTATATCTATTTACGCCCCCAGACCCAGTATATCAATTTACAGCCCCCAGACCCAGTATATCAATTTATAGCCCCCCCCCAGTATATCTATTTACGGCCCCCAGACCCAGTATATCAATTTACAGCCCCCACAGTAAATCTATTTACAGCCCCCCCAGTAAATCTATTTACAGCCCCCCAGTAAATCTATTTACAGCCCCCAGACCCAGTATATCAATTTACAGCCCCCAGACCCAGTATTTCAATTTACAGCCCCCCAGTATATCTATTTACAGCCCCCAGACCCAGTATATCTTATTAACAGCCCCAGACCCAGTATTTCAATTTACAGCCCCCCAGTATATCTATTTACAGCCCCCAGACCCAGTATTTCAATTTACAGCCCCCCCCGTATATCTATTTACAGCCCCCAGACCCAGTATATCCATTTACAGCCCCCAGACCCAGTATAGCAATTTACAGCCCCCCCAGTATATCTATTTACAGCCCCCAGACCCAGTATATCCATTTACAGCCCCCCCAGTATATCTATTTACAGCCCCAGACCCAGTATTTCAATTGACAGCCCCCCAGTATATCTATTTACAGCCCCCAGACCCAGTATATCCATTTACAGCCCCCAGACCCAGTATATCCATTTACAGCCCCCAGACCCAGTATAGCAATTTACAGCCCCCAGTATATCTATTTACAGCCCCAGACCCAGTATATCCATTTACAGCCCCCAGACCCAGTATATCAATTTACAGCCCCCAGACCCAGTATAGCAATTTACAGCCCCCCAGTATATCTATTTACAGCCCCCAGACCCAGTATATCAATTTACAGCCCCCCCAGTATATCTGTTTACAGCCCCCAGACCCAGTATATCCATTTACAGCCCCCAGACCCAGTATATCCATTTACAGCCCCCAGACCCAGTATAGCAATTTACAGCCCCCCCAGTATATCTATTTACAGCCCCCAGACCCAGTATATCCATTTACAGCCCCCAGACCAGTATATCCATTTACAGCCCCCAGACCCAGTATAGCAATTTACAGCCCCCCCAGTATATCTATTTACAGCCCCCAGACCCAGTATATCCATTTACAGCCCCCAGACCCAGTATATCAATTTACAGCCTCCAGACCCAGTATAGCAATTTACAGCCCCCCCAGTATATCTATTTACAGCCCCCAGACCCAGTAATCCATTTACAGCCCCCAGACCCAGTATATCCATTTACAGCCCCCAGACCCAGTATAGCCATTTACAGCCCCCCCAGTATATCTATTTACAGCCCCCAAACCCAGTATATCCATTTACAGCCCCCCAGTATATCTATTTACAGCCCCCAGACCCAGTATATCCATTTACAGCCCCAGACCCAGTATAGCAATCTACAGCCCCCCCAGTATATCTATTTACAGCCCCCAGACCCAGTATATCCATTTACAGCCCCCAGACCCAGTATATAGCAATTTACAGCCCCCCCAGTATATCCATTTACAGCCCCCAGACCCAGTATAGCAATTTACAGCCCCCCCAGTATAGCAATTTACAGCCCCCAGACCCAGTGCAGCAATTTAAAGCCCCCCCAGTATATTAATCTACACCCCCCTCCCATTAGTTTATTCACACCTGGTAATAAATCTCCTCTCTGCCTCGCTCCTCCATCGCAGCAGAGTGAAAGCACGCGGGCTGGTGGCTCCTCCTGCAGTTGTTTTCCTGGGCTATGTGGATCACGTGTGGGGGCGGCGCCAAATTACACAGTGTGCCTGCTCGTGTTAAGAACGTGGGATGGGACTGAGACAGGCACACACACTGCAGCGCCGCCGCAAATCTGATTTTTCCGCCCCTCAAACTGGCAGCAGGCCAGGACAGCAAGGCGGTCGCCTGTGCCGCCTTACATTAGCGCCGGCCCTGATGACCACCTGCCACACATCCTGTTGTCACAACACTTTGCATAGGTCCTCTCCTCCTTTATCTCTACCCCCACTATATGTCCTCCCGTGTCATTGCCTACAACCTCCACTGACAGGGATGATGCTACAGTAATGGGTGTACCAGGTCCTTCCTCACAATGTGACAGCATCCCATCAGCTGCAGATTTACGCAGTCAGACTTCGTTGCCCCAGCTGCTGCAGCGTAAAAAATAATATAGTCCCAACCATCCTCTTGTACAGCGTCTAAATGCCAGCTTGGCAAAATGACTCGCATTACAGCTGCTGCCTTTCCAGCTGGTGGACTCTGCTTCCTTCCGTGAATTTGCCGAATGTGCTGTAAAACCACAGTGGCAGGTTCCAAAACACCATTTCTTTCACAGAACGCTATACCAGCACATAGAAGAAAATGTTTTGGAGTCATTGGGAAAGGCAGTCAGCAGCAAGGTGCACATTACTTTAGACATGTGGTCCAGAAATCATGGACAGGGCTGTTACATTTCCTTCACGGCACATTGGATAACTCTGCTTGCAGCTGGGAAGAATCCAGGACGGTGCTCTGTGATGGAGCTTGCTCATCCACCATGCCTCTAGAAAGCTGCTTATATGAGGTCTGTCTGCTCCACCACCTCTTCCTCCTCCTTCTCTGTCGAAGTGGCAGTTAATCTGACGCGTGGCAGGGGCTACGCAATGGCTCAAGCAAAAAGATGCCATACTGTGCTTGAGCTGGTTTGTTTAGGGGACAGGAGCCACACCGGGACAGAAATTCTGTCAGCTCTGCAGGGGCAGGTGCAGAGATGGTTAACACCACGCCAGCTTGAGCTGGGAATTGTCGTCTGTGATAATGGCAGCAACATTTTATCCGCCCTACGCCAGGGTAAGTTGATGCATGTACCATGCCTAGCACACGTCCTAACTCTGGTGGTACAGCGTTTCCTAACCAGGTACCCAGGGCTGCCAGAGCTTCTCAGCCAGACCAGAAAAGTCTGCAGCCACTTCAGATGGTCATTCCCAGCAAGTGATCACCTGGCATAAATTCATAGAGAATTCCACCTTCCCTCAAACCGTCTGATCTGTGACATGCCCACCAGGTGGAGCTCGACATTGGCAATGCTGCAGCACCTGCACAAGCAGCAGAGGGCCATCAATGAGTACCTGTGTGAGTATGGTACAAGGACAGGATCAGGTCAACTTGGTTCCCCCCTCCCCGCAGTGGCTGATGATAAAGGATGCATGCACTGTACTGTCACCATTTGAGGAGGCAATGAGGATGGTGAGCAGGGACAGTGCATGCATCAGTGACACAATTCCTTTAGTGTTCCTGCTGGACCGCACACTGCGGGGAATTCTAGATGTGGCACTAGAGGCAGAGCAGCGGGAGGAAGAGGAGGCCTTCCCTAGCTCTCAAGGCCCCAGTCTTTACGCAGACAGCATTCCTGCGGGTCCTCAGATCAGACAGGAGGAAGATGAGGAGGAGGAGAAATATTTAAGTTGTGGGGGCATTAAAGGTGGGGATTCCTCAAGGGAGGGTTTTGTGTCCCCAGAAACCTGAGGACTAGTACATGGCTGGGAGGAGGTAGTGCACGACACAGTCATCCTCAGCGGCCAGGAACACTCGGAAGTTAATGCCACCTCCAACCTATGCTGCATGGGCTCCCTTATCCTGCAAAGCCTGCTAAAGGACCCCAGGATTCGTGCTATCAAGGAGAGGGATCATTACTGGTTGGCAACCCTTCTTGATCCACGATACAAGGGTAAGTTTGTAGAGCTCATCCTGCCCTCACAGAGGGAGCACAGGATGAAACAACTTGTGGATGCTCTAAAGTGACACTTGTGTAACACCTTTCCAGACACTGGTAGGTTACCAAGTGATGACACAGGTGCTTCTGAAGCTGCTGTTTATCAGAGGAAGAGCGGTGAAGGGGGCTGCTTGGCTGATGCCTTTTCCAATTTTTTTAGTCCACGACGCCCAGGGACATCAAATGTAGGCACCCATTGCCAGCGTCTTCACTATATGGTGCGGGACTACCTAGGGGCAAGGGCAGACCTGGATACCTTTACAGCAGATGATCCATTGACTTACTGGGTGTTGAGATTGGATCACTGGCCAGAACTTGGCTCATATGCTATGGAGCTACTAGGTTGCCCTTCATCCAGCTTGCTTTCTGAAAGGACGTTCAGTGCCACTGGAGGTTTTGTCACAGACAAGAGTGTGTCTGTCCACCGACTCTGTAGACCGGCTGACATTTATAAAAAAATCAGTCCTGGATCAGCAGCTATCAATCCCCTGATGCAGATGTAACTGAATAGATCGGGGATCTCGTCTGCATTACCAAAACCTCCACCACTGCACTCTTCCACAATATCTCAGAGGGGTTACGGTGTGAATGCACTAGCTGGTACCAAAGGTCCAATTTTAAAGCACCTATTGTTACTTTCATCCAATGCCTGCATAAGTTTCACCATAATTTAGCCAAAAAATCACTAAACTTGTTCTTTGTGTCCTAAAACATCTCCGCTTTTCATACAGGCTGCCGCCCCACGCAGTTGTTTATGAATAGATTAAAGGAAAACCATTTACAGTCACTTGAAATGTCAATTTTTTTCTTTTTAAATGTTTCTAAACCTCCTACAAATCCGCCACTTCACGGGCAGGTTATGGGGAGCTCCTAGGGATGATATGCGAAGGAATTTTTTGTTTTTATTCTTAACCCTTATTTCATGGAAAAATCACTGTTCCTTTAAAAACGTTTTTTAAAAACTTATTTTCCTTGTTTCCTGTCCTCCAGGGCACTACCCGGACCCCCATACACCTTTTATGGCCAATATTTTGCATATATGCCCTCTTGGAGGGCACTCTAAAAATCAAACATTCGAGTCCCATTGACTTACATTGAGTTCGAATCGTGTTTGCGTCTGAACTCGAACTTTTGAAATTGTTAGAGTTCGAATGCGAATCAAACACGGAGGTGTTCGGCTCACCCCTACTCCCCAACACCATCACATAAACACCCCAAAACAATGTTGCTACCCAACACCATCACATAAATACCCCAAAACAATGCTGCTTCCCAACACCAACATATGATACATAAAAACCCCAAAACAATGCTGCTCCACAACACCATCACATAAACACCCCTAAACAATGCAGCTCCCCAAAACCATCACATAAACACCCCTAAACAATGCAGCTCCCCAAAACCATCACATAAACACCCCAAAACAATGCTGCTCCCCAACACCATCACATAAACACCCCAAAACAATGCTGCTCCAACACCATCACATAAACACCCCAAAAAAATGCTGCTCCAACACCATCACATAAACACCCCAAAACAATGCTGCTCCAACACATCACTTAAACACCCCAAAACAATGCTGCTCCCCAACACAACCACATAAACACCGCAAAACAATGCTGCTCCCCAACACCACCACATAAACACCCCAAACCAATGCTGCTCCAACACCATCACATAAACACCCAAAAACAATGCTGCTCCCCAACATCATCACATAAACACCCCAAAACAATACTGCTCCCCAACACCACCACATAAACACCCGAAAACAATGCTGCTCCCCAACACCATCACATAAACACCCCAAAACAATGCTGCTCCAACACATCACTTAAACACCCCAAAACAATGCTGCTCCCCAACACCACCACATAAACACCCCAAAACAATGCTGCTCCCCAACACCACCACATAAACACCCCAAAACAATGCTGCTCCACAACACCATCACATAAAACGAAATCCAGCTGCGTTGCCATTGTTTCACTCGAGGGGTTATTCAGAAAGCACTAAAATCTCAGCTTTCTGGTTCGGCGCACTTCAGTGCGATTCTGCGATTTCAGTTTGCCGCCCCTTCGGGTAATACATTATTCCCCACAGGATCCCAGATGTGCACCAAACATGGAGCTGCCAAACAGACCGTCGAATGCCGCTGAACAGCAGAAAAAATACTACAGAACCCTTCTAAAAAGAAATTTAGATCATTAAAAATCTATTAAAATATCTCTAAAATAATAAAAAGGTCCTATAAAAATGTCTGATACAAAAACAGCTTAAAAATAAAAAGAATCAAAATGTTGTCTAAAAAAATACATCAAAATATTCTAAAAAATAAACGGTTTAATAAATAATGAACTCAAAACATTATTTTTTTTTGATTAGATCCTATGGAATTCGCCTGGGTAAACCTGTCGAACTGAATCACGGAAAATCCCGGCATTTCACTGACACCGTATTATTCATTAGTATTTGGCAAATTGAAAGCTTACAGGGTTATCCAAAGAGATCCGAATTGCTGGAGAAAGGTAACCGAATGCTGAAAATCAGCGTTCGGTTACCTTTCCTGGCCATTCGGCTATCCAGAGAGCAGGCAATTCGCCAAATCCTGGCGAATTGCCTGCACATACGGTGCCTGTTCGGTCCCTGTTCGAGGGCAGTGAAATCCCCATGAAAAAGCAATGCTTCGTCTATTCAGAGAACACAAACCAGCAGTGAAAGGTTCCCCTAATGCCCTGCCATTCGGTGGTTTAATTCGGCAAGTTAATTCAGGAGAATCCCATAGGCTTCAATGTTAAAAATATTCCCGTTTTAATTCAATATCTAATAAACCGTTCATTATAAAATTCTGCAGCAAAAAGTCTCTTTATTTATAGATTTTTTAGGATACTTTAAGCATTTTTCTGATATTTTTTTTTTTTTTTTAAAAGTCCGATTTTTTTTTGATTTTTTTTTCAGTTTACTTATTTTTTTTGTAACAGCCCTCTTTATTATCATTCCCTGGACCTCCTGTGAAAATTTCAGACATTTTCGCCTCAGTAGTTTCTTTGCAAACAGCGTTTCATTTTCCCACATTCATACAAATGGTTTTTCTAATTTATTCACTGCCTCCTCTACGTCACAGCTGCTTCGGCTCTGTGTGATTCTCATGTTCGGCTCCTGTTCGGCTTCTTCAAAGGTTAATCCAGATGTTTTTGCTTGTTTTCAGCGTGCATTCGTTAGTGTTCGTCAGGTTTTCGGCAGCTTTTCCCTGCAATTCGGGGACCCTGTGGTGCTTGCTGAATACACCGCAGGGTCACCGAAATGGGATCGGCCAAAAGGAACCGAATTGAAGAGAACGAAAAGTCACCGAACGTGCGGTGACTTTTCGAATCTCTTTGGATAACCCTGTTAGTGAATAGACAAACTGCCACGAAATTGCACTGTATGATTACATTAACCATTCGGTGGCAAGTTCGGCTCTTTTAGTAACCCTTTAGGTACACAGCTTACATTCACTGTCAAACAGGCACAGTCCCTGGTCTTAACACGTCGCAGCGGTGCACAATGTCCTCAAACCCAAAATAAAGCAAGGAACATAGGGCGTTAACCAGAGAAATGTTTATAGAAGCGATATTACAGGGATACTGCAAACACTCACGCTTTACAGAGCCCTAGGCTCGTCTTGATTTTCTATTGGGCTGTTCATCTGCTGCCACCTCCTGGTGTGATTCCAAAAGACATCGGGGACATAAGAGCAGAAGCCTACATAGTGTAATACATCCATGCACGGTTCACTTACGATAAGGGGGATAAAACGTACTCCCCCTCTATAGAGCCCTAACCTGGCTCTGGGTTTAACATTCAGGTTGTAGTTACTGAGCACAACACACCAAAAGAGCTCCCCAACATCTCCCAACATATTGTGGAAGACACCGAGGTGGCAGCAGATGGGAAGGCCCTGAACAACTCATAAGAGCATCAAGAAGAGCCTAGGGCTCTGTAACGTGTGAGTGTATGGTGTAATATCATTGTAATAAACATTTCTCCGCATTATTGTGTTGTATTCTGTGCTTCATTTCCAGGTGTGAAGAACATTCTGCATTGCTGGAACGGGTTAAAATAATAAGTGTGGGACGACCCCCCCCCCATTAGCGATTATAATACACACTCACGCGCTTGCACACATTTTAGTGGAAATGTGTGATAAATCCTGTATTTGTTGTGGTGTAACAGGGAAACATAAGGCTGAACACCTGATTTCAAGCTTCCTAATGTGTGGGACCAATGGGAAGATCTCTTTGAAAAAAAATAGTGGAGGACCTGGGTTCCCACCGGTTCCCCTCCAGTGACGTGACCTCTGACATGTTCCTTTTCATGAGACGTCGTGTAATTAGAGGCTCTTTCACTTCGGATGTTCATTATCTCTTCCTTTTCCAGGTGGATGAATCCCACATTTCTTACTCAAACACTCTTTACATTTTACCTTCTCCACTCGTCACCAAATGCCTCATAGAGGTGAATTTCACCTGTAGCTACAGTCTTGCTATGATGACCAGTCTACCTGCTCCTCTCATAAGGTATGTATGAATTAATAAAAGAAACACTGCTCACATGTTAAAGATGTACAGACATATAACATTATATATATATATATATATACCGAAAAACAGAGGGCGCACACCAGGACTTAAGAAAAAATGATCAAGATAATGTTTATTAATTAAGCATAAAAAAGCATAAAATAGATGCCCAAGTGCATCTTAAAAACCGACGTTTCGGCCCTCACAGGGGCCTTTCTCAAGGTGTACCTTGAGAAAGGCCCCTGTGAGGGCCGAAACGTCGGTTTTTAAGATGCACTTGGGCATCTATTTTATGCTTAATTAAGAAAAAATGATCAAGATAATGTTTATTAAGTCCTGGTGTGTGCCCTCTGTTTTTCAGTTTGCATATCTTATATTTGGGATTTGCACCCAGGCAACTCTTAGCTTGTTTTTGGCTACTGCTGGTTGCCACTGCTTTAAATATATATATATATATATATATATATAGGCGCTACTATGATAAAATGACTTGGTATCACAATTTTAATCTGTTGTCTGATAAAGCAAAAATAACACACAAAAACTAGACAAAATTGTGCATTAAAATACAGAAGCTCTGGGTGTTCCTTATGGCGCAGTATATAATGTGTATATTAATGGAATCTCAATTCATACATTAGTGTCATTTTAAGAGTAACTTTCTATAGAAACGTATATCTATGAAACCAATAAAGTGAATATTATACCACGATGAAAATCCTGCTATTCTTCCAATTTTCTGCGCAAAACAATTATCAGTTTCCGTTAATTGTGCGCAAAGACGGTGAATAAAGTGCTGCTTTTTATAAATGGATTCAATAAGTGTATTATGTATACATTGTATATCAATTAACCCTAAACACGCCAATGTCTGTGCAAAATTGCAATCCACATTACAGACCGATTAAGGTGCAAAAATGTGATTAAAGTGCACATACATATAAAGCGTTATTAGGAGATAAAACTCCTCCGTGGCTGCATTTACAGGACCTACAGTATCTAATGCAAAATACCTGCTGAAAGTGCTGCTTCCAATGTGGAGAATTGGGAATATACAAATGTGTATACCGTAGATACTCGAGTATAACGAGACCCGAATATAACACAGTCAGGCTCCCCATCAGGTCAGGGTGCTCTGCTCTACAATGATTGTAGTTGTTACTAAGTATGAAGCTGCCGGCCACCCGTCTTCTTTACTTGCGATAAGATGGCAGCGGAGCGAGGTGAATCAGTCACCAATAGCCAGCACGCCGGGAGGTGTCGTTTTCTGACCTCCAGCAGGCAGGTTCATCCACCGCATTGTCTGCCGATAGTCAGCCCACCTGAACGAGCTCCTGACCTCACTGCAGAGGCGCCGCGTGATTCTCCTTACATTCAAAATGTGAGGAGAATCGCACATCGTGTCTGCAGTGACTTAAGGACGGAGCTGACTATTGGTGGACGACGCAGTGGGAGAGCCTGCCTGCTGGAGCCGGAGATCAGAAAACTACACCTCCCGGCGTGCTGCGCGGAGTGAAGGTGAATGCTCGGTTTTCAGATAATCTTGAATGATTGGCTTACACGGAACTCTCTGCCCTCTGGTCGTGATGGACACCTCTCCCAGGAGTTCCTGAAGTGTTTGCGGGTGTCAGGGAGCCTGGATTTCACTTAAGAGAGACTACCGGAACTTCTGGGAGACTTGGGATCCCTGAGCATGTGAAGTTTTCTTTTTACACGCAATGAAGATGTCTCGAATATAATGAGACCCTTCCAATTTTAAGGTAAATTTTTGTCACAAATCTGCCGTTATACTCGAGTATCTATTTATATTGAAATGCTGCAACAAACTGGGAAGGGGAAACGAGAGAGAGAAGAAATCCACTAACTTCCTCGTTCCATTTTGAACCTCAAAGAAGATAAAACACAGGGGGATAATCAAAGAGATCCGAAATTTAACCGAATGCCGGGGCAGTATCTCCATGAGCTGGGGCAGTATCTCCATGAGCTGGGGCAGTATCTCCATGAGCTGGGGCAGTATCTCCATGAGCTGGGGCAATATCTATGAGCTGGGGCAGTATATCCATGAGCTGCTGGGGCAGTATCCATGAGCTGGGGCAGTATCTCCACGAGCTGGGGCATATATCCATGAGCTGGGGTATTATCCATGAGCTGGGGCAGTATCTCCATGAGCTGGGGCAATATCCATGAGCTGGGGCAGTATCTCCATGAGCTGGGGCAGTATCTCCATGAGCTGGGGCAGTATATCCATGAGCTGGGGCAGTATCTCCATGAGCTGGGGCAGTATATCCATGAGCTGGGGCAATATCTATGAGCTGGGGCAGTATATCCATGAGCTGCTGGGGCAGTATATCCATGAGCTGGGGCAGTAAATCCATGAGCTGGGGCAGTATCCATGAGCTGGGGCAATATCTCCATGAGCTGGGGCATATATCCATGAGCTGGGGCATTATCCATGAGCTGGGGCAGTATCCATGAGCTGGGGCAGTATCTCCATGAGCTGGGGCAATATCCATGAGCTGGGGCAGTATACCCATGAGCTGGGGCAGTATATCCATGAGCTGGGGCATATATCGATGAGCTGGGGCATATATCCATGAGCTGGGGCATTATCCATGAGCTGGGGCAGTATCCATGAGCTGGGGCAGTATCTCCATGAGCTGGGGCAATATCCATGAGCTGGGGCAGTATATCCATGAGCTGGGGCAGTATATCCATGAGCTGGGGCAGTATCTCCACGAGCTGGGGCATATATCCATGAGCTGGGGTATTATCCATGAGCTGGGGCAGTATCTCCATGAGCTGGGGCAATATCCATGAGCTGGGGCAGTATCTCCATGAGCTGGGGCAGTATCTCCATGAGCTGGGGCAATATCTATGAGCTGGGGCAGTATATCCATGAGCTGCTGGGGCAGTATCCATGAGCTGGGGCAGTATCTCCACGAGCTGGGGCATATATCCATGAGCTGGGGTATTATCCATGAGCTGGGGCAGTATCTCCATGAGCTGGGGCAATATCCATGAGCTGGGGCAGTATCTCCATGAGCTGGGGCAGTATCTCCATGAGCTGGGGCAGTATATCCATGAGCTGGGGCAGTATCTCCATGAGCTGGGGCAGTATATCCATGAGCTGGGGCAATATCTATGAGCTGGGGCAGTATATCCATGAGCTGGGGCAGTAAATCCATGAGCTGGGGCAGTATCCATGAGCTGGGGCAGTATCTCCATGAGCTGGGGCATATATCCATGAGCTGGGGCATATATCCATGAGCTGGGGCATTATCCATGAGCTGGGGCAGTATCCATGAGCTGGGGCAGTATCTCCATGAGCTGGGGCAATATCCATGAGCTGGGGCAGTATATCCATGAGCTGGGGCAGTATATCCATGAGCTGGGGCATATATCCATGAGCTGGGGCATATATCCATGAGCTGGGGCATTATCCATGAGCTGGGGCATATATCCATGAGCTGGGGTATTATCCATGAGCTGGGGCAGTATCTCCATGAGCTGGGGCAGTATATCCATGAGCTGGGGCAGTATCTCCATGAGCTGGGGCAGTATATCCATGAGCTGGGGCAATATCTATGAGCTGGGGCAGTATATCCATGAGCTGCTGGGGCAGTATATCCATGAGCTGGGGCAGTAAATCCATGAGCTGGGGCAGTATCCATGAGCTGGGGCAGTATCTCCATGAGCTGGGGCATATATCCATGAGCTGGGGCATATATCCATGAGCTGGGGCAGTATCTCCATGAGCTGGGGCATATATCCATGAGCTGGGGCATTATCCATGAGCTGGGGCAGTATCCATGAGCTGGGGCAGTATCTCCATGAGCTGGGGCAATATCCATGAGCTGGGGCAGTATATCCATGAGCTGGGGCAGTATATCCATGAGCTGGGGCATATATCCATGAGCTGGGGCATTATCCATGAGCTGGGGCAGTATCCATGAGCTGGGGCAGTATCTCCATGAGCTGGGGCAATATCCATGAGCTGGGGCAGTATATCCATGAGCTGGGGCAGTATCTCCACGAGCTGGGGCATATATCCATGAGCTGGGGTATTATCCATGAGCTGGGGCAGTATCTCCATGAGCTGGGGCAGTATCTCCATGAGCTGGGGCAGTATATCCATGAGCTGGGGCAGTATCTCCATGAGCTGGGGCAGTATATCCATGAGCTGGGGCAATATCTATGAGCTGGGGCAGTATATCCATGAGCTGCTGTTGGGCAGTATATCCATGAGCTGGGGCAGTAAATCCATGAGCTGGGGCAGTATCCATGAGCTGGGGCAGTATCTCCATGAGCTGGGGCATATATCCATGAGCTGGGGCATATATCCATGAGCTGGGGCAGTATCCATGAGCTGGGGCAGTATCTCCATGAGCTGGGGCAGTATCCATGAGCTGGGGCAGTATCTCCATGAGCTGGGGCAATATCCATGAGCTGGGGCATATATCCATGAGCAGGGGCAGTATCTCCATGAGCTGGGGCATATATTCATGAGCTGGGGCAGTATATCCATGAGCTGGGCAGTATCTCCATGAGCTGGGGCAGTATCTCCATGAGCTGGGGCAGTATATCCATGAGCTGGGTAAGTATCTCCGTGAGCTGGGGCAGTATCTCCATGAGCTGGGGCAGTATATCCATGAGCTGGGGCAGTATCTCCATGAGCTGGGGCAGTATATCCATGAGCTGGGGCAATATCTATGAGCTGGGGCAGTATATCCATGAGCTGCTGCGGCAGTATATCCATGAGCTGGGGCAGTAAATCCATGAGCTGGGACAGTATCCATAAGCTGGGGCAGTATCTCCATGAGCTGGGGCATATATCCATGAGCTGGGGCATATATCCATGAGCTGGGGCAGTATCCATGAGCTGGGGCATTATCCATGAGCTGGGGCAGTATCCATGAGCTGGGGCAGTATCTCCATGAGCTGGGGCAATATCCATGAGCTGGGGCATATATCCATGAGCAGGGGCAGTATCTCCATGAGCTGGGGCATATATTCATGAGCTGGGGCAGTATATCCATGAGCTGGGCAGTATCTCCATGAGCTGGGGCAGTATCTCCATGAGCTGGGGCAGTATATCCATGAGCTGGGTAAGTATCTCCGTGAGCTGGGGCAGTATATCCATGAGCTGGGGCAGTATCTCCATGAGCTGGGGCATATATCCATGAGCTGGGGCAGTATATCCATGAGCTGGGGCAGTATATCCATGAGCTGAGGCAATATCTATGAGCTGGGGCAGTATATCCATGAGCTGCTGGGGCAGTATCTCCATGAGCTGGGGCAGTAAATCCATGAGCTGGGGCAGTATCCATGAGCTGGGGCAGTATCTCCATGAGCTGGGGCATATATCCATGAGCTGGGGCAGTATATCAATGAGCTGGGGCAGTATATCCAAGAGCTGGGGCAATATCTATGAGCTGGGGCAGTATATCCATGAGCTGCTGGGGCAGTATATCCATGAGCTGGGGCAGTAAATCCATGAGCTGGGGCAGTATCCATGAGCTGGGGCAGTATCTCCATGAGCTGGGGCATATATCCATGAGCTGGGGCATTATCCATGAGCTGGGGCAGTATCCATGAGCTGGGGCAGTATCTCCATGAGCTGGGGCATATATCCATGAGCTGGGGCAGTATATCCATGAGCTGGGGCAGTATCTCCATGAGCTGGGGCAGTATATGCATGAGCTGGGGCAGTATCTCCATGAGCTGGGGCAGTATATCCATGAGCTGGGGCAGTATCTCCATGAGCTGGTGCATATATCCATGAGCTGGGGCAGTATATCCATGAGCTGGGGCAATATCTCCATGAGCTGGGGCAGTATATCCATGAGCTGGGGCAGTATCTCCATGAGCTGGTGCATATATCCATGAGCTGGGGCAGTATATCCATGAGCTGGGGCAGTATATCCATGAGCTGCTGGGGCAGTATATCCATGAGCTGGGGCAGTATCCATGAGCTGGGGCAGTATCCATGAGCTATGGCAGTATCTCCATGAGCTGGGGCATATATCCATGAGTTGGGGCATATATCCATGAGAGCTTGGGGCAGTATATCCACGAGCTGGGGCAGTATACATGAGCTAGGGCAATATATCCATGAGCTGGGGCAGTATCCATGAGCTGGGGCAGTATCCATGAGCTGGGGCAGTATCTCCATGAGCTGGGGCAATATCCATGAGCTGGGGCAGTATATCCATGAGCTGGGGCGGTATATCCATGAGCTGGGGCATATATCCATGAGCTGGGGCAGTATCTCCATGAGCTGGGGCATATATCCATGAGCTGGGGCAGTATATCCATGAGCTGGGGCAGTATCTCCATGAGCTGGGGCAGTATATGCATGAGCTGGGGCAGTATCTCAATGAGCTGGGGCAGTATATCCATGAGCTGGGGCAGTATCTCCATGAGCTGGTGCATATATCCATGAGCTGTGGCAGTATATCCATGAGCTGGGGCAGTATATCCATGAGCTGGGGCAATATCTATGAGCTGGGGCAGTATATCCATGAGCTGCTGGGGCAGTATCTCCATGAGCTGGGGCAGTATATCCATGAGCTGGGGCAGTATCCATGAGCTGGGGCAGTATCTCCATGAGATGGGGCATGTATCCATGAGCTGGGGCAGTATCCATGAGCTGGGGCAGTATATCCATGAGCTGGGGCAGTATATCCATGAGCTGGGGCAGTATCTCCATGAGCTGGGGCATATATCCATGAGCTGGGGCATATATCCATGAGCTGGGGCATTATCCATGAGCTGGGGCAGTATCCATGAGCTGGGGCAGTATATCCATGAGCTGGGGCAGTATATCCATGAGCTGGGGCAATATCCATGAGCTGGGGCAGTATCCATGAGCTGGGGCAGTATTTCCATGTGCTGGGGCAGTATATTCATGAGCTGCTGGGGCAGTATATCCATGAGCTGGGGCAGTATATCCATGAGCTGGGGCAGTATATCCATGAGCTGGGGCAGTATTTCCATGAGCTGGGGCAGTATATTCATGAGCTGCTGGGGCAGTATATCCATGAGCTGGGGCAGTATATCCATGAGCTGGGGCAGTATATCCATTTGTGAGCTGGGGCAAATCCATGTGTGAGCTGGGGCATATCCATGTGTGAGCTGGGGCAATATCCATGTGTGAGCTGGGGCAATATCCATGTGTGTTCTGGGGCAGTATCCATGTGTGAGCTGGGGCATATCCATGTGTGAGCTGGGGCAATATCCATGTGTGAGCTGGGGCAAATCCATGTGTGAGCTGGGGCATATCCATGTGTGAGCTGGGGCAAATCCATGTGTGAGCTGGGGAAAATCCGTGTGAGAGCTGGGGCATATCCATGTGTGAGCTGGGGCAATATCCATGTGTGTGCTGGGGCAAATCCATGTGAGAGCTGGGGCATATCCATGTGTGAGCTGGGGCAATATCCATGTGTGAGCTGGGGCAAATCCATGTGTGAGCTGGGGCAATATCCATGTGTGAGCTGGGGCAATATCCATGTGTGAGCTGGAGCAAATCCATGTTAGAGCTGGGGCAGTATCCATGTGTGAGCTGGGGCAAATCCATGTGAGAGCTGGGGCATTATCCATGTGTGAGCTGGGGCAAATCCATGAGCTGGGGCAGTATCCATGAGCTGGGGCAGTATTTCCATGTGCTGGGGCAGTATATTCATGAGCTGCTGGGGCAGTATATCCATGAGCTGGGGCAGTAATCCATGAGCTGGTTGCAGTATTTCCATGAAAGCTGGGCAGTATATTCATGAGCTGCTGGGGCAGTATATCCATGAGCTGGGGCAGTATATCCATGAGCTGGGCAGTATATCCATTGTGAGCTGGGGCAAATCCATGTGTGAGCTGGGGCATATCCATGTGTGAGCTGGGGCAATATCCATGTGTGAGCTGGGGCAATATCCATGTGTTGTTCTGGGGCAGTATCCATGTGTGAGCTGGGGCATATCCATGTGTGAGCTGGGGCAATATCCATGTGTGAGCTGGGGCAAATCCATGTGTGAGCTGGGGCATATCCATGTGTGAGCTGGGGCAAATCCATGTGTGAGCTGGGGAAAATCCATGTGAGAGCTGGGGCATATCCATGTGTGAGCTGGGGCAATATCCATGTGTGTGCTGGGGCAAATCCATGTGAGAGCTGGGGCATATCCATGTGTGAGCTGGGGCAATATCCATGTGTGAGCTGGGGCAAATCCATGTGTGAGCTGGGGCAATATCCATGTGTGAGCTGGGGCAATATCCATGTGTGAGCTGGAGCAAATCCATGTTAGAGCTGGGGCAGTATCCATGTGTGAGCTGGGGCAAATCCATGTGAGAGCTGGGGCATTATCCATGTGTGAGCTGGGGCAAATCCATGCGTGAGCTGGGGCAATATCTATGTGTGAGCTGGGGCAAATCCATGTGTGAGCTGGGGCAATATCCATGTGTGAGCTGGGGCAAATCCATGTGTGAGCTGGGGCATATCCATGAGCTGGGGCAAATCCATGTGAGAGCTGGGGCATATCCATGTGTGAGCTGGGGCAATGTCCATGTGAGAGCTGGGGAAAATCCATGTGAGAGCTGGGGCATATCCATGTGTGAGCTGGGGCAATATCCATGTGTGTTCTGGGGCAGTATCCATGTGTGAGCTGGAGCATATCCATGTGTGAGCTGGGGCAATATCCATGTGTGAGCTGGGGCAAATCCATGTGTGAGCTGGGGCATATCCATGTGTGAGCTGGGCAAATCCATGTGTGAGCTGGGGACAATCCATGTGAGAGCTGGGGCAATATCCATGTGTGAGCTGGGGCAATATCCATGTGTGAGCTGGGGCAAATCCATGTGAGCTGGGGCATATCCATGTGTGAGCTGGGGCAATATCCATGTGTGAGCTGGGGCAAATCCATGTGTGAGCTGGGGCAATATCCATGTGTGAGCTGGGGAATATCCATGTGTGAGCTGGAGCAAAATCCATGTTAGAGCTGGGGCAGTATCCATGTGTGAGCTGGGGCAATCCATGTGAGAGCTGGGGCATTATCCATGTGTGAGCTGGGGCAATATCCATGTGTGAGCTGGGGCAGTATCCATGTGTGAGGCTGGGGCATATCCATGTGTGAGCTGGGGCAATATCCATGTGTGAGCTGGGGCAGTATCCATGTGTGAGCTGGGGCAATATCCATGTGTGAGCTGGGGCAATATCCATGTGTGAGCTGGGGCAAATCCATGTGAGACCTGGGGCATATCCATGTGTGAGCTGGGGCATATCCATGTGTGAGCTGGGGCAATATCCATGTGTGAGCTGGGGCAATATCCATGTGTGAGCTGGGGCAATATCCATGTGTGAGCTGGAGCAAATCCATGTGAGAGCTGGGGCAGTATCCATGTGTGAGCTGGGGCAAATCCATGTGTGAGCTGTGGCATTATCCATGTGTGAGCTGGGGCAAATCCATGTGTGAGCTGGGGCATATCCATGTGTGAGCTGGGGCATATCCATGAGCTGGGGCATATCCATGAGCTGCTGGGGCATATCCATGTGTGAGCTGGGGCATATCCATGTGTGAGCTGGAGCATATCCATGTGTGAGCTGGGGCAATATCCATGTGTGAGCTGGGGAAAATCCATGTGAGAGCTGGGGCATATCCATGTGTGAGCTGGGGCAGTATCCATGTGTGAGCTGGGGCAAATCCATGTGTGAGCTGGGGCATAACCATGTGTGAGCTGGGGCAAATCCATGTGTGAGCTGGGGCATATCCATTTGTTAGCTGGGGCATATCCATGTGTGAGCTGGGGCAATATCCATGTGTGAGCTGGGGCATAGCCATGTGTGAGCTGGGGCAATATCCATGTGTGAGCTGGGGCAAATCTATGTGAGAGCTGGGGCATATCCATGTGTGAGCTGGGGCATATCCATGTGTGTGCTGGGGCAATATCCATGTGCAATATCCATGTGTGAGCTAGGGCAATATCCATGTGTGAGCTGGAGCAAATCCATGTGAGAGCTGGGGCATATCCATGTGTGAGCTGGGGCAATATCCATGTGAGAGCTGGGGCAGTATCCATGTGTGAGCTGGGGCAATTCCATGTGAGAGCTGGGGCATATCCCTGTGTGAGCTGGGGCATATCCATGTGTGAGCTGGGGCAATATCCATGTGTGAGCTGGGGCAAATCTATTTAAGAGCTGGGGCATATTCATGTGTGAGCTGGGGCAATATCCATGTGTGAGCTGGGGCAAATCCATGTGTGAGCTGGGGCAATATCCATGTGTGAGCTGGGGCAATATCCATGTGTGAGCTTGAGCAAATCCATGTGAGAGCTGGGGCATATCCATGTGTGAGCTGTGGCAATATCCATGTGAGAGCTGGGGCAGTATCCATGTGTGAGCTGGGGCAAATCCATGTGAGAGCTGGGGCAATATCCATGTGTGAGCTGGGGCAATATCCATGTGTGAGCTGGGGCATATCCATGTGTGAGCTGGGGCAAATCCATGTGTGAGCTGGGGCAAATCCATGTGAGAGCTGGGGCAGTATCCATGTGTGAGCTGGGGCAATATCCATGTGTGAGCTGGCTGGGGCAATATCGATAACGTGTCCACAGGTTGGGGGGGCGCACAATTCTTGGCTGGCCCCGGGCGCTGACAACCCACGCTACGCCACTGAACCATTCATTATAAAATTCTGCAGTAAAGCGTATCTTTATTTATAGATTATTTTGCAGGTTTCGGTCTACGTTCGCTGGGTTTTGCGTTGAGTGTTCGGCGGGTTTGCAGCGGGTTTTCCCTGCACTACGGGGGCCCTGCAGTGCTTGCTGAATACACCGCAAGGACGGGGACCTAGGATCGCCGAATTGCGGGGAACAAAAGGTTACTGAACGTGCAGTGACTTTTCAATTCTTTGTGAATAATCCTGACAGATTTCTGCTCTCCCGTTTCCCCTTCCCAGTGTCTCGCAGCATTTCGATAGCAATATACAAATGCGTATAATTACATTTCTCCACATTGGAAGCAGCACTTTCAGCAGGTATTTTGCATTAGATACTGTAGGTCCTGTAAATGCGGCCACGGAGGCGTTTCATCTCCTAATAACGCTTTATATGTATGTGCACTTTAATCACATTTTTGCACCTTAATCGGCTTGTAATGTGGATTGCAATTTTGCGCAGACATTGGCGTGTTTAGGGTTAATTGATATACAATGTATACATAATACACTTATTGAATCCATTTATAAAAAGCAGCACTTTATTCACCGTCTTTGCGCACAATTAACGGAAACTGATAATTGTTTTGCGCAGAAAATTGGAAGAATAGCAGGATTTTCATCGTGGTATAATATTCACTTTATTGGTTTCATAGATATACGTTTCTATAGAAAGTTACTCTTAAAATGACACTAATGTATGAATTGAGATTTCCATTAATATACACATTATTTACTGCGCCATAAGGAACACCCAGAGCTTCTGTATATAAAGAATCTTAATCACATCTTAATCTGTGTATCTGAGGTGAACAAATTATTCCGGGCTCCATCCAAGCACATGTTAATGCACACCATGAGAATCACACAGCGCTCCTTCCATAAGGTTATCTGATTGTGAAGAATTACCACATCCACTACTCCTGTATAGAGACCTGAGCTTTTCTTCTTGGATTGCTTGAAATTCATACAAACACTAGCAGGATTATTCAGAAAGAGGTGAAAAGCAGGAGAATGACTGGAGAATGGAAAATTCTAGGTCAAAATAGCCAAACCAGAAAAATTCTCCCTTTCATCTTATGACGGAATGGAGATGTTGTTCCGCCTGCGGGTGTGCTCTATCTGCGTGGCCCGTCGCTTACCGCTGGCCCGACTACCAAGTGGCGCGCACGCTCGGCGTCTCGTGCGGCCTGGCGACCCGGGAAGGGGTTAGCGGGCGGTGGAGGGGACCCCTGCCTAGAACCAGCCCGACCACTGAGCCATACGGCACTCAGCGTCCCGAGCAGCTGGTTCACTGACCTTGCGGGTGTGGGACGTCTGTGGAGATCGGTCCTGCCGCGGAGGAATATTCGTATCTGATGTGGGAAACGTTTCGGATCTTGCGGGAAACGTTTCCGATCGCGGTGCGGGAAAATAGTCGGATCTTCAGCGGATGACTTTTCGGATCGGATCGAGGATGAAGGATCTTCGGATCCCTCCGGGATTGGCGAGGGATTCGGATCTTACCGCAATCCTCGCAATACCGAAGCGCGGTACATGGCCGCGCCCTTCGGTTCGGATCTCTCGTTCTGGGAACCGAATCACCTTCCGCTGCGCCTCTGCCCTGATCCTCGATGCAGGCACAGAGCGCTCGGTTCGGTTCGGATCTGAACGCCGCACCCTGAGACCACGAGGGATTCTCAGATACGAAAATACGGCGGAGACAAAGTCACATCAGTCAAAGCTGGATGCACTGCAAAATCTGCCTTTATTATGCACGGTTCAAGCATTTAACAACTTCACATAAATTACAATACAATGGGACTCCTTGCCCGCCCTCCCAGGACCCATTGGCCCTTGGCCTTCAGGGAGTCGCCAATTCGGACCGGATGGTCCGAATCGGCCATTTTACGATTCGAACCGGATGGTTCGAATCGGCCATTTTCCGAATCGAGAATTCTGACTGCGCCACAAGGATCGGAAAATGGCGGCGAGCAAGGCAAACAAAGGGAAGATACATTACACAATAAACCAACGGGGAACACTTTATTACACCACACAATAATCACATCTAAATAAAATACTGGTAAAACGGGGTGCGTGCCACCACACCCAAGTGTCCATGTCACCACTGTCACTGCACCGCCCCTGGCTGAGGGTGCTGGGCCATCCCGTGACACATCTCACTTTCTGAATCGGCTGTTTTGACCTAGAATTTTCCATTCTCCAGTTATTCTCCTGATTTTCACCTCTCTCTGAATAACCCTGTAAGTGATTGTCGAGATATAAAATACTATTTGTAACCGGATGCCTTTCAGCTTTCCTCAGATTTGATACATTTTGTTTATCTGTTAAATCTCTGCTGTCCTTGATACTGTCATTACATTATCCCCATTCCATGGCAAACCTTATCCAGACAGCCTGATGTTACACTGTGACTGCCAGGGGCACATTGGCTCTGGTATTTGGCTTGGACTAGAGGCAGCAACACCAGAAAGGGTTATGGCTAGAGGCAGCAGCACCAGAATGGGTTATGGCTAGAGGCAGCGGCACCAGAATGGACTATGGCTGTGGGCAGCAGCGCCAGAATGTGCTATGGCTGTGGGCAGCGGCACCAAAATGGGCTATGGCTGTGGGCACACCCCATACACTTCCAGTGGGACCTGGGTGGAGCCCCCCCCACACTATCTGCCCTAAAGACATGTTTTCAGTAGTAAGAGTGTAACTGTTTATGTACGTTTTCTCGGTCATTAAGATAATTGTTGCACATTTATATCTGTTTTTTTATTAATATGTAGTTACAGATTCTCTGCATGGGCTCCAGTGAGCGGAAGTAGAATATATTCACCTTCCACGGCTGCATCTACATTTCCATGGGAATATTCTGGGACAGACATCGTCATGGGAATCATTACCCAGGATGCTGATGGAAGCAACGTCTCTCTGATTGACGATCAATGTATCGTCACAGCCTCCAATGATTCGACCAGCGGTCCCATGCAGGATGTAATGTAAGTGCGGCTGTGCAGTAATTCCTGTTTATTTCATATGCAACGCAGGGAGGGCCGGATTAACATAGGGGCTGATGGAGCAGCAGCTCCAGGCCCATTCCCCAGAATAGGCCCAGAGAAAGGATAAATATGTCTGCGTTGATGGGCATTTGGACCCCTGTATCTCCAACTCCATAGCAGCTTAAGGGTCATGTGAGGTATCACTGGAAAGGCCAGAGCATGGCCTTTCCAATGAAACCAAACATGACCAGGTTTTATCTAACAATAAAAATAAAATAACAAATATTTCTTTATTTTTCTTTTTCTTTCTAACACAGTGATATTTTTCACTTTTCAATTATAAAGTGAACAATGATGCTGCACTAACCATCTAATTTCTCTTGTCACCAACAAATGTGGAGGTGATGGCACAATCCCTTATTACGTATTGTTACATCAAAAACTTAAACTGCCGCACTATAGCAAAAGAGCACTGGGGGGACTTTAGAACCCTGCATCTCTAATCTTTACACCGCACAAGATCAAGTAAGGAGTCATTGGACAGGACAGAGTCTGGCCTTTGCATTGATGCCAAACATGACCATGTAAAATCTAAAAAAATAATAATATTTTTTTTTTAAATTTGATTTTAATTCCAAAGCAATGGCATTCTCCATTTGTCACATATAAAATGAGCAATACCACTGCCATTACTCACCTTCTCATTTCCCACGCCGGGAGTAAGGTCAGTGTTTTATACATAGTCATATTATTTATAAAACACTATCCTCCAAAACACAAGGGAAATATTTCTTTTTTTTGGTTAAAATTGTATATTTTTCAGAAAAATGCAGTTAGTTTCCCATTTCCCATTTTTTTTTAACAAGAATTCTCTATAGAATATATAACCACTAAGGTTTGGATAAGAAAAAAATATTTTAAATGCTGTAAATGATTGAAATCTAAATTTACTCACAGCCTGGTTAGATATACTCATATCTGCACTATTAAATAACCTAAAATATGTTTTCATTTCATTAAATTCCATAAAAGCCCACCAAAATCTTCAGCTCCCGCCCCATAGAGATCTTAATCCGGCCCTGAACGCAGGATATTATGGAGATAACAGACAGGGGGAGAGACAAGCGGGGGTGGTGATGGCAGACAGAGTGATGGAGGTATAAGAAAAGGAGGTATGAGGAGGAGGTGTAAGACGGAATGTGGAGGAGGAGGTATAAAATGGTATGAGGAGGAGGTGTAAGACGGAATGTGGAGGAGGAGGTATAAAATGGTATGAGGAGGAGGTGTAAGACGGAATGTGGAGGAGGAGGTATAAAATGGTATGAGGAGGAGGAGTAAGGCTGGCTTCAGATGAACGCAGTGATAATGTCCGTGTTGCCGCACAATTTAACGTCACGGCAGTTCACGGCTACTGGTTTCTCTGTATATCTTCTAGGGATGTGCGTTTCGGGTTTCGGAATTTCGGAATTTTCACGAAATTTCCCGATTCGTGTTTTCGGATGCGGCCGAATTTCCGAAAAATTTTAGATCCGAAAATTTCAGATCCGAAATGTTTTCCGAGCCGAAACGAAATATTTTCGGATTTTTCGAATGGACTTGAAATGTGTCAAACGAGGAGAACAGATTTTCCGAAAAACGAAAATTTTCCGAAAAACGAAAATTTTCCGAAAAACGAAAATTTTGTAAAAACGAAAATTTTCTGAAAAATGAAATTTTTTCGAAAAGACGAAAAGTCGATATAAAAAACGGGCAAAATGACACGAAAAATACGAAAAATGGTCGATATTCCGAAAAATGTGCAATTCCGAAAAACGAAAATTTCCGAAATTACGAAAAATCGATACAAAAACCGAGCACAGTGACACGAAAATACGAAAAATGGTCGAAATTCCGAAAAAAAAATGTACCCGAAAAACGGGCCGAACCGAACCGAATCGAATCGAAACCGAAATCGGTCGAAACGAGCCGAATCGAAAAGTTTAAAAATCCGAAAAATCGAACCGAATCGAACCGAAAAAAAAATCGGTGCACAAGCCTAATATCTTCTGTGCTTTTAATAACTCGTTCCCTTTTGTGTCCAGCTTGTACCAGTGTCAATTGTACAAACAAAATAAATGTTATTGGTGTCCCTGTAAAGCAGTGTTTACCAAACCTGTCCTCAGGACCCTCCACCTCGCCAGGTTTGCAGGATATATGAAGCACAGCGCAGGTGATATGATTTGCTGCTCAGTGATTGCAGGATTCAGTCTGCTTTTCCCCAAGGTGATCTGCAAAACCTGGCCTGGTTGAGGGTCCCGAGGAGAGGTTTGGGAAACACTGCTTTGAAGTGTACCCCGGCTTGCCTAAAACTGTGTATGCAGGAGGCTCCCCCAGAAGATCGCGATGGTGCTAGCAGGCTGCAAAAACCCAACTCCTGTTCACCCGTCTGCCGCTCGGTCCCCCGTTCCTGGATCAGGGCACTCTTTTGACAGGAGCAGCCAGGGGACCAGAGCTGTCCAGCAGGACCCAGAAAGTGTTGCTGCTCCCGTGGGATTAACCCCTACAGACCAGCAACCATCAGCGGGGTATCCGGCTACCTCCAGGGTAATCATCAGCAGGCTCAAAGGACAGAGACGGAATTTCCCTGCCGAACCCCTGCTGAGAGCAGGGGTGTATCCCAGAAAAAGGGCTATGGCTGGTGCTAAAATTCCCATATTAACCTATGGGATAGCAGTCTATGCAGGACAGTCAGGCGCCGGAAAGTCTGGAGGGGCTGGGTAAAGAACAATGGCATCCGGGTTATCAAGATGTTCTAACTGTATATAAGCCCTGTATGTTCCCATTCTGAATACACTCTGATTTTCTTCAACCTACACTTTTGTTTTGACTAATGGGGAGGGATACAGGGCTATTCTCACAGAGCCTCAGAATTCTCGGATCCAGGCAAAGACAAGCAGCGGATTGATGCCCTCTTAACAGTGGTGTTACTGGTTCCATCCAGCAGATTGGCTGATTCTGAGCCGCCGCCTTCACTGCATCCAGAGCATACACCTCGGCTGGCATGCTACCTCCCCCCCAGTGCTCCAAGGCAAGGACGTAGTTAACGGTGGATCTACTCATCCTGAGTAGCGGCTTTTGTCACAATTGAAATAATCAGATTCAGGATCTGCTTCCAGGCACATTTACAGAATACAACTCAATCGATACAGTGGTGGATGTTGATGAAGCCGTAAACTAATTCCTCATCTCAATCGACCCTACGGGAACGCCACCACATCACCTTCAACTCATACAGGGTTATTTAAAGAGATCCGAATTGTGGCCGGAAGGTAACCGAGCAGTGAAATTCAGGGTACGGTTCCCTTTCCTGGCCATTTGGCTATTCAGAGAGCAGGCAATTCGCCAAATCCTGGCGAATTGCCTGCACATACGGTGCCTGTTCGGTGCCTGTTCGAGGGCAGTGAATCCCCATAGAGAAGCAATGCTTCGGCTATTCAGAGAACACAAACCAGCAGTGAAAGGTTCCCGAAATGCCCGGCCATTCAGTGGTTTCATTCGACAGGTTTATTCAGGCGAATCCCATAGGCTTCAATGTTAAAAATATTCCCGTTTTAATTCAATATCTAATAAACCGTTCATTATAATATTCTGCAGCAAAAAGTCTCTTTATAGATTTTTTTTAGGATCTTTTAGGCATTTTTTGGAATTTTTTTAGAGAATTTATTTTAAATCGTTTTTTCTTTTTTCTGTAACTTCCCTTTTTATTATCATTCATTGGATTTTATATGTAATTTTCAGACATTTTCGTTCTGTAGTTTTTTTGCAAACAACGTTTCACTTTTCAAACATTCAAGCGTCCAATTTTTTTTTTTCACTCCATTCGTCTGCAGTGTCGGGTTTTACCGGCGGCTGCGCTGTGATCGGCGGCTGCTTGGGTTTCTCTGGCGTGTTTTCTGCGGGGTTAATCCAGATATTTTTGTGGGTTTCGGTGTGCATTCGCCGGGTTTTTGCGGTGACTTTTCCCTGCACTATGACGGCCCTGTGGTGCTTGCTGAATACACCGCAGGGTCGCCGAAATGGGATCACCAAATCCCCCCGAATTGAAGAGAACGAAAAGTCATAGAACATGCAGTGACTTTTCGATTCTCTTTGAATAACCCTGATAATTCAGTCACCCATTATGCTGCTTCACAATTTAGACTCACCTGGGCTCTGTAATGGGACAAAACCGTGCGTTAAAAAATGCTGCCCAGCGTAATTGAGGCAACAGTCTAAACTGGGAAGGGAAAAGGAGAGGATGTATTCATCCCCCACATTCCACTCATTCCGACACACTTGCCATTCTGTTTCCGTGTCTACAGTTCCCAGTCAGGCTGTCATTCAGTATAATGGTTAACAAGGCACAGGACCAGTCAATCAAGTGCACTGGTATCAACCAGTCCAGTTGATACCAGTGCACTTGATTGACTGGCCCTGTGCCTTGTTAACCATTATACTGAATGACAGCCAATTATATGTTGTCTGTTCTAGAGTGGGTTCCCCAAACCAGCTGTCTATCAGGGTAATTCAAAGAGTATCAAAGTCATCGCACGTTCGATTACTTTTTGTTCTCTTCAATTCGGGGCGATTTGGCGATTCCCATTTCGGCGACCCTGCGGTGTATTCAGCAAGAACCACAGGGTCCCCGAAATGCAGGGAAAAGTTACCGCAAACTCACCGCAAAACCCGGCAAACGCACACCGAAACCCCCAAAAACATCTGGATTAACCCGCCGAAAACGCCGGAAAAACCCGAGCAGGAGCCAATCACAGCGCAGAGCAGCCGCCGAAAAAAGTGGACACCGCAGACGAATGGAGTGAATAAATTAAAAAAACTGTTTGCTTGAATGTTTGAGAAGTGAAACACTGTTTGCAAAGAAACTACTGAACGAAAATGTCTGAAATTTACATTTAAAATCCAATGATGATAATAAAAAGGGCTGTTACAGAAAAAAGAAGTAAAGTTAAAAAAAATTAAAAAAAATCGGAAATTTTTCTTTTTAAAAAAAATCCAGACAAATGCTTAAAATATTTTGATACAAGGTCAAGAGATAAGCAAGAAAATTTCCAAGCTATAATGGTCACCAAGGATTTAAATGGACAACCACTTTGTCTTAGTTGCAGGGGGTAACCTTAAATATCATAATTCTTCCAATTGAGAATCGTGGTTACAATTATCACTAAAGTATAGAATTCGTAAAATGTACCTTTTATTATTCTTCATATAAAACCATTGTAAACAAAAAACACTTCATTGTAGCGTCATCAGGAGTAGTGGAAGGTTGAGTGTGTGCAAGAGGAATGAGCTTCTTCTAAGAAGTCTGACCAAGGTCCTCTAAAGCACAGAATAACACGAAAGGGAGGAAGGGGGAAATAGACAACAATATACCTAACAATGTAGTTAATATATCATCTCAGATCCTCACTCATAAACAGATAGTAGTCTTAAATAAAGGTCTATCCTTTGTACCCAGGCCACAATTAAACAAATTCCACCGGATAAAAGATATAAACCTGTTTGCCAGGAAAATGGCACTTCACAAATTTCATCTTAACCATTTCACTGCTGTGTGCTCAGCTCATTTTTACCGCTTTCACTCATCATGTTTAAACGCGATTTGAAGCCACATTTTAATAAATGACCCAGACATATTATATATCGTTCTTTCCGCCAGACTCCGCAGATTCATAATATATCATTATTATATGTATACGTCATGTCCTGCCTGTATATTATGACAAACAATGCAATAAAAATTTAATTTTAAATCATCTGCAGTGTGTAAAGTGTTTTTTTCACATTTTAGCACATGAGCGTTTGTGGTTATGTTTTCTATGGGGTGCGCTTGTACAAAAATTAGAAATGTGGACTTATTACATTTTGTGGGAGGAATTACGTGATTCTTAGCAAATGCACCCCATAGAAAAAAATCATTAGTGCAGCATCATTGTTATGATTATAATTGAAATGTGAACAATATTGCTGCATTAATAAAAATAACACACAAAAAAATACATGATTTTATTTTTTTATTATTATTTTTTTATTTATTTTTTACTATTATTTTTATTTTTTTAAATTTTTGTTTTACTTTATACCTGGTCATGTTGGGTATCATGCTCAGGCCTTTCAAATGACACCCTCCATGACCCCCTAGCTGCCACGGTTCTGGAGATATCAGGGTTCAAATGAACCCCCTATCTCCACCAGGGGATTTCCCCGGGCAGCTAGGGATTCCCCGGCTATCTGACGTCATCACGCTATGCGTGAGGACGTCAGGCAACGAGGGGGGACCCGGGGGTGGAGCCTCCATCCAAGATGGCGGCCCCCACCGGAGCTAGGCCACACTTCGGCGCCGTAAGGTGCATGCAAAAAACGTTAGCGCGCGCAAATTAACGCGGTATTACGATCCGAGCGCATTTTTTCAGCCTTCAACTTTTTTTGAGCGCAAATCCGACGCGCAAAGCCAGGTGCAAATGACCGCTGCGTGCAGGAATCGGTGGGCAATCAGAATTAAGAAAAACCTTTTGCTAGGTTTCAGTTGTTGCGCCTGTCAAAGTCAATCTGCGTATATGTGCTGCAACAAAAATAAAAAAATAAACAATTTACTAATTTTACTGTTTGGGTATGTGTAGAATGTGTAACTGGACTGTGCTGTATTTATTTATTTTTTGTGCAGGTTCATTTTGTTTCGGCCAGAACGTTCAGATTGTAAATTAACACTAGGGATGAGCCGAACACTCCCCGAGTTCGGTTCAAAGCCGAACCCGAACTTTCCAAATGTTCTGGTCCGAACTCGGACCCCATACAAGTCAATGGGGCTGAAAATTCGTTTTTTAGAGTGCTCTCCAAGAGGGCATATATGCTATATATTTGCCATAAAAGGTGTATGGGGGTCCGGGTAGTGCCCTGGGGGACAGGAAACAAGGACAAAAAGTTAAAAAAAAAAACGTTTTTAAAGGGACAGTGAGTTTTCCATGAAATAAGGGTTAAAAATAAAAACCAAAAATTCCTTCAAATATCGTGCCTAGGAGGTCCCCATAACCTGCCCGTGAAGTGGCGGATTTCTAGGACGTATAGAAACATTTAAAAACAAAAAAAATGACATTTCAAATGACGGTAAATGCTTTTCCTTTAATCTATTCATAAACAACTGCTTGGGGCGGCAGCCTGTATGAAAAGAGGAGACATTTTCGGACACGCAGAAAAAGTTTAGTGATTTTTTGGCGGTGAAAATCAGGAGAATGGAAACTTCTAGACCAAAAAGCCGATTTGGAAAGTGAGATAAATGGGAGAATTTTTCTGGTTCGGCTATTTTGACCTAGAATTTTCTCTTCAGTCATTCTCCTGAGTTTCACCTTTCTCTGAATAACCCTGTCAGGGTTATTCAGAGAGCGGTGAAGAGCAGGAGAATGACTGGAGAATGGAAAATTCTAGGTCAAAATAGCCAAACCAGAAAAATTCTCCCATTTAGGCTATGGTCAGAGTAGCGAATTTTTAACGTGCGTTTAGGCGCACTTAATCACGGCCGCACTAGCAGCAAATGACGGGCAATGACAGCCAATATACGAAGTACGGTCGCACGAAAGTCCGGCTGCGCAACGCAAGTGGAAAATGAACGCATTTTTTCGAGAACGCAGAACCGCTAGTACGGACGTACAGAGTGCGCTGCGTCCACTAGCGACGTGCGTGCGTGATTTGGAGATGTCAGACCCTGCTCATGTCCGGCCAACATAACGTCCAGACACCCTAAGTTTCCTGGTTTGGATCTGTAAAGAATCACGCACAAAAATGCGCATCGTATGACCGTTTTCGCGCAATCCGTGAAAAAATACGGCAATGCGTTCGGATGCACTTTTTGACGGTCGCTGTTAAAAATGTGTTAGTCTGACCCTAGCCTTATCTCACTTTCCAAATCGGCTATTTGGTCCAGATTATTCTCTTTTCCTGCCATTCTCCTGGTTTTCACCTTTCTCTGAACAACCCTGAGAGAGAGGTGAAAGCCAGGAAAACTGGCAGGAGAAGAGAACAATCTAGACCAAATAGCCAATTTGGAAAGTGAGATAAATGGGAGAATTTTTCTGGTTTGGCTATTTTGACCTAGAATTTTCACTTCTCCAGTTATTCTCCTGCTTTTCACCACTCTCTGAATAACCCTGTGAATGTTTAATCCCGAGGTGAAAAATAACATTGCTTAAGGCTGGGGTCAGACGAGCGCAGTTATCACGTCCGTGTTGCCGCACATTTGTACGTCCGTGGCAGCATAGCATTCTGACCAATGGAGCCGCACACACGAAGTACGTCCGCACGGAAGTGCGGATTCATGGCGGACGCAGCAAACGGACCCAGGTTAGGCAAGAACGTAATACTGCTAGAACGGACGTGCGGAGTGCGCCACGTCTGCAATGTCCGTGTAGCTTTGTGTGTGAGTGATGGAGCGAGGTCAGACGGACTGCATTTATACGTCCAGCATTTTTGACGGACAGAATGTTTTTTCATTTTAATTTATTTTCCCTGCTACATCCGTCAAAAATAACTTCAGTGAAAAAAACTGACTGTTTGGCCACTACCTTGTTGTTAGTCAGTAAGTACGTCCGTACTGCACAGACGCACAGTCCGTACAAAATGCGCTCATCTGACCCGAGCCTTAGATGTTATTTTGAATTTTTTTCAAACACAAGTTAACCACTTGGCTGCTATGGACGCGCTCAGCGCGTCCAGCCAAGTGGTTCTCCTGTGCTATGGACGCGCTGATTCCGGCGGATTGCTGCGCCCCCCGGTGCGGGCTGACATCTTGGATGTCAGCCCAACACTCCGGGACCTCGGGGGAGCAATTAGATGTCATCGCGGCGGTGCGATGACATCTAATTCAGGCGCCCCCCCCGCATGTGCGGAGGAAGCGCCTGAAAGGGAGGGTGGAGGTCCTTCGGACCTCTCTCCCTCCCGATCGCCAGGGGGCAGGGGGATAATCCAGGCACCGTTTGGAAGGGCACAGCCTGCCCTTCCAAACGGTGGCTGTGATTAACCCCTGGGGAGCCGGATCACGAATCGGCGCTGAAAAGCGCCGGATCGTGATCCTCTCCTGGAGCTGGCCGACATCTTGGATGTCGGCCAAGCCTCCAGGAACTCCCCCTGAGGACTGGCGTCATCGTGCATAGCAGTAACCTGGAGTTAACCCCTAGCTGCCACCAATGGTGGAGATAGGGGGTTCCAATGAACCCCCTATCTCCCGATCCGTGGCAGCTAGGGGTTAATGTTTGATATCGTTGGATCGGCCAGAGCATGGCCTTTCCAAGGATACCAAACATGAGCATGAAAAATGTTTTTTTAAAAAAATAAAAAATAAAATATTTAAAAAAAAATTCTAATGATGCACTAACGATTTTTGTATGCGGTGCGTTTGTTAAAAAAAGCAAAAATTTCCCAAAAAAAAAATGTAACGAGACCCCATTTCTAATTTTTTTAACAAGCGCACCCCATACAAAATATAACCGCAAACGATCACATGTTAAAATGTGAAAAAAACACTTTACACATAATAAATTATTGAAAATTCTAATTTTATTGCATTTTTGTTATAATATACAGACATGACATAACGTATACATATAATAATGACATATTATGAATCTCCCAAGTCTGCCGGAAAGAACGATATATAATATGTCTGGGTCATATATCAAAATATGGCTACAAAACGCAGTTAATCATGATGAGCGAAAGCGGTAAAAATGACCTCAGCACAGAGGTGTGAAAAGCCTTAGCAGCGAAAGGGTTAAATGCAGCATATTAGGATGTTTTAGGGAAATTAATTCTCAAATCTCAATCAGAAGCAGACACCACCCCACCCCCTCACTATATTGTACAATGTATCAAATTGATTACCAGACTAAAAACACCTGGTGTTATGCCCGTTTGTGAACAGGGTCATTTAGAGTTGATAATCTTTCCACGTACACATTAGTTTTTAATTCAATATCTAATAAACCGTTGCTTCTAATATTCTGCAGTAAAGAAATTCTCTTTATTTCTAGATTTTTTTGTATTTATTTAAGCATTTTCTATACTTTTTTCAAAATTTCTTATTTTTTTCGAACTCGAACCGAACGAACCCAAAAAGTTCGAAATTTGCAAACTTTCAAACTGCCAAAGTTCGGGTCGAACTCCGAACCATCCGAACCCGAACAGCTCATTCCTAATTAACACCAGGTTTTCAAAGACGTTAAAATGATGCGCGCAAACGTCGTGCGTTACATTTTGTGCTAAGATTGTAATACCATGCGCGCATACGCGTACTAACGCATTGGCGCTCACAATGTTAAGTATAGGATGCGCGCAGGAACTTGCGCACGCGCTGGGTTCACGCAGGGTCACTCGCGTTGGACTCTAACGCGCATCGTTTGCGCGAACGTCGTAATAGGACGTTATGCGCTAATGGTTTTTTCCTCGCGCAAATGCGCTGCGTGAGGAATGTAAAAGGGGCCTATAAGTTATATATAAAAATAATACAATTTTCATGTTTTTGTTATGCAGCCTTTCCAAAAAAAATTTAAAGCTACTTTAAAATATTTCTTAAACAAAAATGCAATAAAAAAACCTAATGAAAAAATTAAAAACCTATGCAGCACTGGGTATATTAGCAAGTTAAAAAGTAAAAATATTTGGCAATAACTATAAACATTCCTTACAGTCAGTGCTTTTTTTCTGGAAAAATAGGTGGGGGTGGTTCACGCCTGGGGAAAAACTGATGATTATGACTATTTTCATGTCCTAATAAACAATAGCTGTAGCTCACTTAAAGGAAGACACTATAAAAGGGAACCATATTTTTTAATACTGTTTTCCTTTAAATGAACTACAACTATTGATGTAACCCTATGGGGCTTATCCACTAAGTGCCTCTGTTGCAAGAAGAGTCTGCAATGCAGTGCATTTAGCTGTTTTTGGTTTTTTGCAACACTGGCAATGAGTGGATAATCCCCTAGCATTTGTAAGCACCACAGCAACGAAAGTCACAGTAATGCCCAGTGTATATGAGCTCCACAGCAATGAAACTCACAGTAATGCCCAGTGTATATGAGCTCCACAGCAATGAATCTCACAGTAATGCGCAGTGTGTATGAGCTCCACAGCAATGAAACTCACAGTATTGTGCCATGTGTACTAAGAGAACCACCTGAAACTCAAGAGCGACCACTGTCTGGAACTGCTGGGGACGCTGGGGGTAAGGCGGCAGTGTAGACCTATTTTGGCATGCCCTCCTCTTGACATCATCAGAGGGGGCCAGGCACTAGCAAGGAGGAAGGGACCAGGAGGAGAGAGAGCGCAGGCTTCCGTATCCAGCACCGCAGGGGAGTCTGCTCTCTGACCTGGCAGATACAATGCAGCTCGCTGGGCACTGGCTGCATCTTAGAGGAGGAGCAGCAGGGAGACAGTGCCAGGCAGATAGTTACAAAATTTGGATCCCTGTCAAGGCAAGTGACCAGAGATTACATTTTTTTTGCACCCCCTCCTGGTCTTGCGCTCTTAGATGGCCACCTGTACAGCCTTACAGTGCCAGCTCCTCTGATCACACCACTTGCCTGACAATCCGCAGCTCTGGCAGATGTGTTTAAATATGCTGCACCCCCCCCCTTCCCATGCTGTTCAATGTTTCAGCGGCTGCAGAGAGAGGGGGTGCAGCATGTTTACACACATCCGCCAGAGCTGGGGCACTGAGGAAACAGAGGGGAGATTTTATTTAACCAGCCCTCCCTTGTCACTTACTGGGAGAAGAGGGGGTTATCGGTCCCTACATGCACTCCTGACAATCGGAAACATTCAGGAGCAACATGAGCTGCCGAGCGCTTCCGATTTGCTGCCTGCCACTGCAGGAGGAGGGAGGAGCATCATGCAGTCTCCTGTTAGTTCGGGCTGGTGGTGAGGTGCCGGTACTGAGTACCGGCGGGTACCCCCTGAAAAAAAAGCCCTGCTTACAGTAATAACCTATTTAGCATCTACTGGCCAAATAGAGTTACTGCAGCTCGTAGCTCCGTGTCGGCTGGGAAAAGCCCATGATATCAGGCCAAAAGGGATAAAACGTTGGGGGCATCTTCTGGAGCCCAACAGCAAACAAAATTAATTTGCAATTACAAAGCACAGACCCAGATGGTGTTACCGCAACCTCAGGCAGCTGTGTCTGCTACTTCTGATCATGCATACAACATCATGGTAGTGAAGGGGTTATTATGTCACTATCAATCCACCCATATTGTGGTCATTATAGAACGGGCATGTAATTAAATTAACTTCTTCACTACCAAGTGCTTTTACGTAAAACCAGTCCAAGGATGGCGACACTGCAGCATGTGTCTGCGATACACTGCCAGGCAGACTCTGGTGTGCATACAGACACAGGGAGCAGGTTTCTGAGCTGCAGCACATCGGCTGCAATGTGTGATATGCTGCGACTTTCCGAACATGTTCTGCATACAATATGCAAATAAATCTAATGCGCAATAAATGAAATCCCTGCAGTGCTCAGTGCTCGATAAAGGGGTCTGCACAATCTTATGAAAATAAGCTATACTCGATGGTGGCAGTGAAGGGGTTAATTATATAATTCTATCAATGCTTCTGTATCATTGTTGTCTTTATTCTGTTTGTGTTATATACAGTCATGGCTGAAATTATTGGCACCGCAGGCATTTTTCCAGAAAATCAAGTATTTCTCACAGGAAAGTATTGCAGTAACACATGTTTTGCTATACACATGTTTATTCCCTTTGTGTGTATTGGAATAAAACGAAAAAAGGGAGGAAAATAAGCAAATTGGACATAATGTCACACAAAACTCCAAAAATGGGCTGGACAAAATTCTTGGCACCCTTTCAAAATTCTGGATAAATAAGATTGTTTGAAGCATGTGATGCTCCTGTAAACTCACCTGGGGCAAGTAACAGGTGTGGGCAATATAAAAATCACACCTGAAAGCAGATAAAAAGGGGAGAAGTTCACTTAGTCTTTGCATTGTGTGTCTGTGTGTGCCACACTAAGCATGGACAACAGAAATAGGAGAAGAGACCGGTCTGAGGACTTGAGAACCAAAATTGTGGAAAAATATCAACAATCTCAAGGTTACAAGTCCATCTCCAGAGATCTAGATTTTCCTTTGTCCACAGTACGCAACATTATCAAGAAGTTTGCAACCCATGGCACTGTAGCTAATCTCTCTGTGGGTGGACGGAAGAGAAAAATTGATGAAAGGTTGCAACACAGGATAGTCCAGATGGTGGATAAGCAGCCCCAAACAAGTTCCAAAGAAATTCAAGCTGTCCTGCAGGCTCAGGGAGCATCAGTGTCAGTGCAAACTATCCGTCGACATTTAAATGACATGAAACGCTATGGCAGGAGACCCAGGAGGACCCCACTGCTGACACAGAGACCTAAAAAAGCAAGACTGCAGTTTGCCAAAATGTACTTGAGTAAGCCAAAATCCTTCTGGGAAAACGTCTTGATGACAGATGAGACCAAGATAGAGCTTTTTGGTAAAGCACATCATTCTACTGTTTACCGAAAACGGAATGAGGCCTACAAAGAAAAGAACACAGTACCTACAGTGAAATATGGTGGAGGCTCAATGATGTTTTGAGGTTGTTTTGCTGCCTCTGGCACTGGGTGCCTTGAATGTGTGCCTTGAATGTACCACCCAACTCACTGACGCAACCATCAATCACTCTCACCTTGCAGTCCTCTCCTCCTGTTTCCAACCCCAACCCTCGCAGATTGTGAGTTCCTACGGGAATAGGGCCTCATCTCCTCCTGTACTGTTTGTCAAATGTTGTTCAAAGTATTGTAACCCATCTATACGGTGCCTATTGTACAGTGCTGCGGAATATGCTGGCGCTTTATAAATAAAGAATAATAATAATAATAAAAAAATCGGAGGATTACCAAAGGATTTTGGGTCGCACTGTAGAGCCCAGTGTCAGAAAGCTGGGTTTGCGTCCGAGATCTTGGGTCTTCCAGCAGGACAATGACCCAAACATACATCAAAAAGCACCCAGAAATGGATGGCAACAAAGCGCTGGAGAGTTCTGAAGTGGCCAACAATGAGTCCAGATCTAAATCCCATTGAACACCTGTGGAGAGATCTTAAAATTGCTGTTGGGAAAAGGCGCCTGTGGCGGAATGGGGTATCCGCCTGCGGTCCTGCTCTATCTGACCCCCTCTTTGGTGTTGCCAAGCCCGACTACCGAGTGGCACGGCACCCGGCGTCTCGGGTAGAAGACCACGTGGCGGTGGAGATCTGGAGAGTATATGGGACACCCACGGTGCAAATCCGCCCGACTACCGAGAGGCACGGCACTCGGCGTCTCAAGCAGCGGATCTACTGACCTTCGGAAGGCTGGAGACGGTCTGCGTGGCGAACCGCGGTTCGGTAGAGTCTCCTTGAAGATGCGGGGCACGGCGCTGAGCCGAGGTCCCGATTCGGGGTGGTTGCGGTATCCCGAGGTACCGATCCAAGGTGGCGCAACGGCGCGGTGAATCGATGTTCTGCTGCGGAGTTAGAGTGACCTGTTCCTGGGCGGTGGTGATATATAGCTGGCGTGAAATGACAACACCAGACGGAGCTGCATGTATCAAACACTCAGATGAACTGACTTTTTAATGAACAACGCCACTATTTATGCTGAAGTACAACAGTCATAATTTGCATACCCATACTAATTAGTAGCATACCCATACTAATTAGTTATGTCAGTTATTTACAATCAACATTCTTCACATTCTCTTAGCCTTCAGCTCACACAACGTTTGTACATCCATTGTTCCAGCACATCAGATTAAACACACACTATCAGAGATCCCTTAAATTAAACATGTAGCTAGATAATGGGGAAAATCCCTGACGCATAAATTACACAGCAGCAAAACTTGTTTACTAGCTACAGAAAAACACATTTACCTACAGGAATATAAGTATGTTTTAAAACCAAAGCTATGTCATTTCACTAAACTAAATTAAACTAAAACCAAACGATGTAAAATATATTTAAAATCACACAATATAAATGACCATAAAGTCCTTTGAGGTTTGAAGCATGGAGCGTTACATCAGCTCCATGACATAGGTCCTTTTAAAAAATGTCTTGGGTTTGAGTCCTGGGCTTGCTGCGCCGAGCCTCTTGGGTCATTCCGTGACAGCGCCCTTCCAATAAGAGACCTGGAGCAGTTTGCAAAGAAAGAGTGGTCCAAAATTCCAGGTGAGAGGTGGAAGAAGCTTATTGATGGTTATAGGAAGCCACTGATTTCAGTTAGTTTTTCCAAAGGGTGTGCAACCAAATATTAAGTTAAGGTGCCAAGAATTTTGTCCAGCCCATTTTTGGAGTTTTGTGACATTATGTCCAATTTGCTTTTTTTCCTCCCTTTTTTTTTTTTTTTCCAATACACACAAAGGGAATAAACATGTGTATAGCAAAACATGTGTTACTGCAATACTTTCTGTGAGAAATACTTGATTTTCTGGAAAGATGTCTGGGGTGCCAACAATTTCGGCCATGACTGTAGTTATGGCTGTGATTTAACCTGTGTTTTTTCTGCTCGCAGTGTTTCTGTGTACTTAACGCCAGTGCTGGGAGGTGGATCATTTGATGTTACTATGGCGGCGTATAAAGATCCTGCATATGTGACTCTGTGGGAAGACGAGGAAATTGTATCTGCTGGAGGAGACGTTTACCTGGGAATATTTACTCCAGATGCTGATGCACATATTTTAACTCTGAGTGTACATCAATGTTTTGCCACGGCGTCCAATGACTGGAATGATGTAACCCGCGTCCCGCTGGTGATTGACAGGTAAGTGATGTCACAGGGCGCTATTCATCTCATGAACATCATTATTTTATTATAACAGACACACAGGAGAGACGGGGGAGGGTAGTGATGTCAGACACACAGGAGAGACGGGGGAGGGTAGTGATGTCAGACACACAGGAGAGACGGGGAGGGTAGTGATGTCAGACACACAGGAGAGATGGGGGAGGGTAGTGATGTCAGACACACAGGAGAGACGGGGAGGGTAGTGATGTCAGACACACAGGAGAGACGGGGGAGGGTAGTGATGTCAGACACACAGGAGAGACGGGGAGGGTAGTGATGTCAGACACACAGGAGAGACGGGGAGGGTAGTGATGTCAGACACACAGGAGAGACGGGGAGGGTAGTGATGTCAGACACACAGGAGAGACGGGGAGGGTAGTGATGTCAGACACACAGAGGAGAGACGGGGGAGGGTAGTGATGTCAGACACACAGGAGAGACCGGGGAGGGTAGTGATGCCAGACACACAGGAGAGACGGGGGAGGGTAGTGATGTCAGACACACAGGAGACGGGGGAGGGTAGTGATGTCAGACACACAGGAGAGACGGGGGAGGGTAGTGATGTCAGACACACAGGAGAGACGGGGAGGGTAGTGATGTCAGACACACAGGAGAGATGGGGGAGGGTAGTGATGTCAGACACACAGGAGAGATGGGGGAGGGTAGTGATGTCAGACACACAGGAGAGACGGGGAGGGTAGTGATGTCAGACACACAGGAGAGACGGGGAGGGTAGTGATGTCAGACACACAGGAGAGACGGGGAGGGTAGTGATGTCAGACACACAGGAGAGACGGGGAGGGTAGTGATGTCAGACACACAGGAGAGATGGGGGAGGGTAGTGATGTCAGACACACAGGAGAGACGGGGAGGGTAGTGATGTCAGACACACAGGAGAGACGGGGAGGGTAGTGATGTCAGACACACAGGAGAGACGGGGAGGGTAGTGATGTCAGACACCAGGAGAGATGGGGGAGGGTAGTGATGTCAGACACAAAGGAGAGATGGGGAGGGTAGTGATGTCAGACACACAGGAGAGACGGGGAGGGTAGTGATGTCAGACACACAGGAGAGACGGGGAGGGTAGTGATGTCAGACACACAGGAGAGACGGGGAGGGTAGTGATGTCAGACACACAGGAGAGACGGGAGGGTAGTGATGTCAGACACACAGGAGAGACGGGGAGGTAGTGATGTCAGACACACAGGAGAGACGGGGAGGGTAGTGATGTCAGACACACAGGAGAGACGGGGAGGGTAGTGATGTCAGACACACAGGAGAGACGGGGTGGTAGTGATGTCAGACACACAGGAGAGACGGGGGAGGGTAGTGATGTCAGACACACAGGAGAGACGGGGGAGGGTAGTGATGTCAGACACACAGGAGAGACGGGGAGGGTAGTGATGTCAGACACACAGGAGAGACGGGGAGGGTAGTGATGTCAGACACACAGGAGAGATGGGGGAGGGTAGTGATGTCAGACACACAGGAGAGATGGGAGGTAGTGATGTCAGACACACAGGAGAGACGGGGAGGTAGTGATGTCAGACACACAGGAGAGACGGGGAGGGTAGTGATGTCAGACACACAGGAGAGACGGGGAGGGTAGTGATGTCAGACACACAGGAGAGACGGGGGAGGGTAGTGATGTCAGACACCAGGAGAGATGGGGAGGGTAGTGATGTCAGACACACAGGAGAGATGGGGGAGGGTAGTGATGTCAGACACACAGGAGAGACGGGGAGGGTAGTGATGTCAGACACACAGGAGAGACGGGGAGGGTAGTGATGTCAGACACACAGGAGAGACGGGGAGGGTAGTGATGTCAGACACACAGGAGAGACGGGGAGGGTAGTGATGTCAGACACACAGGAGAGATGGGGGAGGGTAGTGATGTCAGACACACAGGAGAGACGGGAGGGTAGTGATGTCAGACACACAGGAGAGACGGGGAGGGTAGTGATGTCAGACACCAGGAGAGATGGGGAGGGTAGTGATGTCAGACACAAAGGAGAGATGGGGGAGGGTAGTGATGTCAGACACACAGGAGAGACGGGGAGGTAGTGATGTCAGACACACAGGAGAGACGGGGAGGGTAGTGATGTCAGACACACAGGAGAGACGGGAGGGTAGTGATGTCAGACACACAGGAGAGACGGGGAGGGTAGTGATGTCAGACACACAGGAGAGACGGGGAGGGTAGTGATGTCAGACACACAGGAGAGACGGGGAGGGTAGTGATGTCAGACACACAGGAGAGACGGGGAGGGTAGTGATGTCAGACACACAGGAGAGACGGGGAGGGTAGTGATGTCAGACACACAGGAGAGACGGGGGAGGGTAGTGATGTCAGACACACAGGAGAGACGGGGAGGGTAGTGATGTCAGACACACAGGAGAGACGGGGAGGGTAGTGATGTCAGACACACAGGAGAGACGGGGGAGGGTAGTGATGTCAGACACCAGGAGAGATGGGGAGGGTAGTGATGTCAGACACACAGGAGAGATGGGGGAGGGTAGTGATGTCAGACACACAGGAGAGACGGGGAGGTAGTGATGTCAGACACACAGGAGAGACGGGGAGGGTAGTGATGTCAGACACACAGGAGAGACGGGAGGGTAGTGATGTCAGACACACGGAGAGACGGGGAGGGTAGTGATGTCAGACACACAGGAGAGATGGGGAGGGTAGTGATGTCAGACACACAGGAGAGACGGGGAGGGTAGTGATGTCAGACACACAGGAGAGACGGAGGGTAGTGATGTCAGACACACAGGAGAGACGGGGAGGGTAGTGATGTCAGACACCAGGAGAGATGGGGGAGGGTAGTGATGTCAGACACAAAGGAGAGATGGGGGAGGGTAGTGATGTCAGACACACAGGAGAGACGGGGAGGGTAGTGATGTCAGACACACAGGAGAGACGGGGAGGGTAGTGATGTCAGACACACAGGAGAGACGGGGAGGGTAGTGATGTCAGACACACAGGAGAGACGGGGAGGGTAGTGATGTCAGACACCAGGAGAGATGGGGGAGGGTAGTGATGTCAGACACACAGGAGAGACGGGGAGGGTAGTGATGTCAGACACACAGGAGAGACGGGGAGGTAGTGATGTCAGACACAGGAGAGACGGAGGGTAGTGATGTCAGACACACAGGAGAGATGGAGGGTAGTGATGTCAGACACACAGGAGAGACGGGGAGGTAGTGATGTCAGACACACAGGAGAGACGGGGAGGTTAGTGATGTCAGACACACAGGAGAGACGGGGAGGGTAGTGATGTCAGACACACAGGAGAGACGGGGAGGGTAGTGATGTCAGACACACAGGAGAGACGGGGAGGGTAGTGATGTCAGACACACAGGAGAGACGGGGAGGGTAGTGATGTCAGACACACAGGAGAGACGGGGAGGGTAGTGATGTCAGACACACAGGAGAGATGGGGGAGGGTAGTGATGTCAGACCACACAGGAGAGACGGGGAGGGTAGTGATGTCAGACACACAGGAGAGACGGGGAGGTAGTGATGTCAGACACACAGGAGAGACGGGGAGGGTAGTGATGTCAGACACACAGGAGAGACGGGGAGGGTAGTGATGTCAGACACCAGGTAGAACAGGATAACGCAGGGCAAGACAGTTATAAGGAGGTTTACTCGGGGCGCAGGAAGATCTCCACATTTTTGGGGGGGAGAATACAGGCAGCCAGAGAAAAGACAAAAACCCCAAATGTGAACCAATAACTAAAATAAAATCACTTTCATGGCACAGTGTAATGCTTTAGCCCCGCCTCCTCGATGAACAACGCGTACAGCAGGAGAAGGTAACAATGTATCAGAGCGGGATGTCCCAAGCAGGGCCGGACTGACAAGACGGGGGGGCCTCTGACAATAGGAATTCATTGCCCTCCCCCCATTGAGGGGTTCTAGCACAAAAGGAGACCCCCGTCTGACGTCTGAGTTCATTGCCAGTGTGGGGCAGGTCTGATCAAGTTTTAAGGCGGCCCTCACGGGGCCCCTTTTAGTCCACGGTCAACAAGGACTGCCCTATTGCCTTAATGGTCAGTCCACCCCTGGTCCCATGAGCCACGTGTTTCCTGTGTTATCGTTCTGTCTCTTCCTGTATTATCCTATCAGTACTGCGCTGCGGAATATGTTTCTGCTATATAAAGTGTCTCCTCTATAGAATAATGCATGTTATGTGGAATATGAAGAGGGACCCGGCTGCTTTTCCAATCAATATATTGCCAGACTTAAGGGGTTTTTCAAAGAGCACTGAAAATTCATTGCTCCTTCATTCAGGGTATTTTGGCAGAGCTGAATTCGCCGACCCTGCAGGGAATTCAGCCCTCACCAGAGGGTCTCTGAAGTGCGCCGAATGGATCCGATAAACCCGCTAAACGCAGCCGCAAAGCGCCAAAACGATCTGATAAACTGCCGAACGCCACTGAAATACCACCGAACGCAATCTACGAACTGCTGAACAGATCACCAAATGCACCTGCACCCCGCCGAATTGCGCTGAAAAAAGCCAATCAGCCAATGAACAGGGGTCGAAACAAAAAACACAACAACAAAACTAATGCCTGGAATTAATATAAGTTCCTATAAATAACAAAAAGGTCTGTTACAGAAAAAAAAGGCATTTAATGAAATTGGAATCAAGAATTTTGCCAAACCTCCGCAGAAAAACGCCTAAAAAAATTCTAAACTTGAAAGAATAAAAATACTTTTTGCTGCAGATTAAAATAATAAACGGTTTATTAGATATTGGATTAAAACGGGAATATTTTTAACATTGAAGCCTATGGGATTCTCCTGATTAAACCTGTCGAATGAAACCACCGAACAGCAGGGCATTTCACCGACATTTCTCTGCTGTTCAATGTGAATAGATTAACCATTGCTTCTCTATGGGGGATTTCACTGCCGCCGAACAGCACCGTATTTCACTGCCGCCAAACAGGCACCGTATTTCACTGCCGTTGAACAGGCACCGTATTTCACTGCCACCGAACAGCACCGTATTCCACTGCCGCCGGACAGGCACCGGATTTCACTGCCACCGAACAGGTACCGGATTTCACTGCCACCGAACAGGCACCATATTTCACTGCCACCGAACAGCACCGTATTTCACTGCCATTGAACAGGCACCGTATTTCACTGCCACCGAACAGCACCGTATTCCACTGCAGCCGAACAGACACCGGATTTCACTGCCACTGAACAGGCACCATATTTCACTGCCACCGAACAGAAACTGCCTGCTTTTAAATAGCTGAATGACCACGAAATGTCACCATACGGGCAAATTCACTGTTTGTTGGATTTTCGGGGCCAGTTCGGCTCTCTCTGAATAATCCCTTTATAGGTGTCTCTATATCCCTTTGCTTCATTATGCAGTGTTATGTCCCCATATAATAATGATTTGGTCAGTATCACCTGCCGGTTTCTACATATCCTTTTCACGCTTTCCCTTCTTTTGGGCTTTACTATATTATTATATTCACTTAATACACATTATTGTTTTAGAATTCTAGTGGTTGCTCCCTCGCTTGTAGATATTTCCCTTGTTCTATGCACTATATACAGGTGCATCTGAATAAATTAGAATGTGGTGGAAAGTTAATTTATTTCTTTATTTCAACTTAAATTGTGAAACTTGTTTATGAAATCAATTTATTGCGCAGAGACTGAAGGAGTTTAATCAATTCAATGCGCACAGACTGAAGGAGTTTAATCCATTCAATGCGCACAGACTGAAGGAGTTTAATCCATTCAATGCGCACAGACTGAAGGGGTTTAATAAATTCAATGCGCACAGACTGAAGGAGTTTAATTCAATGCGCACAGACTGAAGGAGTTTAATCCATTCAATGCACACAGACTGAAGGAGTTTAATCGATTCAATGCGCACAGACTGAAGGAGTTTAATCCATTCAATGCACACAGACTGAAGGAGTTTAATCAATTCAATGCGCACAGACTGAAGGAGTTTAATCGATTCAATGCGCACAGACTGAAGGAGTTTAATCCATTCAATGCGCACAGACTGAAGGAGTTTAATCCATTCAATGCACACAGACTGAAGGAGTTTAATCCATTCAATGCACACAGACTGAAGGAGTTTAATCCATTCAATGCACACTGACTGAAGGAGTTTAATCCATTCAATGCACACAGACTGAAGGAGTTTAATCCATTCAATGCACACAGACTGAAGGAGTTTAATCAATTCAATGCGCGCAGACTGAAGGAGTTTAATCCATTCAATGCGCACAGACTGAAGGAGTTTAATCCATTCAATGCGCACAGACTGAAGGAGTTTAATCCATTCAATGCACACAGATTGAAGGAGTTTAATCCATTCAATGCGCACAGACTGAAGGAGTTTAATCAATTCAATGCACACAGACTGAAGGAGTTTAATCAATTCATTGTGCACAGACTGAGGGAGTTTAATCAATTCAATGTGCACAGACTGTAGGAGTTTAATCCATTCAATGCGCACAGACTGAAGGAGTTTAATCCATTCAATGCGCACAGACTGAAGGAGTTTAATCAATTCAATGCGCACAGACTGAAGGAGTTTAATCAATTCATTGTGCACAGACTGAAGGAGTTTAATCAATTCATTGTGCACAGACTGAAGGAGTTTAATCAATTCATTGTGCACAGACTGAAGGAGTTTAATCAATTCATTGTGCACAGACTGTAGGAGTTTAATCAATTCAATGTGCACAGACTGTAGGAGTTTAATCAATTCAATGCGCACAGACTGAAGGAGTTTAATCAATTCAATGCGCACAGACTGAAGGAGTTTAATCCATTCAATGCGCACAGATTGAAGGAGTTTAATCAATTCAATGCGCACAGACTGAAGGAGTTTAATCAATTCAATGCGCACAGACTGAAGGAGTTTAATCAATTCAATGCGCACAGACTGAAGGAGTTTAATCAATTCATTGCGCACAGACTGAAGGAGTTTAATCAATTCAATGCGCACAGACTGAAGGAGTTTAATCAATTCAATGCGCACAGACTGAAGGAGTTTAATCAATTCATTGTGCACAGACTGAAGGAGTTTAATCAATTCAATGTGCACAGACTGTAGGAGTTTAATCCATTCAATGCGCACAGACTGAAGGAGTTTAATCCATTCAATGCGCACAGACTGAAGGAGTTTAATCCATTCAATGCGCACAGACTGAAGGAGTTTAATCCATTCAATGCGCACAGACTGAAGGAGTTTAATCAATTCGATGCGCACAGACTGAAGGAGTTTAATCAATTCAATGCGCACAGACTGAAGGAGTTTAATCAATTCAATGCGCACAGACTGAATTAGTTTAAACAATTCAATGCGCACAGACTGAAGGAGTTTAATCAATTCAATGCGCACAGACTGAAGGAGTTTAATCAATTCATTGCGCACAGACTGAAGGAGTTTAATCAATTCAATGCGCACAGACTGAAGTAGTTTAATCAATTCAATGCGCACAGACTGAAGGAGTTTAATCCATTCAATGCGCACAGACTGAAGGGGTTTAATCAATTCAATACGCACAGACTGAAGGAGATTAATCAATTCAGTGCGCACAGACTGAAGGAGTTTAATCAATTCAATGCGCACAGACTGAAGGAGATTAATAAATTTAATGCGCACAGACTGAAGTAGTTTAATCAATTCAATGCGCACAGACTGAAGGAGTTTAATCAATTCAATGCGCACAGACTGAAGCAGTTTAAACAATTCACTGCGCACAGACTGAAGGAGTTTAATCCATTCAATGTGCACAGACTGAAGCAGTTTAATGAATTCAATGCGCACAGACTGAAGGGGTTTAATCAATTCAATATGCACAGACTGAAGGAGATTAATAAATTCAATGCGCACAGACTGAAGGAGTTTAATCAATTCAATGCGCACAGACTGAAGGAGATTAATAAATTCAATGCGCGCAGACTGAAGGAGTTTCTGTTAGGTTTACAGTTTCTGCTCATTTTTAATTTGGGTTAGGGTTACGGATAGGGTTACAGTTTCTTCTTACCTTTTGTTAGGGTTACAGTTTCTGCTCGTTTTTTATTTGGGTTAGGGTTACTGTTAGGGTTACAGTTTCTGCCTTTTTATTAGGCTTAGGGTTACTGTTAGGTTTACAGTTTCTGCTCATTTTTAATTTGGGTTAGGGTTACGGATAGGGTTACAGTTTCTTCTTACCTTTTGTTAGGGTTACAGTTTCTGCTCGTTTTTTATTTGGGTTAGGGTTACTGTTAGGGTTACAGTTTCTGCCTTTTTATTAGGGTTAGGGTTACTGCTAGGGTTACAGTTTCTGCTCATTTTTATTTGGGTTAGGGTTACTGCTAGGGTTACAGTTTCTGCTCATTTTTTATTTGGTTACAGTTTCTGCTCATTTTTTATTTGGGTTAGGGTTACTGTTAGGGTTACAGTTTCTGCCTTTTTATTAGGGTTAGGGTTACTGCTAGGGTTACAGTTTCTGCTCATTTTTTATTTGGGTTAGGGTTACTGCTAGGGTTACTGTTTCTGCTTGCTTTTAATTCGGATTAGGGTTAATGTTAAGGTTACAGTTTCTGCTTGTTTTTAATTATGGTTAGGGTTACTGATAGGGTTACAGTTTCTGCTTGTTTTTTATTTGGGTTACAGTTTCTGCTTGTTTTTTATTTGGGTTATGGTTACTGTTAGGGTTACAGTTTCTGCTTGTTTTTTTATTAGGGTTAGGGTTACTGTTAAGGTTACAGTCTCTGCTTTTTTTTATTAGGGTTACTGTTAGGGTTACAGTTTCTGCCTTTTTATTAGGGTTAGGGTTACTGCTAGGGTTACAGTGTCTGCCTTTTTATTAGGATTAGGGTTACATTTTGTGCTTGCTTTTAATTCGGGTTAGGGTTAATGGTAAGGTTACAGTTTCTGCTCGTTTTTATTTGGGTTGTGGTTACTATTAAGGTTACAGTTTCTGCTCATTTTTTATTAGGGTTACTGTTAGGGTTACTGCTAGGGTTACTGTTTCTGCTTGCTTTTAATTCGGATTAGGGTTAATGTTAAGGTTACAGTTTCTGCTTGCTTTTAATTCGGGTTAGGGTTACAGTTTCTGCTTGTTTTTTATTTGGGTTAGGGTTACTGTTAGGGTTACAGTTTCTCCTGTTTTTAATTAGGGCTAGGGTTACAGTCTCTTCTTGCATTTTGTTAGGGTTACAGTTACCGTTTCTGCTTGTGTTTTATTAGGGTTAGGGTTAGAGTTACTGTTACGTTTACAGTTTCTGCTCGTTTTTTTATATGGGTTACAGTTTCTACTTGTTTTTTGTTACGGTTACTGTTAGGGTTACAGTTTCTGCTAGTTTTTAATTAGGGCTAGGGTTACAGTTTCTGCTTGTTTTTAATTAGGGTTAGGGTTACAGTCTCTTCTTGCATTTTGTTAGGGTTAGGGTTACTGTTAGGTTTACAGTTTCTGCTTGGTTTTTATATGAGTTACAGTTTCTATTCGGTTTTTGTTATGGTTACTGTTAGGCTAGGGTCAGACGAACGCATTTTTCGCCGCGAACGTGAAAAAGTGCGGTCGAACGAACGTATTTTTTAACGGAATGCGCGAAAGCGGTCATACGATGCGCATTTTCGTACGTTTTGTTTCACGGAGCTGGAAGAAGAGAGATATGATCAACCAAATCAATTGCAGAATGAATCAAATAAAAGGGAAGGGGTATAAAAAGGCATTTTGGGAATGGTGGCATTTTCCAAGATGGATGCAGTCCAAGTGTTTCTTTTTGCTGCACTGGGATACCTGTACCTGAAGAAGAAAAGACAAAGGCGAACATGGGTCCATCCAATCAACACTGCCAGACACACGCATGGCCACTTTGTGACACTGTACAGGCCACTGCGAGAGAGGGACCCCGTGAAGTTCTTCAACTACCTGCGGATGTCCATCCACACCTTTGATGAACTGTTGATGAAGGTGCGTGAGCCGCTGACCAATAGGGACACCAACATGAGGGCTGCCATACCACCGGAGGAGATGCTGGTCCTCGCTTTGCGGTAAGTACTATCAAACACCTGCATTCATGACATCGCTGCCAGTCATCAGACATGTGCTCGGTGTGCAGAGGCTCTATTGTAGGTCAGTAGTTATATGCCCACACACACACGCATGCATCACCTTCCAGAACGCCTAACGAAAGAGTAATGACACTGACAACGATGTGAAACAAATAAAATATTTAGTCCCGAAATAATATGACAGAAGATAACAATAACATATTAAACACATATATTATTGCATGTCCAATGAAGGTAATAAAATAAAAATAGTAGAACAACATGAATAAACTGTGACAAACATAAACGAACAGACGATACACCTCACATGGTATGATACCGAGGAGCATCTGGGGCATGAGGACCGTGCATATGGCTGCGGTGGTACTCTGGCTCCGGGGGTGGCCCAGCAACAGGGGACATGGGTGGGCGGCTAGGCAGCGCCTGGCAGTGGTGGGAATAACCATGGGGGTATTGTGGCACGACACCGTGATATACAGGTGCCTGTTGTGGATGGGACAGTATCTCATGTATCAGGTCCAGGCTTCGGCGGCGATAATCCAGCTTCTGCGCTGGGGTCATTATGTTGAGCAGGGAGAGACATGAATTAAAAAAGGACATGTCCTCGGAATCAGCGACCATGCAGCGTGGATGTGTATGGTGCGCGTCCATGAATGCGACCATGGCCTGCTCGACATCAGCTGATGGTGTCTTCTTCCTCCTGGGAGCCGTACTGGTGCTGTCTGTGGGTGCTGTACCCGGCACCTGTTGGGACTCCACATCCTCCACCTGGGACTCCGCACCACCCTGCTCGACCTCCACCTGGCAGCTGCCAGATCCTGCAGGCTGCAGGTCTTGCCCTTGTGAGCTAGAGGTGGATGGCCGGTCAATACTGCTCACAGTCTTGCGCGGCTCCTGGCTCTTCCTCAGGAAGGACAGTTGGTCTGCATACAAATAGCTGCGCCTCTTCTTTGCACCAGCTCCAGAGCGAGCAGCTTCAGCCTCCTTTTTCAGGACCCGGGTATGATTGTCCCTCACCGTGCGCCATTTATTGATTGCTTCATGTGCTGCAAAACATGATGAGAGTTAGATTTATATGATGTGATCATAACACAGCTTCTTTCATGTTCTAGGATACAGTTTGAAGGATCTGCATTACAACTTCCGCATTGGCAGATCGACAGCTGGTGAGATCGTCCGCAAGGTCTGCCAAGCAATATGGGAAACCATGAAGGACCAATGTTTGCCAACACCCACAGGCGAGACATGGCTGGCAATTGCAGCAGGATTCTGGGAGAGAGCGAACTATCCCAACTGCCTGGGAGCGGTGGACGGCAAACATGTCCGCATTGTGAAGCCACTGCACAGTGGCTCACTGTATCAAAATTATAAACATTATTTTTCAATTGGCCTACTGGCGGTGGCAGATGCCAACTATAATTTTGTGTATGTGGATGTCGGATCATACGGCAAGGACTCGGACTCAACACTGTTTCGGAACTCAACACTGTGGAATGAGATTGAGGGTGGGAACCTGAACATCCCCAGACCCGCACCTTTGCCTGGCAGCGACGTGTCAGTCCCCTATGCCTTTGTGGGTGATGAAGCATTCGGCTTATCCACACATCTCCTGCGGCCCTACTCGGGGACACACCTGACTGTGAAGAAGCGGGTGTTTAATTACAGGCTGTCGCGGGCGAGACGGTATGTCGAGTGTAGCTTTGGCATACTGAGCAACAAGTGGAGGATTTTTCATCGGCCACTTGATGTAAATGTGGATTTCTGTGTGGATATAGTGAAATGCTGTTGCATCCTACATAACTATGTTCGTGCAAGGGATGGGGTTAATTTCGAGGATACCCTCACAGTAACGGGTCTGGATGAGTATGCTAACGATGACATAATACCTGTGAATAGACACACCAACAGGTTTCGCGATGCTCTGTCTAATTATTTCACTAGCAATGCAGGGCAGGTGCCATGGCAGATGGACATCATTTGACATGTGACACCTAGGCTTGTGCACCGATTATTTTTTCTGTTCGAATTTTCGGATGTTTAAAGTTTTCGATTCGGCTCGTTTCGAACGAACCCTGTTTTGATTCGATTCGGTTCGACTCGTTTTTCGGGGATATGTCATCGGAATATGGACCATTTTTCGTTTTTTGTGTCACTTTGCTCGTTTGTTGGATCTACTTTTCGTGATTTCGTACATTTCTCGTTTTTCGCAACGTCTGTTCTCGTTTCAAAGCAATACATTTTGATTTGACACAATTCAAGTCCAATCGCATATTCGTACAATATTTTGTTTCGGCTCGGAAACATTTCGGATCTGACATTTTCGGATCGAAAAATTATCTGGGAATCGCCCGCATCAGAAAACACGAATCGGGAAAATGTCGTTTAAATTCCGAAATTCTGAAAGCCGAAACGCACATCCTTAGTGACAACCATAATTCGTTATGCCATTTTGTTTGATATTACATTCAAGTTCAATGCAATTGAATTCTATGCAATAAAATGATCATTTACTCACTCTGAAGCTTCTGCTCTTTATCAGACCACGTCTCGTACTCTGGGTACACCACCCTGGACACTGTGACCCATGCACTGGCCTTCTTCTGCCGGTCTTTGTAGCTGTCGCAGGCCGTGTCCCACAGCTCGGGATGCTCTGCCACTGCATTGATCAGCCTCTCCACGTCGATGTCAGTCCCAGCCATTGTCCAACGCAACTTGCAGCTACCCCCAGACAAGACAGGAAGTGTTTGGTCTGTGCACGTTATGTTGGCCGGACGTGTGCAGCGTCTGACGTCTCCCAATCACGCAAACACGCCGCTATGCAGCCGCAGCGCACTCTGTACGTCAGTAGTAGCGGTTTGACGTTCTCGAAAAAATGCGTTCGTTTGCCACTTGCGTTGCGCGGATGAATTTTCGTGCGGCCGTACTTCGTATGTTCCCCGGCATTGGACGTCATTTGCTGCTAGCACGGCCGTGATTTCGTGCGGCTAAACGCACGTTAAAACTGCGCTAGTCTGACCCTAGCCTTAGGGTTACAGTTACTGCTTGCTTTTAATTTGGGTTAGGGTTACAGTTTCTGCTTGCTTTTAATTCACGGTTAGGGTTACTACTATTACAGTTAGTTTCTGCTTGTTTTTTATTAGGATTAGGGTTATAGCTTCTGCTTGGGTTTTGTTAGGGTTACAGTTTCTGCTTGCTATTTATTGGTGTTAGGGTTATAGAGGGTTATTCAAAGAGAATCGAGAAGTCACCGCACGTTCGGTGACTTTTTGTTCTCTTCAATTCAGTGTAATTTGGCGATCCCATTTCGGCGACCCTGCGGTGTATTCAGCAAGCACCACAGGGCCGTCGTAGTGTAGGGAAAAGCCGTCACAAACCCAACAAACACTCACCGCAAACCCTGCCGAACACGCTGGAGAAACCCGAGCAGCCGCCGATCACAGCGCAGAGCAAACCCGACACCGCAGACGAATGGAGTGGGGAACAAAAAAACAACAGTTTGCTTGAATGTTTGAAAAGTGAAACGCTTTTTGAAAAGAAACTACAGAACGAAAATGTCTGAAATTTACATCTAAAATCCAATGAATGATAATAAAAAGGGCTGTTACAGAAAAAAGAAAAAACGATTTAAAAAAAAAATCAGAAAAATAGTTTTTGAAAAATGCCAAAAAATCTATAAATAAAGAGACTTTTTGCTGCAGAATATTATAATAAACGGTTTATTAGATATTGAATTAAAACGGGAATATTTTTAACATTGAAGCCTATGGGATTCGCCAGAATAAACCTGTTGAATGAAACCACATAAACAGCAGGGCATTTCGGCAACTTTTCACTGCTGGTTTGTAGGAATGCACCGAAATGAGAATTTGGGACCGAAACCGATACCGAAAATGCACGATGAGCTTGGCCGAAAACCGAAACCGAAAATTATCTTCTATATATGACTATATATACACACATACTGTGTATACAGGTGTCTGGTGTGGGTAAAATACAGTATATATATATATATGTGTGATACTCTCAAATGAAAATTTTGGAACGAAACCGAAAATGTATTTTTTTCCCCTACGATTTAAGAGGTTTTTTTTGTATACAGTGGCAAGAAAAAGTATGTGAACCCTTTGGGATTACGTGGAGTTTTGCATGAATTGGTCATAAAATGTCTCTGATCTTCATCTAAGTCACAACAATTTGAAAAACACAGTCTGCTTAAAATAATACAACACAAACATTATATGTTTTCATGTGTTTATTGAACATAACATGTAAACATTCACAGTGCAGGGTGGAAAAAGTATGTGAACCCCTAGCCTAATGACTTCTCCAAGAGCTAATTGGAGCCAGGAGTGAGCCACCCTTGAGTCCAATCAGTGTGATATTATTGGATGTGTTGCTGAAAGCTGTCCTGCCCTTTAAAAACACACACCAGTTTTGGGTTTACTGGTTTCAAGAAGCACTGCCTGATGTGAACCATGCCTCGCAGAAAAGAGCTCTCAGAAGACCTACGATCAAGAATTGTTGACTTGCATGAAGCTGGAAAGGGTTACAAAAGTATCTCCAAAAGCCTTGATGTTCATGTGTCCACGGTAAGACAAATGGAGAAAGTTCAGCACTGTTGCTACTCTCCCTAGGCGTGGTCGTCCTGTAAAGATGACTGCAAGAGCACAGCGCAGAATGCTTAATGAGGTAAAGAAGAATCCTAGAGTGTCAGCTAAAGACTTACAGAAATACCTGGCACATGCTAACATTTTTGTTGACACATCTACAATAAGGAAAACATTAAACAAGAATGGAGTACATGGGAGGACACCACGGAGGAAGCCATTGCTGTCCAAAAAGAATATTGCAGCCCGTCTGAAGTTTGCAAAAGAGCACCTGGATGTTCCACAGCACTACTGGAAAAATATTCTGTGGACAGATGAAACCAAAATT